>ML681966.1:24180400-24369227 GCA_007922195.1 Podocnemis expansa
GAAGATGGGCAGGGGGCAGGCCTGAAGCCCCACTGAGGATTGGCTGGGGGTGGGGGGGAGGGAGTTGCTAGCTATCCAAGGGCTCCTTCTTACCTTCATGTCCTTCCTCCCTCAAGCATTCCAAAAATAGGTGATTGTCCAGATGTTAAGAGTTTGCTGCACAGATGCACACACGGAATAAAGAGCAGTTTGGGGGGGGGGGAGATCAAGGGGCAGTGGAGTACACAGTTATCCTTTATGCCCAGAAGTTTTTATATATAGAATGCCTGTAGCTCAGTTGGTAGAACAACAGATTTGTGATCACAGGGTCAAGCCCTGGGTTGGGTTTTTTACCTTTTGGCCTGTTGCTCCTTAGGGAAGGGTTAAATTGGGGGGGGGGAAATATATATATAGCAAACACTAATAAAATGAAGGAAAATAAAGTATACTGTGATCAAGATTACTAATAGTGACCAAGTAAGTAAAACAAATAAAGGGTCACATTTGAACTGGCTAGGAACAATTTAGGACCATTTTTTAAAATTGTAAAATGGGCTGCTGTGCAAAATGAAAGGCAAGTTAATTGCTTTCACTTTAACTTTTTTATGTGCTTATTCATTTTGGAAAACTGACAAAGGCAGACAAACAGGACTGAAGAACTGATGAGACAAAATGTCACATAAGTATAGAATAAATTCAAATTATTAATAAAAACAATTTAAATAACATTAATTTTTCATTGTTCTATATTTTTCAATAATTTCCATCACGTGGAGTTGCACAAAAATTTTATTCAGAAAGAGTTTTGCACACGGGTTCAAAATTTTGCACACAAGCCGTCAAACCTTAGAGGGAACATTGTCTGTCACTAATTTTAATTGCCCAAAACCAGTGTTTTGCAACCCATGTTCCATGGAACATTGGTACTCCTCAGACATAATGCAGGTGTTTCATGACCCACCCAACCCCTCCCCATCAGGGGAGCTTAGCAGTTTAATGCCCCACCTGCAGCAAAGCTTCTAAGCACATGGCAGCAAATGTTGACACGCATCTGGATGGTTTGCTGTGATTGGATCATTTTAAATCTCCCACCACTGTAACCACCTTTTTCAAGAATGTTTTCTCGGGTGTCCTGAATAAAGTAATTAATACCTTTAGGCGTCCTCTGGTCCACTGACCATTGAGAAACACTGCCCTAAATCAATCAGATATAAATACAATGCAATGATAAAATCAAAGTTACAACTGAAATTTAATTAATAGGTGAATGGTTCAATTTATCAGGCTCACTGATTATTCCAATGAGTAATTAAATTAGTTTATAACATTAACAAGAATTACTTCAATACTTTACAGGGAAAAGTTAAGGAAGAGAGCCTATATTTTAATCTAATCAACTGAATTAAGAGTCTGCCAAAGACAAAAGCTGATTTTTGCCTTTGTTTAAAAGAAGTACAACTCTGAAAAGGATTTTTTTTATTGCCTCCCACTTTGATGTTTCTCTTTGAGTTTCTCTGAACATGCAACCTATGTTAGAGTTTATTTATTTATTTTAGGCCTGGTCCACACTAGACATGAGGATGATATAATTATGTTGCTCAGAGATGGAAAATACACTCTCTCTCTCTCTCTCTCTCTCTCTCTCTCTCTCTCTCAAAATGCTGGAGAATGCAAATAACCCTGAATTCTACATACAAATGTAACCCTTCTGCAAGCTGGCAAAGCAAGGGCCGGGTTCTATATCTAGGGGTTTCCAAATAATATTACAACACCAACCAACTCAAGCCCCCACCCAGTCTTCTGGGAAATCATGCACTGTTCCCTGAGTACCCTACAGGGGTAATGCTTCCCCACTCACAAGCACAAGTCTGAGCACAGTACATAGAACTTTCAATGGTAGCATAAAAGAATGTATAGAAGCAATATTGAGAATCAATGCAGGACAAAATTCCCACAAAAAGCCAATACATCACTCACTCCACCTCAGTGCATGTAGAGAATGTCCCTCATGCCTGCTGTCTGCCAGCATCACTTGCTGGTCACTCATACTCCGTAGCCTTCCGCTGACCACTCACACTGTCCATCAGCTCTGCTCGCTGGTCAGTCACACTCTCCGCCCTTCAGCTGGCTCCACCTGCTGTGTGCCAGCTCCGCCCACTGGTCACTCATGCCCTCCAACCCTCCTCTGGCAGCTCACACCATCCACTGGCTCTTCCCACTGTCTGTCAGCACCACCCGCTGGTCACTCACAATCTCCGGCCCTCCACTAGCCACTCGCACCATCCACTGGCTCCGCCCACTGTCCACTGGCACTGCCTGATGGTCGTTCTTCAGTGATTTCGTCTCTAAGAGAGGGTCTCAGCCTTCAGTGATTTCAGCTCCTGACTTCAGGATGTCACAGACAGCTTCTCTAATCAAAATAACAAAGACTCAGAAGGAGTCATCAAGTCTATCTTTTAACAGTGGGGCAGGGGCAGGGGCAAGGCATTGCCTCAGGCATTGCTCTTTAGCAGAGCCATGCTACCACCACCCCTTTCTCCCTCTTCACACACTGAAACACAGAACTGCTCACTCTTTCAAGTTCTATGTTGCTAATAGTGACTCTTCCACCAACAGAATTTATACAATCAAAGGACAGCATATTATGAAAAAGACAATATTTCATTTCCCTCCTCAGTTAAAATACTGGTATTGACAGATTTTTGATCAAATCAACCCACATACAATTTACCATCATGCCCTGCACCTACATAGTGAGATTATGCTCGTACCTAATTGTGCTCATGCAAATACTATGCCCATGAAGATTAACTGCCGCCCTTTTGGCTGTTAAGCACAAATGCCCAGCCTCTAGACTTGCCTTACATGCTCTCAAGGCTGCTTAGTTTCTATGTCAGATGATTGATCTTAGTTGAGAATCTGTTCTGATATTGCAAATAACTTTTGAGGCAGTGGAGGTGGACAGTCTCTTTTCTCTGAGTTGTAGACCTCAGACTTGGTTTAGCTGTTGATCAGAGTTTTCTCTGGATGGATGATCAGATGGATGGATCAGAGTTCTTTGCTGGATGGATGGTCCCGGGAAGAGAGGTTAATGCAACTTTAGGCATCATCATTTATCCAAGAGAAACACTCCCTGCTCCCTTCTGCATAGAATCATCTGCAGTCATCCTCTCAGGGCCCACTGTTGTTCAGGTAGAGATTCCACAATGTTGGATATAGCTCAACACGGATCAATAATATGGCATAGCAATGTGAAGTCATAGTAGAAGATTCCAGTCTGAGATGGACATTTTCTTGCAAAATTAACTTGTGACCAAAAACAGATGTCCTCTTTGTAAACAGGATATGTGAGGGCCCATCTGAGAAGAAACTTGCAACAGACTTCTGTAACAGAATACTCACTTTATGAAATATAATTAATGGATCATTGTCAATTAGCCTTTTGCATATTTCTGCTCATTTCTTGTGACAGTTAGTGAGCATGACAAGGAAAGAAGGACATGGGGGGGGGGAACAGGAGGGAATGGAAGGCCATGATGAGTTTATAGCCTACACTTCAGTGCCTTTCACCTAAAATTAAAACTGATTTATGATGCCTTATTAATACTAAACTTAGTTTAGCATAAACCAGATAAAGTTATCCAGACCCAAACTTAAATTTTGCTACAATGGATAAAACATATCTACATTTATTTCCTGTCACCTTTGGATAGTCAAAATCAAAAATATTTTCTTTCCTGTGTGCGCTCCCAGTTTTGAAAAGAATTCATTCACCATTATGCTTTGGAACATAGGTAGCTACCTGAAAGAAATCCTTTATTTCTACTAGGCCTATGAGCTTTCAACTATGCTACCACCAAGAATCAGCACAGAACAACCTTTACTGGCAGATTCTAAAGGCCTCAATTCTACAGAATCACAGCATTTTAGGAGCATCAGGCCCCAGAGAGGATCTAGCCTTCATAGCTTCAGCCTCAGCGTCAGTCAGCAAGCAAGAACAGCCACAGCACCTATAGTTCCTCAAAAGCGTAGGATTGAGAAATGGGCATTCTAGACCCTGTCCTTGGCTCCCATAGGTCTGCAGCCCGCATATCTGGGGGACCAGGGCTCAGGAAGTTCAATAGTCCACCTCACGAGCCCTCCTCCAGCAGGCCTGTGAATGAGATAGCTAACAGCTTCTGACTCCATAGAAACTAAAAGCAGTTATACCAGGAACTCCAGTCTCAACTGAGCACTGTGTTTCCAGCTTTGACTGGTGCAACTTGTTCTACTTTTTGCTTTCTCCCACAACACTTGTCACAATCTGCCATTGCCTAGTTTGACTTACACCTACCCCCAATGCACCTCACTGTTCTTATACTTCTCTGCATCCATTTTTTATCCATCCTTTTCTCACTTTAACCCGCTACCTTCCATTTCCAATGACATCTTCAAAAACCCCACTTCTCCATTCTCTCTTTTCTCCCTCTTTGATTTTATCATGCTTCCCTTAAAAAAAAATAGTATGTCAGCTTTAGGTATGCCAGTTAAAACACCCAGCAAAGTACATCTTTATGATATATGAAGAGGCAAGACAACTTGTCACACATTCTTGTCTCTCTTTGCCTTCTTCCTCCATTTGATTTTTTCCTTGTTCCTTTTCATTTTATTTGTTTGTTTATTTTTAAGACCAAAATGTTCCTTATATGCCACAGTCCTTTGTAGATGGCAGTTTAGAGTCACACTGTTCTAGGGGGAGTACTGAAGAGGCTGTAAGTCAGGCAGCTGCTGGCACATGGGTGCATACTCTGCACAAGCTGTAAGAATGGTATAGAGTGCTCTTCATAGTTCACTACCCCATCTCAGGTAATTTTTTCCCTATGGATTTTGAGCCAGCTGGGGATTCCTCTCTTGCAAAGAAAAGTTCCAGGTAGCGAAGCACTGGAGCAGTGCAAAGCAACTAAAACCAGAGGCAAGAATCTGGAAGAAACATTGACAGGTTCCATAAGGATAGCCATGTTAGTCTAATTCAGCGAAACAAACAAGGAATCTTGTTGGACTTCTAAAGACTAGCAAATATATTTAATGCATAAGCTTTTGTGGGAGAAATCCCATTTCATCAGATGGTTGAAGATGTATCTGATGAATTGTGATTTCTCCCACAAAAGCTCATGCTTTAAATAAAGTTGTCTGTTTTTAATAGTGCCACAAGACTCCTTGCATGTTTAAAAGAAACACAGCTCAACAAGTGGAATCAGATCAGTGGCTTGCTCATGTATGTCTTGCATTTCAGAACAAAGGATTTTGTATTCTAAAGTTAGGAAGAGAATCTCATGCACACTTATGCCATACAACCACAATCAAGTTTAATTGACTGAATTATATTGTAATCCTGCACACCACTGAAATTCAAATGTTTAAATCACATGTGCAAAATTTAGTAGTTGCATTCAGCCATGAGCTTCTGAAATATCATTGACATTTTTCTGCCTCTCTGATCCTCACAATAAAGGAAACTCATATAGGCTAGGGGCTCAATGAAGCCTTCACTCCTTGTTTATTTTTAAAAAGGATGCTTTACTATCAGAATATTTTCACTCATAATAAGAGTTTTAAATGTACACTATAATAAAAATAAATTATTTCAGTATTCCATGGGAGTAAATAGTAATTATGCCCATAGTTGATTCTAAGCCACCAAAATGAGGGACAGCTTGATTATATTCTAATCACAACAAAAACAAACAAAAGGTCTTCGAAAGGAGTGTGAACCAACTCTTGCACATCTATGGATTTCCTAGGTTCACTTGTGTTAGAATCACTTGGGTTAGAGTCTGATCTGGAGACAAGGAACAACCAACCCCAATCCAGACAGGAACTGCAAAAGTTCACTTGAAAGGCCACCTTTACATTACACTAATTTCACAGTCACTCTGTACTAGTCAGACTCTGGCACACATTAGAGCAAGCTAAAGTTATTTGTATGCCAACTGCCATCAGCTTACAGAAGCCATTTCAGCAATTAGAAATAAGCTGGGCATAAAGAAGTGTCCTAGCTTTTTCCCCAGCCATGCCCCCTATGTCTCTAGCCAGGAGGGATGGAAGATGGTATAGAAGCTACTAAGGTCAGCTAAGTTAGCTTCAGGGCAGCTATGTTCTGCCAGTGTTAATTTGCAAAGCTATCTCAAAGCATGCAAAAACCAGGCCCATTGATTTTGCTTTATAGTAAAATCCCATAAAAAGAATAAGCCAAACAGGAATCCACACCATTTTACTGAGGACTTTCCATTGCTCAATATTTTATAGGTGACATCTGGTCAATTTACACCTCACTGCATGATTCTCATAGCATAACATCTAATGTCTATTGTTATGTGTAACTAGGGTCAGCATTTATAGTTCCTGCCTCCTGATACCACATGTAATAATTACGATATAAATGTCCCTTATATAAACTCCATGACAAAATGTCACCAATGAGACATTGCTGGCAAAACTTTGTACTACTACATGATGTGTTTGACAAAATGGAAGTTTTATAATCTATGCAACCATAGCACATCAATGAACTGTTTTGAGAAGTAGAGTTACAGTCTAGCTTCCAACTTATCAGATATATAGCACCACATTTTTTAAATTTAAACACATACATGCTCAATTTAGGTATTGGCACACATTTGTTGGTCATGCAGAAATATTCAGCTAATCTTCATTCTGAAAATCTAGCTTCTTAAAACCTTTAAAAATCCCCACAAATTTTCATTGAGATTTGCTGACATACAGTGACATCAGTTCAGCCAGACAGCACAGAAGTGCAACTTGCTGAAACTGCAGAACTTTGCATGTTAGAAAATACAGTTGGTTGAAGTACAGAAAAAAAGACTTTGGTCATTTTGTTATTCATTTAGATAAATGATAGAAATATGCTTCTCTGGATGATGAAGTGGTATCCTGAGCAGATTTGGGAGGAAAAAAGACTTCAGTAAGTGTCTCACTCTGGGGAAAGCTATTAATGAGAAAAGAAAAAAGCTTCCAAAAGTTTGTGCAACACAAGAACATTTTGACAGATATCTTAGAATGACAAACTGATTCAATGCATGTAAACTATTATTCACGTAGACAAGGCTAAGAGAATCTGCATGCCAAGATAAGAGTGTTACCAAAGTAGTCTATTAGTTAACATATCTCCAAAAGAGTTTGAAATAGGTACTAGCCAAAAGTCATTTATGCGATGTTACAGAAAGCACATAATCTTTGATGTGCAAAATTATGAATACATTTGCATTGAGATGAAAAAAAGAAGATACATTTTAAAAGCCATTTTATGATGTTTAACATTATCCATGGTATGACTGAATGACAAAAATGACTGTTCTATTACAGAGAAGTTCTCAGGATAGTTGTTCCCAAGATAAAAGTTATTTGTGTGTCACTAATTCAGATTGTCCTTGTATGGGGAAAGCAAGTGAACATCTGATGACTCTGAGAAAGCAACAAAACCAAACCAGCAGAACAGCTAGAAATGAAGAGATTGACAAAATGAGGAAAGAATCACAATAAGGTGTTAGATTTCCTTCAGCAAGGGATTTATTTTTTAGGATTAAGCAACTGAAAGTACAAGTCTCAGCTGTAAGTAGAGTTTTAGGAATAGATAAATAGCAGCCATTTATCAGCTCAGGCAAATGCAGTGGGAGCACCTGAAAAATCAAGGCCAGTTTCAGAGATAACACTAAGGGTTATAGACTAAGTATAGGGAATTGCATTAAAACCTGAATATCTCTAAAAATGGAATATACTTTTAAAGTGTGCTTACTGTATTACAAAACTTTCTTGAGTTTATTAACATCAAATATCAGTTGATCAGCAAATATACAAACTGGAACATTAACTGGACTTTTTACACTCATTTCACGTTCATTCAGCTCTTTTCCAGTGTCCGTCTTCCATAGCATCCATGGTTCCAAGTGTAGAACCCATCTACTTTTTCCTCTTAACTCACTCACCTTAGGTCTAATGAACACTAGATTATCTGTGCTGATGGCAGATCTCAGCCCTCAGCTGGCTAAACTTCTAGAACTGCACTACTTCAATGCATAGTGCCTCCGCAACATGAGCATACAGCACTTATGTCCTTTAGAACATCATCCACTTATCTACTTAAAAGGAAGCAAAAGCCAACCAATCAGAAGAATCATAGAATATTAGGAATGGAAGGGACCTCATGAGGTCATCTAGTCCAACCCCCTGCTAGAAGCAGGACTACTCCCACTAAATCATCCCAGTCAACCAGGCCTTAAAAGTTTCCAAAGATGGAGAGTCCACCACCTCCCTAGGTAACACATTCCAGCGCTTCACCACCCTTCTAGTGAGAAAAATTCTGCTAATATCCAGCCTAGACTTCCCCAGCTGCAGTTTGAAACCATGGCTCCTCGTTATGCCCTCTGTCATCACAGAGAATTGCCTAGCTCCCTCCTTTTTTGGAGCACCCCTTCAAATAGTTCAAGATTGTTATCAAATCCCCCCTCAGCCTTCTCTTTTTCAGACTAAATAAGCCTAGTTCCTTCAGTCTCTCCTCGTAAGTCATGTGCCTCAGCCCCCCAATCATATTTTCATTGCCTTCCACTGGACTCTTTCTAATTTGTCCACATCTTTTTTGTGGTGGGGAACCCAGAACTGGACAAAATATTCCAGATGTGGACTCACCAGTGCCAAATAAAGGGGAATAATCATATCCCTCGATCACCTGGCAACATTCCTACTGATTCAGCCCAATATGCCATTGGCCATTTTGGCAACAAGACCACACTGTTCACTCATATCCAGCTTCCTGTCCACCGTAAACCCCCAGGTCCTTTTTTTCAGGTCTGCTATTTAGTCAATTGGTCCCCAGCCTGTAACAGTGCATGGCATTTTTCTATCCCAAGTGCAGGACTTTGCACTTGTTTTGTTGAACCTCATGAGATTTCTTTTGGCCCAATTTCCCAACCTGTCTAGGTCTCCCTGAATTCTATCCCTGCCCTTCAGCATATCTAGCATTCCCCCCCAGTTTGGTGTCATCCATAAACTTACTGAGCATGCAATCTATCCCACCACCCACATCATTAATGAAGATGTGGAACAAAACCAGCCCCAGGACCAACCCCAGGTGCACTCCACTTGTTACTGGTTGCCAACTAGACCCTGAGCCATTGATCCCTATCCACTGAGCCCGATGATCTAGCCAGCTTTCTATCCACCTTACAGTCCATTCATTCAAACCATACTTACTTAACTTGCTGACAAGAATGCTGTGGGAAATCCTATCAAAAGCTTTGCTAAAGTCAGGGTATATCACATCTATGGCTATTCTTTCAGCCACAAAGCCAGTCATCTCATCACAGAATGCAAGCAGGTTGGTCAGGCATGATTTGCCTTCGGTGAATCCCTGATGACTGTTCCTGATCAACCTGTTTTTCTCCAACTGTTTCAGACTGGATTGTCTGAGGACCTGCTCCATGATTTTTCCAGGGATTGAGGTAAGCCTAATTGGTCTGTAGTTACTCAGATCCTCCTTTTTCCCTTTCTTAAAGGTTGGTATTGTATTTCCTTTTTCCAGTCATTCAGGGCATCTCCTGATCACCATGAGTTTTCAGTGGCCAGTGGTTCTGCAATCACATTGGCCAACTCCCTCAGCATGCTCAGATGTAGTTCATCTGACCCCATAGACTCATGCACATCCAACTTCTCTTAGTAGTCCCTAACCTGACCTTCCATCACTGAGGGCTGCTCTCCTTCTCCCCATTCTCTGTTACCCAGTGTAGTCATCTGGGACCTGACCTCGCCTATGAAAACTGAGGTAAAAAAAGCATTGAGTACTTCAGCCTTTTTCGCATCATCCACCACGAGGATACCTGCCCCATTCAGTAAGGGACCTACACCATCCCTGATCCTCTTTTTGTTACTGATATACTTGTAGAACCCCTTCCTGTTACTCTTCACATCCCTTGACAGCTACAGCTCCAGTTGCACTTTGGCCTTCCTGATTTTATCCCTGCAGGCCCAAGCAATGTCATCATACGCCTCCCTAGTTATCTGTCCAAGCTTCCACTTCTTGTAAGCTTCCCTTTTGTGATTCAGTTCACTGCAAGAGTTTTCTGCTAAGCCATACAGGTCGCCTTCCGTATTTGTTATTCGTTCTGCACATTGGAATGGAATCTTCTTATGCCTTTACTAGGATTTCTAAAGATACAGCCAGCTCTCCTGGACTCCTTTCCCCTTCAGATTAGCCTCCTCAGGGATTCTGCCCATCAGTTCCCCGAGGGAGCCAAAGTCTGCTTTTCTGAATCCAAGAAGAAACATTTTGCTAGAAGGAAGGATAAACTTGATTTACACATAGAAGTGAGGGAATCAAGCTGAAGGAAAAAGCATCAGAATCAAGGAGAGTAGCTGTATAAATGAATGATTAAGAGCAATAACCAGATGCTTCTGATCTCAGATAACATCATCACTTCTGCCAGTTAATTACAAAAAAGCCAGCACAAACAACAAAACAAATCAAATGCACCCCACAGTCACCCTGTAAGCCTCAGGTGGCAAATGTGTGAATACTGCTGTTTGTGATGGAGCACTATAGGCCCTATTGAAGAAAGGTAAGTCTACAATGAATAGTCAAATAAATGTAGGTTGCCTGGCCATCAGTTCAGTGCATAGTGGATGTATTGTCAGTTGACTGCATTTTCATACTGCTTCCATCTCTCTGCTAACTTTCACATTGACCAAGACTTTTTTTTTAACCTTAGAGCCCTTTCCTAACTATCAAAGCATAATATACATAGTTGTCACTATATTTCAAGGCAGGAGATCATTTTCTGGAATAACTGCCCATTGGATAGTTTCTAGTGCAAGAAAAGCCTAATGAGTGAGTTTAATAATAAACTGTGTTCTCCTGGACGATGGAGTCTAAGGCTCCTTTTCTCACCACTTTGCCTGGGCATGCTGGGTCACCTCTCCTTACGGAGGACATATGATTTTTGAGATGAGGGATAAAACTGTATGGTTCTGTTTCCTCTTGCTGGGGAGCAAAATGGTGAGTTTCTCTCACATTCTCTACTGCATCTCCAGGGGTCACTGAAATCTGATTCACTTATCTTCCCCCAAACAATGCACTTGGTGTTGGATACAGGTTTTGGGGGGTCCATGAGCAGCTATTCTGGGCATGAGGTTCACGTCCAGATACATCAATCAAGCTTCACGTCCACTAATGAGTTCTCTTCGTTGTCTTACTTACCACTAGTTATTTCCTTTGTGAAGAACTGTGCCTTTAATTGGTTCATGTTGGATAATACAAAAACTCATGTTACATAACCGCGAGGCAGTTGGAACCAAGATGCTGAACGAAGAAGATCTCCATCAAGCATCTTGTCTCTGAGTAATTAATGAATGACTTACTAGTCTCAAATGCACATGCAGGCAACTTTTCAGTTGCTACCTTTCTCTAACTGCTACCTTTAGGCTGCCCTGTCTATGGGAGTAGTTGGGAGTGGCTTTCCTTAGTCCCCTAAAATGTCCACAGATTAGGATGATGATTATTATAGCATTACAATAGCACCTATAAACCCCAACTCAGATTGGTAGCCTGACTCTACTCAGATAGCCTTCTAGTATCAATTATTTAAGACAGGGTCAGCCCAACCATATATGAACTAGGCGATTGCCTAGGGCATCAGGCTTTCAAGAGCAACAAATCAGACAGAAGTGAATTTTTGAAAAAGTGAGAATACTATCCACAGAAGATTAGTACTGTATTTTTTATGATAATAAGGTATTACTTACTGGGAAAGGTACAGTATTAGTTCCCAAAGTAAGCTTAGTGTTTATGCTGTTTTACAAAGTAATGGCTAGAAAGATATATAGCCATTTTGTAAGTCTTTTCTTCTGATGGTGTGGCTAGAGATGGGTGAAATATTTGGTAAACATTTTTACTAATAAAATTTATATAGCTGCACAAATAATTCACAATGAATAATTTCACAAATTTAGCTTCCTTTTCTGCTTCCAAAATATCAGGTCACAGCTCATCATTTCTTCACATTTCTTCAACAGTCTTTATCTTTTGTAGTACAGCTTGGTCCTGAACATTTTACTGTGAATAGTCCATATTCAAAATTCATACTGTGTTGGCTATTTGTCAGTGGTCACATAAGCTACACAGAATTGTTTCTGTAAGTCTGACTGCATTAACTTAACTCCAACACAAGGAAGTCAGCTTCAAGAAAATATCACAGTCTAGAGATTTTCTATTATAAGGATTTGAAGGTTTCTGTGAGAGATTTAAACTGAGCCAAGAATGCCTAAAGCAACACACAAACAACTGAAACGATTTTTTAAAATTCAGTATAGAGAGGACTTTATTTTACTGTAGATACCTACCACTTTCAGTAATGCCGTTATATAGATAGGTGCACTAAGACACAGAGGAGTTCAGGTATTTATATAAGGTCACAGAGCAAGCCATTTTGAGAACCAGGACTAGAACACAGGCCAGTTTACTTTCATTATCCACATTTTATCCACTAGCTTACACAGCACCATCTCTCCCCACCCTCCACTCCTCCAAGGCAAATAACTTACTTCCTTAAATCTCAGTTTCCTTCATCTGTAAAACAGAACAATAGTACTTACCATTTGTGAAATTGGAAAAGATAGTTTTTAATGTCTGCATGGCCATAAGCAAGTGAATACAGTAAAGTATTCTTATCTCCCATTTCACATACTGGAAATGGAAACCTGAGGTCTCATCCTACAAGATCCTAAGACCGTCAAGGAAGCCTCAGCAGCTCACAGGAGAAGACACAGAGAGAGATTATGAGCCAGCTAGAAACTGCAGTAGAGTGACCTAGGCATAATCTTAGGAGTGAGGTGATTTGTAGTCTAATCGTAGTTCTTGTAATGACATGCTGCATGATTCTTGGAAAGTCACAATGTCTCTGTTTCTCAGGTTCCCCATTTTTATCATGGGATCATGTTGTATAGGGAGGCCAGACTCTCCAATGAATTTACAGGCTCTTGATGTTGTTCAGGAAACCTAAAGGCAATATGATCTGGCTGAAGTTGCCCAAAAGAGAGTTTCCCTAAGGTAAGGAACTTCCCTTGTTGGGCTTTACTATGCTGTATTCTGGATCTGTGGCTCTGCCCTCCCTTCTCCTACCACATTATTGGTGATGGAGCAGGATGGTGGAGCTGCGCAAAACTTTTCCAATCCTCTACTGATATCAGCAGTGTCGCTTTGGATTGTCCAGCAGCAGCTTTTCACTTCTTTCAGGGACAGGCAGATGTCCATCAGGAAACCATAATCAATGCTGAGTAGAATAGAGGTGCACTGTATAACTGGGCTCATGCTGTTGGGCAAACAATTTGCAAAACAGATATTGAACTTTTTTCTATTGGCAGATTTCCTCTGATATGACTGATGCTTACACATTTGTTTGCTTTTCTCGATTGTCTAATCATATCTATTCTGTTTAGTCACAAAACTTGACCCAAACTTGGATAGCACCAATGTGCAAGGAAAGCTAGCAAAAGGGATGGACAATCTGAATCCTATTTAAAAAGTCAATGAACTGCTTGGAAGAAATTTTTGCTTACTATTTGTAAAATTCTATACACCTTTTTCATAACTAAATAATGCTTGTAGAATGACATATAAGTGCAAACTACTATTTAAAGTTGACTGAAGTGAGAGCAGAACTTGGGACCTTGCTTCATCCCCCAGTCTATGCTATGTAAATGAGACCATCAGATCCTTTCAGGAGGTTGAGAGAAAGAAGACTATAGCAGCCCCACTTCTTTCTGGAAATATTTCATAGATGATGTTCTTAGAGGACTTTGCATCCTTCACTACAAAAAATATTAAGTTTCCTGAAATTTTGCTAAAAAATGAAATTACTGTGGTGGAAAAAATCAGCTGAAACAATTAGCAAGCTGTGTTGTCCTAATTACAAGTATCACCAAATTAATCCAAACCTTATCTAAATCCCTTTCAGTCCAAGAGGATGCTATTGTTTGTGGAATTGCCCTAGACAGTTGATCAGTTATGGTATATTTTACTCATCATTATGGATTATTATTCTGGTGGTTCCTATTAACCCCAGAAAAGAATCATGACCATAGTGCAGTAAGCACTGTATGAAAAGTATATGTGTGTTTTAAGACTATTAATTGTTTATACTCTTCAAAAGGACATATTTCAGATGCCAGAGAACTTTTGAACTACAGTACTAAGGTTATCACCTACTATAACATTATTTAATACTGGTTCACCCAAAGTTAGTACCCAGTTCAATTTCCTGATGTTAGTACCTTTTAGTTATTCTTAAAATAAAAAGTTTCTATAAGCTTAGAGGAAACAATCTTTTTATTTACTTATATATGGGAGGCATAAATTCAGATGTGTAGATCCTAGCTTGCACATTTATTGTTTTATATGACAGGGATAAATCATGCATGCAAATTGTGCCTCAAAGTTATGAAATGGGCTACAAATGCAACAAAAAATAAGTTATTCAAAAGTTTAACAAATGGAAGGAGTGGGCACCAAAGTCACTCCTCCAATGGGGCACCATTTGGCCTAGGATGAGCTGGCCTCTAATATGACTATTTTGGCAGGTAGCTAAGTAACATTTTAAAGGAATGGATCAACTGGAATAATGTTTCTCTGCATATAAACAAAAAAATAATCCTAGCACATTACTCATTTATTTTTGCAGAGTATGTTTTACTGCCAAATTTATGTTTGATTTACTGCAAACTGCTTCCCTCCAAATTTGTAATAAGCTTTAACTTTTAACTTATCTTTAGAATTAAGTTTGTATTTTCATGAACAGCAACAACTTCTAGCTTATATATATCATCTTCAGTTTCACGGAATTTGAATGAGACAGTTCTACTCAGTGTGGTACCTGTTTGTTCACTGATGGACTGCTTTCTGTTTTTCCAAATTAAACATCTGGAAATTATTCCATCCAAATGACCATCACTGTTTCTTGCTGCACTCATTTTTTTTGTCCAAAAATAGCCCCCCCACAAACACACTGTCCCCTACCCCCTTTCCTTTTTTTTTCAGCTATATTGATTACCTTCAGAATTTCTTTTTAACCTACAATCTTGGTTTCTGCTTTATAATGGTGTATTTCAAATGAAGACTGACCCCTTATGACCCCATCAGGAGCACAGATATAGGTAGACTGTATGAAAAGAGCTGATTTCTATTAAAATGAACACAAAGGAAGTCATTTCAACAGGAGAAAAAACATCAGCTATGTAAACAAAGAAGTGAGGGTGTACTCAGGCCCTCCACTCCCTACGTCAGAGCTCCTTGTGTGGGTTTGAGCTCCCACAAGGGAATCACTTGGAGAGGATGTACTCTTCTGATTCAATGGCTGCAATATTCAGTAGTCAGGGGAGTCATTGACCACCTTCAGCAGCACCTTCCTCTCTGGCACTGCAACCATGATTCTGGCTAGTGCAGAGGGAAAGCCAGGAGGTGGGGGGCACTGAAGAGTGAGCTTGCCTCACATTCACCCTACAGCAGTGGCTCTGTCCCACAGCGCAGGGCCCAGACCCTCATGTGATGTGTTGTGACCTGGTGCACAGGCCACAGGTTTGCCCTGGCTGCTCCTTCATCATGACAGGCCAAAACCAAGTGAGCAGACTTGTGACTTGGGCACATGAGGTCACTGTGCCACTCAGTCTTGGCACCCATGAGTTCATTATTTCTGTGGCTGCAACTGAACCTGTCAGCCCACGCTAAATCCACCACTGTAGTGACATGACCCTTAAATTGTTCCTTGTTTAGGTGACCATTTTTATGGCAAACTTTATTCAATAGGCCCTTGGCAGCCTCCTGCCTCCTCCCTGTCACCATCCAATGGGTCTGCTAATGTCTCCCTCCTGTTAGCGTTCCAAAGTAGCCCTGCCAATTCATTCCTTGATCATCCACCACCATCCTGGTCCACACCTCCACAACCCTGCAAGCACCATGGAAGTCTCTCTGTTTGGTCCCAGCTACTTATCTCACATGAAATTCGTATCTCATATGCTCTAGGGCTTGCAATGCTCCCTTGTATACCCAGTCCCAGAAAGGATTGAAAATGAGCTCCACAGCAGCAAAATCTAGAAGAAACACTCACATTACTAGGGAACTCTATATTTGCAGGTTTCTTTGGTTTCAGTAGGAGCTTCAGCGTCCAGGATCTCTGAAAAACCACATCACTTCTTTTGGTGTGAATATGGATTTGGGTGCCCAATCTTCAGTACCAAAAGCAAGTCTATAAATGTTGACCTTTATTTTTTAATTATTTTTTAAATAAGAAGAGAAAATAAAGAAATAGGAGACCATGTTTTGAAATGAGTTACAAGTTATTTACTTCAGTATGTTTCTTCATTTAATAATGCTTTCATCTGAAGTAAGTCCAGAGAAATATTAGCTAAATAGCTGCATGGCTTCTCCTTGTACGGGTTACTAGTGTTCTAAATATATCACTCTGTATTACAGGATCTGGTCCCTGACTGAACTGGTATGTCACATCACTCCATTGATTATAATGTTCTATAACAGGAGGAGAAGATGTTCTTTATTCATTGGCAAATGTTTAATTTAAAGATAATGCTCTGTCACTAAAGTATATAGAATATCTTGTGATTTTGCAGTAACTATGGTTACTACTCATTTTTGTATAGAATAAAAATTTATTATAAATCCATGCAACTTGGTGGCACATGAATTAAAATTGCCTCCAGAAACCAGCATGCCAGAGTTCAGAGTTTTCCCACTTAATTTTACACTGACACTTCAATTCTTGATGAAGAAATTGCCTGTCTCAGCTCAGGGGGAAAAAAAAAAAGATTTGTCCCAACTAAGTAGAAAAGGTCATTCAGTTCACTGTACAAAATACCAATGCTGATGGCTGGCAACTGATGATTGAGTCAGTCAGGCTGAGAAAAGAAAATATCAGAATTACCTTTTTAAAAATGATGGCAGTAATATCAGATGGGGGGGACCAGGTTGGGGGGGTAGGGTTAGAGGTGAAGCCAAAGATGAAATGATGAAACTCACCTGCCTTCTTTACAGAAGCATCTAACTCCTAGTAACAAAAACACATTTAGAAAGCTTAGGTGTTGACTGTTGTTTGTAGAATAATTGAAATTAAATACAGAAAAGAGTTTATCAGTACCATCCTCTGGTCAAAGCAGGCATATTCCTTTTGGTACATTTTCTAGAACCTAGTCCAGTCCAGAATAAAATCTCAAGGGATGAAGTTTTCATGACTTTCTTTGGAAAATTATGTTTTCAGTGCTGTGTAAATATGCTGGTCCCACCATATTAGAAAGAGAAGGTGGGCAAAGTAATATCTTTTATTGGACTACTTTTTTGTTGGTGAAAGAGAGAAATTTTTGAACTACATAGAGATCTTCTTATTCCATATCTTGAAATATCTCGTTGTCAGTTCTTTTCCCACCAACTTTCAGACTAAATTTTCCCTATTTTAATTTAATTCTATTATTCTTAGTTTTAGGGGAAAAGGACAATTCTATTTAAGGTAAAAATTTTGCAAAATTTTACAATTTTCCTTTTGCCTCTTCCTCATATATATATTTCATTTGCCTGAATTTCTAGTAAATCTCTATTTCAAATATATCCAAACTATGTGGGCCTGATTCTGACCTCTCACCATTATTGTACTGATGAAATTCCACTGATGTCAGTGAAGTTAAATGAGTTATAGAGGCGTGAATAAAAGGAGAGACAGTCATGTTTAATTAATATAATAATATATGTGTACATATCTATTTCTTTTTTTAGTTCACAAATGCTTATGAAAATAGAAATTGCCAAGTTATCAGAATTTCTAAAATCAGAACTGCAGCTCATCTCTACATTGTATTCTTGCACCACAGTAAATAATTCTTTTTCCTTTTTTCCCAGATTTACCATATTAGTAGTACTAGGTGATTTTTTTTTTTTTGGTAAACAATATAAAATTTTGCTCTGTTGATCAAATTCTTTCTGAAGAATAACTCAGAGAAATAGTAATAACATTATTTACTCTTATTAGAGATGGCAGTAGCCATTGCATGGTAGGGACCATACATCATCACACATATAAAAGAAAAACTTCAACAGCCTGATTTTGCCTATTGCTATGTCTGTGTTGTAGATTCTGACATAACTGGTCAGTACTGGTGCCTTAGTAATAGGACACAGAACGATGAACATCCCACAAGAGATTTATAGGAAGGCTAGTGATAAATTAAAGCCAGTTTTGACAGATCTGCCAATTCATGCACCTTGCTCTCTGGAAGCATTCTGGTTTCAGCAGGTTTGTTGAAGAGTCAGATCACTGCTTCAGTGACGCTCTTAAACCAGGTAAATCTTAGTGGATATAATGCCAGATTAAGCCAGAATTCCTGCACTGATTCACAAGAAGGTGCCAAAATTGAGAGTGATGTTGGAGCCAAGATCTCTCCCTTCAGTATGCCTATGGTGGCAAAGAATGATGAAGAATCTGATTAAAAATACAAGTCCTGCTCTAAGGAGCTTATCACAAGAGGAAAAGTAAGTACAGAAGATTGAAGAAAGAGAGAGAAATGCACAGAGAACCTAAAATATTAGCTATAAACAGGGAGGATTACAATTATGTCTCCGCTATCTTCCTAACTTATCAAAACATTCCCATTCACTCTGACACCCCCTCATGCTCATACTCATACCTGCCCTTTTCTTCTACACATGGGAAGAAAGCATCCTGATTTTCTTGTAATGAAAATCTGGTACCCTATGCCCAAGGATGTCGGGAATGTCACTTTACCTCCTGGCTGCTTTGTGTTTGTGCAAGGCCAGCCACAAGCCCATTATTCTGAACAAAGACCATGTGAACTGCCAGATCCCTACAGGGTAGCAAATCAGAGAGAAAGATCATGGCCTTCATAGCACAGAAAGTACTAGCCATATATTATACACTCCAGAAATGGATGGCAGTGGTCCCATTCCAGCATATACTCACCTAGATTTGGCCAGGATGCTTTGGGGGGCTCATACTGCTACACAATCCCATCCATAGCCCAACCCCACACCAATCTATCTTGTGGCTTTCTGCTGGCACTCATTATCATCAGTGTCTGAGCACAGTGAAGGCTGTGACTGAAAAGCTATACTAAACCCCTTAACATGTCAATTTTGACCTTAATGTAGCCAGGTGACCAAATAAAAGGCTACAGTTTAGAGCTTTTAAGTGTTATTTATTCAACTGATGGAGGGATGGTAATGTTACATCAGCCCAGCATGCTTTTACATTTGAAGAAGCCAGGTCAACAATAAGATACAGTACCAAAGAGAGAAGGACAAAAGCACAGTCCAAAACACTAAGGCATCAGGAACAATGAAAGGAAAAACTGATTAATACCTTGCCTAATGATCTGTCAGGGGAGGTACCATTGGGAGAAAGAATGCGATAGGATGTAGGCATTCTAGAGATCTCTTAGAGTACATACATAGACAAATTAGATACGCTCCTACTTTATTTTTCTAATTGTTTCCATGAGGAATTTGGATTTACATATTTTAAACAATAAATTTACTTCTATTAATTTCTCACATGACAGGAAATAAATCTGGAATATTCTTGGACTTTTAAGGGTACTGTTGTTTGAACACACATATAAGTCCCCTTAACGGTAACACTAGCAACCATGGAGAGGACCAGTGAGAAGAGAACAGAACCTTTTATATTCTACATTTCCTACTTCTGGCAGCCCACACTGTCACTTAGAATTCTGAAGAAAAAAATGAAGCCAAGACACAGTTTAAACAAAAAAACACAGGATCTCATGTCTACGCAAAAACACTTTATGAACTATGGCATCAATACTTCATCTGATCAGCCATTTTATTATGCTGAACACAGTAAAGATTATAGGTCAGGTATGAGAATGTTTGCCTTTATTTTTCTGAGGTGAAACTCCAACTGAATTTTACATTTAACAATCCCCAGATCCCGGGCTATATCTGCTGATCTCTGTTTTGATTTAAAATAAAATTCATTTTCTGGTTTGCTGTCTGACTTTTATTTCAGACTTGACTTAGAGATGTATGACAGGGATATAGCTTTTCTTTCTCCCCACTGCAGCAATTTTGTTCCCTGGGGTGATTTCCATAGTGCTGCAAAAGAGAAGAAACACTCCAAAAAGTGATACATCATCCCTACTTCTGAAGCCAAAATATAATGTTTTAAGACTGAGATGCCTGAGTTCAGTATTAGGAATGAGAGAATGCCAGGAGGTCCTGACCTTTGCAGTATTTTAAGAACCCAACACCAGGCTTCAACTTAATGCGTCTTAATTTTGGGACAGAGAGGATTTGGTGACACAGAAGGAAATTACCATCACCACTATGGAATCAGGTGAAGCAGCTGCAAAATTCAATATGGTGACAGCTTCAACCTACAGAGACTAAATTTGAATCTGACTTCAACTAAATAAAAATGATTTCCTCTGGTGAAAACTGGTCCACACACCATTGCATAATTTGTCATGATGGGCACTATTTACACAGATGGGCCCCGGGTTTTTAAAACTGGGATTGATTATGTTGACAGGAGGCACTGCAAAGCACCACCTGTGTCATATTACCACCTTGCACAAAACTCTCACTTATACTGACAGTTTCTCACTTTCTTAACCACTAAGAGGTGGTTTTGTGATTCACTTTGACAGCACTGGCCATGAGTCTGTGATTTTGATCCCAAGCTATGTAGCCATAACATCTACAGAGACTGCGTATAACAGAACTATACTCCACCCCTCTCCTGTCACCTTATGCAGGGGCTAGGATGCAGTGGGCAATTACTCCAACAAGGCAGAAGTTGCAGAGTACCATTTAAAGTTAAGGGGCAAAGATGTCCTCCCCAGTCCTCCTCTTCCCCTGTACTATGCTCCCCACACACATTGTGACCCTCCACTCATGATCCCCTACACCCATCCTCCACCAAATCTGAGTGAGTGGTGTTGCCATCTGGCACAAACTCTGACTAGAATGCCCAGGCTGCAGTTCCACCACCCTCTCAGATCTGGATATATTTTTAGAACTGCAACTATGGAGAAATCTAGCTTTAGACAATCAGCAAATCACTTTGTAGACACATCAGAAGATCTCCAGACACAGACAGAAAGACCAACCATCCAGAAATCTCTGACTGAATCACCTCCAAACTGCTTTGGACATGTAGGGGTAACTATCTAGTGCCCTGACTTTTGGGGTCCCTCTAATTACTTATCATATTGTATTACTTAATGTTAATAAGTAGAGACACATAGTGAAGATAAATTCTATGGAAAAATTGTTGCACACCAAAAGTAAAACTTTTAAGTCATAGGAATTTGGTTTGCGTTTGTCTTTTTGCTGATCATTTAACAGATGGATGGACCTGTGCATGGCCTGATATTAACTTGCAGAGTCTAACGGTTACTGTCTTAGGGAATCCTGGGTACCAATCCCTAGTTTGTGTATTATTTAAATAACACTTTCTTATTGACTTTCTCCATGCCATTTGTGATTAGGCCTCTATCATCTCCTCCTTGCGTCATCTATATTCTAAGATTAACAGTCCCAATGCTTCTCACATGGAAGCTGTTCCATACCCCTGATAATTTTTATTTCCCGTCTCTGTACTTTTTCCATTTCTAATATAGCTTTTTTTTTAGATGAAGTGACCAGAACCACATGAAATATTCAAGGTGTAGGCATACTAGGGATTTATAAAGTGATATTATATTTTCTGTTTATTATTTATTCCATTCTTAATGGTTCCTATCAGCTTTTTTGACTGCTGCTGCACACTGAGTCAATATTTTCAGCAAACTCTCCAGGAAGACTCTAAGACCTCTTTTCTGAGTGTCAGAGACAGAAGGGGCAGCTGGAAAGTAATAGAAGAGAGGTATTTAAGGTCTGGGCCATGTTCCCTGTGAACTGAGGAGAGGTCAGATAGGAACAATTGAGACCAATTAAGGCCAGCTAGGGGCCTGGTAAAAACTTCTGCTCCAGCTAGGCAGCTGGGAGGAGAGCTGGTGAGAGGAAAGAAAGCTGGTGAGAGTGCTGGGGAAGTGCAGTGACTGACAAAAAAATACAAGAGAACCAGGTGAAGCAGAACATGAGAAGGGAATCTTGTCTGCCAAACCCCAGAATCTGGAAGGACAGGGACAGGGGATGTAGCCCAGGGGGGAAATAGCAGCCAGAAGAATTGGTGACAGTGCATATCTGCTACTATTAGGGCCCCTGCACTGGGACATAGAAAAGTGGGCAGGCCCATTTCCCTTCCCCATTGCCCCACAGGGTATTACTGGGCCAGGCAATACTTGGAAATAGGGGCCACACAGAATCCCCTGACCTGGTATGAGAAAGAAAAGTGCAGGACCATAGTAGCCAAGCTGACAATTTGCTGCACATGGTAACAACTAATTTAGACTCCATCCTGTCGTACGTATATTTAGGATTATGTTTTCTAATGTACATTACTTAACTTTTATTAACAATGAATTTCATCTGTCATTTTCTTGCCCAGTACCCAAATCCAGTGAGTTCCCTTTCAGACTCATAGCTGTCAGCTTTCAACTTAACTATCTTGAGAAACTGTGTATTATCTGCAATTACACAATTGTTTCATGTTCTATATCTCACACAAAAATGAAATGAAGCATTAATCACTGATTTGTTAATGAATATAGAACTCTCACATTTTAATGGGTCAGAGGAAAAAAATTACCTGCTTTAGCAGTGCTGCTTCGGAGAGCACTTCCCATATAATTAATTTCAGACAACTTATTTAATTGTATTAGTGTCATTCTGACTATCTAATTGTAGACTTTTGCTATACATATATTGAGCTTGCATGCGTATATTACTCTCTATCTATTTTATACAAATATATCTTTCTTTGTATAAGTTTAAGAAAGCATAGTTTCATAGTATTTCATTTCTTATAGGTAAGTAGCTTGGTACTAGTTCTTTCCATAAGCTGAAATGCATGTATCCTGCAGATCTTTGCAAAAGGTGTGACTCAGTTTGCAGAGTAAGTAGGTTTGCCATACAACAGGATAAGACCCTGCAAGCTTTGCAAACCAAGGCTTGCATCTGTCTATGCAATAGGAAAAGGCTAACTAGGTGAGAGGTGAGCATAGGCTATGCAAAATTTGGCAAGTTGGGTTTTTGATCATGTTCTACAGATAAACAGGTGAAAAATATCTGCAAACCCACTGTAAAACCACAAGCTGGTAAACAAGAAAAGGAGAGAACATGCCAGAAAATAGATGTAATATACCCCTGAACAAATAATCTAAAGGTACCCCTAGCAATTTCTGGGAAACACCCATATTTGGGCCAGGAAGAATGAGATAATTCAATTTATTTTTAGAAGGGTAAAACCCCCATACTGTGCAAAAAGGGTATTTAAAGCCCTGAAATTTGCAGAAGGGTTGAAGCTTCCAAGTTCCAGCCAATCAACTCAAAACAACGCAAGAGGAAACTGCACAGGCCTTCAGCAATGCACTGCCTGACTTCTTTTAGCTAGGTTTCTTTATTTTACTTTAATTGATCAGTTGAGAATTGTTAGTTCAGTACTTCAATTTATCTTCACTTTGAATGTGAGTATAACTTCTACAACTGTATTTTAAAAGATAGGAAATCTTAGCAGCAATATTGTTGATAGTTATGACAGAAATGTATTGAAGTAATTCTTTACCATCTATTCCACATTGTATTCATTTGTATCCTTATACATCACTTGCTTTATGCGGCTAGCAATAAAGAATTGTTATAAAATGTCAATTTAAGTAGTAGTTGACTGCTTGTTTTCAGGGAGGAAGTCCTATTTAATTAACATACCTGTAGTCAATCTGAACTAAGAACACTTGTCCTTCGAATTGATCTATATTAGCTATCCCAAATTCCTAAAGAACAACAGAAATTGGCTACATAATGCTACTTCCTGACTCAATTTCCAGAGCATTTCATGTAGAAATGAGCTGAACAGCAGTGCAAGACACACTCACCAAGACCTGCTAAACCATTTGGCACTTCTTTAATCACAAAGCAAAATCACGGTGCCAGAAACCTTTATTTATTTCATGCTCCATGTTATGAGTAAAAGCCCTATTTACTTTCTCTTACACAACAACAACAACAGTAATAATAATAATGATGATGATGATGATGATGATGTAGTATTCTACATCTCCCAACACTTTACAAAACATTAATCTGCAACACTATGTTAAGGAAGGAAAGTGAATATTATTATGCACTTTATAAAGGTGGAAAAGTAGATGCATATATATTAAAGAACTTATAATGTCCCCATTGCCTCAGCACTTCACAATCTTTAAAGCATTTACCCTTACAATACCTCTTTGAGGTAGGGAAGTACTATTATATTCAGTGTACAGATAGGGAACTCAAATACAGATACTAAATGATACTGTCTTGGGTTCTCTGCTCATCACTTGATCTCCCACCACTCACTCACACTGCAGCCTGTCTCTCTCGCTTCAGCATGAGGGTGTGCTCTCTCTATGACTCAGTCCTCCAGCTGGGTCACTATATAGTCCCCCTTCCAGGGTACCAAATCCCACCACACCAGCTGTATAGTTAGCATCTCTGACAGCCTCGGCTGGGCTGCAGGGGGGTGCCCCTGATCTAAGCACCAGAGGCCATAGCACAGCCACCCCCTGCCTCTGACTCATGTGGCGGGAAGGTGGGGGTGGGATGCCACCCTGAAAGCCACCAGCCTGGGCTGGGACCCCTCCAATCCAGCCCCGCTGTGGGGCCAGCCAGGTGCCCACCCTGCAGGCTGGCATCTGACTGCTTGGCCCTCCCCTGCCCCTTGGGTCTGTACACCACTGACTGCTGTAATAGACCCCTAACCTATGACTGAGTTATTGAAGTTCTCAAATCATGGTTTAAAGACTTCAGGGTATAAAGAATCCACCAGAAAATGACTCATGCCCAATGTTTCAGAAAGGGGCAGGGGGGGGGGGAGAAACCAGGGCCTTTGCCAATCTACCCTGTCGGGAAATTCTTTCCTGACTGCAAATATCGCAATCAGATAAACCTGGAGCATGTGGGCAAATCTGGGCAAGATCTACCAGCCAGACACCCAAGAACGAATTCTCTGTAGTAACTCAGAACTCCCCTCATCAAATATCTTATGACAGGCCATTAGCATATTTAACACTGATAGTCAAAGGTTAGTTAATTGCCAAATTAGGCTGTCCTGTCATACCATTCCTTTCATAAATTTATCAAGTTCAATTTTGAAGTCAGTTACATTTTCTGACTCCCTCCTCCTCCCCCCCCCCCCTTTTCAGGCTCCCCACTTTCTTCCACTCTTCCTTCTGCTTGGAAGGTTGTCTCAGAACTTCACTCCTCTGATGGTTAGAAACCTATATCTAATTTCAAGTCTAAACTTCCTGATGGCCAGTTTATAACTTTTTGCTCTTGTGTCCACATTGGTGCTGAATTTAAATAATCCCTCTCGTTCCCTGATGTTTATCCATCTTTTGTATTTAGAGGAAGCAATCATATTTCCCCTCAATGTTCTTTTGGTTAGGCTAAACAAACTATGCTCTTTGAGTCTCCTCTCATAAGTCAGGTTTTCCATTCCATGAGTCCTCCAATGTGTGAGAAGAAAGGGAAGAGTTGCATGTGCACTTTAGGATACAATATGCGTCATACCAAAGCAGGATTATTTAGATGTGTTTCTAGTGTGATCCTACTAGGATCTGTTCTTGACCAGGTGGTATGTAGCATTTTTATGAACGACTTGGAAGAAAATGTAAAATCGTTATTGATAATATTTACCAGTAACACAAACATTGAGGGAACAATGAAGAGGACAGATCACCTGCACAGAATGATCTGAATCACTCAGTAAATCTGTATACAAGCAAAGAATGTGTGTCTTCATACGACTGTATGTAAATGTGTACATGTAAGAAAAAAGGATCTCAGCTATACTTATCGGAGAGGAGACTCTATATTGGGAAGCTGTGCCAAAGAGATTTGGAGAGTCATAGTGGATAATCAGCTTAATGTGAGCTCTCACTGTAACACTGTCAATAAAAGGGCTAATGTGATCCACAGATATATAAACAGGGGAATCTCAGGTGGGAATAGAAAGATTCTTTTACCTCTGTATTTGGTGTATCCACAAGGCACAGGAAATTTCAAGTTTCCCAAGGAAGTTTTTACAAATCTATTTTTTTCCCCAAAACTTGTTTAGTTACATTCCCCCCAAATTAAAATTTCTAACCATGACTGATGAGTTGTAGAAATCTCTAGCCCTCAAACCAAAATTCCTTTTTCTTAGCTGGAAACCTGTGATTAATTTATCCTTAATTCTGTTAATGAATGTGAGTTCACAGTCGTCAATCTCAATAAGGTCTGTCACTCTGCGATTAGCACTTCTTAGTTTAACTGTATATGGCAGCAGAAGAAAACTGTTTCGGGTGTGAAGGATGGCTGTAATTTGAGAAAACCTCAGGGATCCAAATTTTGGTTCCTCTGATTAACATTCCCCACCACTCCATGAGATACACCAGATTTCAAAGCATCCAAACAAACATTTGGAATTTGGAGCAGTTACAAGAAGTCAAACTTTAAAGCATACAGAATGGCAGGAAAGGAAACCTTCCATTTTACTGTATTGGCAGATTTGCATTATAAAAAAAATCTACATACCCTTAAATAGCATCTTCAGTGTGGGCTTCCCAAAGATTTAGTGGGTATCGTGCACTATCTTTGATAAAACAACAGATTAAGACCATTTTGACCCACATCACATCAACAGTTTGATCTCTAGCTCTGCAGAAAAAAAGCACACCTTGAAACTTTCTGAAAAAGGCCACACACACACACACACACACACACACACACACTTATTTATTTATTGTAGACTTCTTGTCTCCAAAGCCTTAAGCTTGAGTGAACTGAAATTTGGATCCCTAACCCTACCCGACACTGAATAAGACACACCAAATTTCAAAGGAATTGGACTAAGCAAGTCAGTTTCAAAGGCTGTAGAATGCTCAGACTTTAAACAGAAGGTCTAACACAACTTTAACTCTATGTTTTTCCCATCTGTAAGTTCCTCCATCTTCAATGCATCTGACTAAGTGGGATTTTTCTCCAATGAAAGCTCATGTGATAAATAAATGTGTTAGTCTTTAAGTGCCACAGGACTTCTTGTTTATTTAACTATAGTGGCACTGCTGCCCCACTACAATACTTGTCATATCGTAATAAAAATTGAAAAACTCTTCACAGATATTTTGCGAACACTTATCCTTCGTCTTTTTTTTTCCAATATGGGAAAAATAGCAATAGCAATTAAAACCTTTACTGACTTCCCTGAGTAACAATTTTTGTACTGTATTCCAAGGTAGTATAATTAAAATTTCATTTTGGCTTACTCCAATTATATACCAAAAGACTTGACAACATACCCATATGTTGCACAAACCTACATTAAAGCCCAGAGGAAGAAAAGTTCAAAAACTTGAAATGAAATGTGAAATGCCAAAATCGCACCAGGAAAAAATAAAAAATAATAAACAGTGTTGTAATAAGTGATCAAAACCCAGACCTGCTGCAAGACATTATCATCATCCTACTGTATTGCTCGTTCTCCAGGCAGAAGCTGATCAGGAAAGAAACAAAGGAAGACACTGGTAATTCCGACCCTTAGTTTGCAGCCTCTACCAAAGTTTAGCTGGGAAAATCAGCAGTGGCAAACTGAGGGTCTCCAGCACCTGGGGACCAAGCTTACATCTGTGCCAGCACCTTACCCTCCACTTCTCTCTTTTTCTCTCTCTCACACACACACATGCACAAGGCAGGACAAACCACCACCACCCCAGTTGCTCCCCAGAGGGGGTCCTCTATCTATGGAACAGGGGGCAGATGCCGACTTGGGTCTGCTGCCAGCTGCCCTCAATCCTGCAGTTAGCCAGTGCATACTGTCAGCTTTTCCCCTCCAGCTCAGCACTGGCTTTGATGGAGCAGCCTCACTCTTCCCACTAGAGAGGAGAGGGGGGCAGGTCAACCTTTCACGACACAGCCTCCTGTGCTCATCGCCCCCACAAAGGGCCTGCTACTCCAGCCCTGCAGCCCAGAATGCCATAGGGCAGCCTCGTTCCACCTGGGGAGAGGAGCTGGGCTAGCCCTTCGTGATTTGTGGGGAGGGAGGAGCTACAGAATGCCACCACAGTCTCCTGCGTCTATCACACCCCGCATCCATTGTGACGGACCAGCCAGTCACACCAGAGAAGCAACACCAAACCACCCACAGCCCAGCTGGGGGAGCCTTATTCCCCCTCCAGGGGCGGGCCACAATGGCATCCCCTGCAGCCTGGCACCCAGGGGCCAGATGAATTTGAAAAAGCTAATCACTAAAAGCACCATATAAAAAAATGCACATGCACACACACACGCACGCGCACACACACACAAAGTTGTGGTTTAATTTCAGAAGTAGTTTCATTATTTTCCAGCACAATCTATTAAGCATCAATATCAGAGATTCTTGTGTTAAAGGCTTCATTCTTTTTCCTTTAAGAAAAGCAAAACTGTTCGTATAAAGCCTTTGACCAGGGAACTTCTTTCATACAGTGTGTTTATTCTAGAAAGACTAGGGTTACCAGGTACCAAAGCATGGAAAAAGGACAGGGAAGTACAAAAAGGAAGATATTGGAGGACACATGGAGAAAATGTAGTATTAATGTAATATTCTTCTTTTTTTAGGGGGCTCTGGAAAGCTTCCCCATAAAAACAGGGTGTTCTGGGGAATTCCAGCCTACTTTAACCCCTTCAAGTAAAAATCCAGACAAAATCATGTATTTTTAAAATGCCTACTGGACGGAGGACATGAAGGTAAAAAGAAGGACATGTTCTCCTTTTGCCTGACATCTGGTAACCCTAAGCAAGACTAACTTAGGCCTCGTCTACAGTAGCATTTATGCCAGTGTCTCTCAAGAGTTGTAAAAAGATGTTCTTTCACTGACATAGCTACCACCGCCCATTTAGGAGGCTTTATTATGCCTGCAGGAAAGCTCTTTCCTGTCAAAATAACATGGCTATGACAAGCACTTATGCTTACAAAATTTACATCAGAAATTTTGTTTATGATGTAAGCAAGATCTAAACTCAGGCTGGACACTTGTCTTCCTCAGCAGCTAAAATAGGGCAACAGATTTGCATGGGCTTTGTATTTGCATGAGTAAAATTAGGTATTTAGCATAACTGTATTGTATAGGTGCTGGGCATGATGGTAAACTGTATATCTGGCTGGTTTAAATAACAAATCCTTCAATATCTGTTTTAACTGAAGAGGGAAATGAAATATTCTTTTCATGCTATGTTACCCTTTGATTGTAAAAGCCCTGTTTAATCTATCTGATGGAAAGGTCACCAACAGCAACGCAGAACTTGGAAGAGTGAGCAACCCTATTTTTCAGTCTCAAAAAAGCTAAAGCAGTGAGGTAGCATCAGCTCTGCAGAAGAGCTGGGCTTTAGGCAATGCCTAATTCCCCACCTGTTGTTAAAAGATAGACTTAATAACTCCTTAGAGAGTCTTCTTTGTTATTCTGATCCCTGAAAGCCGTCTCTGGTGTGATGAAGCTGGAGGCTGGAGCTGAAATCACTGAGGGTTGAAATCCTCTTTAAGAGCTGAATTCACTGAAAAGTTGCGAGCAGACAGCAGTATTAGTGACCAGCAGGTGGTGCCAACAGCCAGTGGGTGGTGCCAGTGGATGGTGTGAGTGGCCAGTGAGTGCTACAAGCAGCTGGCAAAAGACATGAGTGACTGGCAGTCTGTGCCAGTGGCCAGTGCAAGCAGAAGATGTGAGTGACCAGCAGGTGCTGCCAGCACTCATTGGGCAGGACCAGTGGATGGTGTGAGTAGACTCACAGGTGGCAGAAGACAACTGGAGGGCAGAGCTAAGGGCCTCCCCCCCCTCCTTTGGGAGGTGGACACTAAAACTATGATGGTCAGAGGCAGCCTTAGGCAATTGGGGGCCCTAGGTGAAAGCCCAATGTGGGGCCCCCTAAAGGGCCCAATATTGGCCCCCACTGCTACCCTCCCCCCAGCCCCAATCCCCTCTGTACCCCTAACCACCTCACATCATCCCCCAGGACTCCCTGTTTGTTTTGCTGAATCAAACTAACATGACTATCCCTTTGGACCTTGCAAATTATTCTTGGGTATGATATTTATAAAGATCTTCCCATCATGAAGCTTGTACGTTGATCATCTTTCACTTAACATAAATCAGCTAATGCTGAACTACAAAGTTGAAGTGAACATTTTGGCAGTCAAATCTTACAAATTTTTCATATAGGCTTAGGTTTATGTGAACTAGACATTTAATACAAATAAGCATAATAAATAAAAATAAATAAAAAGAAGGTTTCTAGTGTGTAACTACAAATGAAAAACACCAAATTTCAATGAAATTCTCTGAAGTACTCAACTTTATAAGACTCTGGCCCCCTCAAAAAAATATTAAATAGCACTGAAGAAGCTAAAAAATTACTTACCAAAAGAAAGACATACAGCACAGACATCACACACAGCTGTAATGATTGTCTAACAGGGCAGCAGTGTATTTATAAGTAGCAGCCTATATGGACCTACCTGGTAACCTAAGCTAACCAAAGCCAAAGGAAAAAATGTCACAAAGGAAAAGGAAAAGGCAAAAGAAGAACAGGTAAAAAAGAAAAGACAATATGCCACAAAATTAAAAAATGGCAGAATAAATGGCCACACTGAGGAATTAAAAGCTGAGGCCACTGGAAAAGTTCCTGCTATTGTGCTGTCTGTTGCTTGCTCCTGCCTTTTTAGCATATCAGTGTGAAGGTGATGGGCAGATAATAGTGAAATCTGCAATTCAGAGGAAGCACAGATCCTAATGATAGCTTGCCATGATGAGCCAAGAGTGAGAAGTGCTTAGGCTTCCACGCCTACTAGCTCTTCTAGATGGGAAAAATTTCTATATTTTTCTGTATTTTTATTTCTGTCCACCAAACTGAGGAGGGGGTCCCTTATTCCTTGGGGCCCTAGGCAGCCGCCTGCTTTGTCAACCCCAAAAGCCACCACTGATGATGGTCAGTATGGGGGTAATGGAAAAGTGAAGGACACACTCTACGTGCACTGGGATGAAGTTAGTTCTGTTTATTGGGTTTTATGTGAATCCTACCCTGCACTGTATCTCCAAGTTACTGCCAGTTTTGATACTGCCTCTGTGTAGTCTCTTTATGTTTTATTTGGCTATCAGAGGAAATGCAGTACATACTGTACTGTATGGCAAAATTTTGTATGACAAACTCTGCCTATATACATTCATAGAAATCATTCATTCATTAACTCTAGGATATTATCATATAATATAGGTAAAAAGACATACAGTCAAACACTTTCAGAGCCTGCCAACATACAGTAAGAAGCCTAATATACTTGCACTCCAATCTTATTCAAATATTTGTACACTGCCTAGCACACTGAAGCCCACAAGTAATAATTAAAAATAATGGCCATGCAACCCCCTTCTACCATGCCATAAGTACAATTTTTTTTTAGCATTAATGAACTCTTTTAGTCTTCTGAACTGAAAGCTTCTTCTCTCACAGTACTTGATGAATAATGTTCTACTTCAGAAAATCTCACAAAATTTACCATCTCAAGATGGTTGCCATCTATTTTTACTCAGAGGAGCTGAGACCACAGGCTGCACTTGGCAAAGATACCCATACCTTTAATTTTTCCTTTCCTGTCTGCCTCTTGCTGACACAGTGTGCTATCTTCTTCCCTGAGAGCATTTTGACTTCATTCCCATTGAGAATAATATGAAATGATGGAATTTTGTAAGAAGGCAATTCATGAGATTCTCTCATTGAAATGATTTTATGCTTCAGTTTCTACAGACAGACAATCTTTCAGTTAGAAAGAATGGTAAAAAAATTACCATTCATCATAAATATTCTTTTAAAAAACCTATTATCTACACCAGATCCACTCAACTGATAGGAACAGAGACAAAGGGAAACTGGGGGTGTATATGTATGTAGGGTAATGTAGGAAGGAATAAATGAGGGAAGGTGAAACTAGACTTTATGCTCTGTCTGACTGGTTTTATTGCTCTGATGATGCAAAGGAGCAAAAAAGTCCAGCTTGACCGGGCAGTACGTTCTAGTTGCTTCACACCACTGTAGAATGACTTAAAGAAGCCACAATATAGCAGTGAATCTCAAAATAACAGTATAAAAACATATTAATAGTGTTATTTCTTACTGGTAGATCATTAGAAATATCACATGATAGTGCAAGGGTTCTCAAACCAGGCGTCATGACCCCTCAGGGGGTCATGAGATTACTATGGGGGAGTCATAAGCTGTCAGCCCCAATGCATGCCAGTAGGAATGGCATGTCAAAGGAGGGGCAATCAGTGTTCAGGGGGTGGGGTCATCACAGCCTGAAAAACAGAGGTCTCAGCAAAAAAAAAAAAATTTGAGGACCCCTGCAGTAGTGTAATCCATGACAGTGTGGTGAGGTACTCTGTGTCCCCCTCTAGCAGCACCTCACCTAATAAAAGACTGAGGAGTCTGCTACAGGTCTGGCTAAGAGTCATGCAGTTTTTAGCTCCTGGGGCTCAACTACAAAGCCTCTGAAGTCCCAGGTTCTCTCTTGCCTGCTGATGACCAGGATCTGGTGGTATTATAGTAGCAGTCTCCTTGTGTTTCTTTTTTTAACTTTTCTATATGTAATTCTTAATTTAAAAATAAATTAAAAACAAGAAAATGCCTCATAGGATTTGGAGGGTGGGATCTAATCGTTCCCTTAATAGTCACATTAATATGAACAAAAACACTAAAATGCATTAAATAAAATCATCTGGTTATTGCATTCTGTCACTCCATGGCAGAGCTCAGATTTTTTGAGTTTCTAAATGTTCATCTCCATACTCTAGCATATTTAAATTTCTTTTACATCTTAATTTAATCTTAATAATCAATTCCATGGGTTTATAATGTTCATTCATGAGGCAATTTCAAAATATCTGTAATATATTTTGTAGCACTAAAGATGAATTTATACCATAGAATTGCTTCCAACAAGAATTTCTATCTGGAATAATGCCTATTATTCATTGATAAAAATACCATGTTCATTCATTTACTTGTTCTTTAACATCATAACTAAAGTGTGATATAACCAGGGATTAAAGTATAATTTGGTGGGCCCCGGAACTCTCCAGCACGAGTGTGCCTCCCCAGCATGGGTGGGCCCCCATCCCCACAACCAACCCCCTGCCCCAATACCCACCCCCAAACACACACACACACACACACACACACACACACATACACCCCCAGAAGTCCCTCCCACCAAAGCCCTTACCTGGAATGTTTGCAGGCTGGCTGACCAGCTGGAAGCTGCTTCCAGCCACAAGCTGCTCCGCCCTGGTGGGGTGAGATTGACAAACTCGCAGCCTGCTGCAGCTCTTTGCTGGCTGGGCTTGACATGGAACAGGATTTAAGGTGGAGCCACAGGAACTCACTGTTCCTGCTGCTCGTGCTATTTTTAAGGGGCCCCCAGAACGCAGTGTTCCAGTGCATTCCTCTATTTTTAGGGGCCCCAGAACACTGCCAGACTAAAAATAGGGAGCCCCAGAACTGTGTTCCAGTGTGTTCCCCCTTACTTTAACCCCTGGATATAACTCCATATTGTAACTAAGCTCCATTTTGAATTGTTCACTTCATTTTGTATTGCCCAGCCTAAGTTTTGCTGAAACTTCACTTAGATATGTGCACTTAGTTCAGACATGTAAATGAAGGGTGGGTGTGTTGTGGGATCAGTCTCAAAGGCTAGCCTGTTCTGATGAGAAACTGCCATTACCACTTGAATGACTGAAGAACAATGCAGACAAAGCCTGCAAAAGAAAGGAGAACCTACTCTAGAAAGAAAGGGACAAAAAGCCCCATCAAGAACAAGATCAAAGTCACTTCTGCTATTAACTTATGACTCATGCTCTTACAGTACCCTAAGGCAATGTGACATAGCAAGATCCATGGACTAAAAGATATTAAAGATGGGTGAGATTGCTTAGCTTTGTGTAATGTTCTACACATCATTCGAGAGTGTTGGAACACAGCTAGGTGCCTGAGAGAGAGCCCACTCTTCCTTAAGTTACAGCTGGGGAGGTCGAGGCTGGATATTAGGAAAAACTCTCACTTGGAGGGTGGTGAAGCATTGGAATGGGGTTGCCTAGGTAAGTGGTGGAATCTCCATCTTTGGAGATATTTAAGGTCCAGTTAGACAATAACCTGGCTGGGATGATTTAGTGAGAGTGGTCCTGCTTTTAGCAGGGGATTGGACTAGATGGCCTCATGAGGTCCCTTCCAACCCTATGATTCTATTCCTGGCTTCCCAGGCCAGATAGCCACCATGAGCTGGAAACACCATCCACAAACTCAAGCCACAGTCACAAGCAACCATCAGGACTGGCAACAATACATGATCAACAGCAGAACATCTTGTGTGGGTGTGCATAGGTACTAGATATCAGTATAATGGTGTTCTTCTCATAATAAATGTAGCATATTGCCTTGTCCCCTGCATAAGTTCCTGCTGATTATTTTTATTTTCTAACTACAACATTTTTACCCCAATAATGATATTTACTCTCAACTTTAACTCTTAGAATTAATGAAGTGCACCAACTATGTTCTCAGCTGTACAATACATAATAATCCCCTGCCCCAAAGAGTTTTCAGTCCATAGAATAGACCACGGGTGGTGTTGGCGCCCCTGCTCCCCAGGACAATGCCCAAAGTCCTGAGCCAGCCAGCCTGGCCAGGATCCAGGGCCAGCACTCAGTGCTAGCAGCTACAGAGCAGAAGCCTGCTCCACCCTCTGACTGGGGACCCAGGACCAATAAGAACTTGATCCAGACCTAAGACAGACTGGGTCCATGCGACAGATCATGGCCAGCATGCAGAGTGGGACTCGCACATTTTTCAGGACAGGAACACCCCTGGAACAGACCCATAGAAGACACATTGTGAAACTCCAGACTAGGAAAAAGAGTGGCTGGTTTGGTTGGTGGGCATATTTGTGTGGCCAACGAGCATTTCCAGGATAACTGTGCAAGAGTGATCCAAAAAAAAATCCATGTTTTCTACCTTTTCATGCTCGTTTTTGTGCTTTCTTAGTCACTAGAAACAGTCTCTAACTGTTCCTCTTAGTAAACATACACAAGAGGACTTCAATCTAGATATCCACCTGTGATTTATAGGGCCTGAAATAGCACAGTTTGCACACATCACTGAATGTCTGGGATGCAGCTTGTCCTGTTGACTGATCCATAAAGTTTGCATTAATCAACATTTCTCCAGCTACATTAATGGCAACAGCTAATATCAAAAGAGACATAGAAGCTATTCTAGAATGCAGGGAAGCTTTAACATTTGAGGTAGAACCTGGGATTCCCATATGGGGCCCTTGTCTATGCCAGCCAGCTGGTTTCAAATGCACCTTGCTGACATGCTACTGAGTCTATACACCACTAGTAAAGGTGGAATTACTTTCAATGGCAGTCAGAAACAAGCAAAGAAAAGAAAAAAGAATGATATCTCATTTTAAAACGCTATCACCATATAAATGATAGTATCTAATATATATATTAAGAAAAATATTAAAATGCATTAAAACAATAGCTTGTGGTCAGAAATAATTAGATAAAGGAAAGATACATGCTGGAATTTCCTTGAATATTTAGGAAATTGTCTGTCCTGTATTAATATCCTGCACATCTGATCAGTTAACTGCAGCTAAGGCTATGTGTACTCTGCAGATTTTTTGTGGGGAAAAAAAAGTTTTAGCAGTAAAAGAAAAGCGGTATAAGTAAAACACTTGTGCACGTTCACATAGTACTCCTTTTATCACAAAAGTTCACAATGGAGTCTCTTTTATCACCTGTGGGAGCAGTGCTTTTTGGGCAGCTATCCCACTCTTCCACCTTCAGTGTAATAGTGCTATAAATTGTGGAATGAAGGAGAGGAGCACAGAGCAACTTGGGAGTATTTTGAAATGTCCCATGGGGTAGCACATCTCAATACCATCATTCGCTATTCTTTTAGCAACTTGCACCATTTTTGAATGGCTCCTGGACACCTGCAAATCAGTCTCCAGAAATGGATCCCACACTATTCTCCAGTGTTGCTTCCAGCAGTCTGAACACATTGCAGCTGGTTACACAGTATGTCATTAGCTCTGAATCAAAACAGGAATCCAGGAGCTGGACCTGTTGAGTGATATGCAGACAAACAGCACTGCACTGCTGATTTCATTCATGAAGCATCTGAACATTGTACACCATCACTTCTGGGTGCAGGAGACCAGCACCAAGTGATGGGACCACATCATTATAGAGATCTGGGATGATGAGCAGTAACTACACAACTTCCAAATGCATGAAGCAATTTGCATGGAACTGTATGCTGAACTGGCCCCTGTCCTGCAGTACAAGGACACCCAAATGAAAGCTGCCCTCCCACTGGAGAAGCGTGTTGCCATTGCCTTGTGGAAGCTGTCAACTCCAGATTGCTACTGGTCTGTCACAAATCAGTTTGGAGTCTGCAAGTCGCAAGTGAACAGGGCCATCTGTTGCATTCTACTGTGAAAGACTGTGAATCTGGGTAATGTTCTTGACATAGTGGATAGATTTGTAGCAATGGGATTCCCAAACTCTGGTAGGGCAATAGATGGCACACATATCCCAATTCTGGCTCCAGAGCGTCTTGCAACTGAGTGCATAAATAAAAAGGAGTACTTCTCTATGGCTATGTTCACACAGAGTATGCTTGTTTCGAAACAAGATGTTTTGAAACAAGCTGTTTCGAAATAACATATTATTTTGAAACAACTTATTTCGAGGACAAAAAACTTTGTCCTCAAAATAAGGCAGCGAAATAGCAGGTCCACAGTGTGGACATGCTATTCCGCCTGGGGAGGGGATTGCAGGCACCAGCGGGGTAAAGCGCGGCTGGGCGCTTTACCCTGCTGGTGCCTGCAGGGGCTGCAGGCACCCACCAGGAGAGGGCGGCGGGGCGCCTCCCCCCAGGGGCTTTAAAGCCCTGGCTGCCCCCAGACCTGGGGGCGCGGCCCTGGCGCACGGCTGGAGACCACTGCTGCCGGGGCCGGAGTGAGCGCCGGCGCGGAATCCCCGCGCCGACGCTCCTGCCGGGGGCATGTCCGCGGGGTGTCCCGGGGCCCTGCCCCTGGAATCCCCATGCCGGGGACTCCAGGGGCGTGTCCGGGGCACACCCCCCCGACACGCCCCTGGCAGGAGCATCGGCATGAGGATTCCAGCGGCACATGTGGGGGGGGGTGCCCCGGAGCCCTGTCCCCAGAGTCCCCGGCAGGAGCGTCGGCGTGGGGATTCCGCCGGCGCTCACTCCGGCCCTGGCAGCAGTGGTCTCCAGCCGCACGCCGGGGCTGCGCCTCCAGGTTTGGGGGCAGGGGGGGCTTTAAAGCCCCCCGGGTGAGGCACCCCGCTGCCCTCTCCTGGTGGGTGCTTGCAGGGGGCTGCAGGCACCCTCCAGGTGAGGCGCGGGGCTGCGCCTCACTCCGCCAGTGCCTGCAGTCCCCGGTGGCGTGCGGCGCAGCACCGCGCCCCCCCGCCCCAGCGGACACCCCTCAGCACCCTAGCCAGGGTGCTGAGGGGAGGGCTGCCCTTCCTCCCAAGGTGCTTAGCACCCTGGGAGGAAGGTGACATGTTGTTTCGGAACAGTTTGTTCCGAAACAACATGTCTGAACAGGACTGTTTCGAAACACAACCAGGTTTAAGCTATTTTGGAAGGAGCAGGGCCACTTCGAAACAAGCTGTTTGCTTGTTTCGAAATGGCCGTGCGTCGTGTGGCCATGGCACTTCTTGTTTTGAAACAGCCTCTGTTGTTTCGAAATAAGAAGTGTATGTGGCCATACCCTATGGTGCTAGGGGTGCTCATGGATTACCACGGCCATTTCACAGAGATATGACTGTTGGTAGGCCAGGAAAGATGCATAATGTTCGTATCTTCAGGAATACGGGGCTGTGCCAGAAGTTACAAGCAGGGAACTTCTTCCTAGATGAAAGAGTTAAAATAGGGATGTGGAGATACCCAGCCTACTCACTGCTTCCATGGCTCATGAAGCCTTCCTTACACAGGCAATAAGGATTCCAGCAAAGATCATTTCAGTAATAGGCTGAGCAGGTACAGAATAACTATGGAGCATACCTTTAGCCATTTACCACACTGACATGTTTTGTATGGGAGGCTGGACTTAAATGAGGACAATATTCCTGCAGTTATAGCCTCCTGCTGTGTCCTCCATAATCTCTGTGAAGTTAAGGGCAAGAAGCTTCCCTTCCAGGGTGGACCACTGAGGCAAATTGTCTTGCATGTACATATGAGCAGCCTGACACTAAGGGTATTAGGAGGGCAGAGTGGGGAGTTTTTTGCATAAGGGAAGCACTCAGGGAGCACTTTGACAGTGAACACCCCTAACTGAACTATGTAAGCATGCCTTTGACAGTGTTCTGGTGAACACCTGCAGAGAACTGCAGGTGTTGGGGGGGAATGTGAGGTACATAACTGAATAAACAGTGTCTTTCCTGTAGCTATTTGAGGGGGTGGATGTTACATTGTATTGTGGGGAGATGTGAACTTCATATGTCAGTTTACTGGTAGTGTCTGGAGAGCAGTGGAAAAAGGTCTGCTGTTGAAGCTGCAGTGGGTGGGTGCTAAGCCTGCATCATCCCCATTTGGAGTGCCACCATAGTCTGTACAAGTTCAGTCTGCTACCCAATTGCAATCAGGAGATATTCGTTATGGTCCTGATTCCTTCTGCGGCTTTCTTTGCATTACTCTATGTATTCCCTCTATTTCTCATCACTTTCTTCTCTCTATGCCCTTTTTCTCCTCTGCATGCCTCTGTGAACTGGAGGAGTTCTTGAAGCATGTCCTCCTTACTTTGATGAGGACACTTCCTTATCTGTTGAAGATAATCAGCAGGCATGGGGTCCCTAACTCAGAAGGTCATTTCCGTCAAAGAGCAACATATAATGGGTGGTGCTGCAAGAAATTATCTATGTCCTCCTCCTCTATGGGCTGTGGCCATAGAACCTGATATCTCATTCCAAAGGATCCACAGGAACACTAGAAAGCATATCTTCCACACAAGCAGTTCTAGACAGAGTCCCTATACTGCTGGGCTCTGTGCCACTTTGGTTCCTGGGCCCATGATTTCCAGACAGTGTGGGAGAATGTCCTTGTATGGGGGAAGAAATACAGCTACTCTCCTGAAGAATCTGAGCCTGAGAACTGGGGAGTATCTCCAGGAAAGTTTCCTTGAGCTCTCAGGGGAACATGACCAGGATATCGTTTTCCTTTTCGTTTTCGTATTCGTCCGTCGGTAACGACGAAGACCATCTAGTCATCCAGGGGTTAGGGTAGGGGTCCGTGGGTGCGCAAATGACTAATCAGACCAATCCGTGCCCGGAAAGTTCTCTGATAATGCGGACAGGGAATGGTGGCGGCTGATGGTGGTTTGCTGGCATTATCTTTCCTGGCTCGTCTGCATTGCTCAGCTGCATCAATCCAGTTGGCTTCGCATGTTTCCATGCCCTGATGGACAGCTGAACGCCACTCTCCTCTGTCCTGGGCTATCAGCTCCCATGTAAAGTGGCTGATACTGAAGGCCTTTGGTGACGCTTTTAAAGTGTCCTTGAAGTGCTTTTTCTGGCCCCCTTGGGAGCGTTTGTCTTGTGGGAGTTTGCCATATAGCAGTTTCTTTGGTAGCTGATGATCTGGCATGCGAGCCACATGACCTGCCCAATGAAGTTGTACTTGCATCAAGATGGTGTAGATGCTGGGCAGGCTGGCATGAACAAGGATCTCGGTATCTGGGATCCTGTCTTGCCATTTAATGCCAAGAATTTTTCTAAGGCAGGTGACATGGAAATGATTTAGTTTTCTTGCATGACGTTGGTAGACTGTCCATGTCTCACAGCCGTAGAGCAATGTGGAAAGAACTATGGCACGGTACACCTTGATCTTTGCACTGGGGTGATGCCTGTCCTATTCCACACAGTCTGGCATTCACCTCATCGTCGATGACAACGTTTCTGGATAGTGTGCTTCCAAGGTAGGTGAACTTGTCCACCGCATTCAGACACTGTCCATTGATAGTGATGTTGGGTTCAACGTAATGCTTTCCTGGGGCGGGCTGATACATTACTTCGGTCTTTTTTGTATTGATAGTAAACCCGAAGTTTGTGCAGGCTGCAGAAAACCTGTCAGTGACGTATTGCATGTTAGCTTCGGAGGCAGTGTTAAAGGCACAGTCGTCGGCAAATAAGAAGTCAACAACTGTGTCTGTCATGATTTTAGTTTTAGCTTGAAGCCTCCTGAGGGTGAAGAGTGAGCCATCAGTACGATATCTGATGCTGATGCCTATTTTCATGTCTCTGAAGGCATCTGTCAACACGGCAGAAAACATGAGACTGAATGTATACATACACTGCATGTATCAATGCACTACTTATGAGTGCACCTTAAATGTGATGGGGATTTGAGAAGATACATGCAAGCATAGACAGTCAATCACATTTCTACTCATTCCTACTCCTGCTTTTAATACCCAGGAATACTTCATGGCTCTTACAATGAAGCAGCATCAGCTTCTCCCTCACTTACCAGAGTTCCCATCTCATGTGTCTGGCACCATGGAGCTGAATGGCTGGGACTGGTTGCATGTTTCAGAGTTGACACACAACCCCTGACTCCCACCAATGTCTGCTGAGATGCTTCCTGGCTCTGGTGCATCCTTCAGTTCCACATCCTCATTAATCACCTCCTTGTCAGGATATATATTGGAATCTGGTGGCCCTGGGGCCATGGAGATTTTCACAGGAGTCTTGAGGATGGAAGTGGGGTCCCTGCTGAGGACGGCCTCCAGCCCCTTGTAAAAGTGGCAGGTGGTTGGCGCTAAAACAGAGCAATGGTTTGTCTCCCTGGCTTTATGGTAGTTTTACTGCAGCTCTTCCACCTTGGCTTCTCACTGAAGTGTGTCCGTGGCATAGTCTTTCTCTACCAAGGCATGAGAAATCTAGCCATACATGTCTAAATTCCTGCAGCAACCACAGGGCTGAGACTGCACAGTGGGCTCTCACCAAATGCTAATTAGCTCCCACATCTCTGCTGTGGTTCAGGCAGGAGACCATTTGCAGCATCAAGCCACCATTGTCACCTGGGAACATGACATGCTAGCTCTCCATGGTGAATACATAGGAAGTGGAAACAAGACAATTAAAAAATTCCTAGGACTGAAAAGAGGGATGGGCTGGTGACCACAGAATAGCAGAATACAATCAAAAGACCAGAGTGGTCATGATCGGCATTGTGGGACATTTCCGGGTGCCATTTAATGTGGAATAAAACAGAATCCACACTGATTCTTTTGTGATAAAACAGTTGTGCAAAAGACTTTTGTCCTCTCACATAGGTGGGGTTATTTTATTGGCAAAACAAGGAAGTTTTGCTGATAAAACAGGCAGGTCTAGTTTTGTCCCTCCCAACCCCCAAAATAACTTTTTCCAATAAAACTTTTTAGGCCTAAATGAAAGAGCCCTATAAGAAAGATCTCCTATTTAACTTACAAATCTTAAACAGAATTCAAGTTACACAGAGGGGAAGGAAGGAAAGTCATCCAGCTAAGTCGGCAGGGAGTCTGTTTGAAAAAAAATACAAACCAGTTAAATTTATTCTGAAAAAGTTTGCAAATTTTAAAAGAAGTATGTTAGACAAAATATTATAGACAAGAGGAGGACTGTGCCTTTAAGGCTGCAAAACAAAAACTCTCACTGTAATAAGAACCAACTCAATATATATTTAAGAGCCTGAGGCTCAAACAAGAGAATCAATATCTTTATAAACATTTTGACATTATTCTATATACAGCAAAGTGAGGCAATGCGAATTACAAGTCATTCATCATCCTACTCTTCTCCATAGAAAGTCTGATTCTCCCATCCTTAATCACCTGAGGAAGAGAATATCTGTCTCTGTGAGTAGTCTCAGTGAAATCAGTGGTGGCGTAACCTGTCCCTAAATAGTCTGACCTTGGGATGCCAGAATTGTGTGGCACTGAAAGGATTAATTTTTCTCCTATGGACTAGTGTAAATGAAAATGCGCTTATTTGCCATGCTGAATTTTTTGATTGAAAGTCATAAATGTTGCCTTAGGCATGCTCAAGTCAGTTTAAGTCCTTCACAGGAACCTTCAAATCCCAGAATATAGCATGAGACTGAGGTATCTTGCTACTGACTTTAAATATAGAGATTTTTAAAAAAACAGCATGTTTATTTTAACAAGTCTATTGAGATGTCAGTTCAGAAAAAAATTATATTAATCCATGCTCTAGCAGTTCATAATGTTTAAAAATTAATAGTTTTATTATTGAAGCAGACTTGTACTTTGACATACAACGATGCTTTGGGGAGCCTGTGGACTGGAAATTAAGAACACTGAATATTTCAATTGTAGAAAAGAATACCATGCAGGAAACATTATGTCTTTCGCTGTTTGTTGATATTGCTAGTAGGAAGCCTTTCCTTTCCCTGTAATTTGAAAAAATAAACAGAAAAGTTGACCTAGTAGCCTACCAGCAGTTTTCTCCTATTAAATTTAATACTTACCAAAGAAATTATTACACAGATACTCCAAAAGATAAGAGAAAAAACATATCACTTGGTCTCAACTTCCACATAAGGTTCTTCTTCAGAATATGCATCTGGTTCTATTTTTTTCTTCAGTGACCTTTTCAGTAGGCTCTCAGAAGAGGTTATATCTCCAAACAGGAAAATTTAATCTTCATGAATTCTCCTCTGTAAAATTGAGTTAATAAAACTTCTCCCTTTTGGCAAGTGCTTGAGATCTACAGATTAAAAAAAAAAGAAAAAAGAAAAAAAAGCCATGATAAGGGCTTGAACTTTCAAGGTGCTGAGTAACTCCTGAAGATATTGAATACCTTCCATGAATTTGAGAGAAGCTGAAGGTACCCAGTAATGGCTCAGCAATTTGCAAAATGAGCCACAATTGTTGTTAATATTTTTTTTCATCATTATTAACATGAGTTTTCCATGCAAGTATTAACCAGTCTTATTCTGAAACTTTACCTTTATAGATTGTCTGATCAGGAAGACAGATTCAATTCCTGTTATTTTAAATTAATTTAGTATTGACAGTGGATGCTAGAAACAATCTCTAATACTGTAGTGCACTGTTCTACTATACATACTGTACTGAACGATAAAACTATTCTACATTTTAAGAATACATTGGTCAGATTGAATATAACTATTGAACTGTCTCCACTCTGCCTCCCTCTGCTTTTCAGCATAAGGCAAAACCACAACCACTGATGATAAGTATAAGAGCAGAAATATAGCACATAATACTATCATGATGATGATGATGATACTGTTTTTAAAACAGATTAACTTTTCAAGGAAGGTTGAGAATTTGTAGTGGTGAGACTTGGACTTTCCAGTTCACATGGAAAATCAGCAAACTGCCTGCATAAAGTAGATGTATGCAACTTGAATGTGTTCATAAATCAGGCTTTTTCTGAATACCAGTTCCTTGAAAAGGAATAATCCAAAAGTACATTATGGCTGAGTTTCTACCGTGCAGCAGAAAAGCAAAGAGGAAAAAAAACAGTGAGATATGTGTTTGACCCCTGTGACACTAGGAAGTAAAAATGATAGGATAAAAGATAACAAATAACACCAAAAGCCTAATTCATGAAAGGGTAATCCTTTGCGGGGGAGGGGGAATGACAGGAAAACTTTATAGTGAGAGACTCTGAGGAGGGAAATAAGAATTTCAGAATATTCCAATCAACAAAAAATTATAGAAATCATATGAACATTGAGGCTGTGTCTACACTTATCATGTCAGTTTGAATGACTGAATTTGAACTAGTCACTTCGAACTATTACTTCAAATTGAATCAATTCGAATTGACATGGCTACACAAGAAACTCCCAGTCGAATAGCATGTCCATGGACTGGACTTGCTAATTCAAATTGGAGAAGGGGCACCATGGGAGGTGTGACAACATTGCACCCAAAAGGGGCATGCCACCACCCAATCCCCTGCTGGGCTCCAGCCTTCTGAGCCCAGCACAGTGAAAAGCATCCCCTACCCAGCTCTAGACCCGATGCGGCTAGAGCTGACCAGGGGATGTTTTTCCCCAAGCCAGACTCAGAAGGCAGGAGCCTGGCAGGGGATGTCTTCCCCTCCCAGGGCTCCCTGGGGCCAGGGCACCCCCCCCCCACAGGGCGCAGTGGTGGCAGGGTACAAAGGATTCCCTCCGCCCAGTGCTGTCAGCTCAGCCAGGTGAATCCCTTCTCCCCCATGTTGCACTGTCAGAGTGGGGCAGGGGGAGAAGGGATCCCAGCAGGGCAGGAGCCCCCACCACTGGAAAGTCAGCCCCCTGCACAGCTCCTGCCTAGTTGGACCCGGGGGGCAGGAAGACACCCCTGCACGCGGCTCCTCCTCAGCTGGCCACAGGCAGAAAAGACATCCCTGTGCGGGACTCCAGCTCAGCTGGCGGCACGTGAGGAAGACAACTCCACGCATGGCTGCGCCTCTGCTGGATGCGCACAGGGAACCCCATTGCCCCCCCCAGCTTGATCTGGCTGGGGTGGGCAGCAGAAGCACCTTGGGGCTGTTGGCCCCAGGTGCTCTAGGGCTGGTCTTAAACCCAGGGTTCATGGGACCCTGGGAAGAAGGTCAACCCTTGTCAGTTCAAACTCAATGAGTTCAAACTGACACGTTCACACTGGGTCAATTTGAACTACTGGGTCCGAATTGACCCTGACTTCCAAGTCAAATGAGGTTTGACTAATTCAAAGTCAGCTTTCCTCAATTTGAACTGAGGAGTTCCTCGGTTCAAATTGAGGAAAGCTAGTGTAGCCATGCACTTAATGGAATTTGAATTGATTGTCCTCAATCTGAATTCAAGTCTAAGTATAGACATACCCTAAGATTCTTTGTATGACTGATGTAGATGTAGAGCAACAACTATGTTACATTCTGATGATTAAGCCTAATAATTGCATCTGGAATAACAGGGTGTATTGCTGTGGTGTCTCCTTCAGATTTGTAAAGCTGGCACTGAATTGTTATGTGCATCACAGGAGGCAATGGGTTATCCCAGTGACACACTGGAAAGTCTTTAATTTTTCATTTGCGCAGCAAGTATCCATGTCTACCATGTCTTGTACGGTTACAGTTTAAGGTTGTCCATGAGCTCTGGGGGAGATCAATTCTGCAATCCTTCACAAGGTGTTTATTAATACATTATTAAAGAGCACCCATAGCCAAAGTCACTTTCAGTTACTTAAATTTCATCAGAGGAAACAAAAATACAGCAAGTCACTAGTCAAGCTATTAGCAGAACTACAGATGGCAGAACATAGATAATCTGGACAATTTCTAGAAGATGCTTTGCAGGACAGATGTACAGGGGTTAAATTATACAAAACACAAAGGAAGCTACAATACTAGCACAAATACGCTTTACACACAAAGGCTATGGACGTAGCTGTCAGCTATGAGACTGGAGAGAAACTAGAATTGTCAGCCAGAGACTGAAGAGAATTGTTTATTTTGTTCAATAAACCATTTTATATGCTCGGTAGCACACTACAGGTTATACATTCACCAGCCAACATACATATAGCAACTCATTTAAAGGGGCACCACCAACTTGAAATAATGAACCTTTTAAAAAATAATTAGTTTAAAGAAACAATTTCAGGTGGAATGCATGACACTGTCAATTTTTCTGATTTTATAACAACATTATAAATATATATATTTCTCTTTCACCTGTTGTTGTGGGAAAGATCTACTGACTGTAAAACTGACTGCACTCTTGATGGCAAAAAAAATAAACTAGAAAAAAAGATTAATTTGTTCTCTTTTAGCCACACTAATCTTAAGTGTTACCTGTGGCAATAATAGGTTAAAAAACAAGCAAAGTGGTTAGGTTTGGTTTTAACTTGACAGAATCCTTCCAAGCAACTTTATTGGTAGGTGAGCATAAAAACATAGAAGATTAAGATTATTGGAAGGGACATCAGAAGATCATCTAGTCCAAACCCTTGCTCAAAGCAGGACAAACCCCAACTAAACCATCCCAGCCAGGCCTTTGTCAAACCACACCTTAAAAACATCCAAGGATGGAGATCCCATCACATCCTTAGGTAAGACATTCTAGTGTTTCACCACCCTCCTAGTGAAAAAGTTTTTACTAATATCCAACCTAGACCTCTGTCATTGCAACTTGAGATCATGGTTCCTGGTTCTGTCATCTACCACCACTGAAAACAGCCCAGTTCCATCCTCCCTGGATCCCCCTTTCAGCCAGTTAAAGGCAGCTATCAATTTCCGGGGGGCGGAGGGGAGGAAACAATCCTAGTTCTCTCATCCTCTCCTCATAAGTCATGTGCTGTAGTCCACTAATCATTTTTGTTGCCCACCACTGGGGTCTCTCCAGTAAGCCCATATCTTTTCTGTAGTGGGGGACCCAAAACAGGACACACTACTCCAGCTGTGACTTCACCACTGCTGAACAGAGGAAAATAATCATTGCCCTCGATCTGCTGACTGCGCTCTTACTAATGATGCCCAATATGCTGTTAGTCTTCTTGGACACAAGGACACACTGTTGATTTACATCCAGCCTCTTGTTCACTGTAATCCCCATGTCCCTTAATTTTATTAATGTTATACCTCCCACAGCACCCTTGAGCAAGGCAAGTCCTATTGGTCCTGGTGATTTCAAGGGAATTTACTATCTCTTTGACAGAAGCCACTACAGACTTATCAACTCAGCTCTCCAAGAGCAGGACTCACAGAGCCCATCTCCAAGCCTAGCTCTGCTATAATTTTTAACTGCATTTTGTTGTTCTTTCCACAACCTCTTTTCCCCACTCTGAAAGCTTCCCCAAAGCTCTACCTCTGCACATCAGGAGAGGGGAGTGTTCTCACTCCCATATATACTAAGGGCATATCTAGAGTGACAGTGGCTAAAATTGCCACCATCAGTGTGATCTTCTGGGTGTGATTCACAAGCAAGTATGAACTCGCTGCTGCACTCCTTAACAGGAGTTGCTGAAAGCTGACCACAAACCATTTGCTGTTTGTTTCCCCCAGTGTGTCCAAGTGGCTTAGAAAGTTGCTGGCAAATACGCAAGGTATTTTATGTGCCTTGCATATCTGCTGTCGACTGCCACCAAAAATCCTGGTAAGTGCAGACTAGGTCTCAGTGTAGCTAGTTCTCATTATGCTATGCTATGCTGAATCTCAGAATATTCATTTTTTCTTACACCCCCAGCTTCTGGTTTAACGTATTACATGAGACTTACAGCTTTCATTTTTTAAATTATTTCTAGCTCTTCTTTTTGCAGAGAAAAGCTGGTTAATGGGAACTGTAAAGGCTCAACAAACAGAACACCCAGCTTCCCTGTGTCTCTTTGCTGGCCTTCTTTTCAGTACTCTGTGCTCTTTCCTTTATGAACGCTAGTTCCTACCCAGCTGGTTTTCCTCACCAGCTATGCCTAACACTTCACTGGATGCCACCAGGGGCCTAATTGGCTTGGGCTCCTCTTGACAGTTTCATTACTTGCATGGGGTACACAGACCATCAAAAAATCCTGATGAAATAACTAGAGTAGAAAATGCTGTTGTCCTTGTTTTTGTTTCTGCAGAAACTGCTGTTACCACTATTGAAATCCTAGCTGTTACTACTGTTGCTCTCTCAGACTTTTCAACAATATTTGCTGACCTATCTTTAGGGCTTTGGTACCCACATGCAAGCTAGCAGGCTCCCTCACCAGCCTAGGAAAGAATCAGTACCATGACTGAATCTGTTTCTGGCCCTTTCCTCGGGGCTGTTTACTACTCAAAATATGCAAAAACTATGAAGTTACACAAAACAAAGCAATTAACCTGACCCTAAGGTTACTTGTATCTCCTCTCAATATAGTCCCTTCCTTCAATCCACCAATAATTCATGGGACAGACAGGTAGCCCTTAACACTTTTCTGACTATTACATCTTGTCACAGATGCTAAGCCCTGTGGTAATCCAATGATTTCTCTACTGTTGTCCACAGGGAGCACTGACACCAAGATTACAGCTGCCCTCTTTATAGACTGAGGAAAGGAAAATTCTGTGTCCTTTTCCCCCCTTACACATCTGTGAAGCAGTGGTGAGAACCTGGCCCTACAGACAAAGCAGCACAGTAATACACAGCAAGGCATTGCATTAACAGAATTTGATTCACACATTCACAGTAAATCCAGCTTTCTTTCAAAGATGCCTTCAATTAACATTGGTATTTTCTAGATAATATCCAGATGTGCAATTAGATAGTCTGGAGAACACTACAGGATTTTCATTTTCATTCATGGAGCCTACCAGTGGCTATCAGTTAAATAAACTTCATAGGTTAGTAGAACAGTGTTATTTCTTCAAAGCAAATTAAAAGATATTTGGATGTACACTATCACTTTGGTATTTCAATCAAAAACCGTCTGTGAAACAGTGCATTATGGTTTTTGGAAGAAATCCTTTCAAGCTTCAGTTATGCCCGTAATAATCCCTTGTTGTTCACTTGTTTTATCTACCTTTTCTGGACCATCTTTTACTGTAGCCCACCAAACCTAAGTCATCTGAGCAGTATGTCTACACTGGAGCCTTAGGTCAATTTAAGGAAGCTTAAGTCGACCTACAGATCCCCATGGCTACGCTGGGTTTTCATTAAGTCAACTTAAGCGCTTTCTTAAGTTGACTAAATAACGCCACCTCTTGAGGTCTACTTCACAGTTAAGTCAATCTCATTAAGTTGACGTAAGCCAGTGCAGACAAGGGATAGTGCTTAAGTCAACTTAATTGGCCTCCAGCCCCCCTCCTAGATATCATGGCTGCCAGGAAGAGTCGACCTACAGCCTGCCAGTGTGGATGCAGGCAGTCGACCAGAGTTTTCAGTGTGGACACTCTAAAACAACAAGGAGTCATGAGGCACTTTGAGACTAACAGATTTATTTTTTCACATGAGCTTTCATGGGAGAAAATTCCACTTCCTCAGATGCTTCGAGGATGCTTGCATCATGTGCCAGAAATGCCCCAACACCTTATATATTGGACAAACAGGACGATCGCTATGTAAAAGGATGAATGAACACAGAGCTGATATCAGAAATCACAGAACAAAGAAACCAGTTGCTGAGCACTTCCATCTTTCTAATCACTCGATGAATGATTTGTTAACGACTGTCGTCAGGGATGTGGCTGGGACATCAAGACTTCAAAGAGAAATAGCTGAACTCGAATTAATATGCAAGCTAAATTCTGTGAAAGCAGGACTTAATTGAGACTATGGGTTCTTTTCCCATTACAAAAGGTAATTTGACTTCAAGCTTCCCATGGTTTGAACCTAACAACTGCTCTGATTTGCTGTTACTGTCTGACCTGATCCTATGTTTTACACCTCCTTGCATTTATTTTCATTCCTTTCTGTAAGTTCACCCATCTTCGAAGCATCTGAGGAAGTGGAATTTTCTCCCATGAAACCTCATGTGAAAAAATAAATCTGTTAGTCTCAAAGTGCCACACAACTCCTTGTTGGTTTTTTGCTGGACTAGACTAACACGGCTATCCCTTTGGAAATGAACACTCTAAGTCAACTTAAAGATGACTCTATAAAGTTGACTTAACAGGACATCCATTGTAGACATACCCCAGGATACTGTTACTCACAGCTAGGCTGAAACACCCCCTTACAACTCTACAGATATCACTGGCACTCACAAACTACCTATACATGATCATTCAAACTTTTCCACAGTCTACACATCCTTAAGAAAGCATTTCATGAACCACCATTCCCCCTTATTCTCATTTCAGCAGACCACCTTCCCCTTCCATGGAAATCACCTGTCTGTGGTAACAACATCAATTACTATCACAGAAATCTTTTAGAAAATAATTTATTTTTAAGACCCTATTAATGCAATTTAGCAGCTACAAATAAGTAGGAAACCCAGTATCATTTGAACAGCTGGCACTCCATGGAGTGCCAGCAGATGAAATGAGGTCATTCTGGGTGAAGAACAATATCACTCAGCATGTGCAATTTCAAACAAATACAGTATTTTTGGGTTACAAGCCTAATAGAATGCTTCTGGAGAAACATCGCTGGTAAACAAATACAAGATGGTCAAATGAAATTTTGATGCTATAACCTCAAAACCAATCATCATTCAAGAAAAGCTAGATCCCCATAAGCTAGTTCATCTGACGAAGAATAGCTTGCAGCAGTACATGATCTTTTTGTTTCTAGCATCACCTAAAATATAAGTGGCATTGCAGGCGACAGCTAAACATGTATTTCACAGATCTCTTTAAGATCCTTAAAAATGAAATTATTGATCAAATACATACATCTTTATGTTCATCTTTGTATACTGACAGAATTGTAATATTAAATCATAGCTTATTCTCTGCTTAATACAATAACCATGACAGGAAAAACAGGTGGCTAAATTTATCAAAATGTGTTTAAAATAATAGAAAATTTGAGTTTATAGTTAACAATATTTGTAGTAATGAAACAATGATTAGTAATAGCTATCTTTCTGTTTACCAAGTTGTTGTCAAATCTGTCTCCTTAACATTCCTTATTGTCACTCAATCCAAAAAATCACAGTGCACCAATCTCTCACATTTAATGGTTAAAAGGATTCCTTATTGTTTTACACTGCATACTCATTTAATAAATGTCACCACACTGAAACTTCTCAGGTGAAGTAAAGAGAGGGAAAATTAATGTGCAGGAGTTATTTTATGTGTTGCAGCAAGTAACTCCAACCTCTAACTTCTATATGTTTCCTATAGGGATAAAAAATGAAGCCCTTGCTTGAACAAAGACATCTTCAGTCTCTCATTACGGTAGTCAAGTCAATGAGTTAATCATAGGTGGTGTGATATGGTGACAGAAGTTACTGATTTACCTTATGCACCATCTGCTCCTTCCCTTAGCCAGAATTTTTTACTGATCTTTTCACATTTTCCTCAGAAGCTCCTCAACTGCCATCTACCTGTTGCCAGAGGGAACGGGTGACATCGATTGCACCAATCAATCTTATCTCTCTCTGCTCAGCAGAAAAAGATTATTCAACAAATATCTGTGCAGAATTATACATATCCTCTTCTATTATTAGTTTAGGTGATTTTTTTGTTTGCTGGGCCTTTTTCAGATATTCTGTATTTATAGGTTTCAGGTCATCAATCCTAACCTACTTCTTAAAGTACATTTAGGAGCAAGCTTACTCCTGATATTCCTTTATACATAATACAAATATTTATGCCAGTTCATTATTGCATCCTGTTTAGAAAACTTGCCACTATATCAACATTACAAAATGTAGATAGCTTGGAGTTCTCATAATTTAATTTCCTCTACACTTTCTCCCCCTAAGGTATTGTCATAGATGGTATCATCTCTACCTGCAGTCCGTAAAACAGTATAATTTATACTGTGGTGGAAAGTACTAAAATCTGCAGATAAACAATTGCCTGCTTGTGATTTGTGAAAACAGTATACCATTTTTAAGGCATATTATGTCATCATCACTGTGTTATTTCCATAATGACTGTATTATTGTAAGGAAGGCTTAGAAGCTGTGCCAAACAGATTCTGAGGGGGGGCAAATAATGTGCACGGATTTTGTATTTGCATGAGCACAAAGAACATATTAGCATAGATAACAATATGGGTGCAGGGCAATATGGGTAATGGTATTTGGGTTGATCTGATCACAGATCTGTCAATACCTGTAATTCTACTCAAGAGAAATATGAAATACTGTTTTCAGTAATATGCTACTCTCTTGCTTGAATGAACTCTGTTTAAGAGGGTTAAAGGATAAAAGCTACCATTAGCAAAAAAAGCATATTAAAAGAGGGTCACCTCCTCCTTCCAGCCTGGTGAAGTGAAGACATGGGTGGGGTTGCATAGCTCAGTCTGGAGCTATTTTTGAGGCATTGCCTCACACCATGGCCCCATTGTCAAATGGTAGATCTGGCTAGACTTCTTATGAGGCCTTTCTTTGTTATTTTAATGGAAGAAGCTGTTTGCAGCTCCTTGAGGTTTAAGAACTGAAATCACTGAGAGAGGCAAATCCTCCCTCCAAGCTGAAATCACTAAGAGAGGAAAATTCTCTGTGAGCTGAATCACTGAAGAGGAGCAGCAGATGGAGTGAGTGACCAGCAGGAGGAGCCAAAGGACAGTGAAAGTGGAATGTGAATAACCAGCAGGCAGAGCCAGTGGACAGCGGGCAGAACCAGCAGACAGTGAGAACGGAGCATGAGTGATCAGGAGGTGGAGCCAGCGGACGGTGAGAGCGGCCAGTGGGAGGCTAAACAGTATGAGTGACCAGTGGGTGGCACCAGCATACAGCTGGCATGAAAGACATTCCATACATGCTCTGGGTTTGTTGGGAACCTGTTCTGCACTGATCCTCCAGATCAGTGCTGGTTTTGCTATTGAGTTCACATGTGCTGTTATACTGTGTGGGATCATGTTGAAGAAAGCATCTGACAAAGTGGGATTTTCTCCCACAAAAGATCACATGATATTTGTTAGTCTTTAAGTGCAACAGGACTCCTTGCTTGTATTATCATCATTCTATCCAGATCTGTTTTGCAAGCAAACCTCAACTCGTCTGACGACATTTCCAAAATCCAAAAACATAAATATAGACAATCTTCACAGAGCTTCTGCTTTCATAGCTAATGTAAGATCCCTTTTTTTCCCCCTTATCTGATAAAGTCATTTACTTCCACAAGCCAGGAAGGATCCATTTGTGCCTCAGCTGTAATGTAATGTACAATGCAAGATGCATACACAATGAAGCAGGTCACCAGATGGAAGACTGCTAATTGGTTATGTATGCACCAGTGTCTGACCATCAGTTAGCATAGATCAAACACTGTTTATGTGATTTCAGACTGCCACCATAATCTGTTTAACAATTAGTATGTATTTATTTCTCTCGGTACTAATAAAGAAAGAGAGAGGAAGAGAATAAAATGGTAATTGACAAAATATATTACAAAGTCAATTCATTAGTAATGCAGTCAATTTAATGTGCAGTGCCTTAGGATGGGCTGAAGTGTTAACATTTGGATCAAGATTTGATTTAGGCTAGAATATACATTTTGGGTTTGAGGTCAAATTAGAATGAGGGTTCTGTTGAACCCCGGGTTCGTGATGTGACTGGGATGGACCAGCGACACCCACCAATGAGATGGATACCAGTTCAAGTAAACAAAAGCTACTTTTATAGTGACACTTTAAACACCTCTAACCACTTAACAGTATAAAACAAGGAAATCTATGCGACAACACTTGTAATCAACTAATAATATGAAGCAAAAGTCTATATAGGACACTTATAACCAAACTAACAGCATAAAGCCAAGAACCTAAATAAACACTTGTAACTGAATAACAATATAAAGCTGAAAATCTATGCAAAGCACTTATAGCCAAATGACGGTATGGAGCAATGACTTACTAGACGGTGGCCATAATAAGTCAAGAACTTTTCTGGCCTCTTACTGCCTCAACATCGGTATAAGCACTGACCAGCCCACCCGATGCGTATTTACCAATGGCTGAAAGCCATTCCTCCTTGCTAGCCAAGAAGGGTGGGCAGCAGAATGAGAAAGTCAAATGAGAGAAAAATAAACCCCCACACTCCCCCTGTGTACACTGGGGAAGTTTGGGGCCAACAGTTTAGAGTAGAAGCAGAGTAATGAACAATTATACAGTAAAAAGGATGCAAAATACAAATGACTAATAAAACACCTGGCAAATTAACATCACAAACTATGCTAGACCATAAACAACTATATCATGAAGGATTATACATGATACAGAGAAAATAATAACAACTACACAAACTATGCAAAACTCAAGTAAAGAAACTACAATCACAGACTATATATAAATGGTACCAAGTAGAATGATTCAGAGAAGGTAGGAGGCCTATATCAATTTATAATACCTGTCCCTGGACCACGGTAGAACCCAAAACGAGGAGGCAGACCAGCTGCAGCATCTCAGCACTTAATCGTTCAGCTGGCAGTCTGTGTACATCCCAAAAAGGAAGGTCTTGTGGGTGGGTGCTCCCTGTCTCAGTCGGGGGCCAATCCGACCAGGTCACGATGTGCCCTTTAGCATCTGAGGGTGGGAGAACACCAAGCTAGCTGAGGTAGGGGGTTTAAATAGAATTTTGCACACCCAGAGTAAAAATAGCTAATTAGGAGTGGAATTCTGGTCAGGACCAATGATAAAACTGGGACCCCAGACAATGACCCCTCCTTCGTGGTGACAGGGGTGCAGAGAAACTGTTGGGGGGGGGGATAGAAACTCACCCCCCCCCTTGTTGTTGACAGAAACTAGGGAGGAAAAAACTCAGACAGGAGATTGAGAGCCATCAGAAGAGATTGATACTTAGCATTCTTCCCCCTTTGCTGGATGGCCCGGAGATGGAGGCCCATCAGTGAGATCGATACTTAACATTCCTCCTTGAGAGCAGCATAATCCATGGGGCTGCATGTGGGGCGGGGTGGCCATTATGGCTGCCACCTTGGCTGACAGGTTCAAGTCTGAATTTAACAAAGTCAAAAATTTCTGAGTGAAAGATTTCTACAGTCTAAAAGCTTGCAAGAGGAGTCACTCATTTCAGTCACAGCCCAAGTCTATACTTACTGGACTTTTCGGTGGCAGTCGACAGGAGATACACAAGGCATGTACAATACTTTGTGTGACTCCATTTGGGTCTAGGGTACTGGGTATGATTATTTTTCATATTAATATTTCATATTTGTAAAATACTCACACTGACCATGTGGCCCAACACCATTTTGATTTGGCAAGGACTCTTGAGATAAAAGACAGAGGACCCATCTCCATTTTGTCTTTCGTCTTCAGCCTGTCTGCAACCAACAACCCCCTCTGGAACTATTCTGGGACTGAACAACGAACTAAGACCCACCCAGGTGCTGGCTGAATACCACAGGAAGACATCTAACCTGCAAATTGCATATTCTTCAAGGACTTGCTTGCCATGGACTCTAAATCATTTGTATGTATGTGATTCACTTTGACCCTTTTAATGTCTCTCATATTTTGTTTGTTTTCCTTTTATATTAAACCTTTAGCTTTGGTTGCTAAAGGATCGGCTGCAGCGTGGTAATTTGGTTAAGATCCAAGCCTTTATTGTTCTGGGTGATGTGGCTGGCCATTTGGGGTCAGGAGAACCTATTTCTTTGAGAGACCCAATGGCCAGATGGGGAGAAGCTGATGTGCAATAAAGGGGGCTGTTTCTGTTTGGTTATGGTTTGTGGTGACCAGTGTGGGGAATCAGAAGCATGTTTTGTCACTGACTGGGAGACCGGTTTAAGTACCACCCGTCAGTGGTCTGGGGGCTTGGCCCCTGGTTTTGCAGCTTGCCCTGATTTTGGCACATTCAGAAGATTATCCCAGGAGGCCTGGGTCACACCTTGCATCTCTGCCAAAGACTTACTAAGCTGTCACTACATACTAAGGTCAGCCAATCGCACATGCCTTGCACTCAGCTTACAGCAACTCCAGTTCCAGGGCGAGAGTTGTTATGGACATTTTTGGAGCAATTCAGCAGATTTATGCTGACCACTGAATCACACCTGGAAGATCGCGCTGATGGCGCCAATTTTGCCACCATCAATATAAACTTACCCACACTTCAATTGAACGCTGAATGGAGGCCCCTTCATATAGTTTTAAATTGGACTTGGAAAGAAAAATCATAGAAACCAGTTCTGACTGAAGGATTCTAATGCTAACACACCTACACTCACTCTAAAATTGAAAGGGATTTTCTTTTGATCTAGTTTTGAGCCATCTCTATGAGTAACAAAATTTGTTACAACTTGCTATTTGTGTTTGTTGTACTCAGAAATGCTCAAGAGAAAAGAAAAACCAGAAGCAGGTAGTTACCTCAATTCATATACAGAAGAACATATCCTCAGTTAATGTGCTCACCATGTAAAAGAGAAAAGAATTCAACAAAGCAGACACCACACAGATAAATATAATAGGAAAAGAATTAAGATGAATCAGTCATCACTTACCAACTGTTGCTGATATCTCAACTGAAAGGAGAAAATAACAATGGTGCATTTATTAACACACATATACTGTGTCAATAAGAATGTCAAAATGCATAACATTATCATGGTTTAAAGCAGTACCTAGAGCTTTCTCAAGCATATTTTCCAGATTTTGGGATTTGTTTTCACGTTATCTATTGGAATGAAAACTAAACCTTTGAATATTTTTATAAAATAAAACTGTGTCAAACTATTCACAATTAGGTTCTCAAGTTGAGTCACTCTCGCTCTCTCTCTCTCTCTCTCGCTCTCTCTTTGGTCAGAAGTGAAGCAAGAGTCATGGACTTCAGGAGCCTTCCCATCAGAGCCATCCTTAGTGTAGGGCAAGCTGGGCAGCCGTCCAGGACCCCACACTTTGGGGGGACCTGCAGGGCCTGCACCACTACCCTCCCCATCCCGGGGACTGGCACGAGTCCCTGGTGTCCCACGGCAAGCCCCAAATGTTTTTGGCCAGCAGATGCAGGCTCACTCAGCCCCTGCTGTGCAGGTGAATAGCTGGGCTACCTGCCACCCCTCCCCCCTGGAGCATGCAAGTGAGCCATTATCTGGAGGGGAGAGGGAGCTTTAACCCTTTTCTCCTCCAGCAGATGCTGGCAGCACAGCCCAGGGAATGCGCAGTCAGATAAGTAGGGGGGGCAGGTCTGGTGGGACCCTGAGCCTGAACCACAGGGAGATTTGGCTGGGGATCTGTGACCCCCCCCCCCAGGAGCCCTGGATCAGACCAGCAGTCAGGTTGGGAGTAGAGGTCTGGGGGACCTGGGGATCCAGGACTCCCCATGGGTCCTGGATCTCAGCAGGCCACTGTGGGACAGGCAGCCAGGGATCAGGCCCACCTGCGCCTTGGGTGAGGCCAGCAGCTAGGCTGGAGGGAGACAGGGGGCTGAGGATCCAGAACTCTCGTTGGGCCCCAAGTCTGATTTGGCTAGTGAGGGGCAGGTAGATCAGGGATCATGCTCCTCTGGGCCTCAGGTCATGCTGGTGGCCAGGCAAGAGGATGGCAGGCAGGCTAGGCCAGGGATCCTGTGTGATCATTGATCACCAGCAATTTACAGACATGACTTTTGCCTTGTGTTTTGTTCTTTTCTTTCTGGGGTGGATCCTTGCTTTTGTGGGAGTTGTTTGTATTGCTTAACTATTAAGGTAGTACTTGCATTTCATCAGGACATGCTGGTGTTGACTGATTCCATCACACACCCCCTTCATTCACACATCTTGTTCACACATTTAAATGAAATTCTAGAGTATACATCTAAAACAAGTTTTATCAAGAATACAAAATGAAGCTCTAAATTCACAACATCGAGCTTTGTTGGACATTGGTTATAATGTCTATTAAACTGAGTTAGTTATTTCAGTTATGATATTAAAGAACAGATACAGTGTGGCCTAACAGATGCTTTAAAGGTACATTCAATTCATTTTATCTATCTGCGTTCCTATATTGTGGCTACAGAAGCCTGTCCCTACGCCAGCAGGAAGATTACAGTTAGGGTAAGGAATTCCTTGAGTGAGGTATATGGTATTAACTTATACAGTTATTGCCAGTTTCAAGAGATCAAAAATCACAAGAATGTCAAAAATAAGTCGGGGGGGGGGGGGGCGGACAAAGATTACACTGTGTTTTTAAACTAATCTCTTGATGTTTCAATTCCCTCTGTCCATCCCAGAGTGAGTAGATGACAATTAGTGTTGCCTGCCTATTCTCCCACAGATACTGGGTAAGTTTTCATCTTTTTACTTATCTTTTATATTTGCTGACTCTCAAGTAAATCTATGGAACTTCCTGTGTGATCATTGTAAATGGCTGGTGATCAGACATGACTTTCATCTTGTATTTTGTTCTTTTCGTTTTTATTTTTCTAGGATGGATCCTTCTTGCTTTTTCCATCCTGAGTGAAATGGACTTGTTTGCATCATGGGTTCCCTAACTTCCCCCACCTGGTTTGCATGCACCTGTAAGCTGGGACCAGGCCAGAGCCTTTTTAAGTTTCCTGCCCTGCAGCATGCCCAGGCATTTGGCCTAGGGCAGGAACAGCATGGAAAATTGCAGATGCTGTGCTGCCCTCTCTGGTGCCTGCCACCAAGCTGCACTTCTACTCTCATTCTCCCTACACCCTACTCTATCCTCCCCTGCTCCACTCTCTTGCTGCCACTCAGAAGGTTGTGAGGAAGGTAAGCATCACAGCAGAGTTCATGAGAGGGGTGGGATCTATTTAAAAATCTTGAGAACCACAGCAGTAGATATGTCTGGTGTGGGTCGGCAGGGTGGCATCTCACAGCTGGGCACGGAGTCATGTGCCAGCTGGGCACCCAGATACCATCAACTTCCCCACGGCATGGGGAACCTATGGAACTTGGTTGGAAGTCCCAGAGACAGTATGATCCATCATCCTCCCTCTTACTCCTATTTGTGGAGCTTCTTGGCTCCTGATATTCAGCAACAGGAACCTTGAGGGGTTAGGGAATGATGTGCCTTGTAAGACAATCCCCTGGGCCGGTCGGCCCCGCCCACCAGTGCTGGGGAGGGTGGAGGGGCCCTGCAGAGGGCAATTTGCTCAGGGCCCCGCACCCCCCTAGGGGCAACACTGCTTCCCATTGGACATTTTGTTGAAAATCAGCATCTCCACAAAGTATTTCAGGTTCAATAAAACAGCATATTTCAACTTTAATATATGTAGCCAAAAATATTCCTCTCGGCTCTAATGAGGACCTAATTTTTCACTAGTTACCACTTGTATGACAAGGAAAGATCAAAAAATGAAAGAATCTAGTGACTTTCTAACTTAAAGTAGCATCCAACAGTGCTTTATTTGAGGATCCATCAAAAAACTTTTTCTGAAAGGCATATCATTTTCATTTACAGCTTATCATATTTCAGTTTAATTGTGTGGTGTTGTTTCAATTGAGTTTTTAATTTCATATAAATCAGTTCTGTTTCATTTTCAAAACAGAAAAACAAATCATAGTATGTAATAGCATCATACTCTTTTTTTTTTTTCTTTGCATTCCACTAAGTAAACCAATAGCTTTGGCTCAAATTGTTCTCCTGAGATCCATGTACCTGATACTTTGAGGCTTACGCTACAATGAGGGCTCAGGTCAACCTATCAGCAGTTACCTTGCCCTTCAACTGTGTGCTTACACACTCATGTGAGTGAAAATGAACATTACGTGGGGCCGGAACGCGTGGTCATAACTCCACCCCTGCAGGAGATGTAGCATTCAGTGTGGCTTTAAGAATGCAGGTTTACAGCAGTTCGTACCAAATGAGACTATAATTGACTCCATTTATCCATCCCAGAATTCCCTGTTCTGTTGATTCCCTCTTCCCTGATATGCTGCACCTTTGCCACATCACCAGAAAGCTCCTCCCCCACCTGCAGCCCCTGCAAGGTTTGATCTCCATTTTCTGGCTGGTCAATATGTAGTCACCTCAGCAGCACATCAGGTAAGTGATCTGTGCACTGATGGCCAAGGGGTTCATGGTGGGGGAAGAGGCAAGGGGGGCCTGGGCATGCTGGGCATCGAGGGAAGGGGTTAAAATGAAAGTGGAGTTAGGGTACTTGGGGAGAGGAGGAAACCATCCAACCACAGGTTATCGATGTCCTCCTGGCTGCATGGTGGGTGTAGAGGCTGGGGTGTGCAGGGATCTGGGGTTTGGGACCAGGCTGTGAGTGGTGTCTGAGAGCTGAACTGCCTTGGATTCCCCTACACCTTTCAAGCTGCTGTAGCTTCATACCTGTGTAGCAGGTCCAGCTCAAGGGACTTTGGCGTCCCAAGCCAGCTTTCAACTTTGTGCATCCCCCTGCATTGGGAGTGATGGGGGCAGAACCCAGCTTCTGCTCCAGGCCAGATCACCCTGCCACCAGGGTGGGGAACATTTGGCCCGGGGCGGAGTGGCCCAGCCCAGAGGCCAGGCTCTACTCTCTTGCCCCTCCCCTGGGCCAGCTGTTCCTCCCTAGGAGCAGGGAGAGCCAGCCCAGAGGAGGAGCAAGAGAGCAGAGCCCAAAGCATGGGGTGGGTGAGGGCAGAGTGAGTGGTTCAGGCAGGGGCAGAAGCGTGGGGTCCAGCTTTTGGGCTGGTTTGCCACACCCCTGGTGCGGTGCTGAGGCTGCCCTTAAATAAATGACACCCTGAGCCAGGGCCTCATTTGCTTATCGGTCGAGCTGGCCCTGCTTTGTAGAGTGGAGTATGTACCACAGCCTGTTCTTGGCTGCACTCCTGGGAGCCAAAGTTGTAAGGGAGCTGGAGAGGGGTGGGGGGGACTAGGCTAGAAGGGAAACAAGTGTGAGGTGCTGGAAGAAGTGAAGGGGCCAGGACAGGATGGGAGGAACAGCAAGTGGCTGGAGGGTAGATGAGGAGATGTGGTAGTCTCGGGATGGGGAGGCTGTGGGCTAGCAGAAGGAGGTGGATGTGAGTAGGGGGCACTCTGAGTGAAGGAAGGACGGGGGTAAGGTAGGGCAAGTGGCAAAGAAATGTGACAGCTGGATCCTCACTGCCTACAGCTCAACAGACAGCCAGGGTATCCTCCAACCCTAGCCAGGGCATAAGAAGGGACCCACAGAGAGCCTTTCACAGCTGCCTCACTGCCCTCACAGCAGTGAAAGTGTAGGACATGCACCCACAGTCTCTCCCCAACTCTGCAGGGTGCTGCTGCTGACAAAGCAGAAGGAGAGAGTGAGACATGGACCCACAGACCCCTACCATAGTGTGCTGCCAGTGTTGGGAGGGCACCAATACAAGTAGAGATCCCCAGATGTCAGAGATCCCAGTCTCCTGCCCCCAGACTGACTGGAGGCTGACCAGGGGCCCCACAACATCTTATAGTCTTTGGACCATAAGAGTGTTAATCCAGCCCTGCCCTGGCACTTTTGTCAACAGCGTTTGGCTGAAAGTACTTGGGGGAGGAACTACCTTCAGGGTAGTTTCTTTCAGTGGTGGGGGCCACTTGAACCCAATACCAAAAGGAGGGGGAGCCTTGGCAGTAGGGTGGCTTCAGTGTACCATGCACAGCTTGGAACCCTCAAAGCCATGTCAAAACCCTCCAAAGTTTGAGAATTCCTGGCCTAGAGCAGGGGTCAGCAACCCAAAAAACAGGAAGAGCCATTTTAAAAATAACTTCAAGAACCAAATGGTCTGAGAGCCACAATGATGATGGCCTCCAGGAAATTGGGAGAGTGAAGGCAAGGAGCCATATGTGATGCTTTGCATTGCAGTGGCTCACCAAAGAATGTTAAAATTTTTTTGCTTGTTACAGGGGATTTATCAACCTTGGGATGCCACACTCCCGCTGACCACCTTAGCCTGCTTGTAAAGAATTGTAAATCATGGGATGACAAGTTCTCTCAACTTATATACTCCTCCATGGCGATGAAGGCTGATCTCAGACCATGGCAGCTCTCCCTGTCCAAGAAATTGCAGTTTGGCATGGAAGACAGAAGAGTGGTTTGGGCCCAGGATTGTGAAACGTGGGATCTGCCTGACACACTGCAGTGCCTGGTTGAGCTCCAGGAAGAAAAGCATTCAGACAGGGTCTGCCTAGAGGTCCTGAAGACTGTACCCCAAATTGTGAAGTTTTTTTAAGAACCTATAGAATTAAATAAAAAAAAACTGTATCCCTGCTATAGAATTCTGTGAGGTGCTTTTAAAATTAAATCTGAGACTTTTTAAAGCTAAAACATTTATAGAGGAAAAAGATGCTAACATTCTCTCCATAAACACAACCACAGTAGTCTACCAGCACCCTATACATGTTTTTGAACATTGCTGTCAGATAATTCTGTAACTTATAGCACTTAGTGGTTTCTACACTTTGCAATATTTTTAAAGCAACATTTTGTGTGTCTCCCGGCAGTATTAACTCAGCTTTACCCTAAAAAATTCAACCCTTAAAGAATCTGAGTAAGGGCGCACTTACAGGTGATTTGAAAATCAGTCATACAATGTTCGCTTTAACTATGAAGAATGTAATATTTTCATAGTAGAACTTCCTATGCAAATAACTGGGAATGTTTTCTCTGTCAAAGAGGGCTCATATATAATGTTTTATGCATCAATTTTTGTGATAAATATTTGTCAGCTTTTTTTTTCTTACTGATTTCTTCACAAGAATCTAATAATGGCAGTTGGATATTAGAAAAAACTTTCTTACTAGGCAAGTGGTAAAGCATTAGAATGAGCGACCTAAGAAGGTGGTGGAATCTCCGTCTTTGGAGATGTTTAAGGCCCGGCTAGACAAAACTCTGGCTGGGATAATTTAGTGGGAGTGGTCCTGCTTTTTTGGCAGGGGGTTGGACTAGATGACCTCATGAGGTCCCTTCCAACCCTATGGCTGTGTTCACACACGCATTATTTCGATACAAGTTGTGTCGAAACAACTTGTATCGAAATAATGCCTTATTTCGAAATAACTTAATTCAAACTAACAGTTTGTTAACTCGAATTAAGGAAAAAAGCTCAAAGTGAAATAGCAGGTTCAGGCAACAGTTATTTCGAAACAAGTCACTGTTGTTTCGAAACAACATGTTCGGATGGCATTGTTTCAAAACAATCTTTTCGAAACAACGTTGTTTCGTCCCCACATGGGGCTTAAGTTGTTTCGAAACAACGCCATTGTTTCGAAACAACCGTGAGCCGTGTGAACAGGGTATTTCTTATTTTGAAAGAACCTCTGTTGTTTCAAAATAAGAGTGCTGTGTGAACACAGCCTATGATACTATGAATTAAAATCATTTGACAGCTTCTGCCTTTGGAAACTGCTTCTTGAATGAGCCACCTTCAAAATCCACTGATGTTTCCAATTCTGTAATATAAGGCAATATCACTAGCCTGAGAGCAGGAGATAAAAGAAATATTAGACAATATTCATTTTGTTCCCAATATCTACTTTTAAATGTAGGGCTATATGATTTATCTCTATGATAATCTCACTTTCATTAATGCAAAAGCTCCAGTTGTGGTGCATCAATTTATGAGACATATGCATTCACATTCCCCAGTCTTTTAATAAATCTTTCATCGCAATACTGTTTTCCAAAAGATATACTCAGAATAATTTTAATCTTTAATGCAAATGTATTATACAGGAAACTTCCATTGACTACTCCACTTTTCTGTCTCTCATCCGAATAGTTATAATTTATACTATACTTTAATACATGGTCTAAGACACTTCAGTTGATATACCCCCCCCAAGATCCATTTGGTCCTACTGTGATCATGATGGGCTCATTCCTAATAATTATTGGAGACATTTGGGGATTCCTGTCCATGTAAAACTGACAATTTAAAAGTTTCCCCTGCCTCAAGACCTCATTTCTTTTTTAAAATACTAAATGGAGAACTGTTTGCATTTAAACTACTTTTTTGAAAGTAGTTCAAGGAGCTGCAGTGCTTTGCTGCATTAGGATGAGCATGAGCTTAAACTTGTTTGCTTAAGTGTTTTATTTGCAAAGCCTACATTCAAACTGCAGGGTCAACTTCTGTCCTGCACACACTATTACAAACAGCATCACCTCTGCAACTCCCACTGAAAGCAATGAGTCATGACTGCATGACCACATTAGAATAGGGAGGATACAAGAGAGTGCAATATAGAATGATTTGAAGACAGCAGTTGCTACAAAATAGGAGGACCTAGTTTGAACCTGCAGAATCTATTTGATTGGTGATGATGTACAAGACAGAAAGACCCCACCACGCTTTCTGATGTCAGGGGGGAAGAGGAGAAACATGGGCAAAGCTGATGTTCAAGGACCCTGGCAGCGTCTAGGAAAACTGAAGAAAATTTGTCCTGTAACCAAGGAAAGCAAAAGCATGATTTGGCGATAATAAAATAGGCAGCTTATTGTGCATCCAGGGAAGAACTAATGACTATCGGCCACCTAGCAGTTATTCAAACATTTTTTTTTAAAAATTCTTCATACTCACCTGAATACAGTGCAGCTATGCACTCGGTATTTGAGTGTGACATAGTTACACTTCAAGTCTCTTAAGCAAGGAAATAACTGAATATATCTGAGGACAAATATAATGTGAGTGAGCAAGGGAGATAGTCATGGGGTTTGCACCATTTTTCAAAATTGTCTAGTCAAGCTCAAAACATTTGATTTGATGCAGTACAGATAAAATATTTTTAATGCAGACACCAAAAATATCTGTACAATGTGTGCCCATTGGTCTGTCTATCAAAGGAGTTGCAAGGCACCAGGAAATCAGTGTCAGCTCTAATAAAACCGTACTGTGTCTCTAGAGTAAATACAGTTGTGTCTGCACCTGTGAGCCGATTTCTGGTTCCGGGATCTGCCCTCTAGCATTAATCTTCTTGTTTTGGTCTTAGCTTCTCCTAACCAAACTAGTTCTTTCCTTCTTCCTAAGGGTCTCAGCACAAATCCCCCTTTAACGCATCAGAGGTTCTCCAGGTCTCCCAGGCTATTCCTCAGAATTACCTTTTGCCCTTCTGGGTTTCAATCTGTACCAACTCTCTGCCACTGCTGTGCCTCCTACTTATTCCTGAGTCTTTTCAATTGCTCTCAGGCAGCTCTCTGCCCCTTCTCTGTCTTTCACAGGCTGCCATACAAACTAGTGGTATGATTCCTAGTTTGTGAACACATACTTGCACTAACTTGGTGAAAGCATACACGAGCATGAACAGTCATTGTACCAGAGGCACTGGGAGCATAATTTAGCCATTCTGAATACATACTTACTGAATTCAGGATGCTCATGCTATTTCAACTAGACTACAATTTATACTTGCACTAGATCTCATCAAGCTTGCACAGTATGTGGTGTGAGCTGGAAATCTCACACCTCCCCAGTTCGTAGTGTAGATATAGCCTAGGTCTGTTCTCAAGTTGATCTCACCTACATCTCCTGATTTCTTTAACAGACCTCCTCTCTCTCAGGCCCAAGTGCCCTCTTTTAAGCCTTATTGAGAGTGAACTGCCCAGCACCAGATGCACAGTTGTCTCCCCTCTGCAATGCTATGATGGATGGTATGAGAACAAAATATTCCCAAATCCTATACAATTTCCTAACTTTTTTTTTCCATTATACAAAAGAAAACAAGATCAGCATATTCTGACTATGTCTCCAGGAACATTTGATTAATTGCTGCTTGACTTATTTACTAAGTGAAGAAATGTAGCTAAGGAAGTGATTTAAACATACATCATCCAAGGAGCAAAAGACGTGGATAATGTTTAGTGCTGTCAAAATCATTAATTCTGAATGCAACTAATATTTTCCCACTATGTGTATGAAGTTTAAAATAGGGGAAGTAAATTCAGCTTCCATCCATGAAAATACAAATTAATCCATCACCGAGAAGAGTTGCAGACAACTGTATAAATGTTAAAGATTTTGTTATCAACAATTTTCCTTTGCGAGCACTAAAATAATAGCAAGAGAAATGAATTCTTTCACTCCGAAGATATTTGGAGTCAAATCACCACTTGATTCTCTCTCACTTGTAATAAACAAGCCTGAGTGATTGACAAATTATTTAAAAGTTGCATAGGTTTGGAAAGTGTTATGCTCTTCCTCAAGATAAAAATTGCTTCCTTTTTTTCAATCATTGTTTTAATTGCTCTGCATAAATGAAAAAAAAAATGGTTTGGCAAGGCAAAGATAAAACTTGCTAAGAGATGTAACAGAAGTTGATAGCAGATTTAAGTAGTACTTCCTACACTTTTCTGCTGTAATTTATACTGTCTCCTGGATCATGGAGTACATCCACATAGCAATCAGCAGGTGCAAATGCAACACTTTTAGGCATAATTAAACTAGCATTGACAGAGCTAACTGTAGCAATAACTGCATAGCCATGGTGTCACATATGGAAGAAAGAACTAACACCCTAAGTGCTTGTCTAGTGTCCTGGGCAGGATTGCCATTCAGCAGTTAGTCCACACACTGAAAAAGCCACTACAGCTAAAAAGCTGCTATTTTTAGCAAGTTAGTTCAGTCAAAGCTACAGTGGTTATTGCCTACATATGCTGCAATCATGCTTCCCAGTTGTTGTCTTGACATAACCTTAAAGTCATTGTATGCTGCTGGCGACACCAGCTACATTTAAGGTTGCTTGAACTTTCTCAGTCTCTGCTTTTAAGTTTCCCAACCTTTCACCCATTTGTCTCCCCCCGCTTTGGGACAGATATGTGAAATTTGACAGGGAGTTGCCCTGGTGTCAAGGTAATACATTTTGTCATCCTCAGGAAAATTCTTCCAAAATTAGTCAGGTGTAATAAGCCTCTGAAAAATCTTAGTTTGTGATGTCCTCTCCCTCATCCCCAGTGAAAGATTTATTTGGTTTTGGTTTCAGTTTTCCTGCCATCACACACCTCTGTGGATAATATTTATTACAAACAGAGATTTGATAGCCACCTTCAACTACTTGAAGGGATGCTCTAAGGAAGATGGAGCTCGACTGTTCTCGGTGGTAGCAAAGGAGAGAACAAGGAGCAATGGTCTCAAGTTGCAGTTAGGGAGGTCAAGGCTGGATATTAGAAAAAACTTTTTTACTAGGCGAGTGGTGAAACATTGGAATGAGCTGCTGAGGGAGGTGGTGGAGTCTCCATATTGGGAGGTGTTTAAAGCCTGGCTGGACAAAACCATGACTGGGATGGTTTAGTGGGAGTGGTCCTGCCTCTGGCAGGGGGTTGGACTAGATGACCTATGAGGTCCCTTCCAACCTTATGATTCTATGAAAACTGCCTCTCCTCTGCTCTCAGACTACAAAATACCATTTCAGGTTCACCCAGAGAAAAATTTGAGACGTTGCTCCAGCAAAATACATGTGCCTAAAGGTATGCATGTACTTAAGTGCTTTGGTAGATGAAGACCCTATTCTGTTGACTCACAGCAGTTCCCATGATCCCTCACAATGACACTCCCTATTAATCCAGCAGCCATGTTAACTGTATTTTTTCAAAGCATCCCCTGCAGCTCTGACAATCAGGGTGAAGTTATACGACATGGACATTTTACCAGTATTTCTGGAGGGCCAATGTTGCCCTGAAAAAGGTCCCTGTCAAGCAGCCCTGCCCCTGAGCTCCTCCCACTAGCAGCCTGGCCCAGATCTGGCCCCTGCCAGCCAACAACAGCACAGCAGGCAGCCCCAGCCCAGATCCCACCCCTGATGCTGCCAGCCAGTGGCGGGCAGCCCAGGCCCATTCCAGCCCGTGTTACTGGTGATGCAGAGCCAGAAACAAGGCAGGGCTGCAACCCCATGGGCCCAGCAGCAGTGATGCCCCTGCATTTTTGACATTCACTAGGAACATGTGATAGTATTTCATGGAGTAAATCCAAAGGGGTAGCCGTGTTAGTCAAGTTCAGCAAAACAAACAAGGAGTCCTGCAGCACTTTTAAGTGTATTTATCGGAGGAGCTTTAAATGAGTGATAAATAAATTTGTTAGTCTTTAGAAGTGTCACAGGACTCATTTTTTATTCCACAGAGCAGCATCTCCTACAGGACCCAATGTACTGCAGGGCAACAGGAAGATGCCATGAATTAAATTTGATTATACATATTGAAAACTCTTGAAATATCACTCCAGCTAACATTTACCTACAGCCCATGACATTACCAGGTCAAATGAAAACTACCTGATACATTTTACAAAGGTGAATACTACTTAACATGACTGCAGTGCTATTTCCACAGGCCCACTATCTCAGACAATCATCAAAATATGCAGCTCACATACAGCATTCACATGAATGTAATCTAAAGCTGACATTGAAAGTGTGGGCTGGTAGTGACTGGAGCATGCTCGTCATGCTCCTGTAAACCTTACCTTCAAATGGACCTGATCCTGAACACTTTACTCAGATGCATCTCTCATTCTCTCCTATTTGCTTCAATAGGAGTTTTTGTCTAAAAAAATAAAGGGAACATTAGGCACCATAATAGCTCTATACAGAAAAATAAACTTCTCCATGTCAGTCATTTAGTAGAATTGAGGAAATACTGTCCATTCTGTTAAACTGATGTACAAATATAACTAGTCATGTGACAGTAACATATTATTGAGCTAATGTGTCATTTTCTTTGGAGGATTTTCTCCATGACAACAAGGCACAACAGTCAAAGATTCAGCAGAACTTGGCTTGTTTGGCACTGAACCCAGTCACAATATGTAGTTTGTTGAATCCTTTCCAAGTGTAGTTTCCAATTGCCACAAAGGTAGTAGACATACTGGAAGAGCTCCAACTGAATCAAGAAGCAAGCAGCTCTCAGAGCTGCAAAAGTTATTTCGAGGCTGTCAAATGCTCCCACAGTGAATTAAGGAAATGCTGCTTCAGGGATTTCACAAAGTGTTCTACGGAATTGCTCTGAAGACTATGAAAATGCATGGCAAGAACTAGAAAACAGGCAAGCAATACCTTCAAAGCAATGATTGTCCAGGATCCACAGACAACTGCACTGCTGTAACAAACACAGAGGAACACAATGTTAGGTCAAAATGCCAGGTTACATTATGAGGAATTCAAATTATGGCACCATTCTATGTTGTAACTCAAGCTAAGCAAATAATTTACAAGGAATAGTCTATTCCAGTTTATTGATTTGGGCTCTTTTTGCCCATGGCATAACAGCAAGCTGCTGAGAATTCCTTTAAATTCAATTCTCAGATTTAGTCACTAAATATTTTTAAAGTCTTTGATTCTATTGTGTAATATATTCAAAAATATAAATTATTTTTAGCTTAGCTGGTTGGTGAGATAAATCCCAGGCTGGTGTGCTTCTTCTCTGACTTGGATGAGAACACAAGCACTTCCAGCATGAATACTTGAGTATCTGAATTGAAAATTCCATTTCCTCTAATACTCATGTGCAGCCTTGATTTTGCTTTCTGGGAGCATTTTTGATCATTGAAATGTCTCAGAAAAGGAACAAGTTAGGCGTGAGTCTGTTTGAAGCAAATTCGTACCACAGTTTAAAACACATTGTTTGTCCAGTGTTAACCGTGACTCCAAGCCCCAAAACCTCTAAAAGACAGTTATTTTATACAGGTGAACACAACAGAAAGCTGATATCTTCTCAAATGTCTCAAGCCAAAGATTTCAGAGTGTGTGTGTTTTGGGGAACTAAGGTGCTGTTATAAATGAAATTATTTGCTGATGAGAAGTGCCAAATAGGCAACTGATTTTTCCCCTAAAATAAATACATGGAAAATGCAAGCTTTCCCACTAATGTGTATGAATTCTGATCTGAAGATCACTAGAGGCAAGAGAGTAGTTCGTATTCCACACTAATGCAATGCCCTGCTGAGACTACAAACCTAATTGCTGTAATGGTCTGAACATAGCTCCTATAAGAACTGGAATGAAGAACCAGCTCATTTAATATATGCTGTTGAACAACTATCAAATTATGATAATTTTGGTTAATTCTTAGTGCCAACTTTGAACATTTATAGGACTGCCTGGTTTTTCAAATGGGGTTCTTTTAGAAGAAGAACTATTGAGCTATGTCTGTGGTCATACAGTGAAGTTACTTTTGCTTTGAGCTACACTCCTGGGTGCACGACTTTGGATGTCACAGGGACTGGCTAGCTACCTCAATCAAAGAGTTTATTAATATGAGTTCTCCTCCTCCTCTAAATTAAACCAACCTATATCTGTGAAAATGAAAGGTAAAATGGTAGCTATAAGTCAGTCAACCTGCTTAGAGTATTTGTGAAATGAATTAACCTGCCAAAGAGCCAAGATCCAAGACTTTCCCTCACACAAAAATCTGCAAGTATTTTCTGATAAATTATATCCACAGTGTATAAGATTAACAACAACTTTAAGGTGCCCTTTTATTGAAGAACATTTCAGCTATCAAATCAAAAATAGGTGGCATTTTCAAAAGCCTTCAAAAGCTTTTCAAAAGACTTTAGGCTTCCCATGGTTTGAGCCTGAAAACTGTTCTGATTTGCTGTTACTGTATGACCTGATCCTATGTTTTACACCCCCTTGCATTTAGTTTCATTCCTTTCTGTAAATTCACCTATCTTCGAAGCATCTGAGGAAGTGGGATCTTCTCCCACGAAAGCTCATGCAAAAAATAAATCTGTTAGTCTTAAAGTGCCACACAACTCCTTGTTATTTTCAAAAGTGCATAAGTAATTTAAGAACTTAGGCCCCACTGAGCAGCACTTCATGCCAGCGTTAATTTGTCTTTTAATGGGATTTTATCTTAGGAGCTTTTGGAAATCCAACACAATAGGTTTAAACTTTAAATCTCCTGGTTTCTTTTGGTTACAGCAAACCTTTGTCATGATTATAAAATAATCTTTTGGGTGTGGATTTTTCCCTCTTAGAGTCTCATCTTTACATTGATTCACAGGTCGCACATGGATATTTTGCCACATCACAGATCTTCCACAAGATTTTCAATGAATGACAACTCCAGCTGCTTTTTACAGTCAAGAAGCAGTGTCTTTTCATAATCACCCTGGAGCTGAGTGATCCAGATTCTGATCTTAACTCTGATATGACTTCCTATTTTACCTTTAGCAAGTAATTTGGTTTCTTAGTGCTTCAGTTTCCCCAACAAGAAATGAGGGATGATACTATGCCTCACAGCAGTGTTGTAAACCTAATTTCATTAATATCTTTAATGTTTTGACATTCTTGAATGAAAAAGTCCATATAAAGTGCAAAGTGGTATTGCTGTATATTAGCATCTCTGTTCAGATGAGGCCCAAGACTGGCATAGGAAGGAGAATTGTTGGATAGCACTACGATCTATGTGGAAAAATGTGTGGGATAACTTATTTGGGGGCTACCTGATGCTAAAAATCCCTCATTTCCATGAGCAAAACTTACAAAATACACCTTATAAAATATTCTTAAAACATTTTCTAAGAGCTTAAGAAAGATAATGGAGATCCCAGGCGTTTAGGTAAAGCAAATTAAGAAGAGAACTGTTATTTATTAGGCAAATTTGAAAATGAAACTTCATTTTCTATAATTATACAACATACAGAATTACTCGTTATAATGAGTTGGTCTGAGGCCTTAAATCAACAAAAGCACAACATGTGCTCATTTTTAATCAGGCAAATGTACTGTTGAAGTCATTCATTTGAGCAGGGCATAACTTTGTAAACATATTTAAAATAACAGAATTGTCAAGGCAATAGAGACTTATGATGAAAATCCATATTTAGTTCCTAAAGAATACTGAATACCCCAACTTTTTTTTACATCAGATAGTACTGACAGAACATTTGTTTTTCATCTAATTCTGGTCACTGCCTTGTTTTGGGATCTGGTAGTGTGTTTGTTACGAGACACGGGATTGCTATTTACATAAGATGCAATGCAGAAACTTCTGAGCAGGAGAAAAGATGCTTTATAGCACTGAAATAACAAATCACATGTGAAGAAAATAAGCAGTGAAGTAGGCAATTCAGAATTCTTAGCTTTTCATACTTGGATGCTGGTGATAATTGCTGACTGTTGCACTGAGTGTTATTGCAGAGCTGGTTGATGGCACAGCAACAAAATACATCTGATAACCCTAACACTGTGAAATGAATGATATTTTCTCTCTAGTTTGTGGGAAGAAAAGAGAGATTTATTCTAAATATGGAGCCTGTAGTGCTTTTTTTTAAAATGTGCACTAATTAGTTTCAATTTCTTGGAGGTCTGTTTTTATGATTTACTAGTCTCATCTAACTTCGTTATTGTTTTCTGATCTCTGAAAGTACAGCTGTCACAGAGATTACTTCAGTAAGTTGAAACAGGCTTTGAGTTTTTGGTTTTTTGGCCTAAACAGCACCTTCTGAAAGGAACATTTAATGCCAGTTCATTTTTTAGACTTTAAATAATGAAAATCCTATATATTGGAAAAATGCAGAGAGTAACTCAAATGAAAGTTTGCATGAATGCTAGTGTGCACCATCACACAAAATGGAGATGAAAGCATAGTTTTGTCTTCATTTTTACCAAAATGTTTTTGGGTTTTGTGAAGTAAAATACTCAAATCACAAAATGCCCCATTTTAGTCACTATTTTCATTTTTAGGTTGCTACAGCTTTGAGATATGTAGGCAGGGAGATTTGTGGGGTTGTTTTTGTTTTAATAAAAACTTGAAAAAAATCATTATCTGATTAGCATGAATGAAAACTAATATTTCTATGGAGAAGCCATTTTCCACTGAAAAGGATTCAACAGAAATGTTCTATCCACCCTAGTTAACAGAGCTTCTAGTAGCATAGTGCCAGAAAAACTTTTTTTTAGCTCACCTGGGTAATATACTACTGATAAAGTACGAGATTTATGGTTCCAGTCCCACCTACAGAAATATTATGTCTGCCCTGGAACTGGAAGATGTACATTTACACCTTCCAGCTCTAGTACACTTGGCAGCTTTGTGGCAGCTTTGATCAAGCTAGTTCAATAAAAATAGAAGTGTAGCTCTGGAAACCCAAATAGGTGAATAAGTGAATCAGTTGCCCCAAGGGCATTCTAGGATCATACTAGCTCTTAACTGCTCATATCATTCCTATATTTAGCAAATAGCTTGATCATAGTTACCATGTATACCTACTCAATCTCAGAATTCCACCTTTCAGATCCAGTGTAGATGTACCTCAAGATGCTCATACAGCAACTCCAGGTCAAGTCAGCCAATAGTTGAAAGAGAATCTAAAGCTAAAGAAAAAATGTTTTAAATTCCAAGGATGATTTTCCCACTTCTGCTCCATCTGCTTTACCCCCCAAATTAAAGGGCTGATGTATCATGAAGAGGCTCAGGAAGATCCAGTTGTAGTTGGAGGAATCGTCACCTGGTGCTGGTATGGAGGACAGATCCCTTGTAAGTCCCAGTGAAAGGGATGTGCTGGGCATGGGAGAGGCCCTGCTGGAGTGTAACTGTAGAATGCAGTTCTGTGAAGACTCTAGGGAAGCACTTCTGCCCACAGGCAGATGGAAAGACCACTGTCTCTTCACCTTGAAAAGTTCATAGGAGCTGCTTTCATCCCAGAGCAGCCCAAGATCAGAAGTCACAAAGTTGGCTTAAAGATAGCTTAGCCCCAGCTCACATGGGCCGCAAGCTCTGTGATGCACATTTTAGAGGTGCAGCACCACATCACACCTTTTACTTTTAAGCAACAAAAGAAAAATCTAGTTACTCTTCCTAAACCTGAAGGAATGGTGTGTGGATGTCAAAAGTATGTCTCATTCATTTGCAAAATTTAGTCCATTAGAAGATACTACCTCACCCACCATAAATCTCATAACCTGGGACTAATACAGCAACAGTAACACTGAAAACAAAATTAAGTAACTTTTTAAAAGCTTTTGAATCAAATTGAAGAAATTATGAGCCAGCAACTTTTATCAAGTTACATCCAACTTCTAGTCTGTTTTATTTTAAAGGTAAAGAATTTTAAATAGTGAAAATTAAATCTGATAACGGGATGGACTCGGGTTTTGTAACTGATATATAATCACACAGGGGTATTCCAAATCTAAAGCTAGCACCAATGTGTGGGTGAAAGGGAATAAGACTATCACCAGTGGTAATTCATCCTGATTTATTTTTCTTTTTTGTATGGTGTTTGGAGTATACACTGATGGACATGGCATAAAATCTATATATTAGTAGAATAGGATGAATACTCCAAAGTGAATTGTCTTAGGGGAAGGAAGATTTAGCACTCATAATTTAGAGCATGATCTCTTCAGAGGGAGGTAGTTTGCAATAAATTTTAAAATTGCATGTGTACTATATTCCAGGATTTTGCTTTTTTTCTATACTATTACCATTTTGTCATATTTACAGTCTGAATAGAAGGTGAAATGCAATTTCTCACTGAAAGTTTCACACACTAGTTTTAGCTTCAGAAGAAAATAATGTTACTTCATATAGCAACTCCCCTGTGGTTGCACACTAGACTAGAGGAAGACAATGTAGTAATTTTTATCTGCTGTTCAAACAACAGTGCCACCTCTTCAGCATCTGAATGATTTACAAATTGTATCATATGTGCCAGGCAAAACCTGTTTTGTTTATTAACAGTGCTTCCAGGAAGGGCTATGGAAAAAGACACAAAGGTGTTTCACCGTTATATGTTTCACCATTCCATGCTGTAGTTTGCAGAGTTATTCTACAAAACACTCAGAGCTTGATTTCCCTAATCCTTTTCACAGACTGCCTGCCTGCCTACCTGGGCAGAGATAACAGCTCCATGAAAAACAGACAAAGGCTATGTCTATACTAGCAAATAAATTTGGATTAAGGAGGCTTAATCTGGACTAATTTGCTCCCTGTCAACAATAGTCTTTGCCTAGTTCAAACAAAATTTTTTTTAGTTTGAACTAAGTTTTGGTTAACTCGAACTAGTTAGTTTCAATGGTTAGTTTGAACCTAGTTCAAACTAGCATGATGTAGTCATGCTAGTTCAAACTAAATAATTTCGAACTAAGCAGTTTCTTCAAACTAACTTTGGTTGAGCTGGCTAGGCTTTTTATAGTTCGAACTAAAAAGTTATTTTGAACTGAAAAAAAATGTGGTTAGTTTAAACTAATTCTGAACTACTTAGTTTGGACTAACCCAAGTCCAAACTAAGCAGTTAGATGAAGACATAGCTAAGGAGTCTGGTGGCATTTTTAAAGACTAAGAAATTTATTTATCACATCTGCTTTCATGGGAGAAAATCCCACTTCATCAGACACTTTTCTTCAAAGCAACTGGAGCCTTGGAAGGAAACTTCATGTGACAGGAAGGCAGGACTGGCTGGGCTCACTCTGAAGATTCAGGGACCCTGCTAGACAGCAGGGGATGGCTACATGCCTGGTCCAAATGACAAATATTGGAATCGGGTTGTTACTATGACTTTGTCCTATAGTGTTCTTAACTAACTTGAGATATTCACCACTGTTCATTACTGAACCTATAGCTGAAGAGTAAAAAAAAACAAAAAAAAAAAACATAGAAAATACATCTAAAGATGGTTTGCAAATACAGCTAAATATTGTTTCTTCGCTGTCAGTTGTGTATTTTCTGATCAACCATATGATGATATTCAGCAGTGACTGTCAAAGTTTGTATGACCCTTGTGATATTGCATCTATTCACCAAATACTGTACTTGATATATTACATGCCAGAGTCTTTCATGTAGTTCTACAAATTTCCCTATTATATATATGAAATCACTCAGGACAGATAAAATATGCCTGGTTTGGAATAGCCCAGGTACTGTAGATCATCACTCAAAAGCACAAGCACTTTCTAGCAGAACTGTGAGGCAAAAAAGAGAACTTGTACAGTCAGGAACCTGCACATATTATCCCTGTGCCCTTCCCAATGTTTTAGATTGTAGGAACTATGAATTAAACCACAGAAGTTTAAAGGGGAAATAAATCAGTCTTTTGTAGAAGTATTTCTGCCAAAAAAAATTATTTAAATTTTCAGGATTAAATACCTTGCTTAGGAAGTTTTGTTAGTCTACTTTGAATTTTATTGAGCATTGAAATTCTTTTGTAAATGCGCATTAAGAAAGGAATAATTTGAATACTCTGCTGGATTCCTAACTATCTGTAGCTATTTAAGAAAAGACCTGGTTGTCATTGATCACAGCTCAAACTACTGCTCAATGCAAGAGGGGGTCAAAAAAAGCAAACAAGATGTTAGACTGTATGAAACAGAAGATACAAATGAAAGCTAAAAACTATTACAATACCGTTATATAAATTGAGTATGAATGAATCTTTCACTTTGAATTTTTGCATTTCTGGTCACCCCACCTTAAAAAACTAATAATAAAAAAAAAATATAGCAGAAGGTGGCAGCCAAAGATGGAGGAGAAAAATTATTAGACACACTGAAAGATTATTCAGTAATTGTTCATGCTGAGGCCCACCTTCCCCTAAAGCATCTGATGATTATCATCAGACATGGGATAGCAGCTTAGCTGGCTTATTAGATAAATAAATCAAGATGTTTTAGAAGTTCCTCTAGCCTGAGAGATGGGGAAAAATTGAAATGTGCACTGTCATTTGTCGTGTATATTCACAGTGATAGATACATAGGGTCTTACAACTGTTCTCCTCTGTTTTTCATTTTTAGTTTAGTACTTGGAAATTATCTCTTGAGAACCTATGTCCCTAATATTGCAACTTTTGATCCTCTTATTAGTATCACTGCTGATGTTCTTGCTATTAACATGAGAACATGTAACTCTCAAATGTGCAGTAAAAAGATACATTTTTTAAATGGTGCTATAACCCAATCTATAGATCACATAGTGGTATTCTGCATGTGTGTGTGAGCATGTGCGTAAGAATTCCTAGATATCCTGTGAGAGTTGATGGATTTTTGCCCCAAAATCAGGACAAGAATTACTACATATTTGGAAACCCCTGATGTGTACAGCTGTAACACTCGCACTATACGAACTCTTTTATGTTGCAAACACTTTATTGATACATTCAGTATGATCACAATCACTAACTCAGTACGGTACATAGAGAAAATACAGACTGTACATCTGAACATCCATATACTCACACCATCCCTTGCAGGACAACCTGAAATTTTAGCCATCATCTTGCTCATCACTATCATCTTCATCGTCATCATTGGTAACCATTATTCTGGCAATTCCCAAGGGCTCCATCTCTCTATCCTATTGCCAACAGGCCAGGATATAACTTTTTCAATACGTTACACTGACACCACTACATCTCCTACATATTAAGTTGTGGTTTCTCATCCCTTATTTGTATTTCTTCATTCTACTAACGTTGAGGTGCCCTTTGCCAATAGATCAGTATATCAATGATCTCAATTTATTACCATATCTGTCAATTTATTGCATGGCACTCTTGGGTCTGGATGGTTTTTCCAAAAGTTTCTAAAAGCTATTATTAGCTCATGTTTCTCTGGTTGGCTGATGTCATTATGAACAAACCTTCCCCTCATACTATTTCTAGTTCCCCCGAAACACAGGGGAGAGCATTAGATCATTTATCTGTGCCAAAGTCCACAGGCCTCAAGCTTTCAGCTGACAGCTAAGCCCAATATCTTTCAGGGTACAGGGCTGTAGGTACCTTGCATTACCACTGAATATAATAAATGCATAACATAATAAAGGCAAGGCAGTTAATATAATAAAGACTGGCTAGCCCTACCAGCTACAGTGCAATGAACTAATAAAAACATTGTGCAACACATTCTCTCTCCTTGGTGTGTGTACTTTCACCGTTACATGTCCAGTTTCCAAAAATATTTGCATAGATTTTTCAGAAAAATATGAGACTGACACAAAATTTTCATAAATTTTTGCTCTCTTGTAATAGGGACTCTGTTTATAATTCATAGATAGCAGTATAATTATCTTTTTCCACAGATATAAAATAGATCTGTTTACATCATATAAATCCCCTCTTTCAGCCATCTTCCACATCCTCAACTTGTTCGCCTGTCATTTGCCTTTATGTGCCAGGCAAACCCATATGGAAGACATTCAGTGGGATTCATTCAGCCAGAATGAATCACTGTTTTTTTCCCCCAAAAGAGTAGTTTAGCTTCTTGTGCTTCTCATGTTACTGCTCCCTGACTCACCATATGCACTCAAAACACTCCCCTTCCACTGGAGCTTCTCATCCCCAACAACATATAGATCCCTTACTATAAAAGAAAAAGAGGTGCATTTGTTATATTTGCTCTTGAGGGGCATTTTTAATAATATTTCAGTGACATTTTACATTCTCAAATGATTCTGTAGTAGTTCTATTTTGATGCATAGTTTCCACTTTGCCACAAATTTTACTTCAGCTGTGTAGGATATCCTGTGGTCTTTGTGAATAATTTAACATCTAAAATACCACATAGTACATGAGCCCTTGGGTAAAGGTGTACATGGTTCAGATATGGATGCTTTGATAGGACAATTATTGAAAGAAGAGTTTTAACAAATGCTATCTATGTTTACCAGATGCTCAATTAAATGTTATCTCAGTTCCTTGCCAGAATACTACATGATGTTCAACATCAGTCACTATGGGAAAATAGGGTATCTTGCGATTAAAGTGTCTAGAACAATAACAAAAAAGAAAGATTTTTCCTTTAAAAAATAGCCCACACACCTTATTTGATTAAGGTGATTCCAGTCCTGCTGCTCATCTTTGAATAAGATAAAACAGCTACCAACCTACAAACTATCTGTGGACTCTAAGCAAGGAAACATGCAGAGTGCTGATTCACAGTATCTTTAAAATCTCCATTAGGTTATCAAAGTGTTCTTGGCTTTGGATAATAAAAATACTTCCTCTTCTTTTAGTAAAAGTCAACTGAAGAAATAAAAAGTATAAATGTCTTGAGTTGTCTTTAAACTAAAATGAAACCAAAGTGAAATCAGAAGATTGTAGCATTACAGTTAAAGCAATGTCAGTATTTTGATCCCCATTTCAAATTAAATTCAAATTGTGATAGCCTAGTGGGAAATGTCCCATAGGTTCTAAATTGCTTCTTTATCGTCTCAGTTTGTTACTGAAAAAATAAAAATCTGTTTATGTGAGACCCATACCAAGAATTCAGTTGACATGTGGCCCATATTCTCCTTTCCTTCTCTGTGGAAGGAAGAGAGGAAAACCTAGCAGATTTTACAATTACCTCTTCTGCTTGGGTCCTCATGGCTCCCATCACCATAGTATCTAAGCACCGCACAGACTTTAGGGGCTTTATTATCACTATTCCCATGAGGTAAGGAGGAATTATTTCCATTTTATAGATGGGAAACTGGTACACAGAAAGGTAAAGCAACTTGCCTAAGGCCACGTAAGACCCTGGGAATGCCAGGACAAGAACAATTGTTTCAAGTAAAACTTTCACTTTGCAATCACTGGAGTGTACTTTTTTAAAAAAGTTTTTCCTCTGTCACTGGCTTGTGCAAATAATAAAATTTGCACCTAAATTCCATTTTCACATGAACACAAATGGGTTTTATTAATGTTACTTCTGTTGTTGGTCAGCAAGCGCCAGTGTGCAAAGTCTCATGCACATAAATAGGAGCCAACCTAAATATTTGTTGAAAACTGGACCTCATAGGGATATTATGGAGGCTGCTTCAACCAGCAGAAGCTTAAATAACTGTTTAGAATGCTTCCATATTAATTTGTACAACCATTACAATACATCCTCAAAGGCACTCACATTTTTTGCCTACCTTCAGAAGCTACAAAAGAAAAGAGATAATGAAAAAGTTATTTAATTAAAGGAACATGTTATTAATGTCCAAACTAATACAGTCTCCTGATCGTCTTTGCACTCACTCTCATTCCCTTCCGTCTTCTGAACCTCTTACTCTCTTCTGGCTCTATATCCTCACAATAGAAACACGCTTTAGTCCAGGGTTAAAGTATAATCTGGCAGGCCCCAGAATCCTGCTAAATTGGCGGGTCCCGTTCACACCAGTCCGGGCCCCCCTCTTGCACCTTAGCTTCTGATCCTCAAATTCCTGCCTGCACCCCAGCTCCTGCCCCGCACATGACTGCCCCCTCCCCAGTTCCTCTGAGCATGCTCAGTGAGACCCAGGCTGGGGAGTGGAGTTTTTAGAACTCCCTGCCCTGCCAGAACATGGCAGAATACCATTCTGGGGCTTACTGTTTTTAAGAGTTCAGCATTGTGGTCCCTAAAAATAGAAAATGGAGCTGGAACACTGCTTTACAGGGCCTACTATTTTTACATGGTGGGTCCAGAAAGCAGCATCCTGGCTCCATTTTCTATTTTTAGGGAACACTGAGCCCCTAAAAAGAGTGGGCTCCGGAATGGCATTCCCTGCATTCCAGCTAACTTTAACCCCTGCTTTAGTCTCTCCTTCTTAAAAAACAAAAAATACATTCTTGATTCCACTTACTTCCCCAACTGTTTCCCCATCTTTCTTGTCCCATTTATCTCTAAACTCATTGACTGTACTGTTCACAATCTTTGTCTGGAAACTATGCTATTATGGTCACCATTTTTAAAAGGTGTGACAAAGCTCCTCCTCCAACTTGGTGGGTCCAGTGATTCCTTCTACCAGTAGGATGGGGAACTGCTTCATCCTTCTAAGGTGCCTGAGGATAATCCAGCCTTACTAAGATGAATCCTTTCTGCTGACTCCCAGTCCTGTCTGGGGTCTCATAGGCCTTCACCTCTTTGCTGGGGCTTTTGTTCCTCCAGTGGATAACTTGTCGGATTGGAGAGCGGCCCAGTCCCATCATCAATTCCAGGCCCCAACCCAGGGAGCCTATAAGTAGCAGCCTTGTACTGCTGTTTCAGGAAACCAGTTAGGTTCCCTGGGTTACTTCCCCAGACCCCCTTGACTTAAAATTCAAACTCTGCTTGTACAGAGGCCCTTCCTGGTCTCCCTGCCAGGGATGGTCCTTGGTGTGGTATTGCCCAGTCAAATCTTTCCCTTCTGGAAGGGTCTTTTTCCCCTCATGCCTCCAGGAAAGTTCCTTTTCCTCCTTCAGGCAGTAGCTTTTTGTCCCCCCAATCTTTGTACCTGCAGGATTCTTCCTGATCAGCATTCTGTTCCTTCTCCTTGTCAGGGATGTCAAACTCATTTGCTACGGTGGGCCAGGTTTGACTTAAATCAGGATGTCAAACATGCAGCCCACAGGCCATATTCAACCCATGACTGCACTCCATGGAACCACTCTCTCCCTAAGAGAGAGAGCAAGAGAGAGAGAGAGTGGTATCATGGAGCATAATTTCACATACACAGCACTCCATGATGCCTCAAGAGTGCCATAGTATTTCAATTTATAATGTCTATGGTCCTCTTGAAGTACATACAAGTCCAATCTGGCCCAACAAAGCAAATGAGCTTGCTACTCCTGACTTACGTGTACTTCAAGTGAGCCATACACACCATAAATTGAAATACTGCAGCATTCTTGCAGCATTACAGAGTGCTTTGCATGAGAAGCTGAGCTCCATAATACCACTCTCTCTTCCTCTGTTAGGAAGAGAATATGGTCTTGAAGAGTGAAGTCTCACATACCCGGAGCTCTGTGATGTCATGAGACCTGACACTCTCATGACATTGTGGAGCACTGGGTATGCAGGACCACACTCCCTCCTTGACAGAGAGTGTGGTCTCTCTGTTAGGGAGAAAGCATGGTCCCATAGAGTACAGTCATGGGCCAGATGAAAGGGCTCTTGAGCTACATGTTTAACACCCACGGCCATCCTTAAGGGGGACGAAAGGGGCGACTGCCCCTGGCCCTGCACTTCAGGGGGCTGTGCACAGCCAGAAGGAGGAAAGATTGGGCCCAGTGAGGCAGTGTATTCAGCCTTCAGTGACGGCTTTTTGAGCTGACTTTTGTGTGCCAGTAATGATCCAGATAATGGTCTGCACAGAAAAGGCCCCAGGCTAGCACTTATATGGAAATGCTGGGTTTTAGGGTTAATGGTCATCAGTCACCACATTCAAAAAGTCTTTCTTTCTTCCTTCTGCATTGTAAATATGCCCTGTTGTCATTGATTGCAGTCAGACCAGCTGTTCCAAAGCAAGGCAAAGAGGAAAGCAGCCTGGAGCACACTGAGGGGAAGATGTCCTTATTTCTTTGAAAGCGGATTAATCCTCTGCAGTGGGAAACCTGGTACTATTACTGATACATACGATGTTGACAAGTTGCAAAGGGGTGGCTGTATGGGTCTAGTTTAGCAAACCAAACAAGGAATCCTGCAGCACTTTTAAAGACTAATACATTTATTTATTCGTTAGCTTTTAAAAGTGCCATGGGACTCCTTGTTTGTTTTACATCAGGGTATCTGAGAGGAGGCCAAAGGTCCCTTGTTTCTTCCTCTCATCCTCAAACAGTACCTGAATTTCATTACTTAGATCTGCTGCAAAGCAATGGGGAATGTATAAATACACACATTAAAATAAGGAGAGCACATTAGACAATTGTAATCTAGTGCTTTAAGCTAAGAGAGGAACTGGATTTATTTCTTGATATTCATCCAAAAATAGCATCTCTCTCCCTCTGAATTTGCGATTTAACAAAAACTTGATCTAAGAAAAATGTTTAACTTTATTAAACTTGTAGAATTGTGTGCCCATCTTGAACAGAAAACCAGAGCCACAAAGAAGAGTACCACCAAATGCTCCTGTCCATTTGACTGTGAGGCTAATGAAACATCACCATGATACATTCAGTACTGCCTATCCCAAACATTAAAAAATAATCACATCAGGCCTAAATATATCATTAAAACTCACTTCAAAATCAAGAGATGTTTAAAGAAATAGTAAGTAGGGGGTTCATTTTCTCTGACTTCTGGGGTTTGAACCTTTAGGATAAAAAGTCAGGTCATGTTTTTCTGCTTTTCTCTGCAACTTTTTAACTTGATGGCTAGAAATTTATTTATTTGATTAAAGAAAAATTATGATATGGTCAATCAATGTTCCCTCTAAGCTGATGATGCAGCTGAACAAGTTATGAATACACTCGGGAAGCCAGCAGGCAGCAGGGAAGGCGTCTAGTGGGGCTTGGAGAACTGGCAGGGACCTTCCTCAGCTGCATCCATAACTTGTTCAGCTGCATCATCAGCTTAGAAGGAACATTGACTGCAAAGTGTAAAATGGGGGGCGGGGTGCACAAAATGATTTGCCCCGGGGCCCGCTCCCCGCCTAGGGCTGGCCCTGTTGACACCCCTAGTTCCCGTTGCCTTCTAACAGCATCTTACCGCCTCACACACACTCTGATAGCTCTCTTCACTCTCATACTCCAGCCAAACCCTTTCTCTGGAGGAAAGGCTTTTAACAAGTCCTGGGCAGAGCCTTGATTAGCTCCAGGTATCCCAATTAACCTTGAGTAACCCCTATTCATCTCCTGGGGAAATGGAATTTGCTACACCTGGATCTAATACATGGGCTTTCCAGTACTCTCCAGAAACCCTCCAGTCTGACCCTGTCATAAAAGCTGTGATAATTTTTGCACGAAGTATGTCTTATGAAGTATCATTTAAAAAGCCACAATCTGCAGAGTTATTATTTTCCTAGTAAAATGGAAAATTTTCCTAGTATCAATATTGTATATGAAATTATAATATTCAACTAAATAGATTCTTTTTTATCACATGCTCCAAGGTTCAGACAAGCAGATCCAAACTAGTTTTTCAGAGACAAAGGCTCTCCTGCAAACCAGCCAAGTGTAAAAGAGTGATTACCAGCTTAAGTGGCCATTTGAGAGAACCAGGAAGGTATATATAAGAAATTTATATTTCATCTCACAGACAATTGAGACCTCACATACACAAGAGATTGTTTGTTTGCATCCTGGTGGGGGATAATACTCAAAGAGGGGGAAAAGGATGGCTGTATGCAAAACAGTGGCCTCTACCTCACCCGCCCTCCTCCCATCTCTCTGCACATAACACTGCTGGCCACCTGGAAAACTCGACTGGGAGAGGTGTCCCTGGCTGAAGCGAAATCCAGCCTGTGAGCTATCACCACAATTTGTGATAAGAGAAAGATACTTGTTCTAAATGGTATTAGCTTGTTGAAGTTTAGGAATTAGCTTACACTTTTATCTTTTTATTTCTTTTACAATCAAGTCTGACTTTTATTCCTTATCACTTATAATCACTTGAAATCTCTCTGCGCAGGGGTGGCCAAAGTAACGGAACTCAAGAGCCACACAAGTTATTATGAAATCTTCAAGAGCCGCACTGAAACATATCCATACTTTTACCTACTCCAAATTTACTACATTTAAAATTGATTGTACAGTCTAATTTTATTGTAAAAAGAGAGCAAACATTGAACCTTCAATCAACTAATGTCAAAGTATAACAATTACATAAAGCTACAATGAAAAGTAGGCCTATAAAAATTTAGCTGTCACTTGATGTAGAAGACTGCAGGCTAGTAGTGAGTTTTTTAAAATCTGGGGAGTAGCTTGTCAATGTGGTACGTAACAGCAATCACTGGTGCTGATCTGTAAGTATTGCATGATATTTGGATTTCACAAATTTTATTGTGGAATACAATGCTTCACAGCAGTATGTTGTGCCAACAATTGAAAGTAATCTACAGCTGACATTCTTCAGTTGAGGATATTTAGTTTCAGGCACTAGCTTCCACAATTCAGTTGAAGACTGGGAGCTTTTGTGTATCACCTTTACACCAGAATCCTCTTGTATTTCAAGTAGTTCCATTTCTGCAGCAGATGTTTCTGAAAGCAAAAATTTAGGAATAAGAAAACCATTGTTGAGGATGTCCACCATGAAGGGATTTATGAGAAAATCTAAACAGGGTTTCAGTTTTTGCAAATCATCAAACCTAACACAAAAATCATCAATCAGCTCTTGTAATTGGTCTCTGTATTCTTCCAGTTTTTCACGTCTGATTTCCAATTCAGGGTGTGTGTTTATTCTACTTTTAAGATGGGGAAAGTGATTGGAAGTTTTGAAATTACATCTCTTTAGAGAAGTTGAATTTTCTTCTGAAAGCTGAAAACCATCTGAGTAAGGTCAGAAATAATCTTATTTTTTCTCTGCTGTGAGTTTAGACTTTGAAGATGTTGCATGACATCAGTCAAAAACATTAGGTCAAGTAGCGATTCGTCATCTTCCAGCTGTGGGCAAGACTTCTCTTTTTCCTGAAGAAATGCAATTATAGGTTCCAATAATTCGACAAATCTTTTTAAGATATTGCTGGTTGACAGCCACCTAACGAGACAATAAAAAGAAATATCATTAGACTTATCCTCAAGATCAAGGTCTTCAAGGAAGCTTTTAAACTGCCTGTGTCTCTTAGCATTTGAGCAGATGAAATTGACAATTTGTAAAGTTGTTTTCTGTAACATTTTCATATTTGAAATATCTGGCAATTAGATGTTCACAATGTATAATACAGTGAATAGCTAGAAACTCCGGAATATGCAGATCACTTTTCAGAAGTCCAGTAAGACCTACATTTCTACCTAACATCACAGGTGCATCATCTGTTGCCGCACTTAAGTTTTTGTATGGGTGCCCTGCAATTTGCCAGAATTTTGTCAAGTGCATCTTTGACATCTATGCCACGAGTTGTCTCCTTCACCGGTACTATTGCCAATAGTTCTTCTGTTACAGTTATATCAGCAGACACATAATGAACAAATATTGCCAACTGTGGTATATCTTGAATATCTGCAGATTCATCAAGAGCTAAACTAAAAGCAACACAGTTCTGCAAATCGTTTTGCATCTTTTTCTCAACATCAGCACTAATCTGAGAAATGTGCCTCTCTGTCATGTGATGCGACATTGGAATTTGCTTTATCAGTCACTTAAGTTTTGAATTGCCTTTGAGATCTAAAGTAACAAAGACCTCAGAAATGTTCTTTTTAACAAATTCTCCATCATTGTACAGACGTTTAGCACATGCAATATTCCAGCTGATAAAAAAACTGGCTTCGGTCACGGCATTTGCTTCCTTGCTGAACAATGAAAGCACTGTGTGCTGATGAGGTTTAGCAGATTTCAAAGCAGTAAGCTTTTTTCTTCTTAAGTCAGATGTCAGTGGATACTGAGATGAAAAGCTGGCATGATTTGTTTCATAATGGCATTTTAAGTTACTTGCATTGTAATGAGTGAGCGTTGCGTCACAGATAAAGCATTGAGGCTTGCCAGTGTCATCAATGAATGCAAATTCTTCTTCCCATTCAGTTTTAAACGATCTATTTTCTTCTTCATATTTTTGTTTCTTGTTAGTTGATGTCATGTTCAGAAGATCTTGTAAAAAATTGTATTTTAACAACGAGTAAACTGCATTAGGGCCTATGAGAAAGTGTAAACATGCTGCACTTCTCCCCAACCTCCCCAAACATGCCATCACTTCCCCGCTGTCCCTGACCATGACACTGCTTCCCTGTCATCCCTGACCATGCCTGCTTCCCCTATACAAAGCCCCCCGCCACTATTAACTTGAGTTGTAGCTATATATGTGGGAGTGGGAGGCAAGAACAGGGGAGCATAGTCAGTGCACATTCACCTCAGCAGCTCCATTGCCCTCAGCACCCTACTCCCCAGAGGCAGGGCCATAATTAGAGGCCCTGGTGTACTGAGGATGGCCACAGGCTGCCAGACCCCTCTCCTGTCCCAAAGAGGAATGTGTATTAAAGACACATTCCTCTGGCCCCAGTGGGGAAAAGGAACCCTGGCAGGGCTCTGGCCACAGCGCAGGAACAGGGAAACCCCCGCCCAGCTCTGGGGAGGGGAATAAACCAAACCCTCACCTGGCTCTAGCTGCGGCGGGGGAACAGGGAAACCCCCACCCTACTCTGGCCATGGCTGGGGAACAAACCAAACCCCCACCAGGCTCTGGCTGTAACGGGGGAACAAACCAAACCCCTGCCCGGCTCTGGCCGCAGTGGGGGAACAAAGAACCCCTCTCTCAGCTCTGGCCATGGCAGGGGAGTAAACCAAACACCAGCCTGGCTCTCGCCGCGGAGGGGGAACAAGGAAACCCCCACAAGGCTCTGGCTGCAGCAGGGGAACAAACCAAATCCAGCCCGGCTCTGGCTGCGGTGGAGGAACAAGGAAACCCCCGCCAGGTGCTGGGCACGACAGGGGAACAAACCAAATCCCTGCCGGGCTCTGGCCATTGTGGGGAAGAGGAATATCCCCACAGCTCCTCCATCTTACCTGGCTTACCTGAAGAATGCTCAGGGGACTGGAGATTTAAACTGTCCCCCCATTGGCACCAGGGAGAATGTTTCTGGGTGGGGCCATGAACATTGATGGGGCTTTGTTTTTGAATTCTTTGGGAGCCCCACTTTTACCTTTGAAGAGCCACATGTGGCTCGTGAGCCGCAGTTTGGCCCTGTCTCTCTCTGTAGTTAACGCATCTTATTGTTTTATCTTAAACAGCATGTTTGGATTAGGGTGTGTGGAGAAACTGCATCTACAATTGACGCATATGTCTTTTTTTTTAAATGATGGATTTAGAAGGACCTTGCATTGACCAGGGGTACTGTGCAGTATAAAATGGGCCAAGATTGGGACTAAGAACATGAGAATGCTGTCTTGTAAGTAATATATGCATGGGCAGCTAGTAACACTCAATACTGAATGGGTCAGAGCAAATAATGTGCTGTAGAATCTGTGGGTATATCCACAAGTAGGTTTTAAAGCAAAACAAGGGCGGTGGTTTCGCTTTAAAAAAAATATGGTCCACACGACTGTGATGCTGCCTGGGTTTTCCATATTCATATTTCATATTTACAATAATCCATATGTGATATGCCATGTTTGGTATAAATAAAAAGGCTATAATTTGCTAGGAATGGGTATATGATTTATATGTAGGTATCATATTTGTATTAGAAATTAGGAATCTTATTTATTTTGTGTGTGTTCCAAGTTGTTTGAGCTGAGGAAATCCCAGACGGGGCTCCTGCAAACTACAGTCATATTAATGGCCCATGAGGAGGGGCTCCCAGCTAGCTGCAGTGGGCCCAAAAAGAAACCTGTTTTACCAGCTACCCAGAATGACCACGTGGCACAACTCCATTTTGATCTGGCAAGGACTCTGAGATAAAAGGCAGGCAATGTTCCCTCTAATGCCAGACTGCAGCTGGGCAACGTGTTGCTCGCTGCGTGTCCCCCCTGTGTACAGACCTAATCCTGCCCCCCCGTGACCCAATCCTGTCTCCCGCTCTCCCCACTACGGGGGATCAGGGGCTGCCTGCTCAGCCTCCTAGCAGCGGGGCGGAGCAGCCAGCTCACCCTATCCCCAGCCAGCCACGCCTCCCCAGGGGGCGGAGGGGGCCAGCACTGAGCTCCAGCCTGCAGGGTCAGGGCCCTGGAGTGGCCTTCCCAAAGACTTTGGACTGCTTCAACCCCAGCCCCCACAGGCCATGGATCAGGCCCATTCAGACTGGGGGGGGACCAGAGGCGAAGTGGCCCAAACTCTTTGGGAGTGCCACTCCAGGGCCTTGGCCCTTCAGGCTGGAGCTCAGCACCAGCCCCCTCTGTCCCCCAGGGAGGCGTGGGCTGGCTGGAGGTAGAGCGGGCTGGCTGCTCCGCCCCTCTGTGGTGAGGCCGGGCAGGCAGGTGGGAGCAGCAGCCTCCAGGCCCTGTTCCCCCCCACCAGGAGTTGGAAGGAGGGGCGGTTAGGGCCCCCTTACCTGGCCACTGGAGCGGCACAGCCAGGCTCCCGGCAAAGAGTCTGCGCCTGCTCAGTGAAAGCTTACTCTGAGCAGGAGTTTTAAAAATTGCCCACTCAGAGGAGCTCTCAGCTGGCCAGAAGACTTTGTCTTCCAGCAGGGCAGGGACTGCAGCTGCTGGCCGAGCGCAGCCGGCAGCGTTCCCTTCACCAGGCGGTGCCAGGGGCTGCATGGCCACACAGCTTCGGGGGAACATTTTTGTCTTTAGTCTTCAATCTGTCTGCAACCAACACCCCCCTCTGGAACTACTCCCCTGGGACTGAACAGAGGACTGAGACACACCCAGCTGCTGCTGCTGCTGCCGCCGCCGTCGCCACCGCTGGATGCACACCAGAGGAGTGGGACTAACCTGCGAACTACAGAATCTTAAAGAATTTGTTTTCCATGCACTCTAAATCATTTGTATGTATGTGATACGCTTTGACTCCCTAACATCTCTCACATTTTGTTTGTTTTCCTTTTATATTAAAACTTTAGTTGTAGTTACTAAAGGATTTGCTAGCAGCGTGGTATTTTGGGTAAGATTCAAGTCTGTATTGTTCTGGGTGATGTGGCTGACCCTTTGGGGTCAGGAAAACCTAATTCCTTGAGTGATCCACTGGCTAGAGCAGACCATAAGAACTGATGTGCAGCAAGTAGGCTGTATCTATTTTATTGTGCTTGATGATGACAGATCATGCTCTTGCCCTAGTCCCTCCTTCCTATTCCATGACCTCATTCACCTGCTCTTTCTAACCACTTGTCTGATCCCTGAGTTGACATCTCTGATAATTTTTCAATAGGAAGGTGAAGCCTAATCCTCCCAGGTAGGCAATGTATTCAAAGCCTATGCACAAGTATTTTCCTGGACCAGACATATTTAAGACTGTATTTCATCTCTCTTACCTTAACTGCAGGGAAGCCTTGGAATTCAGAGGGTTGTAAACAAGACAAGCAGCAACTGCCATTCTTACTGGGACCATAGTACAGATTTCAGGCAAAGTAAGAGGCAAGTTGAGCAAGAATGAAGCAAAAATGAAGATAAAGAAGGCACAGGTTAATTTCATTTACTCAGAAACTGGGAAAATTCTTTTCCCCAAAAGGTGGACCCAATGCAAACCATTTACATTTTTAGTTATATTTAGTTAGTTAACATATTTTATAACAACTATTCATCACTTATAATTTACAACAAATATACCAGTTATTAACAATCATTGAACATGTTATTTTTCTCCTTTGTAGAAGACAATAGAAAATTCATTGAAATATTACATTTTCATCACATCACATCTGATTTTTAAAGTAAATAAGAGACTTTCAGATTGTGAGCATACATGAGGACAGAATTTGTCCTTATATCTGAAGTACCATTTAAAATTCAAGGGATGTGTCACTTGACAATAACGTACTGGTCATCTGTCTTCAGATGCAGAGATCTGAAAATGTTGTGTACAAGACTGAAGAAAGTTCTATAGTTTTGCCTCTTGTTTTCTAGGGCCTTGATTCAGCAACGTACTTAAATACATGCTGGAATACCACTGAGGTCAAGGATACCAGCTCAGATATTTTAAGTTGAGCACATGCTCAAGTGTTTTGCTGAATCAAGGCCTAAATCTTCTAGTCCAAAGTGCATAAGTGGTGGTGGTGTGCTTTGTACACCAATATCAGTCTACACAAGGCGTCAGTGTAGAACTGACTACAAGTCAACACACTAAACTTCATATACTGGAAGGGAATAATGCCAAGGGATCTTGTTTGTTCCATTGCCTGGCAGCAGAAGTAGTAGTAGACTGGAGGCAGAATTATGTTTATGAAAAATGCATTCCAGTGTAAGAAACACACCTGAAGAGGTAGACATCATAGGAATTACTTGTACTGACAAGTCCTTCTGACTTTATGTTCTGCACTTACATAACAACCAAAGGACTCCATGACTGATGTGTTTCATATTGAAAATGACATTGTGACCTGGGCATCTATGTGGTCAAAATGAATAAAGTTTCCTTATGTGTCTTGATCATGCAGCTTCATAATTCAGATTATGGATGGAACTTCATCAGAATATTTGACTCATCCTGCTGTCCTATGAGAATGAAGATGGCATGTATGCCTACGTTTATGATTAATGCTCTATATGCAGGTAAAGCACTTTGTCAGGATTTGTCCTGTTATTTGTAATTAGCAATAGAAAAGACTTGACCACAATGTTACCAGCTGTTCCTTTCAGTGATCTTTGTGTTGTTTTAAGCTAAATAATCAAACCAATAATCAAGCAAATTCATCAATTTATTTAGCAGTTTTTGTAAGCTATATTACCAAAATAAATGTAGGGCACCCAAGAAGCTTCTTTGGGTTTGATTTGTCTCATCATTATATAACTTCCTATCTCTTTGTAAGTCTAAATAACAATGTACAGTACCCAATGCTTTGTTCTTGCAAGTTCCAAAAACAATAGAATGATATTCCTCAATCAATGACATTACTACTTTTATAGTTTTTCTTATTGCCAGGTACTTACTGCATGATGAAAACATACAATGCATATGTGAACTGCCAATAATCACTCTGACAGAAGGATGGCTTTTACCACTATATATGTCCTCTACATTCAATCCTTCTCTGGAAGGACAGCTTTAATTCATTCCTTGTCACCAGAAGCCATAAAATGGATGACAAACTTGGATATGAACCTTTAAAGTTGCTTTTCAAGTTGACACAAACAAGAGGAAAAGGACCATGGTATAGCACATTATTGCATGAACTTGGTATTAGATTTTCCCAGTTATCCCTACAACATTTTAAGGGAGAGGAGAATCAGATTCTGTTTATATAACAAGATTTAGATAATCTAGAGTAGAGATGAGAATATCATTTCCAGTAAAATAAATCATACACATGCCTAAAACATTTACTCTGACTAAACCCAAACTAATATCCTTCTGAAGTTTAAAAATACTTATCTTTAACTCCTCAATATTTTTATTTTTGTACTCCTATTTCCCAGTTCAAGACCTCTGAGAAGGTTATAAGAAAGAACATTTTTGTAAGATTTCCAGTTTAATTCTGATAGACAAAATTGTACAGATTATTAAAGTATTCTGATCTCTGAATAAATTACCCAAGTTTTGAGATGCTCATCTAAACTGAGACCAACTCATTAGTTTCTCCATCAATCCAGATCCAAATCTCTCTTTATCTGACTCAAAGTCTTAATTCACTATTTTCATTCACTTCTCTCTCACATGCCTATGAATTTAGGGAACCATTTGCCCAGTTCTTTGGAAAACCTTCTGAAACCATACTGTAGGTAGTTTTTATAATTGTTTTACCTCTAGCTACAGTACCAGTATTTTAAGGACATACTTCACATTAACAATGGCTTTGACTGCACTGAACTTTTTAACTTGTAGTATTCAACTAGAAGCATTTACATTTACCATATTTTGTGTTCAAGGTTTCTATGCCAGTCAAGGTAGAAAGAAAAGAAAGTAATTGAACAACCTGCTTCAAGCTCAGAGACTCAATATTCAGAAAATGCTTTCCCCTATTCCTAAAGGACCACTCACATGCTGCAAGGACAGATTGTAATCATAACAAGAACAATTGCAATTGTCAATTTGCAGATCATGCATGACACTACTACACTTATTATAAACTCTCTGTTGGTCCCTATTTAACTGGGAAATCATTTTTTATAAATCTCCTTCAGCTCTACAGAACTGATCTGTAAAAGCACAAACATCTCTCAATGACAGCTCCACTAAACTAGCAACAGAGGATCCCCTAGGAGGCAGACAATACACTCATGCGACTTATGACTGCCCTCCAAAGTATCTTTGGCAGCATTCCAGCAAATTAAGATTTCTTCATCCCTATCCTGATATCATTTTTTCCATATAATCCATCAGGTCAAAAACCTGTAATCTAATTGAGATTTCCAACTGTTGTAAATATTTCACTGTAATAACATGGGTCACAATTCATTAGCTTCATATCATTAGTAATAGCATTTAATATTAGCAAACCTCATTTTTCATTTTAAAAACTGAGCAGCGTATTGAACCTCTGAGACACATGAAGTGTAGCAGTGACCTCCTAAATACACAGGAAAAGACTTAAATTCCTAGCAGTCATTTTATGTCTTAGGGCATTCTATATTTTGTGTGTATGTCTATAAGGAGCAAATCTGATACCTCAGAGATATACATAGCTTATAAGGAAGTAGTCCGAGGCCTTGCCTACACTAACACTTATGCCAGCAAAATTTTTATCGCTCAATGATACAAAAAAGCATGCCATGAACAACATAAGTTTTGCCAGTGTAAACAATTTTCTGGACAGTTCAATGTCAGGGAGAGCATGTCCCACTGAAAATGCCATCATTGTTTGTTTAGGCAGGTTTATGTCATCAGGGGACCACAAGCACCATTACAGTGCCACAACGACCACAAGTACTATTACAGTGGCACAACTGTACTAATACAGCGGTGTCACTCTAAGTTTTAAGTGTTGACACGGCCTAAATAAACACCATGGTAATCAAGCTTGCAACCCTAACAGTATAATGCCTTCTCATCCATTTTGTTTTTCTTTACTCAATTTTCTAAAAACATTGATATATCGGTCTGAAATGCTCAATTTTTGTCCTCAACCAAAGCTTTGGAAAGTTTAAGGAAAAGGACATTTAGCCACCTATGAGGAATGGAAGAGTCAAATTTCCCACATACTCACTATGCCTAATGTAAAACAATTCTACCCACATTTATTTTAGACTGCTGCAGAGGATGAAATTTGAAACATGAAGAATTGTCACAAGCATTAGAGAGGCACATAATCTGCATGAGTGTGACTAAAATGGATTCTCATTTTTTTTAATCCTTTGAGCATTTTGGAAATTAAGCAAACTTGATAGAAAATGGTGTCAAACTGTAAGTAGCACATACCAGAAGAGGCACATTCCTTTTATTTTTCAAAACAAATTTAATAATAATAATAATATAGAATGTTTCATTGGAGGATCTCAAAAGGCTTTAACTAAGGAAGGCAAGTATAAATCTCTCTCTTTTGCAGAGTGGGCATTAGAAGCACAACATGGTGAAGTGACTTGCTCAATGACATGCAGGAAGCCAGTGTACCTGCTTGTTTCTCTTAACCACCTCCTGCTTTCTCACCTCAATCTGGCGGCCACATTTGCTGCCTTCTGGGGCAGTTAGGGATATTCCATACCTTGAAAGATTAAGTTCCTGCTGGATTTAACTGCACTGTGTAATAAATAAGATTTATATTCATTTCTGAAGCCAGTAGCAAGTTCATGGCCTGTGGTTAGAAGAGCTGGTGGAGTAGGAGCAAGAAACACTAATTGAGCAAATTATTCAATGCCCTATTATACCACCATTATTCACAGCTCATCAGGTGAGTCACTGCCATAGGGCCCAAGGGGCTGCAGCCCCCCATACTGAAACCCCACAACTCTGGCACAGGCCTGGCAGTAACTGGGGCTGGATCGGACCCACCAGGGCTGCCTGCTGCTAGTCGGCTCAAATCCGGCTCCTGCTGGTGCCAGACAGTGGCTGGTGGCCCCAGTGGGGCTGATCTGGCTCCAGCCACTGCCTGCCAGCCACTGGCAAATAACAAGAGCCAGATTCAAGCCCAGGTTGTTTGCCGCTGGCCAACAGGCAACGGCTGGGGCCAGACTGGGCCTACCCGAGGTGCCTGCTGCTGGCCGGCAGCAAGAGGAGCCAGATCAGGCCCCAGGCCCAGGCTCCAATCCCTTTATTCATGGGAGCAATGCCCCTGCAGCTCATATTCTTTGACTTCTATTGTGGGGGACAAATTAATCAGGGCTCTCAACCTGGAAAGGAGACCACTGATCCTCCCCAATGATGAAGGCCCGTTCCCAGCTGAGACTTGAATAAGCAGAGAACGAGGTGTGGTTCAGGATTCATTATTCAGCTGAATAACAAAAGGAACTGCATCAGAGGGCAGCAAAGAAGTGCTAGCCCCTCCAAGCAGGCCCCCTTAACAACTTGAGTGCGAGAGAGAGCCCCGAGGGGCAGCATCACAACACTTTTATCCAGTACAGTATGATAATGCTATGATAATGCTTACATGATTGACAATGTTTTAGAGACCCTTATATGGTTACATTAACATTATTAAATGCATATTAATGATTAAAGAATGCATATAATTATCCCCGCCTCTGTTTACTGTTAACATCATTTGCATTATCCTGGGCAGCCGGAGTACCTGCAAACTCATTAATTTCTGCCTAGAGATGCTGACCTTACATTCTTGCGAGGCTATGGTGCCAAGAAGGGTGAGCAGGAGATAGGAGGTAATACTCCCTTTTCAGTTAGAACAAAGACAGGACAGTCTAGCTTACATTCCTTGTCCAGATGGTCAGGAGAAAAAGCATGAGAAAGGGGAGATAACAGACTTTAACTATCAACTCTAGGCCACTTGTTAAAGAAACTTAGATACATGCTTTGCCAGAGAAACGATCCCACTACCATAGCAACCCACGGCTCCAACGAGGCCTACACTTCAGCACTTTAGCAACTTTCCCACTCTCCTACAGAAGAGATCACATACAATTTCCCTTACACTATGCATGTGGTAGAGTAAGGTACTACACAACATCAGTAAAGGTGACAATCTACCTTTGTTGCCATTTTTGGTAGAATAATCAGAAAAGAGCTTTAGACAAGCCATAAACCCACAAAACAAAAATATTCACTGAATAAATTATCTGATCTTTTTTAGGCTGAAGAATCCTTGTCTTTGCACTCTCTTGTCATATGGAACTCCTAGCTCATATTTAATGACTGTTCAATCTTCTATGGGCCTTTCCAACTTCCCTTTGCTTGTTCTGTTGGAGAGACAATCCAATCAGTATTGGACACAGAAATACATAGCAAAAACCAGGTAAAAAGGTAAAATAAAACATTTAATTATGTCCATTGTACCATGTTTTATATGTTAACCCTGCTATTCATTTCTCCATAGATTTGATAATCAAAATAATTCTGAGTCACTCACCAATTTTAAGTAACTGCCGTCTCCAAATCATCAAGAAATATACTTGTAGAATCTGAAATCCTTACCTTTTAGTTACCCAGATATGATCCTTATCTACAAAGAAAAGTGTTGATACTGGACACTTAGTGATCACTGGGACTACCAGTGAGATAATTTGCCCCAATTTGCAGATCAATAAAGTTTCAGTACACAAGGTTTTCTATAGTTATATTAGTTAAATACACAGTCTAAAATTAACTACAATATATCACACTCATTAAACCTGGAGAGCTAAGCAGTCATTCAGAAAGCTGTCTGTATGCTGTTATTTATGTGAAGTTGCAAGCATATGTGTTATGCATTTCACCTTACTATGTACCGTCGTGTGCAGAAACTGAGACATCTGCAAGGTTACTTAGTATTCCTATTCGTTTCTGCCATGTTAGGCTGATGATGCCAGAATGGTCAAACAAGCAATTTAAGCCATGCTAGGCCCCAAAACAATGGTCAAGCAACTCAGATTGCACTGCACCTCCAACAGAAAGCACAGTCTTGAATGCACTTCCTTAGTTACTGACAGGTGTCTCATTTGTCTCCTTCCTCTGATGGAATTAGAGCCGGCTGTGACCGACAGGATTTCAGCTGTGAAACAGAAGAATTAAGGATTGCTAATAGATGTTTGGATACCTGAAACCATACTTCAACATGGGTGTGGTTGCAGTATGCTGTATTCTCTACATTGCCTGGACCAGCAAAAGTCACTTGGCTTTGTATGTTAATGTCTGAATTCCCCTAGGACAGGTTCCAGTTTGTTAAACTCCAGTACAGCTCCCTTAATACCCAAGTTGATGTGACCATGTCAGAGTTAATGGTTTTTGTCAGAATGCCTTTTTCAAGTATGATCAAATTATTTTTCAGGGCTGAGTCAATGCCAAAAGTAGATATACTTTCCTCCAGAGGGACTGGAAAATAAACTAATTTACACTTCAATACTCTGATGGGTTCTTTTAAAGAAACACTGCCTGTTTTAGTGTTCATTTGAATAAGAGTCTGAAGAGGTTTCTCATGGTCTGGATAATAATTTTCTCAAACAAATTTGGATCATTAATTTCTTTTGGAATTGGATTAATCAGCATGCCAGACTGGACTCAGTTGGAAAGTCATTTGTTTGAATTCAGTTTTATTAAGCAGAAATGACACAATATCAATTTGTTCTCAAAATGCTTCTCATTTCTAAGCATTAAACAAACAAATAAAATGAGCCCAAATTGAATTGACTTTGATTTTTTTTTAGCATGCAGTCCACTAGTTTTACAAAATTCTTATAAAAGTCATTCCTGAAAGTGGTAAACATGCTCACATTTTACATGCAGTCTTGAGCTGTGCTTTTCCCAGACATTGTGTTTAAACACACAACAAAGTGCTGTTTTCTTATTGTCTGAAAGCCTGGACCCCTTAACATCAAGGGGAATTTTACCATTGAATTCAGTGAGGTCAGGATTTCACTCAGTAAGTTGAAAGTGATCAGTTACTTCACAAAGATTCTCAGCTGTGCACAGACTGACAGGGAAACCTGAGGAGAGGGCCTCAGTGCTGCTCTAAACTACAACATTGTCAACACCTCCAGGAGACTATACCAGCATTCAAAGATAGCCTTGACATAGGTGTGACGCTGTCTGTGTCTAGGGGACCGTGTATGATTATTTTTCATATTGATATTTCATATTTGCAATAATCCATATGTGATATGCCATGTTTGGTAGCAATAGAAAGGTTGTAATATTCTAGGAGTGATTACATGATTTATATATAGGTATCATATTTGTAATAGAATCTAGGAATCTTATTTGTCATACGTGTGTTCCAAGGTGTTTGAGCTGAGACAATCCCAGACTGGGCCTCTGCAAACTATTGTCCTGTTAATGGCCCATCAGGAGGGGACTCCCAAATACAGTGGGCCCAAGAAGAAACCTTTTTGACCAGTTACCTAGACTGACCACGTGGCCTACCTCCATTTTGATCTGGCAAGGACTCCGAGATAAAAGGCCATCACCCATTCTCCATTTTGTCTTCAGTCATTAGTCTCCAATCGGTCTGCAACCAACATCTGCTTCTGGAACTATTCTTCTGGGACTGAACAAAGGACTGAGACCCACCCAGCTGCTGCTGCTATGGGTACACACCAGAGGAGTGGGACTAATCTGCAAACTACTTCAAGGATTTGTTTTCTATGGACTCTAAATCATTTGTATGTATGTGATTCACTTTGACTCTTTAACATCTCTCATATTTTGTTTGTTTTCCTTTTATATTAAACCTTTAGTTGTAGTTACTGAAGGATTGGCTGGCAGCATGGTATTTTGGGTAAGATCCAAGCCTATATTGTTCTGGGTGATGTGGCTGACCCTTTGGGGTCAGGAAAACCAATTTTGTAAAGAGACCCAGTGGCTAGAGGGGACCTTAGGAACTGATGTGCAGTAAGGGGGCTGCTTCTATTTTGTTATGCTCAGTGACAACCAGAGTGGGGGAATCAGCAGCATGTTTTGTTACTGACTGGGAGACTGGTTTAAGTACCACCCATCAGTGGTTTGGCCCCTGGTTTTGTCGCTTGCCCTGATTTTGGCACATTTAGAAGGTTATCTCTGGAGGCGCAAGTCACAATAGGGACATGCTGACCAGGCCTCCTTTTTCTCCCATGCGACTTCCAACATCAGAGGACTCTGTCACAAGAACTGTAACAAGAACTGTATTGAGGGGCATTATCTAATGACTGACTTCTTCAGGGTAAGGGCAGCTGTCTGTTAAAAAGAGCCCCAGAATCTGTAACAGTTTTAATGTTTTCTGTTGAGAGGTGAAAAAATCTATTTGGATCATCCTATCCTTTCTCCATGACGCATGACAGTTTTGGAGACTTCTTGCAGTAACAGTTACGGAGTGTCTTGGTACCTTTGTGGGAAGATCCAGCACTGGTGCCCAGGATAGTGGGTAAATAATTTAAGTGGAATGGAGGGGCCTTGCAACAAGGTGAATTTCACCCTCATTACAAAGCAGCCTATGCCAGGAAGTGAAGAGCAGCATTTGCCAATCAAAACTGCAGAAAGATTTTTAAAATGCTTTGGTAAAAAAGAAAAATAAATTAATGTCTTGAAAAAAATCATTACAATGTTTGCTTTCTGCCTTCTGTGGTTGAATAAGGAGGGTGGACAAGTCCTAAACCAGTCAAACATCTTATGGAAAAACATTAGTTCTATCAAATTCACAAACAAAAATCTTAAGGTTGCAAGCAAATGTGTTTCAGAGAAGTCCTACTCTGACATACAGCAAAAAAAAAGAAAAAAATTCCACTTACTTTACAGAATATATACCTTTGAAAAATCCCAAATGAGAGGAGGTCTGGGATTCAGTCAGTTCCATGTAGATTTTCATCTCTGCATACAGCTAAAACCAGACATATAAACTTATCTAGTATATGTTTTATTGTGTCATCAAAATATGCTGTTGAATATGTGCTGAAAATTTTATGTTAATTATGTGTAGCAAAGATTTTGTAAGGATTATAATACCAAAGTATGTTAAATTCTGTCAGCATTCTTTAAATTTTCTAATAATGTGATTTGTCAGTTGAGAAGAATATTGTTTCCATTAAAGTGATGGCAGAACTTCCATACATTTCTGTGCAGGGCTGTAACTACGGTGGGGCTGATGGGGCGAAGCCCCAGGCGGCCCGAAGTGGCTCAGTGGAGCCACACTATTAAAGGGGCAGCTTTGCAGCACCGGCTCTAAGCACCGCTAATGTGAATGGGCATGTTTCTATCAGAACGCGCCCCAGGTAGCAAAACACCACATTATGGCTCTGTTTCAGTGGGTATAGGATCTGACTCTAAATACATCACCTCTTCCTTACACCAACTGAGACTGGCTGTGACTTTTGCAAAACTTCCTGAGGAAAGCTGTAAAATTCCCAAAGACAGAAGTCTACTCTTCTGTTCCCACAAAATCAAAATTTATTGTATAATGTAACCCATCTGCTAGGCAGAGTCAGCAGCAACAAAGGTCTATATTAAATATCAAGGGTTTACTTTCAACAATACAACCCAGAACAAACTCAAGCCTCAACCCAGTAACCTGGGACCGTAACACATCACCCCTTTGGCACCTCTTGAGGGAATACCTCCCCTCTTGCAAGCACAGAGACTGATTGAGTGTAGAAGAGAGAATTAAAGGAGAAATGTACTCTCACATTAGCTTGGGAAGACGTAACAAATGGGATTCACACTCTCAAAATGAGGAGCAAAATGCCCACCCACAGTATATTGAGCAGGTTCCTTTTGACTCAGGTTCTTAAATCCAGCCAAAACAAGAAGTTCCTGGTAATATGCACTTCCCTTCTGAGCAGCCACTCACAGTTGCTGTCCTTAGTCAGGGAGCTGCAAGACGTGGGCTGGCGTGGGGCAGGCCCTGAGGCGCTTTCAGACACCAGAAACCCTTGCTACGCAAAGCTGCTGCCAAGTTTACTGATTTCAGTTCAGATGGAAGTGATGCTTCAGTCTGGACAGGCTAAGCACAGTTCTTCTGCCCTTTGTTCATACAATCTGGAGAACGACATTTCATTATCCCTGCATTCAGCCTTTAAGTGATTTGTTACACAACACCAGCCAAAGTGATCATTTGCTCAAAGCATCCACCTCATGATGCATGCTTAGGCAGGATAGGAGTGCTCATGCATATATAGTCTGGTCCCGAAATGCACTCCCTTCCCCCCAGCTAACTCAACAGGGGAGAGCACATTCAGACACTGCTTAGACTACTAAATTATAAAAAATAGTTTAAAATCATCAGAAGATTTTCTTTAATTCCACCCGTAATCCACTGAGCTAACATAAGTATCTTCTCAGTATGTGCTCAGACAAAAATCAAACACAAATCTTTCTTCAGCTGTTTTCAGTCTCACTTTTAAAGCTAAGATTCTTCCGTAGTATGATCATTCACATCAGAGATAACGTATGTTTGCAGAATAAGACTACTTAGCAGCATAGTACTCAAAGCTGATTTCATACCATTTTGAAATTGATTTATTCACCTTAAAATCTTCTAAATATGAATCAACCCACAAACCTATTTTTTGCTCAGATGAAAAACTGTGATCTCTCAATTGATAGGTCCAGTAGATTTAAATTATTTTTCCAGTGGAAAGGCACTCGGGGCTATACCCAATAACAGTTTGAACAGTATCTAATGTCCTAGTTGTCCCATGGAAAATAATGAAGCTATTCCTGAAGGAAGGTATTTACTCAGAATATGATTCTTATTAAATATAGACATGTAAGAATATGGAAGAGAGCTCGTAGAATCATAAGATTGGAAGGGTCTTCATGAGGTCATATAGTCCAACCCCTTGCTAAAAGCAGGGGCACTCCCACTAAATCACCCAGCCAGGGTTTTGTCTAACTGGGACTTAAATATTTCCAAAAATGGAGGTTCCATCACTTCCCAAGGTAATCCTAGCTCCTCCAGCTTCTCCATGTATTTTCATAATTAAAGATTAAACTGACATTTTTACAACTGTGTTTATGAGCAGAATGTTTTGAAATCTGAATTGATTACATTGATTCTGATTTTTGTTCAGTGAATCTGGCATCAGTTCTGTGCAGTGGCTAACAGGAAATTTCCCATCCCAGCTGCATCATGTGACAGTCTGGGCTCAGCCCACCCTGCTCTTCAGACTCCGTAAACCACATCCATAACCACAACCACTCCTATGCTTAAACCGTGCACTTTAGTAAGAATGTGCTGCCCACTACCATAGGCATCGCTGGCACTGGGCTTACAGGACTTGAGCCCCAAGTCTCAGCGTCCAGGCCCTGAGTCCGCCACCAGGCTGCCCATGGCAGCAGCTGCAGTAGCGGCATGCGAGCCCCAAGTCTTTTCCGGGGCCAGTGGCGCTCCTGCTCACCACTATCTATTTACAACAGTCCATCCAAGCACTGGGGTTGTACAGTACTTGCCCAAAAGCAACAGGGTTCTCAGCTTTCTCTAGGGCTTTCCCTGCTCAGGCTGCTGGCCCTTGCTCCTTGTCTCAGCTTCCTCTTCCTGCATGCTTTTATTGATCTTCTGGCCCCACAGCTGGTCCTCATGCCACTCAGGAATGTTAGCCAGCCACTCAGGTGGCTTCATTTTCCCCCTCGTAAAGCCTCAAGCCTGGCTGCTGCACCCTGATACATAAGGGAGAAGAGAAATATTAGAACATATAGGAATTTTAGTCAAAATATTCACTGTTCAACCACGGTTGAATCTCGTTTCAAGATTTGCTACATCCAGGATTGCCCATTGATTTGATCCCATTTTAATACAGTTTTAAAGTTTAAAAATGTAATTCTGCATATAGTTTACAATTTACTTGAATGGAATATATACATCAGCTCTATAGCAAAGTCACATAGTGGGCCAAACTCAGGCCTGGAGTAAAGCAGGTTCCACTCACCGTACAGCTGTATTTAATTTCTGAAACTGATGTTCAGCTCTGTCATATCCTGCAGAACCCCAATATCATTCAATGTTTGTTTTTAAGATGTCACAAACAAATTACTAGATGTGTATGAAAACTGATCTAAAAAGAGGGATAGAAGCCAGTTTATACTCTCTTCATTTGTCTGTAATGTTTGCAGTTAAGTCAGTTTTGTCTTGTTAAAGCTGAATTAGTTTTATTCATCACAGTGAATGCAAGCGCTTAGATACTGATCTGTTTTGCCAGTCTGCAGTATAAATGGCAACTATTCCAATCCCAACACAACTTTATCAGGACCCAGGCAGTGTCTCTGAATACCTAATTTCGAGGTTGCACACATCTTGCAAGCAGATTTGTAAATCATCAACAAAAGTTAATTTCTATGGAAATCAGAAGACCCTGGAGTGGTCTTGTGTTCCATCCCAAATCAGATATCAACAGATTGTTGCAGCCTGGTCTTAGTGTTCTAAAATGTTGTCGTCTGTGGGGCTTCTGAATAAATATGCAGAAAAAGAGTATATGCTCAAAAAATATCATTTTGCATTCCTTTAATTGCACAATGAAGCAAAAAGCAAACTCAAGTATTTAAAGTGCCTTTCATCAGTGATGAGCTTTGCATGGCTTGCTTTGGCTGTAGCAATGAAGTCTGCTTTCTTGTGCATCTGTCTCTATAACACTAGTAAATTGCAAAACATACAGTATATAAATATTTTTATAAAGATATATACAAAATAGCTTTTCACATATTAAAGAATAGGATGAAATTGCAGTACTGCTTCCTCCCCACCCCCACCCCCACCCCAGTACCTTATTCCTTTAAGGGTTGGCCCAGTGCTGAAGTAAGCAGAGGAACAGAGGTCTGGTGAGCAGGGTGTGGTCACAGCAAAGTTTGATGCTACTAAAAGACCCTCCATTGCCTTATACAGTAGCATTGACACTTCCATATCTCCACTGGAAATGCTTCTGCCTATATATCTGAGGATTGCACTTCCCTTTTTTCATAGCTGCATCACAGTAGTAATAGCTCATGGTATTCCTTTGATCAACCCATAAACTCCGGTCTCTCCTCCTCTGTCACTTTTAACTGATGAGCCCCTGGTTTGTGGCAGAATTTCTTTTTATTAGATCTTAAGTGCATGAGCTCCTGCTTCATGCTATTGAATTCCATCCCTTTTTCATCACTCCAAGATTCAAGATCAGCTGCAGTTCCCTATGTGATATTCTGATCCTCTGCATTGATGATGCCTCCAAACCTTGTACCATCAGCATTAGCAACACTCCTAATATTTGTACCAGGGTCATTAATAAAACTATTGAACAAGATTGGTCCCAAGACAGATACTTGAAAAGCTCCACTAGTAACCTCTCCCCAGTCCAATAATTCACCTTTCAGCACAACCCACTGCTATTTCTCCAGGGTTTTTTTTAATCCAGTTCTTTATCCACCTTATAATGCTTGTACTGATCTCTCCCTGTTTGTTAATTTAACTAATAATTTTCCATGTGGTACCACGTCAAATGCTTTACCAAAGCCCAGGTATATTACATTTACTATAAAACAAACAAGGAGTCTACTGGCACTTAAAGACTAACAAATTTATTTATCACATGAGCTTTGATGGGAGAAAATCTCACTTGTCAGATGCTTGAGGATGGAGAAGTACAGATGATGGGGAGGAAAATTAATGCAGGGAAGTATAAGTCATAGAATCAGGTCAGACTGCTACAGCAAATAATGTAGCAGTTTAGAATCAAACAGTGGAGAACAGCATATAGAGGAGGGGTGAGCAGAAAAGGAAAGCAAAATTACCTATTGTAATGGAAAGGAAACCGCAGTCTCATTTATCAGATGAGCTTTTGTGAGAGAAAATCCCACTCATCAGATGCTTGAACGTGGAGAACTACAGATGGGGAGGAAAATAAATGCAGGGCAGTGTAAGTCATAAAATCAGGTCAGACTGTTACAGCAAATCATGTAGTTGTTTAGATTCAAACAGTGGAGAACAGCACATTCATGGGAGGTGAGGGAAAAAGGAAAGCAAAATTACCTGTTGTAATGAGAAAGGAAACCCATAATCCCTAGTTAACCCAAAACTGATGTGTCAAATCTGCATATGAATTCTCATTAAACTAAAATGTTGATTTGTAATTCCTGTGTCTAAGCATAGCTATTAAAGATCATCAACAGAGTGACCAGGGAGATTAAAGTGTTTCCCTATTGGTTTTTAAACGTTGTGATTTGTGATGTCGGATTTGTGCCCATTTATTCTTTTGCAGAGAGACTGTCCTGTTCGTCTGACTGGAAAAGAATAAATGGACACAAACCTGACATCAGAAATAACAACATTCAAAAACCAACAGGGAAATAGTTGTGCTTAGGCTTAAATAGGGATTACGGGTTTCCTTTCTCATTACAATAGGTAATTTTGCTTTCCTTTTTCCCTCACCTCCCATGAATGTGCTGTTCTCCACTGTTTGAATCTAAACAACTACATGATTTGCTGTAACACTGTGACTTGATTTTATGACTTACACTGCCCTGCATTTATTCCCCGCCCCCCATCTGTATTTCTCCACATTCAAGCATCTGATGAGTGGGATTTTCTCTCACAAAAGCTCATGTGATAAATGAATTTGTTAGTCCAAGTGCCACAGGACTCCTTGTTTGTGTTGCTGAACTAGACTGACACAGTTGCATTTACCATGGTTCCCTTCTCAAAAAAAAAAAAAATCATTTATTCTCAAAGATGGTAATCAAGTTAGTCTGGCATGATCCGCCTTTGGTAAATGTTGGCCTGCCACATCCCCCAAGTGAAAAATTGGTTATTTCTTTTATGTTTATTAGCAAGTATTAGTAACTTTTATACAATTAATAAACCTGATCTTCAGTGAAGGTTCTTCCCACACTAACCACAGCTAAGTTTGTATACAAAAGTGACTAACAGGGTTCTCTCACAGTTTCACGAATCAGTGCAAATCTATCACAGAACTCCTGGTATAACATTGCTGTACAATATAACTCAGTCCGCTGACCAGAGTGTTCAGGGAGACTATACTAGAACCAGACTGACCATACCTGTGTCATGATTTCAAACATAATTTTGATGGGGCCTCACAAAAAAATATGGAGCTCTTATTTCCAAACCTTAGACATGTGAAATGCTTTGAGTCTAAAACCTTTTATTAATTTAAGCAAAATGAGATCAATTCCTGGCTGAAAATGAGAGAAGGGGAAAAAAACAGTATCTAAGGTAATATACTGTCAGAATAAAGTTTGTTATGGTTTCAATAGATCTGTAATTCAACACCCAACTTCTGCATTAGGGAAATAAAACAAAACTCCATGCTAAAAAATGGAAGACAATCTCCCTCTAATAACACAAAATTTGCTATACAACATGAATCTGAGCTGAAGTATTTGATTTCTATGGAGATAAAAAGGGAGAAGTTAAACTAATCTTGAAGGAGAATGTAAATCTGGTCTTAAAAACTGAAGAGAAAAAATGCTATGTGTGCTGTCTCATTAGAACTTGCTGTATTTTATTCTATTTTTGCTGAACAGCAGAGGTGACATGGAAAGCTCTTTTATTTAATATTTTGGATAATTAAGGGAAGGAAACATAGCCTGTGTGACTGCAGGCTGCTTATTACCATGTGCTGTGCAGGAGGAAGGTGAATATTTTAAATTTTAAGATCAGATTATTTAGAAGTTTAACTTTGAATTTGAAGGACACAGATGGAACAATAACTAGATTAATGGACCAAATATCTTCTGTACACAGCCAGTTTCCATATTTTAACAGCTCAGTGTCTGATTACAGCATTGTATGGGGTACAGGATTTTACTGAAAACCAGAAAGATTCAGGTATGCAAGGATTAACAGATAATATTCCTTTATAGGGTTTCCAAAATTTCTGATGTGTTAATTATACACATTCATACTGTTAAGAGGGTCCTGTTGCACACATTTCAGTGATTCTGACAGTGTTCATTTACTTTTATTTATTTATTTTTTTTAAAAAGCCAATTAATCTCCCAAGGATGAGAGTGGAAGTCCATCACTTAACTCATTTGAAAGCTAGACTAAACAAGCTCTAGAAAATATACTGTAGGAGGGGATGAAGTTACACTGGAGAAGGGAAGGAGCAAGATTGCATCAGAGCAATATTTTCCCTCTGAGGCCCTGAACCAAACAAGTACTTCAGTCCCAATTCATTAAGGGTTTGAATAGATGCTTAAATCCAGTCCTACCCTGCCAGACACATGCTTATCTTTAAGATTAATGTAGTTTTCTATTAAGTCAATGACATTTCTATGTTGAATCAGGGCCTAATTTCTGTGCCTCTTACCAGGTCTAAACTATGAAGTTTTATCAGTGTAGGTCAGTCAGTTTTGGATGTGAAAAAAACTCACACACCATAGCCAGAATAGCTACTCCGGCCAAAGAAAGAAAGAAAACTATACAGACATAGCTATGCTGACAGATGAGTGCTTCTGCCAGCATACCTATAATTATTTGGGGAAGTGGTATTACTATGTTGACAGAAAAGCCAAGCACAGCTCTACTGCCCATAATTCACATAAAATAACAACAATATGTTAGAACCCCTGTCCCCAACAACAAAGTGACTTGTGATCCAGCACCAGTCAAAAGTGACCATTTAAGCAAAGCAGCCCCATGATGCTAGACAGCATGGATGGCTAAATCTACATCAACCACAGGAAGTTCAGACTTGTTAATCCAAACTAAGAAGTTTAAGGTTAGTTCGAACTAATCTCGCACCTATAAGTTTGAACTAACCACATGTTCTAGTTCGAACTAACACTTAGGTCAAACTAGAACATGTGGTTAGTTCAAACTAACCAGCTTACAGGGCCATAACTAGGGCAGGGGGAGCGGAGCAAAGCCCCAGGTGCCAAATTTTAGAAGGTGCAGGGGATGGATCCAGCTCCCCGTTGCTGCAGCTGCCATGGGGAGCCAGATCTATCCCCTGCAGCCTTTAAAATTCAGTGCCTGGCTTCCAGCAGCACCTGGGGATGGATCTGGCTCCCCGCTGACCCAGCAGCAGCGGGGAGTCAGATCTGTCCCCAGAAGCAGGGAGATCCCCTTCCTCTACCAAGGTTCAAGCAGGGTAGAAATCCATGAGATCTCTGCCCCCAGGAGAGGGTCCCACTATGGGCTGACTTTCCCATGTGCAGCACTGGGATGTGTATGCAAGAAGCTGCAATAGCAGAATGGAGCTGGCTTTCCCAGTGTCTCTCTCTAAAAGCTGCAAAGCCCCCTCCAGATCCCCCCCAAATGCCCCCTCCACCGGCTGGGAGATGGACGACTTGTTACACAAAGGGATAGATTCCAGCACTCTCCAATTTGCCATGTGCAGAGCCAAAACTGGGCTGAGGAGGTCCATGTTTCTGTCATTCCTGCAGAGCCAGAGGGGTGGGTACTGGGGATCGAAAACTACAGTGGAAAACGAAATGAGACAGCAAAATAAACTCCAGGGAAGGGCTGCATAGAAGCCAGGGTGGATTATCCCAGGGAGGATAGAGAAAGCACCTCACTTTTCCCACTCTGTTCAGGGAGCCTCCAACTCCCCTCTTTACACCCCCAAACTGCACTTTTTTGCTTTGCACCTGCTCTGATCCAGGAGATCTCCCCAGCCGAAGCAGCTGGGATTTGCCACACATCAAAGCTGGGTGGGGATGGGGGGGTCACTTTAAAAAGTCCCCGCAGCCTGCCCTCCTCAGCGGAGTATTGCCGCTTGCTTTGAAGCAGCGTATTCAGGATGGAGGTCTGGCCAGTGCAGGGCAGGCAAAGTTTCTTCCCTTTTGCATGGGTGTGGTGGAATTAAAGCAAGAAACCAACCCCTCTGGGGCTTGGTTTTTGGCCATAGGGCTTGGAAAGTGAGTGACCCAGAAGCAAAACCTAGCAGAAAGCAGGAGATAAGCACTGACCAGGGAGTAATGAACACACAGATGGGGAAACGGCTGGGATCCCAATCTTCGTTTCTCAGGCCCACTGTTCTCTCAGAAAATAGCTCCTCACCTTTCTAAGCAGCTAAGCAAAGAGTCTCTGAGAGATCTTAATGAAATCTTTCCCACCAGCACAGAAAGCATTTTGGCCAGCAGAAGAGGTTTTCTCTTTCCCTCCTCTGAGTTTGAAAAGCTGGATTTCAACAGCTTTTCAGCACCATTATATGGTCAAATGCAACTTACGGCAGAAATGTGCATTTCCTGCAAAGACAGTCTTTTTTAAAAGCCATGCAATGGAAACAAAGAGAGGACGACTCCCCTCAAAGGCCACTTTCTTCCATAACTTTTGTGGGAGGACCAGAGCTTTTGGGGAGCTCCAGCCGCCGCCAGAAGACAGCTAAGGCCAGATCTGTCTCCCTGTCACTGCTGGGAACGGATCAGGGCCTGGACTGGGGGAGGGCACCTTTGGGGTTGTTTGCCTAGGGCGCCAGAAAATTTAATTCCAGTCCTGTCAACTTAGTTTGAACTTTTTAAGCTCCAGCTAAGCATTAGTCCAGGCCTTGGCTAATGTTTGAACTAAAATGGTTAGTCCAGACTACATGCAAGTATTAACAAGCTCGAACTAAGCATTTCTTAGTTCAAACTAGGGGAAGCCTAGTATGGCCATGGGCTAAATTAGTCCAGACTAATTTGCCAGAGTAGACATACTTAACATGTCTATCTATGCAAACAAAGTCATCTGCTGAAGTCCTCTTCTCCAGCTCATCACTAAGTGTCAGAGAAGAGCTCATTCTGACCCCGCTTACTTGTATATTAAATGTAAAGTGTAAGACCGCTGTGTCACAGCACAAAAGTGTGTCGCAACGAGCAGGGAGGTGTGTCATCAAAAATTGGCATCAAACCACCTTCCTCCCAGCCATAGGGCCACTACTGCCAGCTTCCCTTCTCCACTCCCAGGCTAAAGCAGAGCGGGGAGAAGCTGGCAGTGGAAGTGCTCAGCTGGGAGCAGATCTCTGCAGCCCCAGGAGGCTCCCAGCCCTAGTGCCTGCTGACTCCCCATGGGAGGAAGCCAGCAGTGGCAACCTCAGGCTGAGAGAAGTCCCAAGGCTGCAGGGATCTCTTCAGCTGCTGGAGGCTCCCGGCCCTAGTGCCAGCATATTGCTGAAAACCATTCTTTGGCAGATTTTGTTGCTGTCTAACCAAAGAAACAAAATCTGCCAAAACACGGTTTTCAGAACTACAAGTCAGGTAGCACTTTTAAAAACTAATGAATTTATTTATCACATGAGCTTTCATGGGAGAAAAACAAAGTGGGATTTTTCTCCCATGAAAGCTCATGCAATAAATAAATTTGTCAGGCATTAAACGTGTTACCAGGTTCCTTGTTTGTTTTGTAAGAACTAGCTCACCCAACTTCGTCTGCTTACTAGAGCCCATGCATTATTTCATAATGAATAACTTACCTGTTAATTGTTTTTCATGAATTGTTTTTATGAGCAGTTTGCAATTACTTTCAGTTGCTAAATAAATTGGAAGTGTTGGCTGAATTTTCTTGAAAAAGTATTTTAATCCTCTGGATCAGGGCCATCATTGCCCTGGAAAAAGGGGTCAGAGGCCTGGGCCCTGCCCCCCACCACATAGTACCACCCCCTGGGTCCAATCTGAACCCAGCACCCAATCAGAGAGCTGGATGGGGCTTCTCCTGCTGGCAGTCTGGCCCAGATCCAGCCCCTGCTGCTGCCAATCAGTGGCAGGCAGCCTTAACCTGGATCTGGTCCCTGCCCCTGCTGCTGCCAGTCAGCAGCAGGCAGCCCAGGCCTGATCCAGCCTCAGCCACTGCCAGCCAGCAGCAGGTGACCCCAGCCTGAATTCGGCCCCAGCTGCTACCTGGGCAAAGCTGGAGATGGGTGGGGCAACAGCCCAGCGGGACTAGTGGCAGCAATGCCCCTGCTCTGGATTCATCTCATAAAGTTCACTCTTTATATTTAATATACGTACTGTGCGGCTTGAGTGTGACTAGGTATAAAACACACTGTTAGGCTTGTTTCTTGATTTGATGACTGTGCAAACTATTCTAGTGTGATTCCTTACACACACAGCTATATAATAGATTTTCTTTGACTGCACACACATGGCTTTAAAATTTACTTTCTATGAATAATAAACCAGTAAAAGACAATCACGTGAATGATCATGGAAAGCAAACACAAAAAAAAAGAGACAAACACAGCCAAAGGAATAAAATTTAAAAATTGGAATGAACATTCACCCAGCTCCGCTGCTTATTAGAACCCTTAATAAGTGAAATTCCAAAGGGGTAACTGTGTTAGTCTAGTTCAGCAAAATAAACAAGGAGTCCTGTGCATCTGAGAAAGTGGGATTTTCTCCCACGAAAGTTCATGCAATGAATAGATATGTTAGCCTTTAAAAGTGACACAGGACTTCTTGTTCATCTTAGTGATTCTGGTTCACTCAAAGTTGAGGTTTTTACAGTAGACACTAGGCAAATTTTTTGAATTTGCTGTTCTTAGAAACTGTACTGTGGCATTCGTTAAAACTATTCAGCATTTTCTTTGATCAGGTTTAATGCCTTTAACAGAGATGGCATCTTAACTCTAATATTCAAATGCACAAGATATTTATTTTATTTCACCTTGCCAAGTTTTTAATGGGTGGTCCTAATTTCCACAAGCACTTCTTAAGTCTGAAATCATCCTGCTCTTTGAACAATTTAAAATTATATCGTCAGTTGTTGTGTCATTCCAACCAATATGCTTACTCACTGTATATAGTCTTGTTGTACATTTCTGGGAATAATTCTACTCCTTGAGGACCCTGTGTTCCTTCCAAAAGGCATATTTAGGATCCAATTTTCAGCACTCAAATACATACATACCAGAGAACTGTACATGCAGCTCTATGCCACCCTTGTACATACACATGTGAAATGGATATGTACGAGTGTATAGCCTTGGTCTAGCTATGTGTGCTGCCATTGCAGGATGGCACACACAAAGTATGCAGGCAGTTGTCTGCACAGAAAGGTAGGGTGAAATTCTATCTCCATTGATGTCAACAGCAAAGCTTGCTTTGATGCTGATAAGGTCAGGATTTCATCCCTGATTACTGAAAACTACACTTGGATTCAGTTAAGCTTTGACTGCCAAACTACTGAGGATGTTCCTAAATTTATCTAAAATTTTAGCTTCAGTAGAAATACTGATCTCATCTCTGATTGTTGTCCTTTTGTAACTGTGTTAAAGTCTCTGGTATACGTAAGGCAGATCTAGAGGCTGGGCACTTCTTGCACTTAACAGCCAAAAGGGGGGCAACTGATCTGCATGGGCTTTGTATTTGATGAATACAATTAGGTATTAGCATCATCTCACTATGTAGGTGCAGGGCATGATGGTAAATTGTATATGGGCTTCAGCAAATCAGTTCTGTAGGTTAAAGTATATTGCTATATGCCTCAGTGCGGCTCTTGAAGGTTTAATAATTAATTTATGTGGCTCTTGAGTTCCATAAGTTTGGCCACCCCTGGTTTAGACTGTGTTTAGCCTATTTGGTGGAAAAGTTACCATCAGCAGCATAGAACTTGACAGAGTGAGCAACTCTGTTTGTCAGCCATGTGAAATGAGATAAAGAGGGGTGGGTGTAGCATTAGCTCTGCTAAACAGCAATGCCTTGCCCCCTGCCCATTGTTAAAAGACAGACTAGATGATTCCTTTGTTATTTTGATCAGAGGAGCTGTCTGTGGTGTCCTGAAGTCTGGAGCTGAAGTCACTGGTGACTAAGATCTTTTCTAAGAGCCAAAATGACTGAAGAGTGACCAGCAGGTGGTGCCAGCAGCAGTGTAGGGCAAGTGACCAGTAGGTGATGCCAGCAGTCAGCGTCAGTGGACAGTGCAAGTGGCCAGCGGATGGCATGAGTGCCCAGCAGGCGGTGCCAGCAGCCAGTGGGCAGAGCAAGTGGATGGTGCAAGTGGCCAGTGAAGGGTATGAGTGACCAGCCGGCAGTGCCAGCAGCCAGAGGGCAGAGCAAGTGGATGGTGCAAGTGGCCAGTGAAGGGTATGAGTGACCAGCCGGCAGTGCCAGCAGCCAGAGGGCAGAGCAAGTGGACAGTGGGTGGTGTGGCTGGATCCAGAGGTGGCAGAAGGCAACTGGAGGGGAGGGCTGAGGATCTCCCTGCCTTTCTGAGGCGGATGCTAAAACTATGATGGCCACTATCATGGTCAATATGAGGTGATGGAGTAGTGTGGGACGTTCTCTATGTACACTGGGGTGAAGTAAGTGCTATATTGGGTTTTGTGGGAATCCTGTCCTGCACTGATTCTCCAACCCAGCGCTGGTTTTGATATTGTCTCTATGTACCCTTTTATGGTGCCATTAGAAGTTCTATCTACTACACTCAAACTTATGCTTGCGAGCAGGGAAGCATTACCCCTCTAGGGTGCCCAGGAAATAGTGCATGATTTCTCAGGAGACTGGATGGGGGCCTCGAGCCAGCTGGTGTTGTAACATTATTTGGAAACCCCCAGATATAGAACCCAGCCCTTGCTCTGCCATCCTGCCCTGGCAAAAGGGTTGCATATACAAACACATTTGCAACTGAATTTGGGTTTTTATGTATAGGAGCTAAAATATTTGACCATTCAGTGCATCCAAAGTTTTGTCTGTATAACTTGAGAAAACTGTAGTCTATCCAGTTCAGACTTCAGTTTACCCCCAAAAGCAAAATGTTAACTGGATTTGCTCTTACTTGTACTTATTATAAACTGGTGTTACTCCATTGTCTACAGTGGTGTTATTAATGATTTACACCAATGTAAGTTAGAGGAGAATCAAGCCAAATGTATTTCTGTAAGGATGGGCTCTGAAGGTATCTGCTTTTCTACCATAGTTGTTTGATATAAAAGAGCTAACTCATTAAAATAAATCCTGATATTTGATCAGAAAGCATTTTCAAACAAGCTTCAGGCATTCTCTATCTGGTATTCTATGAGAGTCTGGAACATTTATTTCTAAGTAGCAACATAATATCTTTTGATACCATAAAGAATAACACTGACCCCTAACCACAAAGTTTAGCTGCATTTCACAACTTTTTCAATATACAGGGTTGCTGAAAATATATTTTGCTATGGTCCTCCCCTGTAACACTGAGCCAGTGAGGTTTAAGCAACCAACAGACTAAGTGACCTGAAAGCAACCTTTAACATATTAGAAAAGTATTGAAACAGCAATCAGGGCCTTTGCTTTTAGATAGCTATCAAGACCATATAAGTACACTAAATTATTTGAAATGCAAACCTGTATTGTTAAAGAATTGAGAGATATTAATTGTATTTTTCTGTTTACCTATATCCTGATTAGATATTAAGAAAAATCACAGAATTGAGAGGTCATCAAGTCCAGTCCCCTGCACTCCAGAGCATCGCTGCCATGGGGACCCACTACCATCTTAAACCACCTCTGAGAAGTGTTTGTCTGTAATCAGATCAGAGCCGGCCCACAAGTTTTTGGTGCCCTAGGCCAACACTGATTTTGCCGCCCCCCTGGCCACAGGCAGAGATCCAGCCCCAGCCAATGAGTGACACCACCATTAGGGTCCAGCCATGGATAGATAGCAGAGCAGGGTGGGACAGGCTCACTGCCCCCCCCCAGCCCAGTCCTTCGCCCCTCCTAATTGTTGGCACCCTAGGTGATTGCCTAGGTTACCTCTATGCAAGGACTGGCCCTGAACCAGATTATCTTGTATCTATGCTACATTTCTGTTCTTCAAGCATCTGATGAAACAGGACTTTCTCCCACGAATGCTCATGTATTAAGCAAACTTATTAGTCTTTTAAAATGCCACAGGACTCCTTGTTTGCTTGCTAAAATAGACTAAAAATGACTACCCTTCTGGGACTTGTCAGATTCCTGTTACTGCATTCTATTAATTTGAAAATTAAAAAGGAATATTAACATTTAGATTAAATTTGAGTGTAATGATATCATTGTCAAGATTACTCTTTGAAGTTTGTAGTAAATTGTCTATCAACTGCAGGAATGGTTAATTACCATATGTTAATGAATGCAACTAGTTACTAGTATGTGCTTAGGAAATAGGCATTTTACTTCAAAGCAACAGTGTGCATTACCTTTTCTTCATCCAAGGAATGGTTAATATGTTATCTGCTGACAAGAGATTATCATAGCATGCCAGAGACTTACAAATGAACTCTTACCACCTCAGATCTGTTTGAACTTCATCATGGGGAATTTAAATTATAAGACAAGACTCCAGGCCCACCTGGATTACTTTGCTATTTCTCATGGAAGAATCTGAATAAACTCTACACAGGGACTATAGCCTATGGGATTGATTCTGGAAAATTTTTTACAAAATTAGTTGCTCACCATCTCTGCTATGAAACCCATCTAAGAACTTTATTCATATCTTGTAATCATAGTAGTTCTCTTTTCTTTTTTAACAACTCTTAGATTAGTTCACATGAATTGGCTGTAAGTGTATATTGGGGTAAAATCTGAAATATTCATTGACACAATGGGCAACATACCTAATCTCTTGGGTCTGGCAGAAATTTATATATGGCAAATAAGATTTTAAGTAATCCTTCTGGATCCAGGGCTGAATCACTCAAGACAGGGACATTGCTACATAGAAAAAATATTCAGGGAACAGGCCCCAAAAACCAACCCCTGAGGTGCAGGCCCCAGGACCTGTGTGCACTAGGCAACCCACTCCACTTGTGTGATTTGAAGGCAGCACTTCACCCTGGAAGCTGCTTTACATGCATGAAGCTAATGAAACAATTTACCATACACAAAGGAACTTAAAAATAAGAAAAATAAGCACCAGTTTACAAACTCAATTCGATTCTGTAGAAGTGGAAACTTACATTTTAAACCTTAAAACAATTCTTGAATAACATACATCCTCCCCACAGCAACTTTTAGCTAAGTGTTACTTTCACAACTGTACACAAGTTTGCACTTATTAATTAAAACACATTTTGTGAAAACTTGCAAAGAGCTTACCTTTATTATTTTCAGGAAGCATAAGTGTGTACCTCCTGTTATGTATGCTAGCAAAGTGATCAATAACTGCATCCTCTGACACAAAGTCCAGGAGAATTTTTTCAACTGAAAGCACTGCAAGGTGCTGTAGTCTATCTTGCTCAGTTGTGCTTCACTCAGGCAGGAATGTGGACATCTGAAAGCACTGAATGATCTTTCACAACTGCAGCTACTCACTGGGATGGCCAGCTTCCATAGACCCCCATGCATTGGAGAAGTGGATGGTGCCTCATTGTCCACCCAGCATATGGGCCCCATGCACAGCTGAGAGATGCCACCCTGCTGACCCAGACTGAAGATGCCTAGTAAAGTGATTCTCAGACTTTTTTAAATGGAGCCCCTCCATCCCCCCAATGGACTTTGGGACCTCCTTTGTGAATGGAAGTGTGGGGATAAGTGGGAGAATATGGAGAAGGGAAGGGAGAGAAAGTGTGGCAAGAGAACATGGTAGGGCAGGGGAGGCCAGGGGTGGCCATGTGGGGTGGTGGGGGAGAACATGGGGAGCATGGGAAGCAGTGGTAAATCAAGGGTGGCAAGGCAACACAAGGCAGAGGTGTCAGGAAAGCATGGCAGAGAAACATGGGGAGCAGTGAAACCAGGTGGGCCTGGGTGCGCCACAAAGTGGGAGGTATAAAAAAGCCCCTACCAGGCCCCACCTCCCAGGCACGCACAGGTTGGGGAACTTGTGGCATGAGAGTCAGGCCTACAGAAAGGGGATCCCAGTACAGTGCCACAAGTGGGATCATTGTGACCTGCCTGCATCTCCTGCCACTAGCCAACAGAGAGCAGATAAGGTAAGGTAAAGCAGAGAGGGCTGCTGCGCCAGTGCCCCCTCCATGACAGGCTCATGATTCCCTCCTACATCCCCTTCCCACATCAGCCCCTTTGCCTGGCTCCCGATTTACTCCCTCTTCCCACCCTTAGCACCCCAGCTCCTGATTCTCCCCCACTTCCCACACAGCAGCCTTGACTCTCAATTCTCCCCTTCTTACCCCCCAACAGCAGGGCCAGCTCACCCAGCTCCCAACTCTCTCCATCCCAGTAAGCCCGCACCCAGGTCCCAATTTCCCCCTGCCCACACCTTGCCCAGCAGGGACATGTTCACCCTCTGAAGTCAAAGAGGCTGACCCCAGAGATATGCATCCTTTTACACTTCCAGTCCAGGACCATGTGGCATATAGCCATGATCCTCAGCGGGTGTTCTGTGGGACACTGATTTTCCTTAGACATAGTGCAGGTGTTCCATGACCCACCCAAACACCTCCCCACTGGGCAGGAGGTGCAGTTGATTGAGGAGCAGCAGCAATTTAATGCCCCAACCACCACAAAGCTTCCAGGTATGTGGCAGCTGATGTTGATGCACACCACGATGCTTTCCTGCAACTGGGTCATTTATCTCCCATCACTGTTGCCAGCTTTTTCCAAGCATGTTTTCATCAGGTGTTCCATGTAAAGTAATTAATATCTTTAAGATGTTCCCCAGACCACCAAAGGCTGAAAAACTCTGCCATACTGCAGGAAATTTAAACATGTCCTGAACCAGCCCCAGCTCTCAGGCTTGCACAGGTAAGGACAGCCTCATATGTTAGCTTGACTAACACAGGCAGGCTGCCAGCATCAGAGGCATGGTGCATGGCTTGGGACACCAGGCAATATGCTCTAGGTATTTGACCCATGGGCCAGTGCCCAGCAGGACTGTAACGAGAAAGGTTGGTGCCCGGGGCAAGCTGCCCCAGACACACCACCCCTGGGGCCTGATCCAGCCCCAGCCATCAGCGGGGAGCCGCATCTGGAGCCTGCTGCCGCCCAGAGTCCTCCAGCCAGGTGGCTTCCCCAGTGGGGTGCCTTCCCTGCTGGCCAGCAGGGTCCCCCAGTGGCTGCTTTCCCCAACAGTCAGCGGGATCCCCTGGCAAGGCACTTTCCCCGCCAGCCTGCAGGGTACCCAGTGGGGCACTTTCCTGCTAGGGCACTTTCACCACCGGCCTGCCGGCCAGCTTCCCCAATAGCTGGGTCCCCCAGCAGGGCGCCTTCCTTGGTACCCTCTAAAATTCACGATAGTTATGGCTCTGGTGCCCAGCAACACCCCTGGCTCAAAAGAAACTGTATTTTGGGGCCTCTTGATAACCAGTAAGGCATTCTAGAAGCAGTTTTGTTACTAGCTGGAAAAATCTAATCATAGACAAGACCAACACTTTTGGGGATCATCTGCCTCGTTCTTTGCAGTTTGCCCTGACTGAGCATTCTTAGTGTGGTCCGTCTCCTGTGACCATGGACACAGTACCTCATTTTAAGAATGAATTATGATTTTTTTTTGCAATATGTTTTTCCGTTACTAGTAGATGAGTTTCCACATAACCTATTACTTTTATCTTTGATGCCTCTAGTTTTCTTCCTTTGAGTGCCAGAGCTTCTTAAGATATGATATTTGCCTCAAGTCAAGTTGAAATGATAACATTTCTCATTCAATCATAGACAGGCTTTTCAGTAGATGTTCTATTGTCTATTATATTGGCAGGGAGTTCTTCGAATGCACTTTCTTTAGTTATTCATAGTACCTTACTTCACTGCATCTCTGACGTGCTTTACTTTGAAGTTATATTTATTTGAATGACTATTCTTGCAATTTTTAGGCCATTAGTGTCATACCTCTAACCTGCCTAATGAATTTACATGACCTGCAGGACAGATTCTGCATAATATAACCTTTTATTTTAGAAAAAAGTTCAAAGCTCACAGAAGCAGAAGTCATATTTCAGATGTAAACTAAGGCCTTTCTGTGCTAGCACTGATGCTGGCAAAGCTTTTGTCACTCAAGGGTATGAAAACTCATGCTCTGAGCAACATATTTTGCCAGCATAAGTATCTGTGTAGATGCATTTATGTCAGTGGGAGAAAGCCCCTCTGCTAACATAATAAATCCTCCTAAATGAGCGGCACTAGCTACGTCAACAGGAGAGCATCTCCCACCGACATAGGACTAGCCCCACAAAAGTTCATGCCAAAAACTTATGTCTCTCAGCATATGCGTTTTTCCAGCATAAATGTTAGTGTAGACAAGGCCTAAGTGTAAACCATTTCCCGGGGAGGCGGGGGTGTAGGTCTGGGAAGAAAGCCTGAAATAGTAGCTCAGTAATGTGATTTTCCTCACACTCTATTATTCTCAGTGAGTTAACTCTAAAACCTAATGATTACACATTTAAATTTTGTTGCTATCTCATTGCTGATCATTTTAGTAGACTAGAACAAGGCTGAAAACAAAATCAATTTGGAAGGGAACTAGGAGTTACTTCAGAGAAGGAAATGCAGAGGGAAGAATAGAGGAGAAACACAAAGAAAAGGAAATGTTAATGAAACAGAGAAAGAAGAATGGGGAAGAGAAAGAAAGTCCAGAAACTGTCCTGGTACTAAAAGCGAGCATATTTTCCATCAGTGTGTGGCTCAGTGTAACAATACAATACTGATCAAACACCACCACCACTGTTCACCCAAGGCCATAGCCCAGAGGTCTGCAACTTCTGCCAGCCCAGTCCACTGCACCCTCAGCAGATGCCAGAGGCGGGGCCAAATGAGGGGGGAGCCAGGGACTCTGGGTTGGGAGGGAGGAGCCTAGGGTCCCTGGGGGCAGGTGGCCCAGGAGTGGGGAGGGGCATGACTGAGCCACCCCGCTCCCCTCCACTGTTGTGACTAACCCATGCCCAGCTGCCCCATGCCCAGCTGCACCGCTCCAGCTCTCAAGCCCCGCTGAGCCGCTCTGCCTCCGCACCTCCCTCCGTGCTGAGCTGCGCTGCTCTGGCCCTTGAGCCATTCCAGCCCCCTGCACCGAGCCATGCCACACCAGCTCCTGAGCCATGCCAAACCACTCTGGGCCCCTGGAGCTGCGCTGAGCTGCCCCCCAAGCTGAGCAGCACTGCACCACCTCCAAAGCAGAGCCACGCCACCACACTGTCCCAGCTTTTGTGGCCCCAACAGGCCACACTTTGGGTTGGGACCAGTGGGGAAGCCTGAGCAGCATGGCCTGCATGCCAAATTTGGCACACATGCCAAGGGTTGGCAACCCCTGCCATAGCCTATATGGGACCTGTGTACAAACAACTCATTAATGCAAGTGAGAAATACATTCCAAACTAAAAACACATGGACTTAAAAGGCCTATATAGCATAATTTTAAAATAGAATTTAATCCTCTCTCCACATAATCACTGATCATTCTAACTTTAAATCCATGCTACATGCCACAGCAGCCACATACCTTGATTATTCTTTCCTTCCTTTGCTCTTTCTTTTTTTGGGGGGGGGATACTTTTACTACATTGCAATCCTTCTTTATGCATGAGAATATTTCCCTTTTCATCTGTCTCTAGCTCTTTCATGAGTATTTGAATAATTTATATTGACTTGTATAGGTAGGATTTATCTTGGATCAACTCCCCTTCACAAACCAGCTTCTCCCTTTAACACCTCATCTAGAATTCCAGAGATTCTTCTCTCCTTTATTAGTAAAGCTGTCAGTTCACCAGACTCTCAGTAGTCCTAATTCTGTTACATGCTGATCTATTATTTCTCCATTGTTCTGCGTATGTGGGGTGAATCTTTGATATACAAATGTTATTTCGTCTTGAGGTGCAACTTTCTACATAGTTCCAAAGAGGCAGAGTTAACGACTAACAAATTTATTTATTTCATGAGCTTCAAACTGTCTGACAAAGTGGGATTTTCTCCCACGAAAGTTCATGCAATAAATAAAATTGTTAGTCTAAGTGCCACAGAACTCCTTGCTTGTTTTGCAGAACTAGACTAACACAGCTACCCCTTTGGAACTTGTAAATGATCAATGATCTGTCTTTTAAAACATGCATCAGGGAAAGGCCATACCTTTATTTTAACATAGTTTCATCTTCACCTATTTCTTTTAAATAAATTTCAAAATGACGTTTGAAATATTTCCAACTTGCCATTTGTCTTATCCAGAACACCTTGTCTGGTTCTTGAAGAACACTTCATCCCAGTTCTCTGATATCCAGAAACTTAGCTCAACTCCAGATTTTGAACTGGCTCTGATCCATTTTTACATAAACCTAATATCCCTTCTTATGCCACACTTCAGATATCATGCAATGTTTAGTTCTTTAATAGTCAAAGTAGTGAATGAAAAAAGTAGCTTGTATAAAGACCAGTCAAATGTATAACTGTATAATAAACTAGTAAGATGTTTTTCAAAACTCCATTAGTAACTTTCAGAGAACAAGTCCAAATTCCCAACCTCATATGAAACATACTGTATCCTCTCTAACTTTCAGTGCTTAGCAACATATCAAAAAAAACTCAAAGCTTCTTCTCCATGACATAGTTTTCTCTCATAGTTTTCCCCACAAAGGTCTTCTTTTCTTCCAGCTGCTCTGATTTCAAACTATCTACCTCTGTTCTAAGCTCTTCCCTTTCCTACAGATCTCTCGTCTGCTACTGCTGTGTTGCTACTTTGGCTTATGGTGCTGTTTCTTTACTACTTATATAAATTGTAGAATATCCATTAATACTTTTTGCACAGTTGTTGCTTGCCTCTTATTCCACCCCCTTCTTCAGGGCTTACAATTTAGTAGCTACAACAGGTTGGTTGGCTAAGAGATTATGGAGTAAAAAGACAATGTTAAACCAAATTAACTTCAAAGATCTCCTGAATTGAAGTCCAGTGCTATATCCACTAAACAACACTGCCTCCAGCTTACATGTGTCATTATTAATGCATTTATAGGCTGATTTATTTCTACTTAATGAATATGCATCTCTTACGAGCAAAAGGTGTAAATCAAAATATTAACAATTTGTAAATAATTGTAGGCTCAGTAAACTATTTTGGTCACATTCTGATGGTGGCAGTAACAACTCTGCTAAAATATTTTATTTACCTTTTGATGGGGTGATGAGTCACTTCATAACAGTTTGAAGGTTTTTTTTGTTTTGGTTTTTTGGGGGGGGTGTTTTGTTGGGTTTTTTTTTTGTTTTGTTTTGTTTTTGTTTTTGTTAAGCTTGGCTGAACTTGCCACTGTTAATGCAAAAAAAATCTTGTTCTCAATCAGGGGAAGTTAACGGGATTATTCTATCCCTTTTTCTCTTCTAGTGTTTTTGGCTCAGACTGTTCAGACAGTCAACAGAAGTTAGTTAACTAAAAGATATTACCTAACCCACAATGTCTGTTAGACTTTTTTGGTGACAGTGATATCTAATGCTATTGTGAAACATCTGTCACACGTTGGTGCTATATGATTAATAAATAATAATAAAGGTTTATTCCGTAAGACTCATGTGATGTAGGATAATTGTGTTTGCATACTGCAGAAGATTAGTTGTGTGGATATCATCTATTCTTATAAATGGCAAGAATCTGGTGTAGTTCCTGACTACCAAACTCAGATACCTTTATTCTTCAATCTTTTGTCAAGTTCATCCAAAGTCCAGATTCTTCTTCACACGCTGCTCACATCATTCAGTTACAGGTGTCTACATGCTGCAGTGTATGGTAGCTTGGAAAGTCTTTAGCCTTAGCCTGTCAGGTCAGGACACACAGCCAATGTCCCCTCTGTGCCGAGAATGCAGCTATATAGGTTGACCATGACCATGATCCTCCCAGTTCCTTTCTTTCTGCCCTCAGAGATGATTTCAGAATAGCCAAAACTTGCAGAAGCAAGTGCCTGTTCTCCTTTCATTTGTAATTAAAGATGCTGGGTTTAAACCATGTCTGTCATGCTACAAAGCCTTTCCACTGCACGACCCCCACAAGAAGTGCCTCACATGCCTTGGTGAGTCGCATCTCGTGGAGAACTACTCCATCTGTGAGTCCTTCAAGCGGAGAACCCGCAAGGACAGGGAGTGGAGGTCGCACACCCTTGCTGAAGATCGTACGTCCCACCAGCCACCCAATACATCTCACGCACTAAGCACTCTGCCAGTACTGTCTGTGACCTCTGCACCGGAACCCACCCAGCGCCACTCTCTGGCTCAGCATTTGAAGCTGCAATCGGCGTCGAACTCGGCACTGGTACAGTGCCATTCACCTCCATCCTCAGGCACTCCTTCGTGGGACTCAGGACACAGGCATCCAATCATGGTACCATCGACACCAGAGGCCCTCGCAGTGGCGCGGACCCTGTTCCAGGAGCTGGCCCCAGTACTGGCGAAGAAAACCCAGTCGAAGGGTAATCTGGTGCTCTTGGCTAAATAATGGATGACCTGAGGCTTGGTACCGCTCCCAGCCTCAGCACCATCAAGTCCTCCACCAGCACCACAGAACAGTACCAAGAACCACTCTGATGATCAGTTCTCCCAGCATTCATCCCCTGAGTCCTCAGTACCGTGGTTCCAAGGTCCAAGACGACACAGGTCTAACTCATCCTCACCATCATCTTCTGGCTCCATTCAGTGCCCTGCATCTCCAAAAGCTACCGCTGGTACCAAGGAACGAATGGGAAAACACCATCGGAAGCATTCCCCGACACCCAAGTCAAGAAGGGGCGCGACCCCTGGGCACCCCGGTGCTGGCATTGCGGGGCAGCATTGCTAACACTACCAAGGGTTCACAGATGGACAAGGGTTGCTCCTGCTCCCACTGAACCATGGCCATGGACTCCTTCAATGTTTGGTTGCAGGAGTGGCTAAACTCGGTGATCAACAAACAGTCCAGCCGCTCAGCACCGGTCGGTGCAGTCTCCATCCTGAACTTTGGTCTCCCCGGACGTATCTGATGATGAGCCCGACCCAGATTCCACTCAGTGTAGCAGGTCGAGGGCCCCTTCATTCTCCTCTCCAGACAAGTACACCTTTCTAAGACCCTTTGCATAAAGAGATGACTCCCGTATGCATCAGGACCTGCTTTGTCCTATGGCAGCAAATCTAAACTTGGATCTGGGGGTGGTCCAGGATGAGCGTAACCCCCTGTTCGACATCGGGGACACTGCTCCACCAGCAAAAGCATCTGTTCTCCTCCACAAAGAGGTGTACAGAATCACTCTCTAGTGATGGCAGACCCCATCGTCAATCCCTCCGGTATCCAAGGTGGCGTATTGGAGGTACCACGTTCCCTCTGACAAGTTTGCCTTCCTCTTCCAGCGCCCTACACGAGGTCCCTGGTGGTGGATGCAGCTAACCAAAAAGAAAGGCAGGGCCAGCCGGGCTCTGCCCCGAAGAATAAGGAAGCAAGGAAGCTTGACTTATTTGGCAGGAAGGTTCATTTTACCTCCACTTTACAGCTTTGCATTGCAAATCACCAAGCCCTCATGGGGAGATATGTGTTTAACCTTTGGAGAGCCTTGGAGGGCCTCCATGATTCCGTCTCTAAGGATCATCTGAGAGACTTTGAGGCGATAGTGGAGGAAGGGGTCTTAGCCTCTAGAGATGCCCTCATGACCTCCTGGGATGCATCTGACACAGCTTTGCTGAACATGGCCTCTGCCATGGCTATGAGATGCTCAGCCTGGCTCCAAGGTTTGGACCTGTCCCCGCAGATGCAACTTATCAGTCGGGACTTACCCTTCAAAGGCCTTGATCTCTTCGCCAAGTCCATGGGCTCAAAGTTGCATGGCATGAAGGACTCGAGGGTCATGCTGAAGTCCCTAGGCATGTATAAGCTGCCACTCATTTGGTGCTCCTTCAAACCACAACAGCTGCTGCAGTAGCAACTACAACTGCTGAAGCAGCAGTCCCAGACGCAGGGGCCCTTCTCCTGATCCTACCAATAACCTCAATGCCAGTTTGGGAGTCTGGATAGAGATAAGAACCAGCTGAGCAGAGGCCAGAAATCTCAGGCCTCCCAGACCAGTCATCAGGGTCAAGGTACCGACCGTTCGATGGGAAAGAAACAGCGTTTTTGACGGTCAGCCCAAGGGCAGCGAAACCACAGCCTTGACCCCAGCCTTTGCCAACCGCCTGCATTGATGCACACACCACTGTGCTGACATAATGACTGCCTGGGTGGGTTCTGGATACGGTCTCCAAATGGTATCTTATACAATTTTGGTCAACACCTCAGGACAGAAGACTGCCCCCTCATTTGAACCTTGGGAGCCAGGAATTAGATAGAATGTTAGAGAGAGAATGCAAGAAACTCCTCTCCATCGGGGCCATAGAGAGAGTCCCAAAGTCAGAATGGGGGAAGGGGTTCTACTACCATTATTTCCTAGTTCCCAAGCCAAACGGGGACCTGAGGCCCATTCTGGACCTCAGAGCTTTAAACTAATACATAAGGAAAATAAAGTTCCATATGGTTTCCCTGTCACAAATCATTCCATCTCTAAATCCTGGGGATTGGTTCACAGCCCTCAATCTAAAAGAAGCTTGCTTTCACATAGTGAATCTCCCCCACCACAGGAAGTTTCTAAGGTTCATGGTTGGGGGGAAGACACTTTCAGTTCACATCACTCCTGTTCGGGCTCTTCTTGGCCCCCAGGGTGTCCACAAAGTGCATGGTGGCAGTCACTGCCTTTCTACTCCACCAGACCATAAAGATTTACCCCCACCTAGATGATTGGTTGATAACCAGGAGTCGAGAACTCAGGTAGAACACAGCGTCAAGGTAGTGAGCCAATTGTGCAGGCACTTGGGGCTCTGCATAAATCGAGAAAAGTCAAAGCTCTACCCATCCCAAAGCACAGAGTTCATAGGAGCTCTCCTAGACTCCCGGAAGGGGAGGGCCCTTCTGCCCCCCCTCAAGATTTCAGTCCATCTGCACCATCATTGTGGAGCTGCAGGACTCCCAGTTAACCACAGCCTGACATTGCTTACAGCTTCTCAGGCACATGGCAGCAGCCACCTCCGTGATAAGGATGGCCCACCTGAGAATGAGACCTTTCCAGAGCTGGTTGTCCTTGGTGTTCCACTCATAGAGACACCCTTTGTCCAAGGTACTGTCTGTTCCCCAAGACATCCTGGGGGCACTAGATATTTGGAAGGACCCCCTCTTTGCCATGGGGGAGATTCCCTTCCAAGCATCAGTCCCCACGGTTATATTGATCACCGATGCCTCGGACTCAAGGTGAGGGGCCCACATATCAGGAGGACTTTCCACCCAGGGACTTTGGTCTCCATCGGACAGCCTCCTCCACATAAACGTAAAGGAACTGCGGGCTATCAGATTGGCTTGCAGGATTTTTCTCGACAAGATAGAAGGCAAATCAATCCATATTCTGACAGACAACACTACAGCCATGTTCTAACATGAACCAGCAAGGGGGTGTCCATTCCCCAGCTCTCTGCAGGGAAGCGTACAGACTCTGGGAACTAGCCCTGTGATACAATTTCACTCTGGTGGCAGCGTACCTACCGGGAGTGGACAACAAGCTGGCAGATTCACTCAGCAGGAACCCCCTAACATACCACAAGTGGTCTCTCCACAACAGGGTGGTATTCCACCTATTCAACAAGTGGGGGACGCCCCACATAGACCTATTTGCGAAACGACAGAACCACAAATGTCGGCGTTTTTGCTCCCTCAGGGGCAGGGAGGAGGACTCACTCATGGACGCTTTTCTCCACAATTGGTCAGGCCTTCTCCTATATGCCTTTCCACCAACCCCGTTGATATACAAGGTTCTTCTGAAGGCCAAAATGGACAGAGCAAACATGATACTGATAGCTCCAGGTTGGCCCAGGCAACCTTGGTACTCCCTCCTACAGGACTTGTCCATAGACACTCCACTTTGTCTTCCCCTGCGGACGGACCTCCTGACACAATACTCAGGGCACCTGCAGCACCCGAACCCTGGTCTCCTGCATCTGACTGCTTGGATACTGCCTGGCTCAGTGAACAGGAAAGACTCTGCTCAGACAGAGTCAAGCAGGTTCTAGTTAGCAGGCGGCCTTCCACTAGAGCCACTTATACAGCCAAATGGAAACATTTTCTCCATTGAGCTCAAACTAAAGGGGCCACTCCCACATCAGCCCCCTTATACCTAATTTTTGATTACCTGCTAGACCTCAGAAATAAAGGTCTCTCTCTTTCCTCCCTAAGAGTCCAGTTAGCAGCGATCTCGGCTCTCCATGAGAAGGTAGATGGTGTTCCAGTTTTCTCCCATCTCACCTCCACTAGATTCTTAAAGGGATTTGAAAGAGTCTTCCCTTAACCTTGTGAACCTATCCCTCAATTGAATCTTAATATGGTGCTCCAAGGACTGATGGAGCCACCTTATGAAGATTTGAACTCTTGTACTTTGCTAGTCCTTGCCAGGAAGGTAACTTTTTTGGTGGCAATTACTTCGGCTAAGAGGGACTCTGAACTGAGAGCCCTTTCCTCAGAACCCCCATGTACAAGGTTCTTTCCTGAAAAAGTGGTACTCCACCCACACCCATCCTTCCTTCCTGAAGTGGTTTCCTCTTTTCACCTTAATCAGGACATTTGTTTGCCAGTATTCTTTTCAGACCCTCAGGTTACAGAGAACCAGAAGAAGTGGCACACCTTGGATGTAAAGAGGGAATCTTGATGTACACTGAGCGCACGTGCCCATTCTGCAGAACCTCCCAACTGTTCATGGCAGTTGCAGAACATAAAAGAGGCCTCCCAGTGTTGTCTCAGTGCATTTCCAGATGGATATAAGTTGCACCAAAGACTGCTACAGAAGGTCAAGTATGTCCCTCCAGGGCAACGTCAGGGCTCATTCTACCAGGGCCCAGGCTTCGTCAATGGCCTTCCTCACCCGGGCTCCGATCCAAGAGATCTGCAGGGCAGCTATGTGGTCATTGGTGCATACCTTTATGACACACTATACTATCATCCAACAGGCTAGAGATGATGCTGCATTGGGCAGAGCTGTACTTAGTGTGGGTAAACTATAACTCCTCCCACCATCCTTGGGTACAGCTAGCAGTCACCTGTAACTGAATGATATGAGCAGCGCTCAAAGAAGAATGGTGAGTTACTTATCAGTAACTGTCCTTCTTTGAGATGGGCTGCTCACATACATTCAGATCCCTCCCATGGTCCCCACTAACCGCAGTTGGCTAAATAAATAGGGATTGGGAGGGTCAGGGTCATGGTCACCTTTATAGCCATGGTTATGGCACAGGGGTGGTATTGGCCATGTGCCCTGACCTGACAGACTAAGGCTAAAGACTTTCTGAGCTACCATGCACTGTGGCATGTAGACACCTGTAACTGAATGTATGTGAGCACCTCACCTCAAAAAAGGACAGTTACTGGTAAGTAGCCCACTGTTTCTGAGCCTGTGTTTTTAGCGCATTCCCTATTACTGTTGAAATTCACTGCAATTAAGTGAACAGCCTTTCCTAAAAGATGGCATTTCAAGACTTACTTTCTAAAGTGAATGGAACAGCACATGCACAGCAATATTCATTTCTTTTTAGAAAAATAATTCCAAGTCCTCTCTCCTTCACATTAATCTTAATGGACACACTTATGCTGCAGCCTCTCTCAGAAATCCTAATCTGGAATGATGAGCTATACAGAAACACAGGGGAAACTCTATTACAGAAGTAAAATTCCTCCATTTCCTCCATTCTCCACCAATTTCCCAGTTTTTTTGGCTGGGTATTTGGCATATTATACATTATCGTTACCTATTTCTAGTGGATCCCCCTTCAAATGCAGATTTTTCTTCTAATGTAAGTGTTACTATTAAAAACTCCCACCCCCCACCACTACCAATTTTACTGCAAGTCCATTAGCTAATCTTTTGTATTGCTGATGAGTCCAAAGATCATTTTTCAAAGTACTTCATTACCATGTAGATAGGAGTATGACATTTACATGAGCCTAGCTCAGAAGAGAAAAATATTTTAAGAAGCATAAAGACAGAATCCTCTTTATGGAAAAGTGCTTGATGGAATAGAGTTTGACATAAAAATAACCTTTAAATGACTTTTTAAAACGAATCCTACAGAATTTAATAGACAATGATAGACCTGCTATGGACTTGTATAAAATGGTTTCAAAGAACCGATAGAGAGGATATCACATATTGTTAAATTCTGTAAGAATTTAGAACAATTTCTAAAGAACCTCATTATATTTTTATAGAGCCGTAAACAAGGGAGCTGACTTCTTCAGTTAGCCCAAACCATTGGGATGCTACAGGAAGCTGGTGACTAAGTCCTGCTGACTTAGAACCTTGTACACACTAGGAAGTTTTGTCAACAAAAGTCAGCTTCTGCTGACAAAACAGTCCTGGTGTCAACACTATACTCATCTCTTTGCAGACAAAACTGCCCTGTTTTTCAAACAAAACAAAACCATGTGAATGAGAAGCACAGGACTTTTGTCATCAAAGCTAAGATGGCACAGTGGCAGTATAGACACTTGTGTCCACTTAGAGCAGTGAGAAGCTGTCATACCTGTCAATTTCACTCCTCTAATGGATAACTTTTGGGTGGATGCCATCTGGCTCTGGTGACTTTGTTAGTATTTAATTGACCCAATTTGTTCTAAAAAATCCTTCAATGACACCTCAGTCAGAGGGGCCTCTCAGACTTGTCACCTAAAAGGAACGGTTCAGAACTGGGAAATCTCCCTCACATCATCAGCCATGAAGACCAATGCAAAGAATTTGTTTAGTTTCTCTGCAATGATCCTATCTTCCTTGGGTATGTCTACACTGAAGTCTTACGTCAACCTAATCTTCCTAAAGTCGACCTAAGGAAAGCTCCATCCATGTGGAGAATTTATTAAGTTGACTTAAGTGCTTCCTTAAGGCGACTTAATAACACCACCTCTTAAGGTCAATTTAAGCGTTAAGTCAACCTTATTAAGTCAACTTAAGCCAGTGTAGATGGGGCATAGCCCTTAAGTTGACTTAATAAGGTCAACTTAAGCATTAAGTTGACCTAGCAACTGGCAGTGTGGACGTGGGCAGTCGACAAGAGTTTTGAATGTGGATGCTCTAAGTCGACTTAACAAGGTCAACTTGAAGTCAACTTTGTTAAGTCAACTTAACAGAGAGTCTCCAGTATCGACATACCCTTTTTGTGTTTCTTTACCTCCTTGATCAGCCAGTGGCGGCCTCACTGGGTGCTTAGCAGGCTTCCTGCTTCTGATGTACTTAAAAAAAATTCTTACTGTTAATTTTTGAGTCTTCGGCTAGCTGTCTTCAAATTCTTTTCTGGCCTTCCTAATTACATTTTTATATTTCATTTGCCAGTGTTTATGCTCCTTGCTACTTCCACAAAGAAAATTTAACTTCCACTTTTTACAGGATGCTTTTTCCCCCCTCTAACTGCTTCTTTTATTATGTTGTTTAGCCATGATGGCACTCAGTAAGAGGACCGCTTTTTTTAATTTGGGGTGTACATTTCTAATCCTTCTGCCAAGGTTCTATATCTAAGGGTTTCCAAATAATGTAACACCACCAATCGGCTCAAGCCACCACCCAAATTTTTGGGAAATCATGCACTATCTCCTGGGCACCCCAAAGGGGAAATGCTTTCCTGCTCGTGAGCATGAGTCTGAGTGTAGTATACAGAACTTTTAATAGTAGTAAAAACAGAATGCAAAAGGCCAAACAACAAAAATCAGCACTGATCTGGAAAATCAGTGCAGAACGGGTCCCCAGCATGATCCCACACATCATAACAGCACATGTGAACTCACTTGCAGAATCAGTGCTAAATAGGCTCCCAACAAACCCCAGGATACGTAGGGAATGTCTTTCACACCAGCTGTTGTCCACCAGCTCTGCCCATGGGTCACTCACGCCATCCAGCCCACTGCTGGCTGCTGTCACCGTCCCTTGGCTCTGCCTGCTGTCCACTGGCTCTGCCCATGGGTCACTCATGCCATCAAGCCTGCCGTTTGCCTGTCTTACCTTCTCTTGGCTCTGCCTGCTGTCCCCCAGCTCCACCCACAAGTCACTCACTCCATCTGCTGCTCCTCTTTAGTGATTCAGCACAGAGAATTTTCCTCGCTCAGTGATTTCAGCTCTTAAACCTCAAGTAGCCAGAAACAGCTTCTTCAATTAAAATAACAAAGAAAGGCCTCAAAGAAACCTAGCCAGTTCTATCATTTGACAATGGGGCCAGGGAGTGAGACAAACACCTCAAGCATAGCTCCAGACTGAGCTATGCACTCCCAGCCCTATCTTAACTTTTTTTCAGGCTGAAACAGGCAGTGGCCTTTCTTACAAGTTTCTTTTTTTTGCTAAGGATAGCTTTTACCCTTTAACTAACCTAACCAAAATTTGATCAAGCAAGAAAGTAGCATATTAGAAAAGACAGTATTTTATGTTTCTCTTCAGTAGAATTACAGATATTGACAGATTTGTGATCAGATTAACCCAAATACCATTACCCATATTGCCCTACACCCATAGTGTATTTATGCTAATATGTTCTTTATGCTCATGCAAATACTAAACCCATGCAGATTAGTTGACCCCCCTCAGAAACTGTTAGGCACAGCTTCTAAGCCTGCCTTACACATTTAAATTGAGCCTCTATTATTGGTGTCTTCAAAAAGTTTCCATGCAGTTTGCAGGGACTTCACTTTTGGCATGTACCTTTTAATTTCTGTTCAATTAAACTTCTTCATTTTTGTATAGTTCTCCTTTCTAAAATTAAACACTACTGTAGTGGGCTGAAATTATATGGTGCTGCGGTTGTCTCCCCCTACAGGTATGTTAAATTTCATTATGTTGTGATCACTATTACCAACTGAAAATTTCCCCTAATTCAGGATTATTTAAAATCTCTTTTGTGTCCCCCCCCCCATCACTCACTGCCCTCCTCTGCCCCTACCCTGGTGACCCCAGGAGGTGCTCTTGCTCTTCCATTCCAAATTCCCACAGCCCCAAAATGGAGAAGTTCTGTGCCCCCACTGATTATTGAGGGGGCTTGTGTCTCTCCTTGTCTCCATTTATGCATACCCCTGCACTGCTAACACGGTTATAGCTGTTCAGAACTCTCACTAACGTATTCACTGAGAAGATCCTATGTCAAACACTCTGTTATAATCCTCTCATCTACCTGTCTGCATTACCTTTAGGTTACTATTACACTATTGTGAAAACCACTCTATTAAACAGGAGCAGCAGTGCTCAGGTTAAACACATGGCTTCAACTTTTCAGCCTGAGAGCACAGCATGATGAGTTTTATTTAGCAGTTTCTATACTTCCCACGGTTTAACAAGCACCCACACAGGGGTTAAAGCATAATTTGGCAGGCCCCAGAATCCTCCTAAATTCACAGGCGCCGTTCACCCAAGACCAGTCCCCCTTCAGCTACTGCCCCCGAATCCCAGCTACTGCCCCATAAATGCTGCCCCACCCCGGCTATTGCCCCACAAACACATGCCCCCATCCCATCTACTGTGCCCCAAATGCCTGCCCCTCACCCCAGCTACTGCCCCCATCAGACCCCTCCTTCTCCATGTCCTTCTCAGCCCCAATCCCCATTCCCTAAGCTCCGTGCCCCCATGTCCCCACTCCAGCCCTCCTAACTCCTACCCCTGCTCCCCTATCTTCACTTCACCCCTTCAGTCCCCCAACCCTGTCCACACCTTCCCAGCCCCCTTGTCCCCATTCTCCTACACCACCCCTTTCAGCCCCCAAACCCCCTCCACACCTCACCAGCCCACCATCCCAATCCCTTCTTCCCAACTCCTTACTCTATCCCTGCCAGCTGACTGCCTGTCCCCAACCCCTCCCACCCCCTTACCTCTGTCACCGATATAGCCAAGGAGCTAGGCCATGGGGGAGGGAGGCTGCAATGCCAGCCAGCCAGCAAGAGGGGGCACAGGCATGACACTGGGTCTGGGCCATGTACACTGCCCAGACCCAACAGGACGGGGTGGGGCCAGTGTGGGCCCTGGGAAGTGGGAGGAGGAGTTGCTGGACTTGCTTCAGCCCACAGCTCCTTCAACTGGCCCTGGGCATAACACACTGGACCACTGCATTCCAGCATGTTCCTCTATTTTTAGGGGGTCCCAGAACAGTGTCCCACTGCATTCCCGTATTTTAGGGGCCCCCAGAACACTGCCCCCCCAAAAAAAAATAGGGGGCCCCAGGACACCGTTCCAGGGTGTTCCAGTGTACTTTAACCCCTGCACCCACAGCTATACAGCTATCTCACCTCCTTCTCCATTCCTGCTACATAAACCAGAACAAAACACTGGGATGGGCTGAGTGGGGGGGGGGGGGGGGGGGAGATCAGTCTAAAGTGTTAACTGGGCTTATTCAATCTTTTCAAAATTAAGATCGGCTGATGTACAGAGTCAGATGTAAACAGGACTTTATAAAAAGCTGGTGATGGAGGTCTTTGCAATTAATAAGTAAAATGGACAAGAACCAGTATAATACAAGTTGATGCAATAACCTACATCAGTACAATATTATGACTGAGAATTTAAATCTCAATTAACATTGAAAAGTCAAGAAATGCTAAATTATGGTTTCCCTAGCTGTTTTGTATTACACCCTGTTAAATTTATATGCCATGTGGATAAGTTACTGTGCTCTGGAAATAATTATTTTGAACTTCTTGACTGGGGCACATTAAGTCACACAATATAGGGCCAGTAATGTGGTACTTAACTACAAGCTTTACTGATCACATCTGCACTGTGTGAGTCTCCACAAAGTACTCTCTAACTCTTAAATTGTGGTCTCAGCATACACCGGGCTCAGTGCATAACTGGATGGCTTCTGTCAGTTTGGAGGAAATGATATGGTGTTAGTACAACATGTTAACTAAGATGACAGTAAATATGTTAGTAGTTAGAGTGTTATAGTGGTATGTAGGTTTACAGTGTAGGGCGGCTTGTTAGGTATCCTTCACCAAGTTGTAAAGTAGTGTCCAGAAAGTGGATCTCTAGTGTGGAGCATTCCAGGCTAAGGTTGATCATGGAGTGGAAATTGTTGAAATCTCTGGAAATCTTCAAGGACATCCTTTGTGTGAGTCCAGATGATGACAGTTACCTTCATCCTTTGAGCTTCCATCCAGGACACACCATTCAATCTACTGTCTACGGCCAAGTCCTAAGATATAACCACATTTGCTCTGATCCCTCAGACAGAGGCAGATACCTTCAGCATCTCTATCAAGCATTCTTAAAACTACAGAACCAACATGGAGCAGTGAAAAAACAAATTGACAGAGCCAGATGGGCACCCAGAAGTCGGCTACTACAGGAGAAGCCAAAGAAAGAAAACAACAGAACACCACTGGTCATCGCCTACAACCCTCAAGTCAAACCCCTACCACACACCATCAAGGACCCACAGCCTACTCCACAAGATGATTCCTCACTCTCTCAGGTCTTGGGCAGCTGGCCTCTCCTCAGTTACAGACAGCCCCCCGACCTTAAGCAGATACTCACCAGCAATTATAGATCTAACAACAGAAACATTAAAACAGGCATATACTCCTGCAGCAAACCAAGTTGGTTGACAACTTTGCCCACATACCTGCACAAAAGACACAGTCATAGGACCCAGTGAAGCCAGCTACTCCATCAAGGGCCCATCCACCTGCTCACCTACTGATGTGATTTATGCCATTATGTGCCAGAAGTGCACCCCACACACACACACCTTACACACTGGACAGACTGGACAGTCTCAGTCTCTGTGCAAAAGAATAAATGGACTCAAATCTGACATAGGAAATCAAAACATTCAAAAACCAATAGGAAAACACTTCAATCTCTCTGCTCATTCCATTGATGATTTGTTAATAGCTGTGCTCAACAAAACAGATAACAAATCAAAGCTTCAAAGAGAAATGCAAAATTGGAATTCATGTGCAAATTTGATTCTGTGAACTCAGGACTGAATAAAGGTCATAGGTTCTTTCCCCATTACAACAGATAATTTTGCTTACCTTGTCCCCCACCTGTCTCCCTGCTATTTGCTGTACTCCACTGTTAGAATCCTAACAACTGCTTTGTAATGCTGTTGTAGTCTGACCTGATCATACCACTTATACTTCCCTGCATTTATTTTGGTCCCATTTTGTAAGCTCCCCAACTTTAAGTGTCCAATGAAGTGAAATTTTCTCCCTTGAAAGCTTATGTGATAAATAAATTTGTTAGTCTTCAAAAGTACCACCAGACTCCTTGTTTGTTTTGCTGGACTAGACTAGCATGGCTATCCCTTTAGAACATAAGAACTGTTGTGTTTTGTAGCACATCTCTGGTCATGATTAACCCAGTAAGGGTGGGGAAAGACTGAGCAGAGGAGCAAAGCTCCCAATCTTCCCACTTCAATCCCAGTTCATCTATTATCCATGGAGAATAAAAATGAAGGATGGTTGCACCCACACCTAGTCATCCTGATAGCATCATGTAAAATACCTCACCTTCTTAGAAGATGCAATACAAGCTTAAGTACAAATGACTGATTTGAAGATGTGCTTCAGAAATGCATCTCATACCTTTGTCTGCCCTGGTACTAGGTCAACTAAAAACCAGCACCACGCTTTTGTCTGTCAAGAGTGAAAATGTGATTGGGTTAGATATTTTTCAAGTAACTTAACACAGTCAATGGAAGCATAAAGTAACGTATGAGGAAGCATTAAGATGTGTGCAGGGTCGTCGCTGGCTCTGGGCACCCAGGGCACATGCCCCGAATCCCAGCGCTGGTGCCCCGGATCCGGCGGGGCCACCCCTCCCCCAGTCTCCGGCCCAGTTGGGCTGGTGATCCACGGTCCAGCCACCGGTGGCCGCAGCAGGGAATTCAGGGCCCAGCCGCCCACAGCCGCAGTAGGGAATCCGGGGCTCGGCCACCCATGGCGGTGGCAGCCCCGTCCTTGGCCAGGGATGCAGGGCCTAGCCACCCGTGGCGGCGCAGCGTCTTCCGGCCCTGTCCCTGGCCAGCGGTTGGGGCCTGCAGGCTGGGGTCAGGGCCTGGGCCCGTGGCCCAGGTCCCTCCCCAGGGCAGTGACGCCCCTGGATGTGTGTAAACAACTTTAATCAGTTTTCCTCTTTGCTTTCTAAGTATACTAAATAAAACTTATCATTAAGAAAAAATGGAGGATTGTCATGGAGAATTCCTCTGTCCACCATCTCCAAGGAAAAGTAATCCTTAACTAAAGGGCCCAGCATGAGAATTAAAAGGAGCCTGTGCACTTAAGTGTGCTGTTCTCTTGGTGAGCTGTAGAATTACTCGTCCATGAAAAAGGAGTGTCAACAAATTCTTCAAATTGCAGTGACTGAGACACCAAAATGGGAAAGACAGCTGGCAAGGTCCTGTAAGAATATGTACTATATACACTGAAATTAAAAACATGTAGCTGGCCCATGCCACCTGACTCAGAAACACAGGGCTCAGGCTAGAGGGGCTGTTCAGTTGTCATGTAGACATGTGGAGTCAGGTTGGATCCTGCAAGGTAGAGTACAGGCTGCAGCCTGAGCTCAAACATCTGCTCCACAATTAAACAGTCCCTTAGCCCAAGCCAGCTGGCACATGCCAGCCCAGGGTGTTGAATTGCTATAGAGCAGGGGCACTCAAACTTTTTGCGAGGCGGTCCACATTCAGCCTCCCACCATTCATCGGGGTCCACAAGCAACTAGGGTAGGCGAGTGGGAGCGGGAGGGAGTGGGAGCGGGGGAGGGGCAGCGATGCCAGGAGCGGGGGGGGGTGTCACCGGGAGTGGGGGGCTGGCTGCACAGCAGGCTCCATGGGGGGGGGTGGGAGCGCAGCAAGCAACAGGAGTTGCTCAGCTGCTCTTAGAGCAGGGGTACTCAAACGGCCTTCATGCAAATAGGCCACTGTCGCAGTCCACCAGAAACATCTTTGCGGTCCGGATTGTGGACCGCGGGCCACCGTTTGAGTACCCCTGCTATAGAGACTTACCCTATAGCACAATACCTACTTATTTATCTTTATAACTGCCATCAATTCCTAAGCTCTATAACTTACATTCTTACAAAAGTCTAGCAAGTTTGCATTTGCACTTGCTTTAAGCAAAAAAAAAATAAAAAATAAAATAAAAAAAAGTCAACTGAATTTCACAACACAGATACAGTTTATTTGCATGAAATTGGAATTAAGATGACATGCCAATAAACTCATGCTACCATCTGAACTTGCACTGGGGGGGGGGATATCCAGTAACTCGCAATTCTGCACCATTCTTGACTTCCTCAATCTTCATTTCTGAACTGGTATTTATATGGAGTTAATTTATGATAACATCCTTGCAAAGTCATTGACTTCAACAGCTTCTTTATAAGTGGATTTATCTCTTGAGTGCCAGCACTCTTTAGATTAGAAAAACTGCCCGGGGAAAGCAGACCTTCCCGGACCAGGTCACATTATTTTTACAATGCTTTTATAAGCAAGACGTGTTATGGCTAGTATGTGCAACAAACAACAACAACAAAAACACCACCTTGTTCTCTCACGTTAAAACTGCTACAGTAGTTCACCGTAGTATACCATGGAAAGCACCCAAAGTCTAGTGACAGGCCACAGTATTATAATACAAAAGGAAGTTTAGACAATGAAAGAGAGAGACATTTTCTAGTTGCTCCTTTTTGCTATACCATTATTTCAGGAAATGCCTTTGGGAGAGGAAGTACTTCTTCACATGTTAATCATTCCACTATATCATCTAGTGGTGCCACACCAGTTAAGCCAGTGGGTGCATTGTAACTACCTGCTATTCACATGATTTGGCAGATAAGTAATTCACTGTCATGAGGATGTCTTCAGATTTCTACCCAGAACACTGGCACGATCAAAAAAGAGATTGGCCTAAAAATGTTTAGATATGACACGACATCACAGTGTTGCCAAGTCTGACAATATTTGGCATTTTTCTTGTCCTGGTTCCAGCTGCTGGGGCTTTGTTATTCTATAACAGGCATGGCCAAACTGTGGCTTGGGAGCCACATGTGGCTCTTGAATGAAAAAGTGTCACTCCCGGAAGAATGCCAGCAAATCAATTTAGGAAAACAGCCCCAGCCTAGGAATTCAGGAGGGGGTCGGTTGAGTGGGGAAAAGTGGTGGCATGGTCAGGGATGGCAGGGAGAAGCATGGCATAGTCGGAAATTTAAAAAACTCACCACTTGCCTGCAGTCTTCTACCTCGAGCAACAGCTAAGTTTTTTACTGTATAGGCAAAATTTTCATGGTAACCTTAAGTAACTATTAGAATCTGACATTAGTAGGATCAATATTTACCCTCTTTTTATAAATAAAATTAAAGTGTGCAATGAATTTTAAACTTAGTAATTTTGGAGTAGGTAATAGTATATGGCTATATGCCTCAGTGCAGCTCTCAAAGGTTTAATAATCAACTTGAATGGCTCTTGAGTTCCGTAAGTTTGGCCACCCCTGTTCTATAATCTCAGCTTTTAAAAAAATAAATAAATTTTAGCCCCGTATGTCTGTAGAGAAAAGCTTGAAAACAAGAATCCTAAATGTTTCAACACCAGACAGCAAATAAAAGATTCAACATTTATTTCAGTTTATATCTCATAATATTTGATGCCTAACATATGAGTTTTCAACTTCTGAGTTGGCAGTACTTCATTGTGTTACACCCATATTGAATAACATTTAATACATGAGCACTCAGTGCAGAGAAGACCTTGTTTAAAATGTCAGTTGTTTCACAGCTCCTCAACAATAGATAGAGTCCAGGTGCATTCCCAGCACCCCAAACCAAAGTAAAGGAGCTAGAAGCCCTCCATTACCAGTTAGTGTTTTATTATAGGAACATGGAAACACATTCCTGACGGAGCTAGGTGGAAATTTTTTTTACCAAAAACTTATTTGGTGAAAAATACAGATTCAACACGACCATAACATTTTGTCAATACATGGTGATTCTCCCAAAGTCTTACCAATGAAGAAATAGGGGGAAAAAATCCCAAAATATCAAAGCTGTTGGTGATATTTGCTAAACTAAGCACTTCGATGTTTTTTTGCTCCAAACAAATTTTTCTCTCAACAGTTCACTTAAATTTATTAACAAACAATTTAAAAGGTTTTTAAAATTGTCAACACCTAATCAAAATGTTTCATTTGAACCAAAATGTTCCCTTGCACACACACACACCCGTACACATCTTCCTTTAAAGTCATTCAAAAAATTAGTTCATTTTTGGGCCAATTAAAATGCCTTTTAATTTTTTTTTAATTGCAGGGGGGAGCAGTTATTCATTCAGTTTGTAAGGTCTGAGGCCTGGTTTTGGGCTGGGTTTTGGGAGACTGGGGGTGGGGGTTGGGTTTTTTATTTGTTTTTCAGAGGGTAGCTAAGCTTAGGCCTTTTTCGTTGGCTAAGCAATAGCAGCCATATTAAGAGAGACACCAGCCATAAGCTAAGTAGCATGGAGTCATATCTTCACATTCTTGAAATTACTTCAAGACAATGTAATATCAAGCTGTTGAGAATATGATACCATCCTAACAGTACATAACACCACCAGCTAAAGAAACAACTTTTAAGATGCTTAAAGAAAACTCTCACAGCATTCTGCCAGAGAAAGAATCACTTAGCAGCAGTAGTGGCCCAAATCTACTCTTCTATATTGTTGTCTTATGGTACCCACTTCTTTATTATTTATCTGAATGATTCCTGTCTGATTCTTTGATTGTTTCTGTCTGTTGCATAAAAGTCTGTGTACTATTTAAATCCATTAACGAGGTGGGATATGCTTGGTTAAAGAACTGCTTTGTAATCAGCTAAGATTAGTGTCTTGTGCTACTGCAGTAAAAATTTAAAATGATTGACGGTACACCTAAACAGGACCCAAGTTTCAACTCTATAAATTGAGGTCCAAAGGGGAGTTCTTTGGAACCTAGCTCCAGGGGACATCAGAAGATCAGAGGTGCCACAACTATACACCCTGCCAACCAAACTGTGCAGAAGCTGGAGTCCTCAGGTAATCTAATCCTGATTGGCCACAAGGAGAAATCTGTCTGCCTTATTGGGAGTGATAAACACTGTGTGCTTAGTGCATATATTCTGTTTTGGTAATTGTTAATATGTACAGAATAAGGATATTACTGTGTAAGGCTCCTTTCCTGAAAAAACAACCTGCAGAGAATTGTACCCAGAGCCTTACTAGTTTGGAAAGGGTGGGTACTTCACTTTATTATTAAGGTTACACCTGGTGCCCTACAGCAGTGGTTTTCAAACTTTTTTCCTCGGGACAGAGCTGAAAAAAAATTGTTTATGCCCATGACCCAACAATTACATTTTTGAGCAATGCATTCCAGTCTTTTCTCAGTAGCAATAGGGGGTACCATGACCACCCAGAGCCTGAGGGTCTGTGACACAGCACTAGGTCCCAACCTGTGTTTTGAAAACCACTGCCCCACAGACTGGAACTGGATGATCCTAGGCCCTACACTGTGAATTGGGTAAGGGCAGGTGTTCCGCTTCACCCCAAACTCCCCCCCCCCCCGCCCAAGCCCAACAGATTGGGAAAAGGAGGTGCTTTAATGGGGCTCTGCCTTGAGCCCTACAGACTGAAATAAAAGTGAGGCCCTACTGGGTGAGTAACAAGCTCTATTCTCAAAGGGGTAGCTGTGTTCGTCTAGTTCGGCAAAACAAGCACAGAGTCCTGTGGCACTTTTAAAGACTAACAAAAGCATATGATGAAGTAGGATTTTCTCCCACAAAAGCTCAAGCGATAAATAAATTTGTAAGGTCTTCTCCATAATTCACCATTTAGAAGCAAAATTTCAAAATAGCTCTTCCCTTCCACACCATAGACAAATTCAGAGATTTCACTACAGGCTGTGTCTCTACTCAGCTGAACAGCTGCCTCCTCCTATAAATATAGTCCTCAGCTTCCTTTTATCCTGACTAGTAAAAGCCCAGTTAGTCTAATAAATTTGTGATATTCTAACTTTTTCTTTTTGATCCCCAAAACCTTTTGACAATCAATCACATTAGAAGGAATAATGTCTGAGCCCTACTCAAGTGGAATAAGCCCCTGTGTCCAGAGTCCTCTCATACTCTAAGTGAGCAGCCAGGATTAAATTCTTAAAGACAATGGGGGTATTAGTCAGTGCAGAAGTTGTCCCATGATAGATATAAAAAATATTTCATTGTGTTATCAGGCTGCTATTGAAAGCATACTACAGAAGTTACAAGGGGTAGCTATGTTAGTCTAGTTCAGCAAAACAAACAAAGGAGTCCTATGGCACTTTTAAAAACTAACAAATGTATTTATTACATGAACTTTCATGAGAGAAAATCTCCCTTCAAAGCATCTGACAAAGCGGGATTTTCTCCCACAAAAGCTCATGTCATAAATAAATTTGTTAATCTTTAAAAGTATCACAGGACTCTTTGTTTGTTCTACAGAAATTAGTATCTTACTATGTAAGGTACAGTACTAAGACAGTTATGACAGCGAATAAGACTGCATATGCAGCACAAATACAGGTAACACACAAAGTTCTGAAAAACATTTGGCAAAGAGCACCAATTCTCAGGAAATAATATATATGGTCATATAAAACCAAAGAAAATAATTAAGTGATATCACATGATCTATGAACATCAGTCTAGGAGCTGCAAGTTGTATACACAAAGTTACATAACTGTATCTATACATACATAGCTAAGAAAAACTGATTTTCAGAGGTGCTTATGCATCCACAGCATTTACTTGAAGCCAGCGGAAGCTGAATATTCAGCACACTTGAAAATCAGGTCACTTATTTATATTTAGATACCAAAATAAAAGTGCCTAACTTTCAGCACCCAAGACTCACTGAGCAAGTGACAGACTCTGGAAAACACACCAGCATTCAAACATTTCTACCTTAATCATTACACAAAACTTCTTCTGAGGACTAATCAATACCAAAGGAGCAAGATCAAAGTAGATCTGGAAAAGAAAAACAAGGTTATGGGCTAATGAGCAATTTGTGCCAGTTAATACAAAAACGTGTGACATAATTTGCTGATTAAAAATGGTAAAGTTGTATTTTAATTGAGCTGGAAATCAACAGGTAAAGGGACAAAGGAGGACATCAATGTAAGGATATTTTTAATCACAGTGAAAAAATGCACAGCAACATTCTGGTTATGTAGGGAGTCAAAGAAAAAAGAATGGATGATTCCAGAAATTCATTTCCCTTAGAGAAAGGGTAAGAAATATTAGAAGGGCCTGTCAGAGACTTTACAAAGACTCCCACCAATTTCAGTGGGCTTTGAATTGAGCTATAAAGACACAAGAGCCCTTTACATGAGAAAAGTTTTGGCAAAAGAGGTGCAATACCTTGAGACTTCAAAGAGGCAAACAGCCTTAGTCAAGGATTTTTTTCTATCTAAATCACCCCTCTTTATGGGTTTAATATGACACACAATACAAGAGAAAAAGATGGTCTTATGCTTAAGATCTGGAGTAGGACTCAGGTGTAAACAGATTACCTGGATACAGGGGCATAGCCAGCCCCCGTTTTCTGACTTGGCCTCTGAAAGTGTTCCCGGCCAAGGGCAGTTTCTGGTTATGTGACTAGAAGTTGTACCTCCTGCCACTGAAAGGACACAGAGCGCCACAGCACTTGGGCCAGCAGTGGCATGAACTTCGCCACCGCAGCTGCAGCCACAGACACAGCTGCAGGACCAGCCAGCAGCGAGTGGCTGCAAGAGGGGCAGAGGCACCAGTCTAGCTCCCAGTCCTACTCTTGCTTTGTGCTAGACCCAATCTTGACACCTGACTCTGGGTCTAGATCCTGGCCAGCCTACCACAGTCCTGACTACCAGAGCCAACTGCCATTTTTCAGAACCTTAGGCCAAACCTTACTTCTTGCTTTCTGATATCTTTGAAGTTTGTATCTTTGAAGCTCCCAGGATTTATACTGGCCACATCTGCCACCTACAGAAGTTACATACAATTCCATAACATAAATCAACTTTAAATTTTTTAATACACTGGACTCTAAACCTATTTAAACAATTCAATAAAACCTCTCAAAGATATTGAAGGAAATTGCCATAAAAGGAATGCCTACATTAAAATTCTCTAAGCGAACAGTGCTTCATCGTATTTCTGCTGTGTACATTTGTGATATTAAATAAAGACATATTAGGTTTCTTTAATGGCAAAAGGGAATGAGCACTAACTGGTCTCATGCTGGAACATACTAAATGTAAATGAAAAAGATTTGAAGGCAACAGTGGATTTAAAAAAAAAATCAAAGTCATGGCAGCAATTGAGGGGGCAAACAGAACACTAGAATAGATCAATAGAGGAATTTACACAGGTGGCAATTAATGTGTAGAAATAGCTACGGTATGGACAGTAAGAAAATCTGCATCCACTAAGATATTCACAACAGAGTTAGACAAGCACCTGCAGGGAAAGATATAAGACAGTACAAATACTAGATAGCAATGTGGACAAACTTAAATGAGACCCATGTCCTCCCCCTGTGCCAAAAATCCTCATTATTAGCATGCACTATATGATACAAAGCAGCATCAGAAATACTCACCGTGGAATAAATCTGATGTCATTATCTTTTAAAGTTAAATATCTTACCATTAATGTAAATTACATTAAACATTTAAAACAACCTTTTCAGGCTATTGCATTCATGAAGGTTAAACAACTAGAGTTCAGTATAATATTTAACTCTGGAGAAGGTGGTGGCTGATAGATTTAGAAATGCATCCTTTTTAATACATACCTTTTTTAAACAATGATCCTATTCATATTAATGTTTTCTCAGCGTCTCAGTGAGAAAGTGAAATGCCTGCTGCTTGCAAGTAATGCAAATTACTTACTTGTATTTGACTAATTAGATCGAAAGGAAAAACAAGAAGTGTATACCCACCTGTTCGAAGACATGGGAAACAGGAAGTAGCAAGTTACAGCTGAATGGACATGAAGGAAAATTAGAGACAGCTCTGTAAATAAAGAAAAGAGAAATTGCTTTTCAGGACCCTGATATACTCCAGTGTGGAAGATTTGCCAGCATTAGAGCACAACACCACATTTTAATATTTGTGATTTGTATCAGTCAGTGCGGGCACCTTTTCTACTTGACACTCCAAAGAAAATTCAGAGATCAGATATGCATCAAACGGTGAGGAATCCTCCAAAACTTCTTTTAAGTTTATTCAAAGTCTGCAAAATGAGCCCATGTGTACTGTACTTGAGCAGTAGGGGATGGGCTGAACTCCATAAACTTAAAGTTAAGGACATTCAGACAGAATCCCAACTTCCACAAGGTTTCTAAGATCCTACTGATTGAAGCAAAGAGACCTCTGAATGTTATCGAATTCTGTGGTGTTACAACAGTGGATTGCCACGCCTTGTGAAGTTGGGACATAATTACTCAAGTGCTCTTTCAACAGGGCTAGTAAGTTTTGATGCTCTGCACATATGCGGTTTTGGCATCCCTTCTGCCTCCTAGGTGGTGGCCTGAGCCACGTGGGCCAGCTCGGGGCAGGCTGCATGGCAGGCTGGGTGGTGGGCTGAGCAGCAGGTTGGCCCAGGTGGTAGGCCATGCTGCGGGGTGGGCCAGGCCATGCTGAGTGGATGGCTGTGGTGGCATGCAAAGTGGTGGGCTGTGCAGCGGGCCCAGCTGGTATCCGGCACTGGGCCAAGCATTGGGCCACGCTGGGCCACAGGCCATCCAAGAAGCACCATGCTAAGCAGTGGTGCATGCCAGACAGGCCCTCCTGGTGTGCTGGGCTGGGCCAGGCTGGGCCGTGTGGTGAAATGGGTGGTGTGCCAAGCAGTAGGTAGGCTGAGCGGCAGGGCAGGCCAGGCCTAGAGGAGGGCCCTGCCCCCCTGGCCGAGCAGCAGGCCAAGTGGTAGGCAGAGCAGCAGACCAGTCAGAGCTGTGGGCTGGGCAGAGCAGAATGGCGGAGCCAGGTGGTGTGCCAGGCCAAGCACCAGGCCACAGGATGCTCTGGGTGCAGAGCCATAACTATGGCGGGGCCGAAGGATCAAAGCCCTGGGTGGCCTGGAGCAGCTCAATGGAGCTGCTCTGTTAAAGAGGCTGCTTTGGCGCTGCTGGCTCCAAGTGCCACTAATGGGAACGGGTGCATTCCTATTGGAACATGCCCTGGGCGCCAAAACCCGGCATTACAGCTCTGTCTGGGTGAGCAGCAGGCCAGGCCAGCCAGAGTTGGCCCTGAGCTGGCTTAGCTGCAGGCTGGCAGCGAGGTCCCTGCCCACATCAGACCCCCCTCAACTGTCCCTAGCCCCCCTCTGCAGCACCTTCTTTTTCTGGAGCAGGGAGCAGAGCCAGCCAAAAAAGCTTTTCACCTTGCAGCACACTTGGCTACCTGCCTGGGCGCAGCAGGGAAGTGCTCCATAGTGTTTGGGTGCCCTAGGCAACCACTTAGGTCGCCTCTATGGTAGAACTGGCCCTGTCTTTCAAGTAAGGGGAAGCCTTCAGATCACAATAAAAATTAAAGAGCAGGATTACAAGAATTTAGCTCCAAAGGAGCAGTCATGTTAGTCTAGTTCATTAAAAGCAACAAGGAGTCCTGTGGCACTTAAAGACTAACAAATTTGTTTATTGCATGAGCTTTCATGGGAGAATTTAATTATTACATATTTGCTTAGTTCTATGGACTAATACAACTAACTACTCACACACATGTACATTCTTTAAAAAGGAGTGTGGTGTAACTGAAATAAGGAAAATCACATTATGTAGCGTTGAAATGTGTAACCCTGCAGCATATCACAGAATATAAATTTTAAGGCACAAATGACTTTACATAGGCCTTTCTCTAATTTTTAGTCCACTAAGTGAATGATTGCTAAGAATTATTTTGATTTATCTTGTACAGTTAAAGAAGAAAGATATGCTTTGTGTTAATTGTAATGCTTAATAAATGAAAAAAGATGACAATCATTTATATTCAGTGAGCTACAATGTTTTTCTTTTCAACGCACAGACAAGAATATTAAGATCCAAATGATTGTTTGGATGATACTTTGTGCTTATCATCCCCCTAAAAATGCTGCTAAAATGAATTCATTAATTTTTAATCTAAAAAAACTTAATTCAGGATGTGAAAGGTTAGTTTTGAAATAAGGTGCGATACAAAGGGGATGGCAGGCACCCTGATGAGCAGCAGATTGGCTCTGATCTTTCACAATCCAAGAGAGATGATGTTGTTCTGCTATGGATGAAAGGGCTCATTATCTAAAAGATAATTGCCCAGATGCCACACCAGTGAGGTCACACTAAACAGGGTTGTGGTTTCTGAACTAGTGCTAGAACTAATTAACAATTAAAGCTACAGGCAGCCATTTTGTATAGACCTCTCTGAAGATTAACAGGATTTCCACTATGTGAGTTTTAACCATTTGCTCACCTTGATTTTGCTGCTCTGTGAAGTTAAAAAGCAAATGTTTTAGTCCTATTTCTACAGAGTTAAAATCATTGTCATTCAGTCAGATTGCCCTTGTTTTAAGGGACACCACTCATTTTAGTCCCAAAGTTGCTTACATTCTAGTCTTTCTTCTTACTTTTACTGTTGAAAACTATTCAAGTCAGAAATGAAAATTTGCAGTCCTTCTGCCAGGTTGAGATAGTAGCAGAAAAGGCTGGGTTCTATATCTAGGGGTTTCCAAATAGTGTTACACCACCAACCAGCTCCTAGGAAATCATGCACTATTCCCTGGGCACCCTAGAGGGGCAATACTTCCCCACTCGCAAGAACCAGTCTGAATGTAGTACATAAAACTTTTAATGGTAGCATAACAGACTATATAGTGGCAATATCAATACCATCACTGGTTTGGAGAATCAGTGCAGGACAAGATTCCCACAAAACCACTCACTCCATCCCCATGTATGTAGAGAATGTCCTTCACTTCTCCATTACCCCCATACTGACTATCATAGTGACAGTCATAGTTTTAGCATTTACCTCAAAAAAGGCAGGTCCAGTTGCCTTCTGCAGCCTCTGGATCCATTTGCACCACCCACCATGTGCTGGCTCCACCTACTCACTGCTGGCACTACCTGCTGGTCACTCACACCCTCCGCTTGTGGCTTATACAGCACCCTGGCTCTGCCCCCTGCCTGCTAGCACCACCTGCTGGTCACTCATGCCATCCACTGGCCACTTGCACCATCCCGACTCTGCCCACTGACTGCTAGTCACTCACCCCCCTCCACTGGCCACTCATACCATCTGCTGGCCCATCTTCTAGCTGTTGCCACTGCCCGCTGGCCACTCACACCAAACACTAGCTCTGGCTACTGACACCACCTACACACCACTCACACCTTCCACTGGCTGCTCACACCATCCACGGGCTTGACCCACTGATCACTCAATCCTTCTGCTGCCCTCTCACATCACCTGATGGTCACTCTTGAGTGATTTCAGTTCTTAGGTTATGCTTACACTGGGGGAGGGCCTTGGAAGTCAACTTACCAAGGCCAAAGTTAAGTTGACCTTGTTAAGTCGACTTCAGGATATGTTTGGACTGGACACATACCCAGTGCTGCCCCGCACTTGGCCCTGATCGGGCTTCCAAAGCCTAATCTGGCTGCAGGTCCACAGGCAAGTGGCCAGGGGTGCACGGAGTTGGCTCTTGCCCTGGCCAATTAATCAATTGCTTAAGTCAACTTAATGATTCCTAAATATAGACTGGGCTTTGCTTAAATTGACTTAAGCCTATAGTGTAGACATACCCTTAGAGAGGATTTCAGACGTCAGGACACCAGAGACTGTTCCTCTAATCCAGGTGTGGCCAAACTGTGGCTCGGGAGCCACACGTGGCTCTTGAATGAAAAAGTGTGGCTTGCAGAAGAACGTCAGCAAATCAATTTAGTAGGTAAAAGATATGGCTATATGCCTTAGTGTGGCTCTTAGAGGTTTAATAATCAACTTGTGTGGCTCTTGAGTTCCATAAGTTTGACCACCACTGCTCTAATCAAAATAACAAAGTCGACTCCACAGGGAGTCATCAAGTCTCTCTTTTAACAATGGGTAAGGGTGAGACATTGCCTAAGGCATTACTCTTTAGCGGAGCTAATGCTACCCCCACCCCTCTTTCTCTGAACTTATAAAACTTAAAAATAGAGTTGCTCACTCTTCCAAGTTCTGTGTTGCTGATAGTGATTTTTCCATCAAATAGGCTAAACAGAGTTTATAGTTTATACATTTAAAGGGTAGCATATCATGAAAAGACAATATTCCATTTCCCTCAGTTAAAATACAAGTTTTGAAAGATTTTTGATCAAATCAGCCCATATATAACTTGCCATCATGCCCTATACCTAAATAGTGAGATTATGCCAATACCTAATTGTGCTTATGCAAATACAAAGCCCATGCAGAGCAGGTGCCCCCCTTTTAGCTGTTAAGCATGAGAAGTGTCCAGCCTCTCAACCTGACTTACAACTCATAAAGCTGAGATGCTATAAAGTTATTTACACTAAAGTCATAGTATTTTAGTAAAGCTGAGCAAAATTTTTCAAATTAAACTTTCTTCCAAAAAAATACAGATTCAGACTGACCAAAACATTTTTATAAATTTGTGTCAAATGTGCTGAATTATCTGGCGGGGAGGGGGTAAAAACAATTGAAAAAAATTGGAATGTTTTATTTGTTGTTTTTTTCCATTAAACATTTCCAATTTTTTATTCAAAATAGTTTTCAATTTGAATTTTGCCTCAATTTTATTTTTAAAAAGTTTAAAAAAAAAAAAACCACTCAGAAATTAAGTATTCATTCAGCCCGGTCTTGTATAGTCACCAGTCCTTATCATTGCTTGTGATCACAGCTTGAGTTTGTGGCTGGTGTTACCAGCTCATGGTGACTACCTGGTCAGGGAAAGCTGGGCAAGAGGAAAAGTGGGTCTCAGTCAGGCACACAGATGTGCACCGATGCTCTTGGATGCTGTGCAGAGCTTTACCCAAAGCTATGCAGTCTCACCCATCTTTTGTGTCTCTTACTCCAGGGATCTTGTTGTGTCACACTGCCTTAGGATACTGTATGACCATGAGTCATCAGTTAATGTCAGATGTGACTTTGAATTTATTCTTGGTGGGCTTTTAATCCATTTCTTTCTGGGATAGATTCTTCTTACTTTTGCAGGCATTGTCTGCATTGTTCTTTAGTCATTAAAGTGTTGTGGACAGTTTGTCATCAGGAAGGCCGATCTCATCACACACACACACACACACACACACACCCCCATCATTCACACAACCAAACTAAATTTCATCAAGACTTAGGCTGGGCAATAAAAAAGGTAGGAAACCATTCAAAATGGAGGTTTAATTACAATATGGAGTTACATAAGACTTTGGTTATGACTTTGGTTATGAAGATAAAGAAAAAATGAATGAATGAATGCATGAATGAATGAATGACTGAATATGGCATTTGTATCAATGAATAATAGGTATTATTCCAGATAGAAATTCTTGTTGGAAGCAATGCCTTGGTATAACTCCATCTTTAGCTATGCAACTGAGTACACACTTTGTGACATTATTGTATTGTTTGTGATATTTTTAAAGATGTCAGTAAAAAGTTTACTGCAGCAGTAAAAATAAATAAAGAAATAAAAACCAGCTTCAGATCTTCATATCAGTAAAAACTAAAATGCAAAGTTGGCAGCCCTGCCACTTGAGGGGTGCATCATATTTAAGGGTGGGAGACCCAAGCAACCATTAGGGTGCTGGGCTCAGGGCACCTTTTTGGTTGTTAGCAACAGAAGAGAAAATAGAATATTTCAGGGCAAAGGCAAGAAAAGTGATCTTTTTGAACAAAATGCCAAGGGTTAACATTCAAAGGCCATCACCTACTATAACCCCATATAATACTTAACCACCTAATGTCATTGCACAGAATTTCTTGATGTTAGTACATTTTCAGTTATCCTTAAAATTAAAAAGTTTCTATAAGCTTGGAGGAAAGAATTTCTTCTTTGCTTTTATATATGACATGAATAAATACAGATTTACAGATCCTTGCATGTAGATGTATCTTCTTATATGACAAGACTAAATCATGAGTGCAATAATGCCTCGAAGTTGTGAAATGGGCTACAAATGCAATGAAAAATAAGGTACTCAAAAGTTTAACAAATGGGGAAGTTAGGGGAGCTGAACAAACAAGGAGCCCTGTGGCACTTTTAAAGACTACCACATTTATTTATCACTTGAGCTTTCATGGGAGAAAATCCCATTTCATCAGATGCTTGAAGTTGGAAAACTTACAGAATGGCAGGAAATAAGTGTAGAGTAGTGTGAGTCATAGGATCTGGTCAGACTGTTGCAGCAAATCAAAGCAGCTTGGATTCAAACAGTAGAGTACAGCAATTAGCAGACAGTGGAGGGTAAAGGAAAGCAAAATTGCCTGTTGAAATGGGAACAGGTAATTTTGCTTTCCTTTTCTTCCCCCCACCCCACCTCGTCCCCCAGAACTCCTTGCTAATTGCTTTACTCCGTTGCTTGAATCCAAATAACTGTTTTGTTTATTTTGCTCCCTTTCTGTAAATTCCCCATCTTTGAGCATTGGACAAAGTGGGATTTTCCCCCATGAAAGCTCATGCAATAAATAAATGTGTTTGTCTTTAAATGTGCCACAAGACTCCTTGTTTGTTTTGCTGAACTAGACTAATACAACTACCCTCTTTGGAATGGTGGAGCTGAAGACTCTCCTTGCCTAGGGCACTATTTGGTCTAGGGCCAGCCCTGCATGAGGAGGACCAAAAGCTCATCTTTCCCTGTAAGCAAGATAAGGGATCTGCCAGTTTTGTTTGACCACTTATAAGTGTTACCAGTCTTTGCAAGAAAGAAAAAGTCCAAGAAAGGCAGTAAAAGCTGTTAGTTATGGCAGATCCAAAATAAAAGTTTCAGGCATGATTGCAGGTACCAGGGTACCTCACTAAAGGTCTTTCATTGGATGCAGTTTGCAGGACTAGGTAGAGTCTATTTAAAGCAAGAGTGGGCAAAATACAGCTCACACACCAGATCTGGCCTGCCAAAAGTTACCGTCTGCCCCTCTATCCCTGGCCTACTCCTTCCCCACCCCACGCCTCTCTGGGGCCAGAGCCGAGCTGACCCCTTCCACCTCCTCCTGCTGGGTTGGCACTGTTCTGGGGCTGAGGCTGCACTGTCCCTCCCCTTTCTGCCCTGCTGGTGCTGCTCTGAAGCCTCACTGCTCCAAGTCTACACTGCCCCCTTCCACCTCCCCTAACCAGCACAGTGCCACTCTGGGGTTAGGGCCAGGGCAAGGGATGCACTGCCCCTTCCTGCATCCCAAGACAGCACAGCGCAGCTCTAGGGCCAGGGCTGTACAACAACACACTCTTCTGTCCCCCCTGGCCAGGTCTGTGTGCCACCCCCCCCCATTGGCTCTGCCCCCACTCCTCTCCCCCGCCATCAGCTTCCCCCAGCCCAAGCCAGGCTTTCCACCAGTCCCACTGGCCCCCTTGGTAATTTTGTTGCCCACTGCTGTCAAGGCTGTTTCCTCATTCTGGCACTTTCATTGCAGAAGGTGGGGGCCTGCAAAAGGCTTTAAAATCCACTGGCCCTAAAGCCTTGTATTAGAACTCTCTAAGGCTACCAATTTCCTGACCTTGGAGTGGTACTGCTACCACTTACAGAGTTCACCCATCTTTGAAGCATCTGACGAAGTGGGATTTTCTCCCATGAAAGCTCATGCGAAAAATAAATCTGTTAGTCTTTAAGTGACACACGACTCCTTGGTTTTTTACTATTTCAGTTCAGGCAGTAAAATTCCATATACTGGTCCAGCCCTAGAGAGATTGCCAAAAATGAAATCGTTTATCACTAAATAAACAGTGTGTATAATAAAGCCGTTTAGTGGTTTAGAAAAGTTGGAATGCTATAGTTACCACTCTCATTCTTAACTGTGGAGTTCTAACCAGCATCTCCTTCATACGCACATATTTGTACCTAAATGTGTATTTGCCATTCTTTTTTCTATCAGAAATGCCAAAGATGCATTACAAATATTAATTAATTCTTACAAGATTCCTGTGAGGCAGATAAAAAGGAATGTCATCCTCATTTTACAAATGGAGAAATTGAGGCACAATAGACATAAGAGGCTTGCTCAAAGTCACAGAGGATGTCTCAAAATCACAGAGCCAGGAATCATCTAGTCTCAGTTCTTAGCCACTGTATCAAGTTTTACATTAAAAACACATTCTATATGACTGGGTTTCAGTGCTTCTTGGGATTAGTGACCTAGAAGACATCATAGGCAGGGCCTGAGTGGACCAGAGAGGGCAAATTCTTAACTTACACTAAATTGCCTCCAGATCCAAATGATATTTGGCAATCTGATTTGTCAATCTACCTCTAATTAGAAGTGCAGTTCATTTGCAGAGTGGATTGCCTGCTTTTTAAATGTTAGAGATACACAGACTTGAAAAGCCTTCTTTTAAAATTATATTTGCATTTTGTGTAATATTCAAAATGTTCTAGACATTGTAGCAGCCTCCTTTTGAATAGAAATGAAGTTTGGGTTTTTAAAATGTGGTTATAGCATCAAAGCGAGGCAAGCTCCAGGCTTTCCATATTTTAATGTTATTATGTCTGACATTACACCACTATAATCTAATATATGGTTATGATGTATCACAATACAGAAAATCAGAGCAATCTGATCAGAGATCAGCAGGGGCATGGATGCTCAGAGAAGATCTGCTTTATACAGACATAAGTAATGTATACTGGGAGGGGAAAACGTGTGTAAGTCTGTGCAGCTTACTTGAAAATGGGAATGAGAAGCACAGGTATACATCTTAGTGTAATATACTATGATAGAGTTTCACACACAAATACACACACAGAAAAGGAAACAGATATATTAGGGGCTGATTATTAGTGGACTGCTACTGCTGGGTAGCTAAACTAGACTCTCAGCAACAGAATAAAACTAAGACCAAATATTTGACATGGAAACAATGGAATTATATTTGCTACTCCATTTTTCTCTAATTATTGAGATGAGTTCCACACTGCTGCAGTGTTTGGAAAACCTTATCAGTAAATGTATGTGCTAAACATTACATGTAAACTGTAGTGCAGTTACCCTAAGAAACCATTAGGTGTGAACTTCAAAAATATGTGTAAAAAGGGTTGTCTAACAGTTAGAGGGGGCAGCTGGGAGCCAGGTCTTTTGAGTTCTAATCCTGATTTGGCAATGCCTATCTGTGACACCGTGGCTATGTTCACACACAAGGGCTTGTTTCGAAAAAAGAGGTTTCGAAACAAGCTGTTTTGAAATAAATGGTTATTTTGAAACACCTTATTTCTAAAGACAAAAAAGATGTCTTGGAAATAAGGGAGCCTAATAGCACGTCCACAGTGTGGACATGCTATTTTGCTTGGGGAGGGGACTGCAGACACCCGCAGGGTGAAGCATCTACGCGCCTCACCCGGCGGGTGTCTTTAGGGGGACTGCAGGCAAGGGGGGAGAGCCGCACAGCCAGGCGCTGCCCCCCCCCCCGCCCGGGCTGCCCCCAAAGCCCGCTGCGGGGTCCCGGGCCCCTGGCTCAACCCACCACTGCAGGGGCCAGGGTGAGTGCTGTGCCGCTATTCCCTGGTGCCCCACCCCCCGCAGGAGCGGGGCACCGGAGAATCCCGTGGCCGCACTCACCCCAGCCCCTGCAGTGGCAGGCTGAGCCGAGCGCCCGGGACCCTGCAGCGGGCTTTGGGGGCAGCCTGGGCAGGGGGTGCAGTGCCTGGCTGCGCGGCTCTCCCCTCTTGCCTGCAGTCCACCTGCAGACACCCGCGGGGTGAGGCGCGTGGCTGAGCTTCACCCCGCGGGTGTCTGCAGTCCCCCTCTGCTGGCCAGGGGACACCCCTCAGCACCCTGGCCAGGGTACTGAGGGTTCCCTGGCCAGGGTGCTGAGGGGGCAGCCCTTACTCCCAGGGTGCTACGCACCCTGGGAGCAAGGGTCAAATGCTGTTTTGAAACAGCCATTGTTTTGAAACAGCATGTCAAATCAAATCAAATCAAATCATAGGGCTGGAAGGGACCTCATGAGATCATCGAGTCCTGTTGGCGTTGTTTCAAAACAACGCTGTTTCAATGGGAAACCAGGTTTAAGCCGTTCCGAAAGAATGGCTGCCATTTCGAAACAAGAGGTTCCTTGTTTCAAAATGGCTGTGCGTCGTGTGGCCATGGCAATTCTTATTTTGAAACAACCTCGTTGTTTTGAAATAAGAATGCTGTGTGAACACACCCCGTGACCAATTCAATTATTCACACTCTGCTCTCATTTACATGTCAAGATATGGATTTAAAAGTATTTTTGCCACATGGTTCCAAAGGAGATTTGTTTTGCCACACAGGTGTGTTATGAGACTTAATTAAGTTGCCCTTAGGATTTGTGCATGGTCTATTGTTCTGCAAAACATGTTACAGATATGGGGTGCTTGAGTGAATAAACAGTATTTGTTGAAAGCTTTGAAATTGTTCAACAAAATGTTCTGTGTAAGTGACAACTTTGACTGTATTTCTCATAAGCCTTACAGTGAATTTGTACACCACTGGATTCTTGTCTTTTCTTTTGTGTCTACACAGATATCATACAAAGATAACAGAAGGAAAACAGAGTCTAAAACAACAAGACACGAGGACTGAGTTCCTGCCAGTCTAGAAGTGGGTTCAAGCTGCCCCCTGGGAACTAGCTACTGCAGATTGTTATAGATATGTGGCTAATCAGATACATATAGTTGTCAAGCCAGCTGTTGATACTATGATGATAGATGTTTGCCTACTTTCACCACTTGTGGATGCAGACAATATCTTTGTGATAACTGCAAACTTTGAGTAAATGGATTTCATTGCTCTGGGACCAGTGATGGAACAGATAGGGCCATTATCTCTTCTCCCTCCTGCAAAGTACCTACATGTATATATACACAGCAAAGAATGTTATTCATTCACTATGGATGCAACAACAAAGCAAAAAGGGCCAAAGGATTCTGGAGATTTGTCCTATTCAAGAGTGGGCAAGAAGACATTTTTGTTCCTGCTCAACTGTTTGGATATCAACCTCACAGGCTTAACTATACAGTGAGAACATAGTGGTGGTGGAACATGCTTTTGGATTACTGTAGGCAAAATGGAATGCAACGTATATGATGCCATACACCCTAATGGGATATAGTGGTCCAAGCACAGAGGGGGCATTTTAGATTGAAGAGAATAATAATTTTGCTGCTTTACTGCCTAATCATAGATTTAAAAAAAAAACAAAACAAAAAACAAGAAGTCCTGTGGCACTTAAAAGGCTAACAGATTTATTTATTCTTCTCGTGAGCTTTCATGGGAGAAAATCCCACTTTGATGAAGTGGGGTTTTCTCCCACAAAAGTTCATGCAAAAAATAAATCTGTTAGTCTTTAAGTACCACAGGACTCCTTGATCTTTTTTTCTGGACTAAACTAACATGGGTGCCCATTTGGAACTTTAATTCCAGTGCATCTCTGGGTTGTAATGATAGCATCCTGAACATATGGGGATGCCTCATGCCTTCACATGCTTGATCTGGAAGGCAAGCACAATGATGATGTGTAATTACATTGAACTACACAGGTTTCTGATGTCAGAGTGTGGCCATGAGATGTATCTTCTGTATTAATTTTACAAATATGAGGGTACTACTGGGATGAATTTTACACTGTGAATGTATTAGTTATCTTTATCTATAAGGTTGTCCTCAAGGGCCTTTGAAAGACAGAAACACAGGATTGTAAGAAAATTATTAAAGGTATTCCACACAGATAGCCAAAATCACAAGCCGAAAGGAAAGGAAATACAACATACAAATAAAAACAGTATAATCCAAACCAATCACAAGATAAGCCAAAATAAAATGCAAAATAATGTGCTAAAACATTGAAAAATAAAATGCAGCAAAATATGGAATTCCCCATCAGTTGTATTGGGTTTTTTCCCATTTATGTGTATAGGGGGGTGGCAATGGGAGTAGAGTGCATCAGATACTGCTAACCGCACAAATCCTTAAAGCGTGGACTGGCATATCCCCAGTCCTATCTTTTCCAGAAGCAGCAAAACATAGCAAAATGGGAACAACAGGATAGGAATAGGCATACCTTGGCTGTGGCTCTGGACAGATGTGTTCTGGGTTTTCCATCTGAGAATGCCAAATAGTCTATCAAGCATGTCTCACTAGAATTCCTGGTATCTTTCCCTCACCTCCCAGTTATGCTTCAAATAGTCTACTACCATCGTCTCCTCCTTCTACTGCTGCTTGTTTCTGTAGCTCCAATGTATGGAATCAGCCAGTCCCACTGGTCAACTCCCTTTGGATATCCAGCAGCCTGGTTCAAGAGAAGATTCACTAACCTTTGGTTCACAATCAGAAGCTCCTTGCAGTCTGTGTGTACTCCTCACCATTTCTTTTTCTTGGGTGGGTGGGGGGAGCAAATGAAAAAAAACAACACTTTTGTGTTCTCTGGAGTGAATTTTCTTCCACATTCCTGATATCAGAGAAAAGCAGAAATTAAAACTTCTCTCACATTCCACCCCAACTCATCCTTGTACTTATAACCTAGCTACCTGCTAGGTCCCAGGGTTCCTGATTCTCAGCAAGACGACAAGGTTTGCTGGTGGTTCATCCTCTCTGTCAGGTATTAACACTTAGTTAGGGTGACTCTGTTGAAGAGTTTAAGAGAGAGGTAAGTGAGGTACAAAGGCCAAGTAAGCCAAACATTATGAAGTGATAAGAGGTGCTGTGGAGAAAATATAAATAGTTCCACACATTTCAGAAGCTGGATTCACTTTTACAGGCTGCAACAGGGTAGCTGCTTTATAAGCATTCCCTTCCTACAATACCCTGCCTCAGTCTTCCCTCTTATGTAACTCAATAACTACCATTTAGGGTCTTCTCTCTCAACAATACCCTGCCTTGAGGCTGATTTCTGACTGAAAAATAGTGTAAGTGGTTTCAAAACATAAATCTCGACATAAAACCCATTGTATTACTCCAGTGCAGGTAGTCATTAAAATCAGGGGCATCGTTGCCGCTGGGCCCACTGGGCTCATGCCCTACATCTCCCTGGGCTGGCCCTGCCCCTGCAAGTCAGCAGGGGGGCCACCTCTGGCAGCAGCAGGAGCCAGTCCAGGTTGGGGCCATCTGACGCTGGCCACCAGCAGTAGAATCCAGCTCCAGCTCCGAGTTGGCTGCTGGTGGCTGGCAACAGCTGGAGCCAGATCAGGCTCCGGGATCAGATTGGGCCCCGAAGCAGGACAGGCAGCAGGACCCAGCTTTAGGGCAGCAATGTCCCTGATTAAAATCATCCAATATTTCCTTCAGTGGCCAACATAACACACCACAGCATCTGCAGCAGCCGTGCCCAGACACTCAGTCAGTTGTTGTTTGTCTCTCTGGCCCTGGACTTGGCGACCCAAAACCTTACAGCTGAAGTGCAATGCCAACTCTTCTTTACAGACATAACCACATCCTCCCAGCCCAGGAATCTCAACCTGTGGCTCTTTGGCTGCCCCCTTGGGGCTCTGGGCCCTCCCTGCCACTGGGGGACCCTTCAAGTAGTCTGCTCCAGGCTCCCCACTACCAAAGGTGGACCTGGTGGGCAGCCTGAGCGAGGCTCTGGGCTCCCCATCACCACTGGGGTACCCTATAAGGGGTCTTCTCCTGGTTCCACACTCTCCCCCACTCCCTGACAGGGCACCCTGTGGCAGGTGCCCTGGCCCAGCTCTCCCCATCTAAAACTAGGAGTCTACACCCATTGCGGCTCTCAAAACACTGGCTTATTAAAATGTTCCAAAAGGGTAGCTGTATTAGCCTAGTTCAGCAAAGCAAACAAGGAGTCCTGTAGCACTTTTAAAGAGTAACAAATTTATTTATCACATGAGCTTTTGTGGAAGAAAATCCCACTTCATCAGATGCTTTGAAGATGGGGGAACTTACAGAATTGGAGAAAAATAGATGCAGGGAAGTGTAAGTCATGCAACCCTGTCAGATTGTAACAGCAAATCAAAGCACTTAAGATTCAAACACTAGGGAACAGCATAAAGAGGAAGATGAGGTCAAATCACCTGTTTTAATGAGACAAAAATCCAAAGTCCTTATTTAGGCCTGAAGAGTCCCCCCATCTTCAAAGCATCTGACAAAGTGGAATTTTCTCCCATGAAAGCTCATGTGATAAATAAATTTGTTAGTCTTTAAATCTGCCACCAGACTCCATGTTTGGTTTGGCTTATTGAAGGAATTAAAAAAAAAAAAAAGGCTCTTCTTATCTTTTTGGTGGCTGACCACTGCCTACCTAGTATTCTACCCAGGAGAGCATTCATCACTTCCCCTGTGCCTCTCTCTCTCTGGCCCTGGAGACTCCACTGCTCTCCCCTGCCTTCAGCCCTTTCTGGCCCTCTATTTCAGCTATCTGGCTCAGAGACTAGAGGCATTTTCCTCTACTGCTCTCTTGCCTTCAGCCCTCTTTAGCTCCCTGGCTATGGCTCTCTTGTTTGAGGACACCATCCAAAGAACCCCTCGTGCTGCTCTCCTGCCCTCAGATTCCACCCAGGAATGGAACAGTGTCTCTGGCGGCTCTTCTCTTCTCCTCAATTTCTTCCCTGACCCACAGTTTCTCTATTTATGTCTCTGCTCTCCAGGGCCCAGGTGCCCTCTTTGAAGCAGAAGACCAAAGCAGCAAAGGAAACAGGTGAACTGACCTGCTCCCAGTTAAAGGGCTAGTGCCACCCTGTGACACAAGACAAAGCCCACCCTATTTCAGATCTTCCAAAACAGTAATAAATGCTAGTGCTCTACAAATTTACTCTGCTACTACCTGTTAAACCTAACCCATTTCCTAAATCCACCATAACAGTATAGCATGCATCATTCCAGGCTGTGAAGCTAGTTCCTTTGTCACATCCACCCCAAGTCATTCCTTTGCTTGGGTCTCATCTTGATCAAGACTATTCCACATGGAGGCTCTCTACACTGTGTGACTAGGCTCAGATAAAAGGAGAGGTGATGGTGAAGCATTAGATGCAGGATCCTCATGCTCCCACTCACTAGACTTTGACTTCCTTTGCCCCCCACTCAGAACAATGTCTGGAGCTCTGGTATCACCCAGTACAAATTCAGGCTCCATGCTGAGGGCATTATTGATGATACAGTCCACCTGATCATAAAAAGGGAACCACTGGGAATTACCAGACCTCATATTATGAGCCTTGGTATTTCAGTACTCCACCTAAGACTCCTTGATCTTCTCGCTACCCAGTGACAGTAGAATTTCATCATGGCCAGTCAATCAGACATGTTCCATGGGAGCTTTGGATTTCTGTCCTTTGCCCTTGCTAGCCTTGTAACAAAGTTGCAGCAATGCCTTTCTGATGACCCATGCCCAAATAGGTACACATTGAGATGGGGATTTGTCAATGGGCATTCACAAAATTGGAGATGCGTACCAGAGATAGGCACAGTCACTAGCACTGGAAGCCGTGTGAGTTTGGGAATCAAATAACTGGGTAATCCTATATCCCAGTGGTTTCCAGACTTAGGGTTTAGACCAGTACTGGATTTCAGACCCTGAGGCTCTGGGTTGTGGCACCTCCAACTGCTGCTGCCAAAAGACTGGAATGCATTGCTGGAAGATGCAATTGTTGGGTCATGGGCATAAATGAATTTTTTCAACTGGGTCCTGAGAAAAAAAGTTTGAAAACCATTGCTATATACGGCAATAAGGGACTTCTGGCTGGGGAACAGAGACTATGTTGATGGCAAAATAGGTCAATGGAGTATAAAGTCCTGGTACACTGTAGAAAGGCATTGGAGGAGAATTAGGCACAGATTGTTATATCACAGCAAAACCTTATGTTTATGACTGTCAGCTGCCTTAAAGTGTTTCCACCAACATGTGAAAGAAGGGATTCATGATTTGTACAGGGAGGGGGAGGATTTAACAGGAGCAATCAAGTCATTACTTGAGCAAAATCACTAGCGAGGAGCCCTAAATTACTCATTTGTGGCTACAAAGGGAGATTGTAGCGGGGCTGGGAATAGAATCCAGATTTTAGAGACTCAGTGCAGTGCCTTAATCAACCATTCTTCTTCCAATAGCAATCACATCATAAATACAACAGTCAAATATGAAACACATCCAAATTAAAGAACCTGGGTCAGATTCTCTGTGCAAAATGAATGTACAGCATTTGAGCTCTGATTTGGTAGCATTTCACACCCACTTTGCAAAGGGATAAATAATGCCTATGCAAGCTGCACTGAAATGGAGATTCAGGCTGTGTGTACATAAAACAAATCCATGTCTGTTCTTTAACCAGACCTACTCCCACTTTCTTGAAATCTTATGTAAATCTCCTGTTACTGACACACAAATATTCCTTTTCCTCTCCCTCCAGCCACCGACTTCAGTTTGATGGCATTTCTTGTTTGCTGCCTGTTTGATGTGTGTAGGAACTTTGTTGCCTGACATATGTGTACAGTGACCATGCTAATTTATGAAAAAAACATTACAACAAATTTTGCCTCACAGGGGATATTAAGATGATGTTGCAGGTTTAGCTGCTCTGCTTAGTCGATACATCCTGTTAACACACATCAGGAAGCCTTAGAGTTTTTAGATCACTGCTTCTTATTGCATATTTATATTAAAATACATAAAAAGAAATAAAATTAATGACAGCAGCAGCACAGTAGTTGACATTCTGAGATGCACAGTGTGTAATCAGTGAACAGAAACTGGATCAATCTTGTATTAAATTACAAAAGTCCTATCCAGACCTAGATGTAGCCTTTTTAAAGGACATTTTTGTGTTGGATTTACCTTTCATGAAGTTAAGAGGTGACATACAGCACTGGCTTGGCACCAGGGGGAGGTGTGCAGGTGTTATGTAAGTTTTCCCTCATAGATCTGTCTTGTGCCCCTCATACTGACAGGTCACCACCTGTCCCTTAGTATTGCACTACTGGGTCTATCTGCAATAGCCATTCTTATGCATGCTGAAAAAAATAGGATTGGCACTTCTCTTAGTGACTTTTGGATCAATTTAATCAGGCTAACCATCTGGGTCATTTCAACTCTCTTTCCAAACCTATAATAATTACAGTTTTGAATCAATCATTTCCAACCAGCTGCATTCAACACAAGCACTGTGATTGGCTCATAATTAATTTTAATTGAAATAATTATAGTTTTTGAGTCAATAACACCCAGATCAGATGAACTAAAGGACCCTGTCCCAACCCCAATCATTACAAAAAAAAAAATTGGAGCATCTTTGTCTGCTCAGAACAAATAAGAATAGATCAGATTAAGTTTTCATAGTAAAGAACTTTTGTTCACTGACCTACGTGCTCTGAACCATTTCATTTTGTGTGTCTTACACCATAGTGAAAGCTGCTTCTAAACCAGAAAATAGCATTTCAAAGTTTAATCTACATCTAGTCAACTAGCACTTATATCTTACAAAACTCTTCGTATCAAGAAATTCACACATAAAAGCCCATCGTGTCTGGTACACTAAAGGGAATCATCATGCAAGTGGTTAATAAAATAATTCAGAGTCACTGAAACTCTACCAGTTTGTGCAAAAATTTAAAGAATTCCTCTAGCTTGTGGTACTACTTCACCAGCCTCTCTCTGTTGATGGGGACCCATATGAAAACTACTGAATCAAAATGCAATTCCCAGGGCAGGGGGGAGAGGACAGTTTTTGCAGAACTCCCCAGGAAAATAAAACACTGGAGAAAGGAGGCCATGTATGCATTTTACTAATTCTTTCTCCACAGAAGCAGCTGATCCATGCCAACAATTCCTCACAGGCAGATTTAAGAGCAAGCCCCCATTTCTTTCTCCCTAAATATCTCTCTCTCTCCTCTCTAAGTAGCACCCATCATCACTTACTCCCTCTCATCTGCAGAGAGAAAAGGCCCCTGAGCTCCTGTTCTGTGGGTGGGCCAAGCAGAATGGGAAGAACAAGAAGATCTGGGCCACACCTAGCTGATTTAGCACTAGAGAACATGAGCTTCCCAGCTGGCAGCAAGGGGCCCTCACCACAAGAATATTAAACCAACTCAACAAAATTCATTTTAATAGCAGAAGCAAACTGCATATACTTTGTTTGGCCCAGAAAACAACTCAATTTTTCATCCTGGCACAGTTTAAGCTAATAGGCTGCAATGATTTCAGTTCACACTAATGCAGTGTTATGTGATCTATTTATGATCAGTGTTTACCAGAGCATTTGGTGTGCTGATGGAAGAAACAATTGCTTGGTTTGATATCAGTGAGCGCTCTCTTCCGATCAAGAGCTGGTACTACACTTCTCATTTTCTAAAATACAATAAAGTCAGATTTAATTTCAGTTATTAAAAAAAGATAATTTTCCTTTATAAGAATTTCTTTTATCTTGGTGTCTATATGAGCCTCAATTTTTATATCTATTATACTCTAAACATCATGCTAGCTTAAGCCAAGTCACTTTTTAGAAAATCACTTACCATGATCACAGAATTCAAGGATTATAAAACAATTTTAAGAATGTATTATTTTATTCAGATTTCTAAGGAGAGGCAACCAAAGGGTTGGGAATCACCCCTAACCTCTGTATCCCCTTGAGAAATGGGGAAGTCAAAAAACAAATACTTAAGCAACAGTGTTCTAAAACAAAGGCAGCAGCACAGAATAGCTCTGGAATAAATCCACAGCCTACAGCACCTCTTTGCTGAAGATACATAGCCGCTTCACGAAGGCATAATGTAATCTACAGGACACACACTGTCAGCAAAGGCTTTAAAACATCCTGCCACTCTGAAGAATAACAGGTCATTACTTCTGTGCTAGTCTGACTATAAAGACTATGGGTGAAGAGAGACGCATGAAAAAGGCAAGGGTGTGTAGGGAGGAGGGAGAGGAACTATGAACACAGACATCAAAAGAAATATGGGCAACACTGCACATTCTTCTGATGTTTAAATTTACTGTTTTGCACCTGTCTATCTCTTGTAGTTTTGAAGTGTTTTTTCTCATCATCTCATGGGATTGTTAATGGGATAAGAAAGCCTTTCCCCTAACTTGAAGCTCATTGAGGGCCAGCCCAGGTGGTGATGGTGACCAATGGTTGTTTGGTGGCTTATGTCAGATGGTCTACCAATACAACTGGTATACGTCATGACAGTCCCAGAAGAGAGACACCATGGATTGCATAGACCTGAAATTTAGAATACCTTTTCACACTTTTAGGTGCTGAAGCATCCTGATAGAACAGAGTAGTGTTACCCTTTGCTGTGCATATCATGAGGATGTTATTAAGACCCTCAATATTATTCTGCTAAAACACCTGCCACAATTCTATTAATCCTGCCATCTAGCAAATACTTTGGCTAGTCTCTTGAGCCATCTCTGCCTGATCTATGACTGCTTTGTGCTGCTAGCATGGCACATGTGGGGTGGGGCAGAACAGAATATCAGACCCACTCTCTTTATACTTTTTGTTTCTCATGCGCCAGAATCCTGATGAGCATACACTGCTTTAGAAATCTGTGTATTCTGTTTTCTGGAAGAGAAAGGATGGAAAAAAAACATTTTTATTATACTACTTCCATTTCTATATATTTATAATTTTTCCAAGTCCTGTTACCCAAGTCAAAATATGGAACTTGTAACAATAACATCTTCTATTTTAAAGCATCTTTCATCTTAAATGATTGGAGCTTTTGGATGCTACTGGAAAAAAACTGTAGGCAGCAGCATCTTCTCATTATTTATAAACATTGTATATTTACACATACCTGGATCACATCACTGGCCACATAGTCAACTGTGAGGTAAATTTAACAATTGTTTAACTGCACATCAACACCACTTACTTATTTGATACTGGGAAACAGAAATATTTTATCTAAAAATTATACAAAACTTTGACGAGAGAAAGGAACTGCCAGATTTCAAATTAAATAAGGATACCAGAGTTTAATGATCCTTACTAAAGGGGCTACAGGAAGGATCTTCTCTGGAGGTTTCTTATCCAAGTATTGACCTGGTAAGTTATCCCTACAGTTCACAGAAATGAAAGAGAAAATATATGCAGCTCTTGTAATCAACAGTGACTCTGTTAGACAGGTCTATGCACATTCTAGCCTAGTGAATCTGAGTGCCTTTACTGAGGCTAACACATTCCAGCATCAGCTCCTAAGACTGAAGTGAACAACATTCAGATCTATCATTTGTGAAACGTTCAAACTTGCAAAGAGAAGCACTGCTCATTGACATGGATATTGTTTACTGTACTGTGCACTCAATCAACTTACAGGATAATCTGCCTTGCAATAAATTCACTCACTAGAATGTCTTACTCAGCCACACATTTCAACAAGTAATACAATACAGCTTACAGAGAGAGTTGGATTTGAAATATTTATTTCAGTATCTTCTAAAAAATGCATTAAAAAATCCTTCCTCTGAAATTCTACCCTCTTTGTCCTGTCTAAAATAGTGACATCAGGCTAAAAATCTGAAGGAAGGTATCTTCAAGTTATAGATGCTTCTTCATTTGTATACCGAGCTGCTTCCAAACTGATATGCTATGCCCTTTGAACCATATGACTTGCATAAATGCCATCTTGCACATTATTGACAATAGCTATTTCATAAAATAACAGAACCTTCTCATTGTGAAGTTATTTTATTATAACATAACTTCAGCCTAGAGCTAACGCATCAGCTCCACCTTACATACTATTTACACAGAAAATCATGCAGGAAATAGAAGCCAACATAATATAAGGGTATGTGTACAGTGTGGGCACTGTGTTGAGCTCCACGAAGTGATGCAGCAGAAAGTGGAAGACCTGCTCAGTTGATCCTGGTAGTGCTTCCCAGCCAATGCAATTAATTCATCCACTGCAAAAAGAATAATGTAGCATTGACCAAAGGATAATTCCTGTTGATGCAGCACAGTGAAGACACTCCAGTAAGTAAAAATTAGTAAGAAGCCAGGAGATATACAAGTCTGAGTAAGTACTTCCTGTTGATGGCAGCTGGCAGCGTAGACAAGACCCAAGTGTGAGAGTGAGCAAGATGCTACAAAACCTACCAGAGGACCTGTAGCCTAAACCATATCACAGAAATAAGCTTTGAGATTGGGAGGGCCTTCTGTGTTATAGTGTAGCAGAAGCTAGAGATGTGGCAGACAGAAGGGTAGAGGAGTGTTCAAGGAATCTCCACCACACAAATCTACCAGCAAACTTCCTCCACAGTGTGGGAGCATACCAATCTTGGGAGCTGTTGTAGATTGCCTGAAGGGAGTGTAGAAAAATAGTTTTTCCTGTTCCCCATATGTTTTCCCTACATCAACCCCACGTACTTGGGCCTGACACATGTAGCAGTATTTAGCCCTATAAATGGAAATGCAATTGGTACTTTTACATGTATTAGCAAAATTTGGATTTAGTAACCAATGTATTGCTTGGCTCAAGCTTTTATTCACTAACCCACATCCAAAGAGTTATCAGTGATATTATTTGCTCCCCATTTCCATTACAGAGAGATTTGACTTAGCTCTAGCCTTTAGCCATTGTCATTTGAGCAACTCAACATACTCATGCTAACAGAGTAGGTCAAATAAAACATAAAATTATGCTCTGCAGAGATGATTTTTTTTTTGTACTTAAACCCCAGGTTCCATTCTTAATCTTTCAACCATTACTAAAATATCTGGCCACCTCTTAGCATATAAATTTAATTGGAGTAATTCAGAAATCTCAGGCTTGAACAAATATGCTTACAAAGTCCTTTCCCTCAGTTAGGATTTTGAATGGTAATCCTCTTATATGAAATATTTAGGAATACTGATTTTCAATACTATTCAGCACATCTGTAAAATAATATGGAACCAATTATTGTCCAAGTGTCTGACAATTAGAGGAGATGCCAAGATCCAAAGGGGTAGCCATATTAGTCTAGTTCAGTAAAACAAACAAACAAGGAGACCTGTGGCACTTAAAGACTAACAAATTTATTTCTTAGTCTTTAAGTGCCACAGGACGCCTTGTTTGTTTGTTTTAGGGGAGATGTAATCATTAACCTTCACTTTGTGGGCTAAAAATTAATATACTTAAAATGAATATCCTTTCTAGAATTTTGTATGCTTGGTAGGTCTCCCTAATTCTATTCCTGAAACTTATTGAAAGAAGTTCAATAATATTTTCAGAACATTCCTATGGGGCACAGATAAGAAACCTAGACTGGCTCTGAAGAAATTACAACTCCCTCTGTCTTTGGGGTTGTGGCCCCGGCCTCCTGGGATAACTTACTGAATGTGCCAAAATCAGGTGGGGCTGTAAAAATGAGGGGCCAAACCCCCAAACCACTGATGAGTGGTACTTAAACCAGTCTTCCAGTCAGCAACAAAATATGCTTCTGATTCCCCACTCTGATCATCACCAAGCATAGCAAAATAGAAACGGCCCCCTTTATTGCACATCATCTCCTCCTGTCCCCACCTAGCCACTGGGTCTCTTAAAGAAATAGTTTCTCCTGACCCCAAAGGGCCAGCCACATCACCCACAATAATATAGGCTTGGATCTTACCCAAAATACCACGCTGCCAGCCAATCCTTTAGTAATTGCAACTAAAGGTTTAATATAAAAAGTATGAGAGATGTTAAAGGGTCAAAGTGAATCACATACATACAAATGATTTAGAGTCCATGGAAAGCAAGTCCTTCAAAAATCTGTAGTTTGCAGGTTAATCCAATTCCTCTGGTGTGAACCCAGCACCTAGGTGGGTCACAGTCCTTTGTTCAGTCCCAGAAGAATGGTGACAGAGGACAGTGTTGATTGCAGGCTGAAGCCTGAAGACAAAATGGGCATGGGGCCATTGCCTTTTATTACCTTTGGTTTTTCCATGCTCCCAGAGTCCTCACCAAATCAAAATGGAGTTGAGTCACATGGTCAGGCTGGGTGACTGGTCAAACAAGTTTCTTCACTTCACTGTACCAGGGAGTTCCTTTGATGGGCCATCAAGAGGACAAAGGTTTTGCAGACACTCAGTCTGTGATTGCCTTAGAATCAAATGACTTAGAACACATATAAAACAAATAGGTTCCTAATTTCTAATGGGTATATGATACCTACATTTAAAATTTATAATCAATCCTAGCAGATTACTGCCTTTCTAGTCATACCAAACATGGTATATCACATATGGATTATTGCAAATATGAAATATTAATTAGAAAAATAATCAAACAGTCCCCTAGACCCAGACAGCATCACAGGGAGCATTTCATTTTCTCAATTTGAAAAAGTATATTCCCTTTTTTTAAAGCAGGCATCACTGTAGTTGTTAAATATGACCATACCAACCCCACCTTGGTTTCAGCTTGAATTAGAATTGATAAATCCTCTCCCTCTTTCAGGGACTGTAGGATCAGCTTACTATATATTTGATGGCTTCAGAGTTCTCACAACACTAGTTGTGAAGGCAGCTTGATCAAACTTGACTAGAAAGTTCTGCATGCAAAAATTCTTCTATGCAGAGATGGTCTTAGGGAGCACCCTATTCTTAAAGTTCAGTGGAAAAACTTCAATCTCAATGGATTGTATGGCCAGAGGAATTATGACTGCATTATAGCTAATTAGCAGTGATAAATTTAAGTCACTTCAGCAATAATTTGGTTTGCTCTAATTCAGAGCATGGAAATATTCCAGTTACATTTACTTAGAAATGTTTTTGTATCAGATGCAGTTGGTGCTCCAGAAGCTCCAGAACATCTATTATTAAGAAAGAAACTTCACAGCTTACTTAGCCAATGGTAGTCTTTTATGATTTTTCTGACCCAAAAAACTGAGTCAAAGACTAATAATTTGGGAGACACTTAGAATAGGGATTTGAATACACAGATATGTCCAACCCAGTAGAAACCAGTTGGATCTAATCTCTACGTTCAAAAAGCAGATATAGACTTAAAACTATGTCTTATTCATCAAAAGACACCTTTTGTCTACACTGCAGTCATCAACGTAGTGGCATTGATTGAGCAGGGCTAGTGAAGACACACTCAATTGGTTACCAAATGCTTCTCATGCCAACTCTGGGTATTTCACCAAAATGAGAAGTGTAATGTGTGTAGATAGGATAGTATCTCCTGTCAACATAGCATAATGAAGACAGCATGGCTACTCAATGCAAGGTACATCCATTTCCTTTTCATTACCTGCATAAGGTAGCTTGCCTGTCTTGCATCAACTGAGCCTCACAGTGTATTGAAATCTCTAGTCTTCTCATAGATGAATGGTTATCAGACTCATAAATGCTGACCACTGTTGGAAATGTTGGTGCTACATTACCTCGGATGTTTTGTAAGTTCCCATATCAAGAATTCTAAAATAAGGTAGGTTAAATGTCCAATTTAATAGAGGATGCTAAATTGAGCCTTCACCCCTAAGTTTCAGTCTTGGATATATTCCTGGCACCTAGAGGTTACCTGGCAACAAGGCAACTGTTTCCAACATGCACTTTTGATCACTAAAAAACGAATCCTGAAAAAATGAAGAAGTCAGTCCCCCACCAAACATTAATATCTGACTTAGTGATATGACTGACATTGCAGCTAATGAATCATTGACATTTCATAGAAGGGGAGTACCAAAAACTCAAAGTGATTTGGGCTGACTTTTTAATAAGTCAATGTTAATGTAGTTCCTGAAGATAAATGTGTCACTTCCTCTTCCTTTCCCCCATCCTAGCCATCTTTATTTACTTTGTGTACGATGATAAATCTGGTATATTGTTATATTAATTCGGTTTGAAAAAATTAAATTAAAAATATTCAGAATACAGTCTGATCCTTTAAAGGTATCTAGAAACAGTTTAGGACAATCTGATTCCATATGGATGAGTTCACAGTCAGCCAGATCTGGTGTGGTGATAATATTGGAATAATGCAATGAGCCTTCTACCTTGGATCATAGACTACGTCTACACTAGAGGGTTCAGTTAAGCCAGCTTAAAGTAGATCTTATTGTGCCGGCTTAGAGAGTCCACACTCAAATTACCAGGGCACTTCCCGCATCTACACTGGCAGCTGCTAGGTCTCCCTAAAAGGGGTGCATTGTGGGTAGCTGGCCCACAGTGCACCCAGGAGTGTCACTATACATAAAGATTAGGTGGGGCCCAGGTCCCCACTGGCCGCCTGGGCCCCGCTCCATTCTCTACCCCCCGGGCTGGTTGCACAAACCCTTCCCAACCCCCCCCACAGCCCCTCAAGTCCTTCCTTAACACCCCCGGTCCCCCCCACTGTCCCAGGCTGAGCCCCTCCCACACTCTCTTTCCCTACCAGGCCAGCATGCCTTCCCCCCAGCTCCCTTACCCAGCCACCAGAGGAAACCGCAGCCACAGCACAAGCTGAGGCTCCTGGCCTGAAAGAGCAGGGGCAGGTGAGAGTGGGTACAGTGGACCTAGGAGGAAACCTGTTCAGCCCGTAACCCAGACTGACCATGTGACTCAATTTCATTTCGAGTTGGAAAGGACCCTGGGAGCATGGGGAGGGCCAAAGGGTGATAAAAGGTAGTGGCCTCATCTCCATCTTGTCTTTAGTCTTCAGTCCGTCTGCAACCAACACCCTCCTCTGGATCTATCCTTTTGGGACTGAACAAAGGACTGGGACCCAGCCAGGTGCTGGGTGCATACCAAAGGAAGAGGACTAACCTGCAAACTGCATATTGTTCAAGGATTTGCTTTCTATGGACTCTAAATCATTTGTATGTCTGTGATTCACTTTGACCCTCTCGCATTTCTCGTATGTTCTTTGTTTTCCTTTTATATTAAACCTTTAGCTGTAGTTACTAAAGGGTTGGCTGGCAGTGTGGTATTTTGGGTAAGATCCAAGCCTATATTGTTGTGGGTGATGTGGCTGCCCCTTTGGGGTCAGGAGAAACTATTTCTTTAAGAGGCCCAGTGGCTAGACAGGGACCAGGGAAGCTGATGTGCAATAAAGGGAGCTGTTTCTATTTTGTTATGGTTGGTGATGACCAGAGTAGGGAATCAGAAGCATATTTTGTTACTGACTGGGAGACTGGTTTAAGTACCACCTGTCAGTGGTTTAAGGGTTTGGACCCTGGTTTTTCAGCTTGCCCTTGTTTTGGCACATTCAGAAGATTATCTCAGGAGGCCCAGGTCCCATGGGTGTCTCTCCAGAGGCCACGTGCCAATGGTGAAGCATGCATGCTGTCTGGCCTCAGCTGTTGCACCAACATTGCCCCTACTCCATGTCCTGCCAGGCCCCCACCCTGCTTGTCTCTGGATCCCCACTCCATATGGCCCTCTGCCCTTGTGCCACCATGCGAGTGGCTCTGCACCCCCACCCGGGACCCTGCCTATCCCTAGGTCCTGTCCCCCATCCCTGCCCCACCATGCTCGCAGGAAGGGAGCACTCACCAGCACATGCACCAGGAGTTTGGCATGATGTCCTGTCTTCTGGGGTGGGGGGCCTCCTCCTGGGTCCCCGAGATGAGCTCCAGGCTGGCACTGCCTAGGCCAGTGCAGTGCCCTGTGCTGGGGTGCTGGTATCATACCAGCTCAGCACCACATCCTTATCCACCAAGCCCTTCCCCTGGTCATCGTCCTGGGATAGGGGCTCTGCAGCATTGATGGTACCAGCTGCCTGGCCACCATCAGCCTGCTGGTCCAGGAAGGCATGCAGCTGGGTAAGAGAGATAGGTGGTGTCAGCTGCCCCTGAGCACTGCATGGCCTTTCAGGCCCTATAGGAGGCCTGGCAGAAGTCTTTGACCTTCACCCTCAGCTTCTGGGTTGTGCGGGTGTGGGTCCTCTCTTCCAGGGCCTCTGACATGGCCCTATACACATCCTGGTTCCTCTGGCTTCCCTGGCCTGGTGAGTCCAGGATGGGGCCCGCCTCCTGTCCTGCCTGGCTCTATTCTTTGTCATGCTTGGCATACAGCCAGAGTCCTGGCTAGCTCTGGCTATGGAGCAGGGTGGTCTGGACTTTATCTTGCCCAAGGATTAGGCAAGGCAGGCACTTCCTGTTTGCCAGGAAGGTTTCCAGATGGCCAGGAGGCCAATTAAGTCAACTTAAACCTAATGCCAGGCTACACTGGCTTAAGTCAACTTAATAAAGTCAACTTAAAAAGTAAGTCAACTTAAGTGAGAGCTATTAAGTCTACTTAAGCAAATGTTTAAGTAGACTTAATAAATTCCGAATATAGCCTGGGCTTTGCTTAAGTTGACTTAAGAGGCTTTAAGTAGCCAAGCCCCAGTGCAGACATAGTCATAGTGAGTGCCCACCCACTAATATCTCTGTGAGAGGAACAGGAGTGTCTCCTGCTCTGGAGTCACAAATACTTTGAGCTTCTGGAGCCTCATCAGATTGTAGTGATAATTTATCTCTTTCCCCCTCTGGCTGTTTCCTGGACACTTAGGCTATGTCTACACCTAAAAATGACAGGTCAACCTAGTTAATTCAACCTAGCAAAGTTGAACTAAGTCAATTTATTTTGAATTAGTTAATTCAAATTAGCATGTCCATACCAGAAGCCAAAGTCAACCTAGCACATCCATACAGGCACTTGGTAGGTCAGTTTAGGATGTGTACATGCTGGGAAGCGTGCCAACATGGCACCTGAGAAGGGCCTAATCCCCCAGCCAATCTCATGGAAAGAGGAAGTGAGCTCAGCACCTTCCATTGTGCCTGGAAACATTCAACACAGGGAGATCATGGACCAGACTCTGATCCTGCTATGTGCCAGGAAAGTGCTCAACACCCGCTATCCAGTGCCTAGTGCCTCTTTACCTGGAGCATGCTCTTCTTGGACCCTGACAGCACAAAGCAGACAACAGCACCACCACCATGCTGACCCTGCAAGCTGCCATGCTGACAGTGCCATCCGTGCCCTGTTGCTTCTGGGCATGGGCAACCAGCAGCTACTGGTGGAACCACGTCATCCTCACCATCTGGGACAACAACCAGTGGCCCAGAATTTCTGGATGAGCAAGCAGACCTTCTTTGAGCTGGTCTGTGAGCTCACCCCAGTCCTGCAGCACAGGGACACCCAGTTCATACCTCCCTGCCTGTGGACAAGTGAGTGGTTGTCACAATATGGAAGATGGCAATCCCAGACTCCTACCACTCTGTTGCCCACCACTTTGGTATCAGCAGGGCCACTGTGGGGCCCGCCCTCCTGCAGGTCAGCAGGGCCATCAACCGGGTACTGTTAGCCTGCCTCATCACCCAGGGCAACCTGCAGGACACCCCCAACAGCCTCACTGCACTCGGCTTCCCCAACTATGGGGGCATCATGGACAGGACCCGAATCATCCTCCAAGCCCCAGAACACTAGGCCTGGACTACAGGAACCTTGAGAGATACTGCTCCATTGGTCTGCAGGCTCTCATGGACCACTGAGGGCTCTTCAACAACATTTACTTGGGCTGGCCAGGGAAGGCACACAATGACCATGGGCTCAGGAACTCTGCCCTGTACAGGTGCATGCAGGTGGGTACCTTCTTTCCCCAAAACACCATCACCCTCGGGGCCATGCAAGTGCCCATCCTGATCCTGGGAACTGCTGCCTACCCCTTGCTCCCTTGGTTCATGAAGCCCTAAACTGCCATCCTGCATGCCAGCAGGGAGCTCTTCAACTGAAGGCTCAATAGGTGCCACCAGGTCATAAAGCATACCTTTGGATGGCTCAAAGCACAGTTGATGGCCTTCCTGAGGTGCCTACATCTCACTGAGCACACCATCCCAGAGATCATCAAGTGCCTGCTGTGTGTTCCATAACCTTTGTGAGCTGCAGGGGGAAAGGGTTTCCCACTTCAGGGAGGCCAAAGTCCAATGCCTAGTGAGCCCAGCGGCGAGTGGTCATCATCCAGGAGGCAATGAAGGACCACTTCCTGAGCAACGAGCACTGAAGGCTGGGCCAGCTACGAGGCATCCTCAACTCCCCACCCTACCCATGCCATGCATTGGGGGAGGCAGGTCCTAGGCCTGCACACAGCCACCCTGGGACCTGGGGCACCAGCAACAAGGGATACTGGGGTCCAGAGAAGTGGCACCCTCAGCTCACCAAGGGTAGAGGTGCTCTTTCAGCCTCTCCAGGGTGTCTGTTTGGTGCTGCAGGGTGAGGCTTTGGCACTCGAGGGTGATGGTCTGCTGCTTGACCAGCTGGAGGTGGCACTGGAGCATCCCCCATCTGGTCCTCTGGTGGGCATCAAGCCTGTCCCACCATGCCATCTAGCATGCAACTGACTCCTCGATGAGGTGGATCAGGTCCCCAAAGTGCTCATCCCATGAGTGGTGTGGCCTCCTCTTCCTCCTGGTCGTGGCTGGAGGGATCCTGGAAATGGCGTGTGCCAAGGGCACCAGAGCTGCTGGAGAGAAGCAGAGAACAGAGTTCCTTCCATTAGCTAGCTCCCAAGTGAGGTGCGCAGCCTGACGGGTGCTGATGTGCCCTGACCGCCCCCCCTGTTTCCCAAACCCTGTCCTTTGGGACTGACCCACCAGAGACATGCTGTTGTGCTGTCCTGCCCATGTTGGGTGTGGTGCCCACAGTGATGAGCTACAGTCAGCCCTGCCCTTAGGGTGTCTCCTGAAACCATGGACTCATGCTGTCTGGCCTTGATGCTCCCACCTATGGTCCCCTACCCCCCTGCCAACAGGACCCTGCACCGCCTGGGTCTGGATCCCCTCACCACACAGTCCCCAGCCCGCCTGCCCCTTGGGAGGGCCTCCACACACACTCTGGGACCCTGCATGTCCCTGGGCCATGTCCCCCTGTAGTGCCTGTCCTACAGGCATGCCCAGCCCTGCCCGCAAAGAGGAAGGGAGGAGCACTCACCAGCACATGCAGCAGGTATCCGGTACGCTGTCTTCTCAACCAAGTCATCTACAGTGAAGGGAGCCTGCTCGTTCTCCTGCTCCTCTGCTGAGGCCTGGATGTCTGCAAAGGCAGGGATCAGCTCCGGGCTGGCTCTGGGGTCTGGGGCTGTTGGGGTGCCCTCTAACTGGCTCCAGAACCACATCCTCATCCACTGAGCCCTCCTCGTGGTCGTTGTCCAGGGAGGAGGGCTCAGTGGTGTCAATGGTGTGGGCTGGGAGCCTGGTGATCTCACCCCCCAGGAAGCTGTGGAGCTGCTGGTAGTACAGGCAGCTGGTGGTGGGAACTGCCCAAGGGTGAGCCTGCCCTTCCAGGCCTTGTGGTACTGCTGGTGGAGGACTTTGATTTTTACCCAGACCTGCTCTGTGTCACAGGTGCGCCCCATCTCTGGCAGGACCTGGGAGATATCAGCATATATCACCCAGTTGCAGTGGCTGCCCTGGAACCTGGAGAACATTGCCTCATCCCCCCAGAAGGCAAGGAAGGCAAAGAGTTCCTCATGGGTCCAGGGTGGAGCCCTCCTCCGTGTCTGGCTGCTGCTGGTGCCCTGTGACATGGTACCTAAATGGCTGTCCTGCCCAGGTCTGAGGAGCACAGTGGGAAGGGCTTAGCCTAGGGCAGGCTCTTCCTGGTGCCAAGAACCCTGGGAGGAAGGTCAGGAAGCCAGTTAGCTCAACCTAGCCAATTAGTTCAACCTAATGCATCCACACTGATTTAGGTGGAACTAATAAGTTTGAATTAACCACTAGTTTGACCTAGTGGATGGTAGTTCAAACTAAAGATGCCCTTAATTTGACCTAATGAAAGCCTAGTGTGGACTAGGACAAAGTTAGGTTGAATTAATCCTCCTTAATTCAACCTAACTTTGAAGTGTAGACATAGCCTTACTCAGTCTACTACCCCCTTCACTGAAACAGTCTTCCCCAGCCCACCTGTTTTATGCCCTCAGGATTTGCTCTGACTCCCAAGCTACCCCAGTCACACACACCATCTAACCATCTCCCAGCACTCCACCCCAAAGGTGCAAAGCTTCTAATTTACAGTTTAGCACTCAGCGACTTCACAACAGCAGTGTCCCCCTAACATGCACACTTTTCACAGAGTAACACTTTTGTGCTGGTTTATGTTTAATCATGAAAAGCACAAGAGAGTACAGATCATACAAAATAATAATAGTCTGAAACCTCAATGCCCCTCACTTTCTCTCTTACCCTGCCTTTGGAAACCTTTAAGGACAATCCGTGTCTACAAGGCATATAGGCCGGATGACGCTGCCTCATATTAACTGTTGTATGGTACATGATCTCTTCTACATGGAGCGCCTGTGACCTTGCTCCCTGCTCCATACTTCCTCTACCTATCTCACTCAGTTTCTGCTTGTTGCTCAAACCTGTCAAGGTCACCTGGCCTCTTTGCGTAAGTTTTACAATCAAACCTTTTACTAAATTGGTGCAACTTTGAATACAGTTAAGGGGTAACATTTTGTTCTACCCCAATAAGGTTCCACTGTTCCTACCTTCCCTCCTCCATTCAGAGGAATCAGCTAAACCATTTTTTTCTAAGCATATCACTGCTTTCCAAAATAAATTTTGTGAAGTCTAAATATGATTGTTAACCTTAAGTATTCCCCTTTGTCCCTGTCTGAGGTCCTGTCAACAGTGGTGGATCCACATGAATATAGATACTCATAATGTACAAGTTTTTCATAGTACAACCTCATAATTTCAACCAGAATTCATGAATTGTAGAGAGAGCTTCAGCTTATTACACCTCCTTGGTAATAAGGAGAATCTTTATTACTTTTTAAGAAGACTTTTTGCAAGACGAACAATTTAATATGATTAATGGTATCTGTGTCCTTTGGACACATGCAAACAAAACTCGCTTCTAACCATTGAAACAAACAAGGAGTCCTGTGTTCCACAGCACTCCTTGTTTGTTTTACTGAAATATACTAACACAGCTGCCCCTTTGACTCTAAACAATGGTATATCATAAGATTATATAGATTGAAGCTAATTATATGAAAACCTTGCTAAATATGACAACTACCTCAGCAATCCGTGAATGCCAAATACAAGTCATCTTGGTGGCATGGGCTCAACAGTTACCAAAACACTGGAAAGATGGCATGCTCTTTTACAAGGTTCACACCAAACCACAAAATCCTGGGCAGAGGAGGAACTTTACTATGGAGATCGACATAGCAAACCCCTTAACACTGCCAATGACTGGTATGAGGGGGAAAATGAGGGACTTTAGTACTAGAAGACCCATGATTCTTTCTTAACTATAAAACTGGCACCCAAGTTGTACCATCTTTAGTGACTTAATAAAGTAAGATACATACACTAATGCTACATCAATTTGAATCCCATTTTCCTGTAAATTCCTTAATGTTTGGTTAAGTTTGAGGACTTTTTCAGTTACTTACATATGATTGATTGAGCCTTACTACTCTGGTTCTCAGTGTTTACCAGCTATATCTTTTGGGTGTATTCTGAGGCCATTTGCACCTATCCGCTTTTTGTAGTTATACACTGTCAGCCCCAATCGCCATAACAAGAATTATTTAAAGAATAATGTGACAATGGAAATAGGACCCACTGTGGTCTAGCAAATTGTTCACAGAGGTATAAAAGAGCACCAGAAACCTATGATATGATGGCATTCTGTTTAATGCACCACAAATACTCAAATTTATTAGTTACAAGGCTTCAGAACAGAGCTGCACAGGAATGCATCGCATACAACATATATTCAGCAAAGCCTTATCACCACTATCTACCACAAACAACAGCCTTGATGTCTCTTGAATCAGGTAATGATATCACCCTAGCCAGGAACTAATCATGCCACACTTCATACGGATCAGTTAACTGGAAGACCATTATGTATTTGTGTTTTAAACCTTGAAAAACACCTCACCGTTAAAATTTCTGTTGCAAATCAGTGAATTATGATGGGCCTCAGAACATTGCAATTCAATCCTCTTACATCAGTTGTGCTATGAAAGCCTTCCAGATAATCAGTCACCTGAAGGGGTCTTGCTAGAAATGTGCCCACCTTTTCAAACTTCTCTTTCAAAAAGTTCTGTTCTGATGGGATGAGTATATAACACAAATGACAAGAAATAGTACAGAATAGGGAGAAGTGAGTAAGCCTGGGATCTGTGATTTTGATTTTTCAAGGTGTGACAGCCTGCATACTCCATGGTCACCCTCACAGTGTAACTGTGCATTGTTTAATGCACAGTATGTCTCGAATAATGTTTTTGGAATGTTCATGACATACTGAATGTTGTTTTAGTAATATGCTTATTGCATGTATTATTATGAAGCTCCATTATGCAACAGTCCCAAAAATGTGTCTCATGCCTTAAAACGTATCCAAGAAAGACCCCCTGAATAGAGGGGCAGTTTGCACCTTATTAAAGTTTGCATAGAAGAAACCCAACTTAGCATCCAGGAATAAAGGACTGGCTTAGAAGTCAACAAGGGAATCAGCAAAGGAGTTCACTGACTCAGGCCTTGGAGGACACTGTGACCTGGGCCTCCTGGGATAATCTTCTGAATGTGCCAAAACAAAGGCAAGCTGAAAAACCAGGGGCCAAACCCGCCAACCACTGACGGGTGGTGCTTAAACCAGTCTCCCAGTCAGTTACAAAACATGCTTCTGATTCCCCACACTGGTCACCACAAACCATGACCAAACAGAAACAGCCCCCTTTATTGCACATCAGTTCCTCTGGTCCCCACCCAGCCACTGGGTCTCTTAAAGAAATAGGTTCTCCTGATCCCAAAGGGCCAGCCACATTATCCAGAACAATATAGGCTTGTATCTTACCCAAAATACCACACTGTCAGTCAATCCTTTAGTAGATACAAGTAAAGGTTTAATAAAAAGAGAAAAGAAACAAAATATGAGAGATGTGAAGGGTCAAAGTGAATCACATATATACAAATGAATTAGAGTCCATACAAAGGAAGTCCTTGGAGAATTTGGAGTTTGCAGGTTAGTCCAATTCCTCTGGTATACATCCAGCACCTGGGTGGGTCCCAGTTCTTTGTTCAGTCCTGAAAAGATAGTTCCAGAGGAGGATGTTGGTTGCAGACTAGAGACTGCAGACAAAATGGAAATGGGGCCACTGCCTTTTATCCCCTCCAGCCTTTCCCATGCTGTCTGGAGGGGGGGGGGGGTTTCCCAGTTCAAAATGGAGTTGAGCCACATGGGCAAGTCTCAGTCATCCAATCAGTTTCTTCTTCAGCCCACTATGCTTGGGAGCTTCCTTAATGGGCCAATAAGTGAAACAAAAGTTTGTAGACATCCAGTCCCGGAGTGCCTTAGAATTAAACAACCCAGAACACAAATAGAACCAACATATTCCTAACTTCTAATACAGATAGGACACCTGCATATAAACCACAGAATCATTCCTAGCAGATTACAATGTTTCTATTGGTACCAAACGTGGCATATCACATATGGATTATTGCAAATATGAAAATGATAGATAATCATAAACAGTCCCCTAGACCCAGACAGCATCACAGAAATCATACATAAACAGTGTTTGTCACATGACTCTGAAGGAGGAGGCAAAGCCCCAGAGGAGAGAAGGAATATTTTAAAAAGGGGAGATATTTCCCCATTTTGTCTCTCTTCCACCTGCAGCTACAAACACCACCAAGCAACTAAAGCACTGACCTAAGGGGAATGTCTGGCTGAAGGACAATCAGGCAGCCCATGTCATGAAATACCTGCATTTGTACAGTTACAGAAAGTGTTCCACTTAGTTTAGAATGTGTTTTGCTTTGTTTTTCTTGACTATTTACTTTCCTGTCCACTGACTTATCACTTGAAATTCTTCTGTAGTATTTTTTAAAATTTTACCTAAAGCTTGCCTGTTTGGCGTATTTGCTTTTATTTTAGCAGCCTTTTAAGCAGCACTGGAGGGAGTATCCTATGTTGTACCTTAGACATTGTAAAGTGCTGCTTATCATACATTAGCGCTATGTGTACAGTAGCAAATTCGTCCAGATTAAGATGACTTAATCTGGACTAATTGGATCCCTGTCCACTGTAGGCTTTGCCTAGTTTGAACTAAAAAATTTTTTAGTTTGAACTAAGCAAAGCATAGTTCTAACTAGTTCGTTCAAACTATTTGTTCTAACATAGAGCTTAGTTTGAACTTAGTTCAAACTTGCACAATATAGTCATGTTAGTTTGAACCAACCATGTTTTTTTAGTTCGAACTTTTAGTTCAAACTAGCCACGCTTTTTTTAGTTTGAAGTAAAAAGTTAGTTCAAACTAAAAAAGTGTGGCTAGTTTGAACTAAGAAGTTAGTTTGAACTAAAAAGCCACAGTTCATTCAAACTAACCAACACTGCTTAGTTTGGATTAAGCAAATCCAAACTCAGCTTTTAGGTATAGACATAGCCTAGGGGTAACATGCTTGCTTGTTTCTTCTCAGTCTTGTCACAAGTAACTTGTGAGTAATGTCCTTTGGACCTGCAGGAACACAAAGGGCACATCTACATTGCAAACTTTTTTTTTTAAATAAGGAGCCTTATTTCGAAAAACCTATTCCATATCCAGGAAAGCACTTCACTTTTGCAAAATAAGATGCGCAGTATACCGAAAAAAGGAACCGCTATAGCGGTTCCATTAAACCTGCTTTTCTGTTGAAAAAGTGTTTATTTGAAAAAGGCTATTTTGAAAAAGCACTATTTTGGACACGAAATAAGGTCTTTTCAAAATAACTGCACTTCCTGTCTCTGTCTGTGTCTGTGACCCTCTCCCAGACAGACCTTCCTCCCAGGGTTCCTAGAGGAGGAAGAGCCTGCCCTGGCCAACGAAAGGTCAGGATTCACAGCTCCAGCCAGATCTTTCCAGAACTGGCTGGCTCAGCCCACAGACAGGCGGGCAGGCATGGCAGCACAAGGAAGCCAGAGGAGAAGTAGGGTGCCCTCATGGACACATGAGGAAATCCTGGACCTCTTGGCATTGTGGGGCCAAAAGGACATATACACCTTGTTCAGGGACTGGCACAGGAACCACAAGGTGTATGCCAGCATGTCCCAGGACATGGCAGCCAAGAGCCATAACCAGGATAGAGTAGGTTAGGGCAAATGTAAAGGAGCTGAGGCAGGCATACCAGCAGGCCAGAGAGGTGAGGGACCCCACCAGTGCCTGCCAGTACTTCCAGGAGCTCAACAGCTTCCTTGGCCAGGAGGCCAGCAGCCTCCATGGAGCTGCCATTGACTCAAAGGAGCCCTCAACCCCCGAGGAGCCAGAGGCACAGAGCACCCAGGAGGACCCACAGGCCACCAAGGCAGCCCTCCACACTGCAGCCAGCCTGGAGGCAGCCCCTGCTGCTGCACCAGAGACCACCAGGTCAGAGGAGCAGGAGGGGGCTCACCATGAGGAGGAGGAGGAGGAAGGTCCCAGTGAGGGGACATTGGACCAGGAAGCCACAGCACCTGCAGGTGAGTTCCCCCTCCCCAGTGGTCTGTCTCCCCAGGACATGGAATTGGGGGGTGGGTAGAGGAGGTGGGAGGTTACAGGGTGTGCTCAGTAATTTGGTATAACATTGTTACTAGCTGAGAACTGGGGGGTTTGTTAGGGAATTTCCTGCCTCTCCCCACTGCAGTGGCCACTTCTGGGTATGGCTGTCAGTGGTGAGAAACAGTGCAGGGGGAGGTGGAACAAGGACAGGACAGGTTGGAGGGGCATCCAAAGGACCTCCCATCAGGCTGGATGGGCTTGTGTCCACATGCAAGGGGGGACAGGGACTGGGGGAGACTGGCACTGTGTGCAGAGATGCCCTGGCAGGCGAGGCAGCATGCCACTGGCAGTGCTGGCACGTGGCCTCTGATGGATCACCAGAGCATGGCATCCTGCTCACTGCCACCATGCCCCCATACGCCACCGGGGGGAGGGAACAGCACAGCAACACATACCAAGGGGGCTCTGTCCCAAATAGAAGCCTCAGCAGTGGCAAGAGGACAGCAAGTTCCCCCAGGCAGCACAGCCCTAGAACTAATCATAGGGGTTTTTTGTTGACCTCTCTCCAGCAGCTGCACCACCCGTGCCCACTGGCCCTTTCAGGGCAACACTGGCCCAACCCCGGAGGAGGAGGAGGGCACCACGCTCAAGGTCCAAGCAATTTGAGGAGCTTGTCCACCTTGGGGACCGCGCCGACTGCTGGATGGACCTATGACTGGAGTGGGAGTTCGAGCACTGCAGGGTTGAGCAGGGGTTGTGGACAGCGCAGAACAGGCTGCTGGAGACCAAAGTGGAGCTCCTCCAGGGGCAAAACTGGACACTCCAGCACCTGGAGCACCAGCAGCACTCCCCACGCCCTTCACCCACGCTCCAGCCCACCCCATAACCAGCACCAGCCCAGGACTCGGCGTGGCTGCCTGCAGGCCTGTGTCCCCCAGCTCCTTGCCCGTAGCTCTGGCTCTGCAGCTGCTCCATCCCTAACACCCCAAATGGCCCCTGTCCAAACTTCCCCCTTCCTTCAAGGCCCCACCCTCACCCTTAATCCTCCCTCACCCCCCCACTCCGTTGCCCTCTGTAAATAAAACCACCTGTACACCTCATTTCTGTGTTCTGTGTCTTTTATTGGTGAGGGGTACAGGGGGATAATGTTGGGGTGGATGGGGTGGGCATAGGCAGATACAGGAGGGGATGTCTCAGTGGAGCAGTTTGTTGTGAGGCTGTCCCCTCAGTTGTCCTCTTCACTGAAGTGGGCAGCCAGCGTGTCATGGATAATCTGGGCTTGGTGGTGGGGCTGCTGTGTGCGGGGCAGGGCCTCCTCTGGCTGCTCAAAGTCCTGTACGAACTGCTGTGCCTCCTCTTCCCAGATTCGGGGAACCCCCCCCCCCCCCCCCGCAGTTCACAAAGATTATTAAGGGTGCAGCAAGCACTGATAGCCAGTGCCAGGTTTTGCTCACCAAGCTGCAGACAGGTTAGGAGAGCCCTCCACCTGGCCTTCAGATGCCCAAAGGCCCACTCCACCACTGAACAGCAGCAGTGAAGCCACAGATTAAAAAGGTCCTTTGTGGCATCCCTCTGCCCTACACAGGGCTGCATTAGCCATGGTAACAAGAGGTAGGCTGAGTCCCTCAGAATTAACAGGGGCAATTGCACATTCCTGGGGGCGATGTTATGCTCCGGGAACAAGGTGCCTGCCTGCATCCACCAGTAGAGGGAGGAGTTTCGGAGAATGCGGGCATTGTGTGCCCTCCCTGGCCAGCCCATGTAGATATCTTCGAAGATGCCACGGTGGTCAACCAGGGCCTGGAGGACAATGGAATGGTAGCCTTTCCTTGTCAGGTAGTCCTGGGCACAGTGGTCTGGGGCCCTGATGACGATATGTATGGAGTCCAGGATACCCACACAGTTGGGGAACACAAGTGTTTGGAAGCCATCAAGAGTCTCTTCAAGGTTTCCCAGGGTGATGACGCAGGGCATCAGGACCCACGTAATTGCCCTGCAGACATCAATTACAGTTGCTCCCACCATGGACTTCCTGACCCCGAACTGCTGTGCAACCAACCAATATGAATCCAGGGTTGCCAGCTTCCATAGTGCCATGGCCATGCACTTCTCCACAGGCAGAGCAGGTCACAGCTGGGTGTTGATTTGCTGCAGGACTGGAATGAGCTTGGGGACCAGCATGAGGAAGGTCCCCTTGCTCACCCAGAAGTTCTGCAGCCAGAGCCTGTCATCTCATGTGGTAAGCACAACTCTCTCCCACCAGTCAGTGCTGGCTTCACATGCCCAAATGCACCAGGGCACGGAGCGCACAGCTGTGAACATTGCAGCCTCTGTGGTTTGCTAGAGGAGGTGCAGGGCCCCCTGTAGTGCCACAGGGCCTGTGTGCCAGGGACATCTGCCCCACAGTACAAACAGCCTTCCTAGACCCTGCCAGGTGTCATGCAAGTGAGTCAGGAAGCGCTGCAGTGTGGTCTGTCCCATGAGTTGCTCTCCCTCCATCTTGCCAGCCACACAGCAGAGAGGCCAGAACTCTTCCTCAATTATAGCACTGGCTGGGGGAGAGAAGACCGGCAGCTGTGCCTAGATGCCACACTTCCCACAATGCATCCTTCCTTGCTTACCCCTGCCCCCTTTATTTTTGGCACAGCAAGCCCAATGTGGACTCACTATTTAGATTTCCTGAGGTCCTCCTTATTTTGAAATAAAGTGTCGCATGAGGATGCTTTATTTCGAAATAGTCGTCAATTCACTATTTCGATAGAGCTTTTTATTTAAAAAGGAAAGCAGTGCAGACACATCCAAGGAGAGTAGTCAGCAGTCCATTGTCAGACATCTTGCGAGCACAAGAAGTAAAAGCACATTGAGACAACAGGGCTACTAAGTTTCCTGAGATGTAACTACCACCTGTAATTCAAAGGTAGATTTTAATAAAACAACAGCAACTTACATCTCATAGATGATAGTTTTTTAATATGACAACTGAATCCATAGCAGACATACATGCTTGCAGTCATAACAATCATTTCCTATTACACTAATGACACTCTCTTTGGTAATGCAGAGAAAGATGCATTATAACTGTGTGTCACGTAACAGCATTTATGCACAAACCAATTTGTTTGAATCTGATGGGAAAACATTTAGTATGGGAATATCACTAATTTGATCCCGAATTTACATATTAGACTTTCTAAAAAAAATCAATGTCTTATTTGCTTGTGGAAACAATGGAAGCTAATGATTAATTACAGATGTTTGCTTCCTTGGGCTATAATGCCATCATTAGAGTGGAGAAGAGGTTCTATAGTTAAAAATCCCTCTGTTGCTTATAATTAGGCTTGTAGCAGACATCCAAGCTCTGGAGGCAGTAACTGACTTCTTGTACATATATACAGCATCAAGTGTAAATGGGCCATAAACTGGGTTGCTACACAGCCTTACTGAAATACAAGTACATAATTTCAAAGTAAAAGTTTGCCCACTCTCTTCTCTATACCCCGCAGCAGCCCCCATCCACCATGTCCATGCTCCAGGCCATCTATCTGCAATTAGTTCCTGATAGGAAAAATAATTCTCTGTACCATCAGTGCCTCACTCAGCACAACAGTATGAATCCATGCTGCATTATTTGTTGCAACTTTTGGGACTGAAGTCCTCAAACATCAGTGCAAATATGCACATGCTAAAATCTGAGCCTTTAGAATTTTATGCTTGTGCAATGGAAGAAAGATCAAATCTAGAAATGTTTTATTTGTTTGAAGTAGTAACTACTGTGCACCTGGCACTTTCCAATCTCCTAACCACTGTCTCTGCTCAAACGAAGTCACAATTTAAGTATAAACAAATGCATTTACAGAAAAGAGAACAACATTCAGCTAATTATGTGTGTTGACTTGATTCAGTGTCAGCAGCATCACCAAAAAAAAACAAAACAAGGAGTCGTGTGGCACTTTAAGACTAACAGATTTATTTTTTGCATGAGCTTTCGTGGGAGAAAATCCCACTTCGTCAGATGCGAAAAATAAATCTGTTAGTCTTAAAGTGCCACGCAACTCCTTGGGGGGATTTTTTTGTTTGTTTGTTTTGTTTTTCTTGGACTAGACTAACCCGGCTATCCCTTTGGGAAAAAAAATAAGCATCACAAAAGTCTGTCTTCAAGCAGAACTTCACTGTGAACAGAGCAACAGCACTGTGGATGAATGCAGGTATGGAAGTGATTATCTTTAATGCTCTAACTTAGCATAGCTTTGTCCTGTACTGAGGAGAGAACTAGACAGGGTTGAAGAAAAATTATGAGAAAATTCCAAAGGCAAAACATGAGATTTTGTGGTATTCCTTTATGATAGAGTCAACAGAAGTGGGGGGGGAGTCACCCTTTCCCTGCCAATTTCTTCAGGTCAGGAAAGTGTATCTCTGACATGCTCCCAGATTCCTCCTGGCTTCCTTCTCTTCCCAAATGAGACCCCTTTCCCATACTCCTAAGGAGCGGGGAACAGTGTCACACAGGAAGCTGACTCGCTTTCTTCTCTCAGCCAAGTTGATAAACGCTCACTCTGTTACCTGAAATTTAATAACCTTCAGTGCTAATCCATTTGATTCAGCTATGTTTTGACGCTTGCTATAGTATTTGGTTAGGTTTTTGGATGATACCAGAACAATAAGTAGATAGCTGCCTTTCCTAAAGTACTTTTTGAACTCTGACTTGCTATCAGAGACCTTGCAAAACTGCAAGGCTAGCCACCGCCACCCAAGACCAGTGTGGCTACTGACTTACACAAATGCACTGACTCTTACTTGTTCTCCTGTCTTCCTCCTATTTGTCTGTTTGTTTGAAGACAGACTTTCTCCTAAAGAGCTCACAACCAAGAGGCTTTATGTTTTTGCATGCATCAAACTCCTTGGTTATGAGCTTTCCAGAGCAAAGACTATCTTTGTGTTACTTACGTATGCCATATCTAATACAATAGAACCCTGATTTCAAATTGGAATCTTCTTAGGCAGTTGTGTCCCCCCTCCACACACACACGATTGATATTTCATGTAAAATTATATAAAATTCTAATTTCCTTATCTACTATACTGTTTTAGCCAAATACATAATGATATAAAGAGACAGTCATTTAAACCAAATGCACAATGTAGTATAAGCATTAATTGAGGTCCACTTGGATTCAGTGGTCTACAAGCACAGAGTAAGACAGATGCCCTTCCCCCAAAGCGTTTGTAGTCTACCTGTTGATGGCCCATTATCTGACTATGTAAAATACTGCTAAATATTCCAGGAAGAATACAGTGATGTAGGTAGCAGCCTACCTTTTTGGTTGTATCATAGTGCTATTCTCTGAATTTTAGAGCTTCATGTCATTGCACTTCACATTTTTTGAGTTTAAAATAACTCTGTAAAGTAATTTTTTTAAAATATAGAATTAGCCATAAGTATCTTTTTAAGGTTAACGGTAGTGAAGACCATGAAGCCGTGCTCTTTTCTGTTATTGTTCTAATAAATCATTTCCTTAAAAACCGGACCATTTTTAACAGTTAGTTGATCAATAATTTTTGAACCAGTCAAATGCCCAACCTTATGAGAGAGCTCATGATTAAACTACTTTTTATAGGTGACTTCTATCAGTTTCTGTTATATGATGTTTCCACAGTACCGAATATATTATGTAACTCACACAAGTTACAAAACTGCGGAGACTCTGAGTGAAAATATGCTGTTTAGATCACTATGACTTCATTTATTCTGTGTATCAGTTCAAGTGCCTCTGGTGAGCAGCTAGTCTGCAGTAGCTGCAAACCACCACTTCGTGGAGACAGTTAACCATCACATGAGGAAAAAAGCAGCTGTTAATAGAAGAGTAACTGGCAACTGGAAGGAAAAGTTAATAATGCCTCACAGAAACTAAAGCAAATAGAAACGCCCTCTCTTTACCGTTTCATTACAAAGACACTTCATTAAGTTTTACATTTTGAAAGCAGGCAGGACAACCATGAGAAAATCCTCAAAATAACGGGCCAGAACTGTCACCAAATTGTTTTCAGACTTGAATCCTGGCTGGTGCACTTGTATTGTGCACATCCCCATAGCACAGAAGATTTACTACTCCAAACATAACAGTTGCATTGTCTGGCTGTAAAAAAGTTGTTTCTTAATAAAGGGGAAAAAACAGTAAATTGAATTAGTAATTATTCTTATTACTATTGTCTTTTATTATGGTATCACATAGGAATCCTAAAACAGTGAAAAGTCCTCATTGATTGGGAAAGCGGAAAAGCACTAGTAAGAAAACAGTCCCTGCCCCAGAGCTCACAGCCTTTTGGCTGAACATACTTATGTGCCATTTTACATAGGTTGGTATTAGGCTGAGACAGACTTTCATAAAAAGCTACGGAGGCAAATACAAAACAAAGGTTAAATTTACTTCATTGTTTCACAGCCCAAGGATCTGTTTTTTATGTGAGAAGTGTACAAAGGCTAGGGAGTGCAATCCACTTTTGCCCCAATCCAAGTCAAAGGCAAGGTCCCTTCCTCCTTGCAGCCACTCCTTCAATGCATTAGAACAGCAGTGCTGCCAGTGTACCCACAGAGTTTTGCACATTAGTCTGTTAGGAACCAGCAGAGTCACACACACCCCATGTCGAAGTGAAGGAATAACACTTTCTGGATAGCTGCTTCACCTGTAGTGCTCAGCACAGGCTTTAAGAGGTGCACAAGGATTTTGCAGGGACCCGATATACCAGAATGAAAATCATTCTAAATTACTCAAATATTTTGGGGGGTTGGGAAGTGAAAGGTCTAGGGGTTTTTTTGACCATTATATCACACAAATTGCTTTCACTAAATTGAAGTACCCAACCAACCTTCCAAAACACAGGTCACAGATCCTGAGAGGCAGTGGGTTTCCATCAGCTTCCTTTGAAGTTTTCAGATATTAATTAGATTACAATTCCTTTCAGGCAGGCAGTGCACCATCATATATCTATAAAGTACCTAGCGCAACAGGGTCTTGACTGGGATCTTCAGGGCACCACCACAGATATATAGAGACTAATGCATATATTTGAATGCCAACTTTCTGCTTACACATTACTGAATGTTCATTAAAGATGGCTCTTTTGGAAGCCGATCACATCCCCCTTCATTCACAAATCCCTGCTCCCTCATGAAACAGTGTCCCACAATGTTAACTCCAGGCATATCCTTGTGTCTTGGCAACATTCCACCTTACTGACTAATACTGAAGGCATGCCACTTGTGCAGAGGTTTTAGTTTTGGAGTATTTTTAATGGCTGCCTACACTCTTTTTGCCCCTTTGAAACTCAAGATTTTGTTCTATATTTTATATGGGTGAAACCAACTATTATGGAGCTAGATAGCTGAAAGAAAAGATAAAAAGTTGACAGAATAGTCCTTCTAAAGAAAGAAACGCAGAATATTTTAATCAGAATTTGCTTTTTTGTAAATACTTTAAAAATAAAGTGACAGTAAATACTTAAAAGGACTTGTGCATGTGTACAAGCTGAGGATTTGGACACATGCACACACATCCCTGAACTGTGTGTGTGCCCTAGATGCTGCAAGCTTGAAATAGCACAGAAATTTTCATGCAGACACTTGAAAATTTGAGCCACAATGTTACAGGAAAACTTTCCCCCAGTTGGCAGCCCTTATAGACCTAATTATCAGTTCACTACTTAAAGTTCCCAATACACTAAACTCAGGTATTTATTGCTAAATACTAATCCCAGCAAAAACAGAAACTTGGGTGAACCTAATTTGCTGAGTGTTATGTTGCATTTGGTCTTTTGGAAAGTTACAACCCAAATAAAATAGTTCAATTACATAAGTGTATTCTTGCTTTAAAGCAACAGTCTTTTGATAAGTTTCAATACTTAACATATACAAGTGCATGAAACTTTCTGCTCTATATAATGAATCTGTTACGCTAATAGGTAGGTAGCCAGCTTGCTCCTAAGAGCAATAAAGATTAAAAAAAGAAAAACAATGACATTCCTGTGGTATCTTAAAGACTAACAAACTTCTTTGGGCATAAGTTTTTGTGGGCTGCAACCCACATTGTCAGATGCATGAAGTGGAAATACAGTTTAGGAGGTAGATATAAAAAAAAAAATTCCCCTCTCACCCCTATGGGTGGTATGTGTCTTCCTCAACCTCGGGTCCTCTACCAGAGGCCTGGGAGTTTGAGGGTTCTGCGCAGTATCTTAGCTGTTCCTAGCACTGCACTCTTCTGGACAGAGAGCTCTGATGTTGTTCCTGGGATCTGTCAGAGCCACTCTCCCAGCTTAGGAGTCACAGCCCCGAGTGCTCCTACCACCACCGGGACCACTTTGGCCTTTACTTTCCACATCCGCTCTAGTTCCTCTTGCAGGCCCTGGTACTTCTCCAGCTTCTCATACTCCTTCTTCTTGATGTTGCTGTCACTTGGCACTGCTACATCTATCACCACCGCTGTCTTCTGGTCCTTGTCTATTACCACGATGTCTGGTTGATTGGCCAGTACCTGCCTGTCTGTCTGGATCTGGAAGTCCCACAGAATCTTAGCCTTGTTATTCTCCACGACCTTCTGTGGGATCTCCCATCTGGTCTTGGGAGGGTCTAGCCCATACACTGTGCAGATGTTCCTGTACACAATGCCAGCTACTTGGTTATGTTGTTCAGTGTCTGCTGTTCCTGCCTGCATCTTACATCCTGCCACTATGTGTTAGACTGTCTCTGAGGCCTCTCTGCACAGTCTGCACCTTGGGTCCTGTCTAGTGTGGTAGACCCCTGCTTCAATGGATCTGGTGCTCAGTGCCTGTTCTTGTGCTGCTATGATCATTGCCTCAGTGCTGTCTTTTAGTCCAGCCTTTTCCAGCCACTGGTAGGATTTCCCAATGTCAGCCACCTCAGCTATCTGTTGATGGTACATTCCATGCAGGGTCTTGTCTTGCCATGGCACTTCTTCTGCTTGATCTTCCTCCCATGTCTGCTGCTGCTGCCTCAGGCATTCTCTCAGCAGCTCATCTTTGCGTGCCATCTTACTGATGTACTCCTGGATGCTCTGGTTTTCATCCAGGACAGTGGCTTTGACACTCACCAAACCCCGCCCACCTTCTTTCCGGCTGGCGTACAGTCTCTGGGTGTTGGACTTGGGGTGGAAACCTCCGTACATTGTGAGGAGCTTCTGGGTCTTCACATCGGCAGCCTCCATGTCCTCCTTTGGCCAGCTCACTATACCGGCAGGGTATCTGATGACTGGCAGGGCGTACCTGTTGATGGCGTGGATCTTGTTCATCCCATTAAGCTGGCTTTTCAGGACCTGTCTTATCCTTTGGTGGTACTTGGATGTTGCTGTCTTCCTTGCCTCCTCATCATGGTTCCCATGTGACTGTATACACACACACACACACACACACACACACACACACACACACACACA
>ML681966.1:24379227-24493533 GCA_007922195.1 Podocnemis expansa
TGTGTGTGTGTGTGTGTGTGTGTGTGTGTGTGTGTGTGTGTGTGTGTCAAAGTTTACACGTTCTACATCACATGTTGCATCTTCCACCATACAGTAAAAGCAAATTTGCTGCTCTGGTACTGTCTCTTTAAAAGAAAGAAGACCTGGTTTTGCAGCAGAATTCTGTGAACATTTCAATAAGAAAGCTTTGAATATTAATGCGTCTTCATTTCCTAGGTCAGTGGTTCTCAGCCACTGTGTCGGGATGCATTACTGTTACCACACAGCAGTATGTCGCAAAGAACCAGGAAGATGGCTGGATTCGGCCTGGCGGGGGGTAGGATGGTATGTCCTTTAGGGTCATAATACACCACCAAGCATACCACAACCTGCAAAAGGTTGAGAACCACTCTCCTAGGTCATGATTTTCCATCCCATCCTGCTCCATCAGGGAAATAAAAGGGAGGCCTTAAATTAACATAGTGAAAATAAACTTGTAACAAAAACTCCTGTGAGTTTGTTAGAAATCTCTGGCAAACATTTTAAAGTGCTTTTGCAAATTATGATAAAATTAGCCTTCAGTGATTAGCTAATCAACAAAATCAGTGTCTCACAGGTTTACAACCTAAGGAGCACCTGTGATCCTTGCTCTGGACAGACTCTCACTAAAGCATATGCTGCCTGGTTTGAGTATGTCATTTGCCATTAACTTCTTCAAGGACAGGACTAGGCTCAGACTCTGCAGAGGTTACAAAACAATCTCTGCTATAATTGCTATTCCTTTGGGACCCTCGCTATCCACTTCTGACTGCCTGACTCTTGCCAGTGTGCGACTCATTTCCTTTTTTTGAATCATTCCCACACCCCCAAATACATTCCACTCTCCAGTCCTTTTTCTTCAGTTAATCCATTTACCCAAAGAGTTTGACACATAATTCTTTGTACGACTCAGAATCTGATCTTCCAATACCATTGTCAGTGCAGGTTATGACCAAAGGAGGACTTGTTACACCTTCAAATTTTACTGTACTTTCTTCAAGCTCCATTTGCCCCATGATTTCCTCTCTAAACAAACTGTAGGTGGAGATATTTCATCACCTGCTACCCATCAGATCAAAGAGTGTCCCTTAAGGGAGGGAGGGATTCTCAACTCCTTCAACCTCATTACACAGCATGATACAGACAGACTTACAGCACCCACTGTCACTGAGGGTCCTTTGCCACCACAGTTCCTCCCCAGCACCATCACTTTTGATGACATGTCGAGTTAGAGAGGCTCCCACTGCTAAAGAAATTCTGCCTGACTAGGCACTTTGAACAGCAGGAGGCTTAGGCAAAAGTCCCTGCCACTGTGAAACAGAACAGCCTCAGGCACATTCAACCACAGTAATCTCGAATTACTAAAAGTTTCTAATGCTTATGACGAAAGAACAAGAACAAAGAGAAATTAATTGCTCAATGGAAATTCCATATTCTTTCTGAAGCATAGCTTTGCTTCAAGATGGTTATGTTTTATGTTCATCACATGTGTTCTTGTGCTGGTGGGGAGGATTGGCTTACATGCACTTATACAACTAACTCATGGAATGTCAGATCTGTTGAGGTTACGTACAAACATTTTGCAGACTGTCTTAAATAGCACGGTTTAGCACAATGAGTTGAAACAAATGTTTCTGGAGTGTAAGGTTGTGAATTTTAATACAGATAGCACATAAGATTCGTTGATATCAGGATTGTCTGTATGTATGCCATCTTCAGATCATTACAATAACATGGGGCTTTGTCAGTTCATTTTTAGTTAAGAGCTTGTTTTTCCTAAATAGAAACAGCTAAAGAACACAATGCTAAATAACATGAATAACGTTAACTGAATCCATATCTGTATGAGGTTTCAAACAAGCTGAATGGAATTCGAACATGAGCTACACAGTCAAAAAGCAGTTCTATATTAAGCATATCCTTTTGGTAGATTTGTGAGGTATATTGATTGGATGCATCTAGCCAACTCCAGGTTTTCAAAATCCACATACATTTCATTTGTGAAATCATATTTCAGCTGAAAGCAAGTGACCTTCACCAAACAAACAATATTTTTTAATACCCATTTGGGCATTCAGCCATCCAGAATAAGAAAATCTATAGGGAAAGGGCATGTTTTAACCTTGACTTTGCACAAAAAGTATTTTTTGCAATCTGAAAAATTATGATGTTTTAATCATTTGCCCATGGAATAAATGTTTTTCATGATAAAGACTTGGTCCCTGCCTCCAAGGAATTAAAATACAAACAATACATCTATATATCATGGAATAAGTGAAGGTAACAATCAATAGGAAGCGACTGGCGTAAAAGTCACATTGTACTGAAAATTTACACTGAGCTTGTATATTAGTCAAATGTACAAAGATATTGAGAGGTACAGGGCTGAAGGGAGGAATGAAAGAAAAATCAAAATATAAACCTAACCACCAAAGGAAGAAAACCAGCAGCAGAAGAAATTTCTTTGACAGTGTCAGGTTGTTAGTAAGAAAACAATACTGATTGGTAGCCTTATTCACTCTTTATATGTTCTTGTTTTAACAAGGCTAGAGTAGATAGGGATTATTAAAATGCTAGAAATGGTACAGCCCTGGAAAAAGCATACAGCCAATCAAATCACAGGGGGAGAAAACAATAGTCAGGCCTTTTACACTGAGTGAGCATGGAGACATGATCACATGCAGCAGACCAGTATTTTGCGTTCTTCCCTTTTAAGGTAAACATGTTCTGACCAACAGAGATCCACAGAAACTCAAATTTCACATGCAGCACCATTTTATTATGAACTATGGCCACTTAAACACACTGTTGTCATCCATAAGTATTATACCCAGGATCTGTGGTGCCCTCAAGGAAGGGAAACATGATAGAAGGCAGCAAAAGCTGTGCTATAAGGACATTTTGAAAAGGAATGTGAAGATAGCAAATATTAACAGAGAAGAAGAAGTTGCCAGAGATGGATGTAAATGGAGAACTGTGTCTGTCTAGGCAGATTACAGCATGGGCCTATGGGGCCCTGTGCCTTCACCCTGCCAGCACTGGAACAGGGACACCCTGAGCTGGAGGCCAGGCTCCACGCTTCAGCCCCACTCCTGTGCCAGCTGCTCTACCTTGGGGACAGGGTGGGCCAACACGACTTGTTGCTCTACTCCAGGGTCTGGGCAGCTGACATATATATGACCTCGAGTGAAGAGCTGGACTGGAAGTTGCACCATGTGCCAGTTGCCCCTGGGCAGAGCAGCTGGAGTGGGAGTCAGGGCCCCAAGTCTCCTTAATATGCCTGAGTGTATCAACAGCACCCTTATCAATGCCATAATATCAAGCAGCTCTCCAATTTCTCCTTCCAAATTGTCACAGAGGCTTCATTTTACATGCTGGATTGGCTTCTCATTGCCAAGGCAACAAGTGCTAAATTTCCTTTACCAAATTCCACAGTCTCTCCTTGAGTACAATGGACAGCTGAAGGGGGGGAAGGGGGGTGGAGGAAGATATTCAAAACAAAAGTGTACACACACCACATGAGCCAAGGCAAAACTCCTTCAGTCATGAGAATGTATTTGGAATCAGATATGAGAGGGGAATGTGGGTCTAGACCTATATAGGACAGTGAAAGAGAAGTTCCTAGGACTGAGACACATGAAGCATTAAGGCTGAAGCATCGTTTTTAAGGATGAATGAGAACCAGAGATCAGCAGTGTGGTTGCTCTGACTGGAACTTGTTGCAGTTCAATGGGTGCTAGCGTTCAAAGACGAAAAGTCATGTTTCCTCCTGATGAGAAAGTCATGTAACAATGTTGAACTTTGCACTTTCACTCCAACAGTAGAGGTCAATAGGGCTTGGATGATAATGTCTAGGTAGGCATGTGACTTTCCACCTTGCAAAGCCTGAAAATGAAGACTTGAAGAAACTCTGTAAAGCCTGCAGAACAGAAACCTTGGTAATATTCTATAACAGTAGTAGTTTCTAATACCAATAAGCTCAGTGACAACTGTTTGCTTAACTACAGTTTACAACAGAGGTATAAAACAAAAATGTGGAACAGTGACATGATGCAGTTTTAACATGAACACAAGTCCCACCAGGGAAACTGTACACTTTGGGATTCCACATGTGAGTTTGGATTACCATGATGCTGCCTTGAAGGTTCCAGATAATGGAACATTGCTTAGAAAGACGGATGAAGTGGACTAAGCCCTGAAAGAGAGATTGATTAATCTCAGCAGAGGAAGGACTTTAGCAGAGCTTAATACGACCAAAAATCCAACGCGAGATTCCCTGAGCTGACGTTTATTGACCCATAAGTCTTTTGGCATAGTTTGTGAAAACCCTGGGAGAATTCCTGCAGGGCCTTCAGTGGTCCAGGCAGAATGCCAATGTGCCATGAACATTCAAGTTATGAAGGGTTTCTTCAGCGTTAGAAGAATGTGGTTTCAGGAAAAATACTGGCAAATGAATAGACTGATTCAAGCAGAAAGCTGACTCTACTTCAGATATAAACTAAGGGTATAGCCTTACAGAAACCTTGGGTTTGTGGAAAGTCATGAAAGGAGGATCAGCTCCTGAAACTCTCTTAGCATAAGTGATAACTTCCCAAAAAGCTGTCATCTTAGACAGTGGCATTGAAGTTGTAGTGGTAGGCTTGAAGAGCGGGGAGGGGTGGCAGGGGAGATCCTATGATTTTGGTGAAGATTAGAGTGAGATCCTATAGAGATACAGGATCAGAAAATGGAGGATAAATGTTGACTAGATTTAAAAAAAAAAAAAATTAGGAAATAAGAGGATGATAAAAAGAGGAAAACCCTTCTACTAGCATCTATAGCACAGAAATGGAAGCCAGATGAACTCTCATGGAACAAATGGAAAGGCCTAAGAATTTAAGATGCAACAGTCTGATATGTGTATGACCCTTCACATGTTAGGCAGATTGCAGTCGAGTCCTGGGCATGCACAAGGGGGTGGGGGAAACTATGGGCACAGCTCCACCATTAATCAAAAGGGTGGGCACTCACTGCTCCTTTCAATTTCCTGGGTATTATCAGAATGAGAGAATATGACTGGACATAGAAGACGACAGATGTTTATGATGGAACCTGAACTGTGACTTGCCCTGAAGCAAAATCTCATGTACTTCCTCAGGATAGTCATGAACAAATTACTAATGAGGGTGAAACTGGAGAAGAATGTGACAAATCAGCAGACAAACAACCAAGTGAACAGCAGAAGGTTTAAAACATCAAAATGAGCAGTTGAATCAACTGATTAAATACTGTATTTCAGTATTATAAAAGGGTATTCTGAACATTTTTTTATGAAAGCTTGTAATATTCTGAACTTGATGGCCATTATGAAATGTATACAGCCTTTGATTATGCATCTACATGCTTGCATATATAGAAAATTGCTCAATGCCTACTACAATTTCAACTACACCTCACAGCAAGGAAGGCACCTCCCAAGTCAGATGTTTAAACATAACCAGCTCCAAGTAGGAACCCATTGTGTAGCCAGGAAGAGACAATGGTGGACCATTACAATTAATAGAAAGACATTGACATACTAGCTCTCAAGTTAAAAATGGGTTCTCCAACCTGAAGTCACCATACACTAAGATAAGACCTTCACCCCACAACAAAAGAGGGAAAGGGCTTTTAAAAGCAGGCTTGTGTCTGAGGATTTTTAATTCAGAAACCAAGAGACAGCTTTTAAGTGGGAACCTGCTGGATCCTCCATATGGCTGGGGTATGCTGAGAAACTATTAGAAACCAATAGGTTGTTTGTTTAAAAAGTGACTTTATCTACTACAGAAGTATAAACCCTGAGACTGCATCTTTATGTTTATTTTCTGTGCAACATATTTTCCCTTTAACTATTTCATATTTGAATCTGTTGCTTTTCTATTAAAATATATGCTTCATTTATCCTTACCCCAAGCAGGCACCTGGCATGCATACTGTTTGGATTGTGGGTGCCAAAGTAAAATGCAGAGCCATAACTACGGCAGGGCCAACAGGGCAAAGCTCCAGGCAGCATGGGGTGGCTCAACGGAGCTGCTCTATTAAAGGGTGGCTTTCATGGTACCGGCTCCAAATGCTGCTAATGGCAAGGGGCGCGTTCTGTGCACAGTGTGCCCCAGGCAGCAAAAACCAGCATTATGGCTCTGGTAGAATGGATACCTGGGGGGGGGGTCTGGTTCCATGATTTCAAGAAAGACAAAACAGAGGGGAATGGTAACTGGGCAGCATGGATATGAGGAGACTTGGTATGGGAAAAGCTGTTGGTATCACCCTGCAAGAAGCTAGGAGGCTAATAATGGAATACAGGATGAGATGTTATCCTTGTGGGCAGGCTACTAGTATAAAGGTCTTTAGGCTGTAGCAATACAACATTAAGAAACAGCAGGTTACAGGGCAGATAACAACAGAACCCCTTACAGGCCTGGGTGATCTCCAATGTGCCACTGAAGCTAGGCGCAGTCATTACAGGCAGGAACGGTGCTACCATTTCTGGTGCCCCCCTGCATGCAGAGAAGGCACCAGTGCAAACGAACGATGTCACAGTGCGCCACAACGGTGCACTCCCTATTTTGGTTCCCCTCAAGTGCCGGCGCCCCCCTGCAATGCTTACCAGGTTTACCGAGTTGCACCAGTCCTGACTATAGGAGTTATACCTGTGAAACTGTATAGAAGACATTGTAACCAGCTACAGACTCCTAGGCTATGTCTACATTACTCAGCATTTTCAAAAAAAAAAACTTTTATTGGGATAAGTAGTTTGAAATAATTATCTCGAAAAAACTTTTTTTCAAAAAATGCTATTTTGGGACAACAGTCTAGGGACAGCTTGTTGTTCCGAAGTACCACAGCTTTTTTTTCCCTCTCGAAAAGGAAAGTCTAAACCGGACTTTCTTTTTCAGAAAAAACAAGGCAATGGAAGAGATAGGGAGGCTTTTTAAAAAAAAAAAAAATTCCATGTCCCGTGATGGCTTTTCTCAAAAAAGCTAGCTCAAAAAAGGCTTTTTTCCGATATTAAACCAGATTTAATGATCCCAAAAAAGCACTCCACTATTTTGAGATGCCAGAGCACTTTTTCAAAAAAGCTAAACCCACCAGCTTTTTTGAAATAAAAAGTCTTTTTTGAGCTAGCTTTTTCGAGAAAAGCCATCACGGGACACAAAAAAGGCTTTTGTTCCAAAAAAGCCTCCCTATTTCTTCCATTACCTTGATTTTTTCGACAAAGGAACTCCGGTGTAGACTTTCCCTTTCGAGAGGAAAAAAAAAGCCACAGTATTTTGGGACAATGGACTGTTGTTCCGAAATAGCATTTTTGAAAAAAAAGTTTTTTTTCAAGATAATTATTTCAAACTACTTGTCCTGAAAAAAGTTTTTTCAAAAATGCTAGGCAATGTAGACGTGCCCATCAACTCTAAGGTAAGAAGGGACCAGTACAATCATCTAGTCTGACTTCCTGCACAATGGAGGCCTCAAAACCTCTTACTAAAGTATTACCACTGCTCTATGACTAAGATTACAATCACTAATGTATTACCACTGGTATATAACTACACTAAATCTGATACAAAGTATGTTACATAAGGCACCAATGGAAAAGTTGCAATCTGTTAAGTATGATAGTCTTGTTTATATGTGTGTGTCTCCTTGGTATCTGGATTTATGAATATTAGCTAAAAGTGTATGTGTGTCTAGTGGGTTTTGTTCTTGACTAAACCCACACTGTAGTTTAACATCCAGTCTAGGCAGCTCCTTGTTGATGAACCATTTAATTGTTTGTTCAGGTGGTGATGGTCCAAGAAGGGGAATCAACTCTCCAGGAGCCCATCCTGAGGATGCTTCAGACAGCATGGAACTCCTGACTACTCCATGATACAGCAAAACATGTAAGGACATCTGACCTAAGACTGTATCTTTGCCAGTAACTTTCCATGCACGTGGAAGAGGGTATACATTTTAACTGAAACATCTCTATTATGTCTCATTTCTGCTCCAGTTCACTGGATTGTGGATTTACAACTAAAAGGAGTATTCTGAACTAGGGATTAAGGACCTTTCAATCTTTTAGAAGTTACTACAGAGATTTTTGCAAGCCAGCAGACCCATCCATCACTGCTACAAAAGTGAGCTAAAGATTTGGCAATTTTTTGTAACATGTGTGATCTTTTAACCATTCAATAACATTTTTCTTTTTTTAATAAAATCTTCAGCAAGTTCTCTAAAGATTGGCTGACAATGTAATGCCAAGATCTGAAATACACACTGACCTGAAGTTAAATGTCTGAACCTTTGGGATTGGTAGAACCTCATGTGTGAACTAGATTTTCAGTGACCTCTGATTTTTTTAGATCAGTTTGTCCAGGTGGGAACAAAGGGCTGAAGTGCTTAACGAGATTGTAATTGGCTTCTTGTAGTGTGCTGCTACAGAAGGTCTTTTGTTACTGATTTGGTGAACCTAATTATAGAATAAAACACCAGTTTTTGAGGTATTGTTGCCCTTTTTCTTGCAGTCTGCCTTGAGTATGACATTCTCTGTGTGCACTATGCTAGGCACCAACCCCAGCACCCCAATATCAGCAAACTGAGGTTCACACTACAAACAATGGACAAACATACCCTAATAGATCCAGAAGGAAAGGAGAAAATTACAAGCTGATGCTTTAGTGTTTTCTCTTGTTTATTTTAGGTTTAGGGAAATATGATGAACAAGAAAAGGCAGAAATGAGCCAATTAGAGCCCATGGACAGAACAAATAAAAAGCAAGTTAGAAGCTTGTGTTAGAAATACTGTTTGTCTCAAGATGGGAAGTTAGCAGAGGATCTGAGAACCTCACTAGCTGAATAATATAAGCGGAAAAAGAGTAGAGAGGGAAATGTCTCAGGGTTAGGACATTAGTCCCATGTTAATACCCTTGAAGGAAATTGAGGTAGAACTGACCAAATTTCAGCTCCTCAGAGACAAGCGGGAGCACAGGCATCAGGTACAGATGCCGGAGTTGAGAATGCAAGAGAAGGCAAACAGTGAGGAGGCAAAGAAGCAGACCCAACAGAGATGGATGGAGAAAGGACTTAAAAATCCAACTACTGGAGTAATAGAAAGGTATGCCCAGATCACAAGTAATCCCACCCAGAAATTAACCAGACTTTGTTCAGCTTTTAAAGACTTGGACTGTATAAAAGAATATTTAACTCCTTTGGAAAAAAAAATATGCCAGGCCAATGGCATCCCTAAAGACACATGAATGTCTACACTCTTTAAAAAATCCTGGGGAAAGTTTTCCAAGTCTCTATTGGCTTGGACAAGGGGGAAATCTATGAATTATAACAACATAAAGAAACTGTGTTGCTAAGGTTTCAAATAACTCCAGAATCATGCTGCTTAAAGTTTAACAATGAAGCATGATAATGTCAGTCATGAGGACTTTATGCATAAAATGTGTAATTGTATGAGAATGTGTAAAAAGTAAAAGGCCAGGAGGGGATTATAAGAAATTTATGTATTTGCCCAAGAACACTTCTTTAGTGCTTGTTCATATGAAAGCAGAGCAGCCATATGGGAAAAGTGTCTTGAAATAATATAGGTGGTCACTCTGGCTGCTGATTTGCACGAACAGGCCAAAATAGGTATTGAAAGAAAGCCAGAAAAAGAGTGGCACAGGCCAGATGTAAGGGGGTGGGGGGAATTGTTCACTAGAGAAAGGAGGGGGAGGCGAGACTAAATATATTCCAAATAGACATCCTCCAGCTACCAGCTCACAGCCCCAGGAAAAGACCCCAAGAAAATAGTGTGTGTATAACTCTATAGAGTATATAAGGAGATATTGTCCGAAATCAAGCCCTGGTTAACCCAAGTTAACAAAGCTCTCTTGAGGTCAGGACAGACACACAGGTACAGTGTTAGTAACCTTCATATGGTCCTAGCCTGTGGAGATACACAAGATGTTGCATCAAAGATGCCAAGGTTGATGGCAGGACATTTCAGGCATGGTGAGGTACTGTTGCACACATTTCACTGGTTAAAAGGGAGATGGTCAAAGAACCTGACATGCTCACAGGGTAAAATGTAAAGCTTCTTACTTTTGGAAATCACAGCATCCTTAGCCCACATACAGCTAGAGTGAGATGGGTTGAAACAAGATTGGAAAGTGGGAATCTAGGGCAGTCTTCCATCTGGTATTTTGGTTGGAAGTTATATAAATTTGTGTGTGAAGTTATTAATATGGTAACTAAAAGTGGGAAAGTGTGAACCTAAAACATTCCATTGCCTATCCAAGGGACGAAGAGACAGAGGGAATGGGTAAGAACACTAAACACCCTGCCGGGGGGGGGGGAGGTGATGTCAGCAACTGGGAATCTCGTGATGATTAGAACATTTACACACTCAAAGTCACTCACGAGTGCAAATGGGTAGGATAAGCCACCCAGGTCCGGCCACTGAGACCCAAATAACTTTAACTAAATCAGTCTTCCTAATCAGCCAGAGGCAAGTATCTCTTGTTAAAGAGCAGGACACAGACCTTTGCTTAAAGAGCATTATGGAAGCAGTTTGTAGAGATACCCCCACAAAGGATAACAGGGAAAGTGGTGTTTTATTTTTAAAAAGAGGCTAGAATATTAAGGGGTAAGAAGAAGAGCCACAAACACTATCTTTCCTAGTACCTAAAAAAAGAGGGGGTAAAAAGAAGAGCCACTACCTTTCCAAGTACCTAAAAAGCAGTATTACTACATTTTGCCCATGACAGTCCATTTGCTAGACACCTGGCAGTAGAGAGGACATTTGAAAGTCTACATAAAGTTTTTGATTGGCCTGCTATAAGCCTAGAAGTAAAGAAATACTCTAAGTCTCTGACTTGTGCCAAAAGCAGAAAAATGATAAATAAAGCACCACTGCAAACATTAAGAACTCTTGGAGTACCAATCTAAGGAAACTCAGGACTGGAAAGCTTGTTGCTTTCACCCTGCATGGTGAAAGCCATGGTGAGACCTTTGGCTTATGGACAGGCTATTGGTGTTAAGGATTTGGGTTGCAAGAGCAAAACATTAAGGCACCCAAGTTTACAGGGCTGATGATGACAGAGTTCCTTATCAGAGATGACTTGTGCCTGCTGAGAGTAGCGGCAGCCAACTTCAGCAGTGTTACTGTGCATGCTCAGTACAAGCCAAGCAGCAAATTGGGGAGAGGAAGGGAGGAGATACAACTGTGCATGCCCCCCCCATATACACATCGGCTTTCCCCATACTGGGCTGGGTGATCTCCAAAGTGTCACAGAGAACATCCTTCATGACTGAAGATGCTTGCTGGTTTATGAAAACTCTGCTGAAGAAATCCACAAGTGTTTTTCTCACTCCCCGAGGGTGAAGAGGCTTTAGGGAAACAGTGTGATGAATGCATAAAAATCTATAGAAGAACAGCCTTCTGGCACAGGTGATGCAATCTTGCACATCTCTGCTTTTTAGATAAAACACAGCAGCAGTATTTGTCTGTAAGATCTTGTGTCACCAGACTCTATAATAGTAGACAGACATCATTTGTCAAGTCCAACAAATAGCACAGAGTTCTAACACATTTTTGTGGAACTAAACACCCTGGGGTGACCAAAGAGCTTGTGTGCAGAGTTGCCAGAGATAAGCTCCCCAACTTGAGTGAGTGAGTTCTGAGGCCAAAACCAAAGCATCTTTGCACACATTTGGGGGACTGAAGCACTTGAGAGGTAAACAAACTCACGCACAAAGGGTACCCAGAAGGATGATGTACTGAATGGCACCAAGTCTGCAAATGGCAAAAGAGAATTCTGGTGTGTGGAATTACATGCATACCCAAGGCCATATGGCCCAGAAGCTGAAGATAAGCATACACTGTTATCACTGGGTAGGACGTGAGAGGTTCAGAAAGGAAGGCTATAGATTGTTACCTTTCCTTTGGAAGATAAGCTATGGCTGTCCTGGAGACAAGATTTACTGCTCCTTACTGTCTTACCTGTAATTAGGATTTGTCCAAATTTAGTTACAGACCCAGATGGCAGAACAGCTGTCTGATAATTAGGATGCTGTTTCAGCCCTGATAGCTTGATGCTCCACAAACTAGCCAGTCAGCCAGGTAAGAAAACATTTAAACGCCTGGCAGCAAAGTTAGGCTGCTACAAACATTGTGACAGGCAATGTGTGGTGGGACACATGGGGTCATGTGCTCCCCAGATATTTTCATTGTGTTCCTCTTAACCAAGACAGGCTGTGTGGCCTATTGAGGTAAGTTAGAGCTATAAGTGTTACTACCCTGACCCGCATCACTGCTCGCTCCCCCTGAACATATCCCTTACAGGGGACATGACCTAGCTTGAAAACCTCTATGCCCTTCAAATCTTTAAATTGTGAACCCCAACCCCACCCCCAAAAATGTTATACATCTCCTTTGCGTTGTGCATTTGGTGAAAAGCCATGGAGCTGATAACAGTTCAAAGGGAAGAACCATGTACTAGTAAGGGCTGGTGCCTGCTTGGAAGGAGGGTACTTTCTGTTGGAGGAATTTACCACCATGTGGAAGTATACATCTTGTAAGTTGATGGCATCAGAGAAGGGAAAGAAGAAATGATGGTAATCATCCTGAACTTGATTTTTGGGGTGAAGGGGTGGTGTGTATGAAATGGTTCACCTTTCTTAAAAGCTAGAAAGAGAAAGAGGCCACCAAATTTCTTTGGGACCATGAAGTATACAGAATAGAAGCCTTTTTCCTTTGGGTTGGTAAGAAACCTCTCTCTCTCCCAATTCTAGAAGAGATCACACTTACGTAACACAGACTTCTTAGAAAGAAAAAGAGGCAGGGAAGATGGGTTATGAAAATGGAGAGGAGTAAATGTGACAATATCTCCTTTACTGTGCTGAGCACCCACTTGGCTGACATGCTAGTTTCCCAAGTATTGTGCAAGGAAGAGAGATACTTGGTCGCCTGTTCTCAACCAGTAAAAAAAAAAAAAAAAGATTATTTGCAGGATATAGTTGCTTGATGAGAAGGTGACTGCTGGCAATGCCAAGGAGGTCTTGCCTTCTCTTATATGCTTACTGTGATGTCTGTTAGAAAGATCGTCTGTAGTCAGACTTCGGTACAGACTTCTAATAAGTGAGGTGATGCATAGGATTCCTAGAGCACGTGATCCCTTGAGTATGACCACTATTTTGTTAGTTTTAGAGAAAACACTTTCTGATCTTCAAAAAGTAAGTCCTCTATTGTGTTGCACAGCTCCCTGGGAATACCAGAAGCATGTCAACGGAAAAAACACCTCAGTAAGATTGCAATGGTTATGCAACACATCAGAGCATTTATTGCTTTCTGAAGAGAATTATGCACCATAATAGCAACCTCTAAAAAGAAAGCTAAAACCTGTTCCTTGTATTCTTCTGGCAAATTGTCAGCAAATTTAGAAATTGCAGAGGAAATTATTAAAATAATATTTTAAGAGAGCCTGAAAATTAGCAACACATTCAAAGAGTGGCTTTGAACTAAACATTTTAGCTGTACAAATCCAGCATCTTACATTCTTATCCTTGGACATGGCCTTAGGGAGCTCATTAGCAGCTGTAACGACGAAAGAATCAGGAACCAGATGGATAAAGAAATAGTCAAAATCTTGCTGAGGTACTTAGTACCATCTGCACACTCACTTGGCCAAAGGCAGTATAAGGGGCTGGAGGCTGCCAGAATGTTTTTCCTGGCTCCAGTAAGCCTTCAACTCTTCCTCAGGCAGGGGTCTGTAAAGTATCTTGGACAATATGTGAATTCTTTTGTACAAGTTCTACCTGTACCCTATAAAATATCTCATGGATTCCTGAAAAACTTCAAACTCCTTGGAGAAGCAGTGGGGAAAGATGAGGAGTCTGGAGCAACAGGCTCATCTGGAGAAGATGAAGAAATGTGTGTGTTGTGGGAGAGAGGCAAGAGGTCTAAGATTTCCCCCTTCCACTAATTGTCCCTCCTCCATTGGATTCAATTCAGCAGGCTGAAGGATGGTAACATGACATTAAGTAGAGGTTTCCTGCAATGGGGAAGTAGGAGACTGTAAGCAGGTGCAGCATCAGACTCACTTGTAGGGCACCTCCTGGTGGTGTTTTCAGGGAAGTTAGCTCACATGGTCCCTCTATAGGTGGTCTGTGCTCCGCTTCTTCACACACTGACTCTACTTCAAGTCCAGTCCTGGGACCTTAGCCCCCCGGCTAAGTCCACCCCTTCCAGGGTACCAGCCTCTAAAAGTCTATGGTCTGGCTGCATCTTGGCCACTAAAACAGTCAATGGCCACAGCTCACTTCTGTCCCGGCCACTAAAAGTCTATGGCCAGTGAGCCTGTGCCAACCCTGTTATCCGTGCTGCTTCTCGCACGCTGGGGGAGCGGGGATGGGCCTGGGCCCACCCTCTTCTCCAAGCCCTGGCTCAGGGACCTTAAGCACCTCCACTGAGGCCTCTGTCTCCCTCCAGTCTCACTTCACAGGCCGCGTCAACTACCTGGGCCACGTCCTTGAAGCCCCAGCCCATGCAGTCTCACCACTGGAGTCCAGCCGTCATCTGCTCCCTGGCTCCCTGCCACCAGACCACCGTTCCAGCCACCACTGCATTCTGCTCCTGTGGGATCCTCGGCTCTGGTCAGCCCCACGTGCCTGCTCCTACTCAGAGCTCTCCAAGGTGCTGGCTTCCACCACCAGCCTGCCAAGAGAAGAACCTTCCCCTGCAGCTCCCAGTGCAGAGTCACCCAGCTACCCCTGCTGTGGTACCTTTTATACCAGCAGCCTCTCCATGCTTGGCTGCCGCAGCTCTCCCGCCTGATTGGCTACTGCCCACCCACACCTTTTTAACCCTGTGTGAGCCATAGCAGAGCCACGGCACTGCTACAGAGACTTTCTGCTACCATGTGACCATGATGGATGTCTAGAGTCTCTTGGAGCAGCACAAGACCAATACGGCCATGGATGATATTGCACAAGCTGAGCCACCTTAGTGAAGGACACCCTGCTGGGACTTCCCTATAGGAAGACTAGTCCTGAACTTAAGGTCTCATAGTGGTCAAAGATCTGTAAGATGAGCTAAATGATCTCAAAGGTGAGACAAGTTCCTCCCTCTCATTGTCTGAAGAAAAGAAAGTCTCCTCAACACAGATGAGAAATGCCTATCAGGGTTCTAGGTAATTCAGTTATAGGAGATACATTAGGTTCCAAAGAAAGCAAGGGTTGTGTAAGTGGAAATTTGATCAAATGATCAATGCAGATGGCTCCGGCATAATTGGTTAGAGACGATTAAGAGATTAAACAATGGTTCCAAATGTGATGATGGTGCCAAGAATTCTATCACCAATTGCAACAAAGGAGACTTCATTGGGGGGGGGAGATATTCCTTGAGGACAAGAAGGCCTGTAGAATGGAGGCTACCTCAGTGCTGCCAAAGACGAGGCAGACTGAGAGGAGAAAGAAGGGTCTGCCAGAGATGTTGATCTCAATCTCACAAGAGCCAAAATCAACAGTGCCACCTCTGATAGGACTGATGAGCATTTGGATTTGTGAAGTCTTGAGCTGGTGCTGCAGGACTTACCAGAAGATTTTTCTGGGCTAAGTGTGAGACTTTGTGCTTTAGTCAGCATTGGAATGCCTGAAAGGCTTTGATGAGACAGTCAGTCAAGAGGAAACATGACATTTGTCACCAGGTTTGTGCGTTAAGTCAGAAGTTGCTGAAGAAGCACTCCAAGTTGATTTTATGCACCTTGCCTGAGGACTAATTCTTGGCTCAGATACAGGAAGTGAACTTTAAGAGGAAAATTTCCTGATTTTTAGTTCTGGAGGGAAAGAAGATAAAAAGAGAACATCTGTCCCTTGCATGACTCTCATCCAGACAAATCAAGTAACTCTTTTGACCATATGTACCAGGGATAACAGCCTGCATGTAGCACACTGATTAAAACCTGGGACTCCTCCAAGGATTGCTAAACTAAGCTATATACCAGGCGTGGACAAACTGCGGCTCGGGAGCTGCATTTGGCTCTTGAATGAAAAACTGCAGCTCATGGAAGAACGTCAGCAAATCAAGTTAGGAAAGCAGCCCCAGCCTAGTAGTTTTAAATTTCCTGCTCAGAGCATGCTTGTGGGGGAGCCCCAGCCTGTGCCTTGCTGCCAGAGCAGCCAGGTAAAGAGGCCCTGGGAGAGCCAACATCAGGGCCTGGGGGTATGGGAGAGGGTCAGGATGGCGGGGAGAAGCACGGCATGGTCAGGAATGGTGGGGAGGCAGCAGCATGGTTGGGGGTGGTGGGGAGAAGTGCACCATGGTTAGGATTTAAAAAATCTGACCACTAGTCTGCAGTCTTCTACATCAAGCAATAGCTAAGTTTTTACTGTATGGGCCTACTTTTCATGGTTACCTTAAGTAATTATTAGAATCTGACACCAGTAGGATTAATATTGGCCATCTTTTATGATAAAATTAAAGTGTGCAATGAATTTTAAACTTGGTAATTTTGGAGTAGGTATAAGTATATGGCTATATGCCTCAGTGCGGTTCTCAAAGGTCTAATAATCAACTTGTGTGGCTCTTGAGTTCCATAAGTTTGCCCACCCCTGCTATATACTAACTATATCTGCTATTGTGCTGGGGCTTGCTAGCTGAAGAAAGTGGGATGGGGAGCTTCAACTCATCATAGGTGGTAAGAATAAGCCAAGAGGGAGGCAATGGCTACATTCCTTTCAAACTCTCCTGAGAGCACATTGAGAGTAGGGGTGCCATTTAGTGGTATTGCTGCCAAAAGTTTCTGAGTCAAGTGCACTGAGGCGCAAACGTCTGCAGCAGAACATGTATTTGCACAATCACTTGAAGAATTTGATATTTTTTATTCAGCTGTGGTTTTGAAGAGCAAGTGCCTGACTGACATCAGATGTGGTATGTGTAGAGATCAGGCAATAACTAGTGTCTGGACAGAAACTGCAAAACAACTGAACAAATGTATTTCCGTGTGTGTGTGTGTTAATACAAAAATCTTTTCAAATTAACCCTTAAAATACAGGACAATTCTAAGGCATTAATGTGTTAAGAAATGGTGAATTCCTTTGGAAATGAATTGTAGGATCTCTGCAAGTAAAAAAGCATGAGAAGGATCACAAAAATACATGACAAGTTTTTTGTCTTGTTTTAAATTGACTGTTTTGCTTCAATACTGTTTCCATTTTCTATCTCTGAGCACCTAGTGGAGAATCCAATCTCCTTCCTCCTCTGCCCAGCCCATATGGGCGCAGGCCTCTCTGTTGTCCCTCCCAGATGAATAAAATCCTTCCCCAAGGATGCACACAGGGCTGTCCCTAGGGGGATGCAGGGCCCCGGGCAAATCACCCTCTGTGGGACCCCCACTCACCTCCCCCCAGGTGCCAAGGGGTAGGCCCCTGCACTGGCCATCCCATGCAAGAGACCGGGCGAGCCAGCCAAAAGTGGTGGAACAGGAGTTCAGGGTCTGGTTTCTCAGCCACCCTTAAGCCAGTGGTTGCCAAACATTTTTCCTTGGGACCTAGCTCCAGACCACTCTGCCGTGCAGCAACCCTCCACTGAAAAAAAGGGCCACCGCCAGAAAACTGAACAGTGACTGTGGCTGCGGGGGGAGGTTAGGGGGGTGGCAATCCCTCATGGCTTTCATCCTTTGTCTTGAGGCTTCTAGTGCATCTCTGAAATCTACACATCAAATTTAAGATCACTTACGTGGAACATGAAGAGGGTGATCCCACACACCATACTCCTGTCTCAAATCAGGAAATATGTCAAGTCTCTAAAATTACTTGTAGTAGCCTGGAATGTGTGTATGGGAGCTCCTTGCTAATGGAGGTGGGGGTAGGGTTACCAGATACCACAGTATGGAAGGGAGGACAGGGAAGTACGAAAACAAGGACATTGGAAGACACATGGAGAAAATGTAGTATTAATATAATATTCTTCTGTTTTTAGGGCACCCTGGAATGCTTACCCCCTAAAAATAGGGTTTCTGGGGCATTCCAGCATACTTTAACCCCTGTAAGGAAAAAGGCAGACAAACTCATGTATTTTTAAAATGCCTGCCAGAGGTAAGATGTGAAGGCAAAAAGGAGGACGTGTCCTCCTTTTGCCTGACATCTGGTAACCCTACGTGGGGGCGACTGGGTGGAGAAATGAGATGGAAGTGCTGAGACAACAGAAGGGAAGAGAGCCAATGCCAGGCTGGAAAGAAAGGTCCTGGAAGATCCCTCTTGCTGCTGAGCCTGTTCAAGTCCCTCCAGGTCCTGGTCCCTTCTCCACTGCCCAATCCCAGGAACTGAAGCAGCTCCTCTGGGTTCCACTTTCACCTCTGCACTTCACCTGCTCCCTGAGTCTGGATGAGTTTCCAGGAACACACAATTGTCCACAATATTGTGATTGAAGGGATGCTATCACTCTCTGCTTGGTCCGGTGACCCCCTGGCAGTGCACATAAGGCAGCAACACAATGGGGCTATCCACTCTCCACTTCAGATTAGGACCTTGTTATAACTTTTCCTTCTAGCAGATCCATCCCTGACTTGGATTGTATTCTGTTACTTAGGCTTTCTAATTGTAGAAAAAATACCATACTTTGTAACACAGGCTCCTACTAGGACAGTTTGTTTTTCTCTTCTCTTTTTAATTATCAGTCAAAAAAATCTCTGGAGTTTTGATTAAAATCTACAAGTTATAACTTTTGTTGCAAGCAATGGATTTCTCAACCTACTGAAAAAAAAGGCAAGTCCTAATTTGCAAAAATAACTGGAATCTCCATATCCCAGAAATGGTGTAATACAGGAGTATTCATAGTTTTTTCTTTTCTTCATTAGGTCTATTAATAAAAAAACACAAAGGTTGCTTGCCAGTGACCTCAGTCCTTTTCATATGAATGAGAGAAGCCCAAAGAGATACTGACTCAGAGAGGAAGCATAGAGGTTGTTTGAACGACAATTAGCACCTCATTGTCAGTCCTAATGACTCACCTTTGTTGCAATGCTGATCTACTGCCTTAAGCAACTTTCACCCCAAGCCACTCCTTTGGTCTCACAGTAGAGCTGGGTCTGTGAAGTGGGCTGCCACTTTTGGCAAGCTTGCCCAGTTCCTGGCATGGAGGGGGACAGTGGTGCAGCCCTGCGGGGCCCCCCAAAGCACAGGGCCCAGGGTGGCTGCCCCTCCTGCCCTACCCTAGGGAAGTCCCTAGATGCACTCACCCACAGGCACACACAAAACCAGAAGACGTTTTCATTTGGTTGTGTGCCTAAACAAGATGGAATTTTTCTGACCTCCATTCTAGCACTATCAATTATGTTGGTGAACTTCCTCTTTTCTTTTCTTTTGCTGTAACACATAACCATTTGGTTTCCATACATTTGTTCTGTGTTGTTTAGTTATCACAAACTCCTTACAATTTTTGCAAGAGATCTACATTACTCTTCATACGGTGTCATGTTAGGCCTGAAAAGGCAAAGCCGTCTTGTAAAATACAAGACCCAAATCTATCCTTTAAAGGCATATTATAGGAAAATAGAATGGTAGTGTTACAAGTAGGTTAGGGCTTTGATATGCATGTGTATCAATAGTGGTTTCTTAATGAAATTTACACATATCCTGTTAGAACAGGGGTCTCAAACAATGTTCCCTATAAGCTGATGATGCCACTGAGCAACTTATAGATGCAGCTGAGCAAGTTCCCTCCTGGGTTCCTCAACCTAGGGCCGCCCATTGGCTCTCCAAATTCATTCACAGAGCTGTAACTAAGGTAAGGCCAACAGGGCCTTGCCCTGGGCACCACCAAGTGATAGAGCCACTCTATTAAAGGGCAGCTTTTGTGGCACTGGCCCCAAGTGCTGCTAGTGGGAAGGGGCACGTTCCGAATAGAATGCGCCCTGGGTGGCAAAATGCCACGTTACGGTTCTGTTCATTCATAACTTGCTCAGCGGCATTATCACCTTAGAGGGATCACTGATTGTGGGCTGCACGGCAGCGTGGGGGCACAGCCCCTGGCACTCCACTGCCCAGGGAACTTCTACCAGCTGCACACAGCCTACAGCCACAGCTGGAAGAGACTTCCTGCCAGTAGGGAACTGCCCCAGGCATAGGATTACCAGATACCAAAGCATGGGAGGAGGACAAGGAAGTACAAAAAGGAGGACTTTGGAGGACACAAATGTCTGGGCCCCCTTCACCCACCCGAGCTACTCTCCCCCAAACACCTGCCCCCCATCACAACTACGATCCCCAAATGCCTCACCCTCCAGCACCACAGATACTGCCCCCCAAATGCTTGTCCCACCACTACACCATCTACTGCCCCCCCCCAAAGCTACTGCCCTCCCAAATGCCAGTCCCCAAGGCCCAAACCCTTCACAGCACAGGCCTCCTTACTGGTGGACAGGGTCAGGAAGGCATAGGGTTACCAGATGTCAGGCAAAAGGAGAACAGGTCCTTATTTTTACCTTCACGTCCACCATCCAGCAGGCATTTTAAAACAGATGATTTTGTCTGGCTTTTTACTTATAGGGATTAAAGTATGCTGGGATGCCACGGAATACCTTATTTTTAGGGGAAAGCGTTCTAGAGCCCCCTAAAAACAGCAGAATATTACAGTAATACTACATTTTCTCCATGTGTCCTCCAATGTCCTACTTTTCATACTTCCCTGTCCTCCTTTCAAGGCTTTGGTATCTGGTAGCCAGAAGGCAGAGCAGGAACAGCAGACAGTAGCATGGCTGCTCCACTGGCCAGGTAAGGGAACCCTGAGTCAGGGGAGAGGGGGAAGGGACAGGCAGCCTTTAGCAATTTGGGCCCCCCTTTTGGCCCCCATTGCCACCCTCCCTGGGGCCCCAGTCCCCCCTGCAGCCCTAACTGTCCGCCCTTCCAACTCCTATGGGGGGACATGGACCATCTGGCTGGAGGCTGCTCTCCCTGCAGAGAGCACAGAGCAGCCGGCCCAGCCTATCCCTGGTCACACCTCCCCAGGGGACGGAGGGGGCCAGCCTGAGCTGTGGCATGCAGCAGCAGCACCCTGGAGTTGTCCGCAACCCCTCCTAGGCCTGAATGGGTGTGATCCAGGGCCTGGGAGTGGGGCCTGGGGATAAAGCAGCTCGAACTCTCCTCCCCGGCACACCTCCTCCCCCTCTCCCCCCACTCAGGGTTCTCTTACCTGGCCTGTGGAGCAGCCGTGCTACTGGCTGCGGTTCCTGCTTTGCCTGGGCCAGTTCCCTATTGGCTGTGCGTGGCTGGTAGCAGTTGCCTGCGCGGCGCAGTGCCAGGAGCTGTGTGCCTGTGCTGCTGCGCAGCCTACAGGGAACACTGGTCTCAAACTCAAATCATCATGAGAGTCGCATGAGGACTAGTACATTAGCCTGAGGGCCGTACCACTGAAACCTTTTCATACAATGATATTGCAAATACTGGTAACAATTGTGTCATTACGGGCCACAGGAAATAGCTTTAGGGGCTGCATGCAGCCCACGGGCCATGTGTTTGAGACCCTGGTGCTCCCTATATGTTACTATTGTTCTACTGGAAGGCGTCAATAGAGGACATTAACATCTATATGGACCTTTCATGTACCAAAGTAAACTGTCTGTTAATGGTGCTAATGCAGCTAATTGCCTGTGGTGCCTAGAAGGTGAAGGTTTTATTTCAAAGGATAATATACATTATTATTCTCTGTATAAATACCTGAGAACTGTCATCAAAGCCCACATGAAGAAATGACCTGTAAATGCCCATTATGCTACAGCTACAAAAGGAAGTTGGGAACACAATCCCTTTATCTCACATCTGTCCAAGCTTCTCAGGGAAAGTTTGGGCTTCAGGACTGAGATCCCAGCCAGCACTGGCCTGGAAATCACCCTGTTAATTCCCACAGGAGAAGAAGAACAAACTCTACACCTGGACTATTTGGTCTTTATTCCTCAAAACTGGATTTCTAACAAGTGAAACAAGGACATAAACCCATCTAGCTAAGCATTGGATGTATGCCTAAGACCTGCAAACTCCAAATTCTTCAAGGACTTATCTTCTCTGGACTCTGAATCATTTGTATGTAGTTGATCCACTTTGACCCTATAAGATCTCTCTCTGCTTTTCTTTTCTTTTTATATTAAACCTTTAGCTTTAGTTACTAAAGAATTGGCTAGCAGTGTGGTATTCTGGGTAAGACCCAAACTCATACTGTTCTGTGTAATGTGGCTGACCCTTTGGAGACAGGAGAAACCTTTCTGAGTAAAGAATTTGGCGTTTTAAGCAACTTCTCTCTTTACCAGACCTAGTGACTGTATTAGGGACCAGTGACTGAAATGCAGTAAAGGGGGCTGAGTATATTTTATGGTGGCTTCTTGATATCTAGTGTAGGGGATCAGAAGCATTGTTTGTGACGGGTTGGGGGGTTTATCTCCAGGTAATCCACCAGTGATGGGAAAATCTGCTCTCCTTTTTGCAGCTTGCCCTGATCTTTGCATATTCAGATGGTTATCCCAGGAGGCTTGAGTCACATACGGTTGAAAGTTGCTCTGTATATCAAGAGCTTAAGAGTCCCACCCAGAATCTGTGGGGAGCTCAGCCCTTAAAGACTTAGGACCCCAATACTATATCTTCCCTTCCAATCAAAAACCTAAAACTCAAAACCCAACATCAATATAACACACAACTATGAACACACACAGACTAAGGGCAAACTCTCCTCCTCTGTTTGAGCATGCTGTCATTATTTGATTTGCACCTATGATGAACAAGCCACGTCTCCAGCTTCGAGCACACTCTTGTAGAAGGACTGCACTAATAGCCTTGGTGGAGGCATTTTGAGGCAATTTCATTTTGCATTTACTGTCATAGTATCTAAGGCTACGGTTCTTTAACTCCTGTTTCTTCATCTTTCTATTAAATCTTGCATCCCATGGCCACTGGACATCTTTGCACAGTTGAACTCAAGTTGCTGGTTCAGGTGGCTAGATTAGTGACCTATATAAAGAAATTTGTACTTATTGGAATGAATCTTTTTACTCCTTTCTCACCTGTGGGGGCAGGCATGTTGATGACTGAGCACAGTAAGATTGAGACTAGCTGTATACCTTGCTGTATTAACTTCTCTCCCAGATGTTATATATCCATTACAATTTACATTTTTGTTTAGTTTTAGTTCAGTAGCTCTGGCTCTCTCCAATGCTGCTGGAGGCTCCAGTCATACTGTTCTGTTGGTTTTACTCCAGATCAAAACAGTCATCTATGTATTTTTATGCCACCAAAAACTTACTGCATTTTCCTGGGACATTCCTTGGATACTGAATACAACCAAATGACAATTTATGGAAACTGTCTTCCAAAGATAGTGTTGAATGTGCTCTGTTTCATTAAGGGAACTACTAGAACACTGGCGACACATCTAACATAGAAAAATACTTGACGGCAGCCACCTCTCCCACATCATCTCCCAGGTAAATAATGGACAACATTCCCTTTTAAATATGTATTGAGGTCTCTGGCATCAATGAATAAATGAAGGTTCTGTCTTCTTTTCCTATGACCAATGAGTGTACTCACTTTGTCGATTAGTTTACTTTAACTCCAGAGTAGTGAGCATGCAGTTACTCTTTTGTCTCTGCTGCAATGTTCCCTCTAAGGACCTCAGGCAGCTAGGCAACTTACGTTCTCGCTGCGCTGCACCCCTGCGAGGGCCCGATCCTGCCCCCCCAATCTCCCGGTGACCCCCCCACCCAGCCCAACCCCATCTTCCCTCCAACTCTCTTCCCCCTTTCAGAGCCAGCTGCTCCAGCCCTGTCCCCAATCGGCCCCCGCCACCTCCTTACCTTGCCAACAGAGTGGCACAGCCTGTCCCCCAGCTGCTCCTTTGGCTAGAGGAAGCTCTCATTGAGCATGCACAGAGGCTTGGTGCCTGCTCAATAAGAGCTTACTCTGAGCAGGAGTTTTAAAAGCTCCCAGCTTGGAGAAGCTCTCAGCTGGCTGGAAGCCTCTGTCTTCCGGCTGGGCAGGGATTGCAGCTGCTGGCTGTGTGCAGCCGACAGCGTTCCCTGAGCTGGGCAGCTTAGAGGGAACATTGCCCTGCTGTAGGGTGAGAGGAACCTCCCTGGGGTGATGAATTGTTAGATGGCTGGGCTCTTTCAGCTCTGTTCTGTACTGTGCTGAGAGCTTCCTTGCTCCCTGGCAGAGATCTTTAAATTCTTCCTCAGTTGTTTTGATCTCTAGCCCCTCCAAAGAGTGTACCCTCAATCAAATGAAGAGCTTGACATGTTTTTAACTCAGGGCTCTTTTCCCTGGTACTGCTACATACTGTATCTTTCCCCACGTATTTCCTCTTCCCTTTATGTCACACTCTTCCATAGTAGGGATAAATTCACTCCCTGGGTTTCACCCACTTACGTTCTACTGCTTCTGGCTTTTCTTTCACTGCCAGTATCAATTTCTGGCTCAGCATTGGATTGTGTACTATGTCCAATTTGAAAAACAACAAACATCCCATTTGCTTTCAGTTTGATAAACTGGATCCTGTGCTGGAATACTGTCCATTGCTCCTATGAAGAATTAATCTGAATTAGTTGTACGGCCACCACCCTCTTTACCCATGCTGTGCACTTACTGTTGAAGGTCCAGTTGCAGGGGTTTTTCAAAGCTACAACAATGCCTAGCATGTGTTGATTGTCACGGCAAGTGCAGTTCCATGTGCTTGCATTGCTTGACTGATGCTGAGGCCAGCATGCCTTGCTGCATCAGGTCTTTTTCATGTTTGGTATTCTCTCTCTCATCCTCTGAGTCAAAGAAATGTCCACTCTCCATAAACTTCCGTTTGGACTAGGTAACTTCCTTTGCTTGGCAAATTCCAGTTGCTTTGCTTTGTGAAATGTTGAATCTGGGTTTTCCAGTAGTTTTTCTGTGTCTTTGCCCCAGATCAATCTGGTCTGTTATCAGGAGCTCAGTTAGTGCCCACCTTTTCCAATAGCAAGATTGGCACTACAGCCTTAGGTCAGCCACAAACTCTTCTATGGCTTCACTTTCCTTTTGTACTCTGTGTAAAAACATTCCTAATATGTTTATTTTTATGTGGAGTGTAACACTCCTTAAATTTCTGTAATACAGTTTAAAAGTTAGCCTCCTCCATTTGAGTTAATGTGTTCAGTAAATTTCAATTAAGTGCTTCAGAAATTGCTGTTTTCAGACATGACTACCTTTGGCCTGTCTGCCTTTTTGCTGGTACACATTCCTTAGAGAAATCCATATAATGCTGTTTAAACCTTGTCCTGTTGTGTTCCACATGTCCCAAGAGATTCAGTGCTGGAGGTGCTTTTAAACTGCTGGAATAGACATTGGAAAGAAGGTATACATTTAACAATGAGGGTAAATCAATCCCTGGAAGAATTTACTATGGTTCACAACAGGTTCTCTGTTACTGACAATTTTAAAATCATGATAGCCTGTTTTCCTGAAATATATGCTCTATTCAAAACAGGAATTACTTGGGGGAAATTCTATGGTCTGTGCTGTATAGATCAGACTACATGACATGACAACGGTGGTCTCTTCTGGTCTTAAGATCTGGGCCTCTATGAATAAGTGAAGCAGCCAGAGATAATTCACCAAAGGGTACAGAAAGCTTCCAAACACTGAAAAACTCATGACAAAGCAAACGCACAAAGAGAAAGCATAGGCAATAAAATACAGAGGAAGTTCTCACTGTACTGTGGAGAAAAATGTGACCATGAAAATTGACTTCCATACATGCTGACATGATTGTGGCAGGAGAAATTATGCTAATTGCTTGCAGACAAGAAAAAGGTGGACCATAGTAAGGAAGATGAGATCTCACATGTATGCTATTAATGAAGTGCAAAATACCAAAAATAAATGGTTTCTAAAGCTGAGGCTAGTACTAGATGCAAAGACAAGACAGCAACACAGAAACAGGAACCTGAATGCCAGACAGACAGTAGGGCACCAGTCAATGTCCTCTGCTACAAACACTTCAACATTATGCAAGAAAAGAAAACAAAACTGCAACTAAGCAAAGCCAAATTAAAAGTATATAACATCATTAAGGAAAGTGTAAATTACAAGCAGAAAATGCCAAGGAAAAGTTCAAAATTTCAGGTAGTGCAAACAACACAGAAGTAACTGCTTTCACTTAGAACAACCAACTGCTAAGTGACACTAACCCTGGGACAAACAATTGTACAATAGATCTACAAACAAAACATCCAGAGCCAAAAGTGCTTAGTGGCACCCCTGAAGCAAAGCTGCTAAAATATTACCAAGATGTTTTGAAGAACCGGGAAGACTTCTTGGTACGTTACACCTGGAAATACATAAAACAATTCAATCAGTACAGCACCTGCCGTACAGACTACAAATTGCATTAGAAGAAATAATTAGTGGGCGCAATAAAGCAAATGGAAAACAAAGGCATCATTACAAAACTCACAAACACCAGAAATTGGATTAGCAACACTGTAAGCACTGCAAAACCAGGCAAGCTGTACATTTACCCAAGCAATGTAAAAGCCCTAGAAAGATTTGCTCTCTATCCAATGCCTTCATCTGAACAAAAGTTACCTTCTGTGACCTATGAACCCCTCAATGCCAACTGGCAAGGTGGGTAACAGGAATGTACTTATCCTGGTATGTACATTCTGCTTCAAAGAAAAGCATGCAAGATCTTAAATGAAAACCAGGATCACGCTTGTCTTTGATATCATTGTGAAACATATGTACAGATGCCAGGTAAAGTGTTACGAATGCATGGTGAAAATGTGCTCTAAAGTCTTCCTCAATGCAGACAGAGCTGACAAATGATGCTTATTCACCTGTCCGTCTCAGTTCCCATGTAAATTAAACCAACAGGATTCTTCAGTGTGCTTCGCATGAACTATAGGAGGTCAACCCTGACTCTGAGGCGTGACAAACCAACTTTGGGAAATAGAAAGCAGTACGGAAGATGCCCCTTTTCATGGACATAGGATGTAACTGGGCAGCATGAGCACATGAGCTGAAATGCTGAAAAGGGCATTTAGGGTGACAAACTTCTTTAGATAGAAGATTAACTTGCCAAATTTAGTCTAACCTCCAGAAATCACATTATGAATTTTACATGTAATTCTGTTTGCATTATCCTTACTCATCATCTCGACTCTCAAACCTTTTTTCACTATAACTATGATAAGCTGTCATATTATACAAGAAACATCCCAAGATGAATCATCAACGATGTTGTGTACATTGTTCCCTGGAGTACAACAGACCTGGTATTAATGTGCAGTGAATAAACGGTTGACAAGCAAATAGGGACTTGGAGACTGGGATACACAAAATTAACCTGCAGGCAAAGTAAGGAGCTGGTATAGACCACATGGGATTATTTGGGTTGCAAACAAGCTGGGGGTCAGGAAAGCAACACCCTGTTTTATGCAAACAAGTCTTCCTTTTGCTGAAGATGGGAGGCAACAATGCCCTGGTTATCTGGAGATCAAATATATATTCCTTGGCAAAAGCAAAAATATTCCCAGTACTTGACACCACAAATAAGTGCTACTGGGTATGGAAAACAGATATCTCACCATATTTTGGACACCAGCAGGTAAATACAGATGGCTGAAAACAACATTGGGGATCCTACTTACAGTAAAAGAATAAATCAAGCAGTACAATGGATGCCTAAATCAAAGATATTAAATCAGTTCAAAGACTATTTGGGTTTGTACGGTATTTGACAAAATTTCTGTCAAGGCTCTCAGATCACTGAGAACACCTGAGGTGACTACTGGACTAAGATACAGCATGGACACTAGTAACCCAATGTGGTGCAACCATCTTACACGTCAATGAACTAGTAACCAACTATTCCATTCCAAAATACGATGTAAATGAAAAAATAACCATATAATCTGATGTCACTGAAACAGGACTTGTAGCATCACTGTGAGAAAAAAGGACCACAGGCAGTTTTCCCATTAAGGTCACCATCACTAATGGGACAGAGATGCACTCAAACTAAATGGAAATGCCTTGCAATAGTGTTTTTTCATGAGAGTAAGGGCATTTCCATAAATATGTCTAGGTGCTCTCAGTGAAATGCTTCATTGCTTTGTCTTTGCATTGATGATCACTAGGGTAGCATCTGACAGTTCATTTTGTTCCCAGAAGCCTGAAAAAGTCTACAATAATAAGGTCACTTGTGTGGTTTGCTGCAGAAAGATCCGTTCTACTTTGCTGCAAAGTCTGCTAGAGATGCTGTGCATTTTCATTCTTTTCTTGCTGGTTGGTCTGTATTTGCCTCCATGTAACACAACTGCTCACCAGGTCTCAGATATTCCTGGCCAGTAAATTGCACCACTGAGACATGCTTCTACTCCGTAATGGCTTGGTGTGTTCTTGAGAGAATGGGTTCTCAGGGATCTGGATACTGCTTGTATATATTGATTCTATCTTCTGTATTCAGCTCATCTGGATACTCCTAGCATTCTTGGAAGGCAGGCAGTGACTTTTAAAAAATGTTCTCTGTGGTATAGGATTACTTCCAACATGAATGGTCTTATACACTTCAATATACTGTTGGAATTTCTCATATTAAAATACTATTGCAGGGCATTCCCAGTCATTTGGGGTGCATCTCTGTCTCATTAGTGATGGTGGCCTTAGTGGGAAAGCTGCCTGCAGTACCTTTCTGTCAGAGTGATGCTACAAGTCCTGTTTCAGTGACATCGAGTTATATGGTTATTTCTTCATTTGCATCACATTTCAGGATGGAATAGTTGATAGTTTGACATGTAAGATAGTTGCACCACACTGAGGTACTTTTGTTCGTGCTGTATCTTAGTCCAGTAGTCACCTCATGCGTTCACACTGATCTGAGAGCCTTGGCAGAAATTTTGCCAAATACTGAGTAAATCCAAATAGTCTCTGAACTGATTTAGTATCTTTAGTTTTAGGCATCTGTTGCACTGCTTGATTTACAATTTTACCACAGGTTGGATCCCCAATGGTATTCTCAACCATCTGTATTTACCTGCTGGTGCTCAAAATGCAGGGAGGTAGCTGTTTTCCGTATCCAGAAGCACTTAGTTTTGGCACGGGAATGTCTTTGCTGCTTGTCTTTGATGCCAGCATATAGAGAGGGGTCTCCTTGACCTAGATCAGAGAGGTCTCTTGGCCTTCTCCATAAGGGGCTTCCTCAACTAAAGCTCATAAGCATCATTTGGGGGTGGGGCGGTGGGAAATGAGCAGCAAATGCTGCACTTTGGTCATATGTGTCTCTTCCAGGAAGTCAGTGCTTGGTGCTCATGGAGGAGCAAGGGCAAAAGATACAATTCTTGAATGCCAGGACTTTGTGACTCCCAACTGGGGAAAAACTAAGTGATACTATCTATGCTAAATATTAAAAATTATTTTCAAACTGGGAAGACAGAAGCTGGACATAGAGGGTTCCAACTCAAGCTATATGGTGGCAAGAAGGAACTGGAGAGACGTCTGCCTGAACTGCCTCCACTGATTTGGAGCATGTGGAGGACATGCACAGGACCAACAGTCATTACTTGAACGAGAATCTCAAGATTCAAGCAACTGCATATTGACATGTGGAATACACAGAGAACCAAGAATCAAAGAAGAATATTTATTATTTGTATTGCAGTAACCTCTGGGAGTCCCAAATCAAGATTGAGGGCCTCACTGTGTTAGGCACAGTACAAACATTAACAGAGATATTCCCTGCTTCAAAGAGCTTACAATCTCTTCTTTTCCCCCTCTTCCTAGTGAAATATGATTTATCTTGTCACTTCAACCCATGCTCTGTGCAAATACATATATATCATATAGAATACATTTGATTCGCATTAACCAAAAGTCATCCCTAATGAACTCAGCAGTAGCTGAGAGTAAATTTTACATACATGTTTCTGTTTTTTGATGATTTCTTCCCAACAGTTATCCTAGAGCCACCAAACAGAAGAAAGGGAAGTCATAAATTAGGGGCAGTGGATACCAGTTTATACAGCAGTATAATAAACATGTAGCAAAATGATTTACTTGCAAGGGAATCACTATTCCACCATGCTAACTGAGAGAAAAAATGACTGTCAGTCAAAAAACTTTTCATGATGGACACCTGGTATTCCCTCAGATGACTGTCTGCAGGAGAAATATTTATAAAATGTTGAATTACAAATAAATGTTCATTCTCTTCCTGTTAATGTCATAGGAAAAAGGTATTACTGTGATAGTCCCTATCTGGCTAGCTGAAATTTACCCACAGGTCTGGGCCACAGAGCAACATGGATTAGTTACATGAACACCACCTGTTGTACACAAATCCAATCCTAGTTTAAAAAGTACCTGGCCTTGAAGTGGTACATATTCCAGAGATGAAAAGTAACTGAAATGATCACTTTTGACTATGTTTTCTTTTATGAAAACTGTACTATACATATCACTTGGGCTTGAGTGTGGAGTATATTTGAGGATCATAAGATAAAAGGTAATGGCAAAAATAAAAAAAATTAAAACTTTTTTCTCTTTTCTCTAAAACTAGAACATTTCATTTGGAAACAATACTTTGCTTTTTCTTTTAAATACAAACTGAATATAACCAATGGACAGACTAAGTAAAAATGTTTTAATCCAGTCTCATGTACCCAATTACAAATAGCCAGAGTTCAAAACATCCCCAAAAGGACAAACATTTATGACATTTTATAAATTATAGCAGGGATAGGCAACCTTTCAGAAGCAGTGTGCCAAGTCTTCACTGATGCATGCTAATTTACAATGTCAGGTGCTGTTAATAAATTTTAATGTTTCAGCAGGTCTCTGCAAGGTTACAGCTATCATTGTATGTATGCAAACCTAAAGCAAATTTTTAGTGTGATCCTTGCCCTTGCTTTTCCTTGCTGAGTTTTTCAGTATCTGGTACATATTTGGATATTTTAAGCTGCACACATGCCTCTGAGTGACAGGTTGTTAGCTGGCTCTGAGAGGGGCAGAAGAGAGACTTCATGTGTGAAAATACAGGAAGTGCGAATGGCACATTCCTTCTTTGGAATAAATCCAAATTTATCAGTCCAGAAAGGTTGAAATGAACGGATATTTAACTTTGCTTTCTTAGAAGCAGACATTTTTGTCAATTTACCTTGACTCTAGAGCTGTCTCCAAGGCACTTGGGTGCAATGCTGAGCCCACAGAAAAGAGGAGTAGGCCTGGAAAAGTAGACTGGGCAGAGCTTTGGCACCCAGGGCAACACTTGTATCAGGGAAGAGCAGCCTTTGGCTGTGAGGACACTGTTTCAGCCCCCCACTTCACCACTGGGTCAACCAGAGGAGCAGCTGGTCCAGCATGAAGGAGCAGCCAGGCAGTGTGAGCGCACAGCAAGCCTGGATGGAGTTGGCACCCCTGGCAGCTCTGGGCCATGTGATAGGGGAGAGCCCAGGAGCAAGGGGATCAATTGGAAGGGGTAGCTGGAAGCCAGCTTGCACACCACGGCCCTCTGAGGATGCCGGCGTGCAGTTGCACATGGTGCAGCCCCCATAATCCCTACTGGCCTCATGCCATCCCCTGCCTCCTCAGGTGATGGAGGGAGCACAGGCCAAAGGAGCCACTGGGGCTGAAGCAGCAGCTCTACATCCAGCAACTGCTCCTCCCTTTCTTTTGGCCCCCTTGCCCTCCTGTGAGCACAGCTACCAGATGGAAACAGCAGAGTCATGCTCAGGGACTGCTCTCTCTCTCTGCTTTCCCCTCCTGAGAAGGCAATGGCACTGAAGGTGCAGCACCATGCCTGGTGGCTGCTCCCTCTGGCCCCTCTTGAGCTGCAGCTTTGGTCTTGCTGCACCCATGGGAGGAGGGCAGAAGAGAGAGAGCAGCCACTGAGCATGGTGAGTCTTCCGCTTTCATCCTGCTGTGTTCAGAGGAAGGGGCCAGCCAGCCAGCAGAGAGAGCGAGCAGCTCCATTCTCCCAGCTGGCCCCACTCCTCTTGCGAACACAGCAGGAGGGAAGTGGCAGACTCCCCGTGCTTGGCAGCTGCTCTCTCTCTTCTGCCCTCCTGCTGTGGGCGCAGTGGGACCAAAGCTGCAGTGCAAGAGTGGTCAGAGGGAGCAGCCGCAAGGTGCGGTGCTGCACATTTAGTCCCATTGTGTGCCGTGCTCACAGAAGGGAGCCAGCAGAGAGGGACAAGCAGCTGCTGGGCTTGGAGCTGCTGCTTCGGACCATGCAGCAGCAGAGTGACACCATGGGGCTGAGAGCCCCTCAGGCTGCTAGGAGCAGGCTAGCATGCCAGAGGTTTCTGACCCCTGGATTATAGCATAAAACTTTTGTTAAAAGGGAAATTTCTCAGGCTCTTCTCGTTACCTGTAATAGTTTCAAGTTTCTAGGTAGTCAAGATATCTTCCCACATTTCTCTCCATACCAAATTTTGTAAATAGGGATTCACTGCCCCATAAGTCTCAAGGAGTCCCAAGTCAATATGGCCTTTGTTATTTCTGTTTGTTGTCTGTGTATCAGCTGTGATGTCAGAACAGTCCTTGCCACTCTAATGCCTCTGCTGACCATCTTCGTTTAGTAGTGGGCATACTGATTTGTTGCAACAAAACAGCAGGTTTAAGAAACTTTTGCTTCAGTTCTGTGTCTGTTACTTGCTAGTATCATTTCAGTATTTGTATACACCAAAGTAAATTATTTTTGTACTTGAATCTGTTCGAATACAATTAATCTATAAAAATACATAAGAATCAATAGACTGCATTAATGTTATATTTATTTATTTTTCAGCTTCATACAAATTGGATGTAGAAGCATAAACATAGTACATTTCTACCATTTTAAACAAAAATATAACCAATATGTACAATTATTGTATTAAAAATACAAAAGGGATACAGACTCCACCAATGTCTTTCTAAAAGACATACAGGTACAAGTAGTATCAAAAGTATGAGGAAATCACCAGTTAATTATACATTCTGCACTTGACATCACAGAGTGAACTGAGATTAGCAGTCCTATGGTCTACAATTACTTAATGCTTATATAATATTTGTGCAACTTGTGATAGAACTAGGTTTCTGTCTTTCTATATGCACATGAGGTCCATAGCCTATATAATAAAACTGGCAAATAATGCATATTACAAATTCATAATTGACAATGTGATATATAAGCAAATAGACAAAAGCCATGATTACAGGAAAGAGAATAATTAAATAAAGCACTGACTTTGTCTGATACAGTGAAAAAACACTGCAATTTGATCTTTAAAGTTGAAGCTATTTACGTTTATCTACTGATCAATATGATCAGCTGAGTTCAATGAAAAAAATCCAAGACCAGCAGTTCCTCACATTTGAGTACTACTCGGATTGGCAGCCTTCACTTTTCCGGAGTCTGTGCAAAAACAACACAAAAATAGAGGGGAAAGGGTCATTTCAGTCATTACAGGGTTAATAGCAGCTGTGAGCAGGTGGTTGCTACACAATGGCCTTCTCTACACATGCAGTGTTCCATAAAGCCATTTACAGTTGTGACTACTTCTGCATTGCAAAGGCTGACGTATCTAAATGTATTTTTTTCATAATTTAAAGGCCTGTTTATTCCCTAATGCCAAGTCAATAGAGAGAGATTATTAAATCAGTAATAACAACTGGCATTAGCTGTGACATCCCAAATTGTGTTCACTGCAATTATCCAGTTCTCTCTTAAAGTAACTAAACTTCTAATCTTAGTAAATCAAAAATACAATTTAAAGTTGGGCTTGCCATCTGTCTCATTTGAATAGGACTTTTTTTTTTTTTTTTAAACTATGCCATCCTGTTTTTCACAAGGCACAGGTATACAAATTGTATTGTACGAACTGTACAAGTTGTCTTGTTTTCCTCCATTAGATAGTTGCAAGCACTTGATTCTGCACTGATGCTAGACCCAGTTCACAATACCAGTAATCCTATGATTTACAAACTTTGTAAGAAGCCAGGGTGGGGCACTTTAAGAGTGGAGCTAGGTGGTGTACGAAAGGCTGTAACTATAACCTTTGCTGCCTTCCATTCTGCCCTGCTCAGCCATATCAGTTTTATTTTTAGGAGTTCAGGCTGGCAACCCTATTAGAACGTATAAAATAATACTGTAAGTATTAGGCAGATGTAACATTTGCTCTCTGAACACAACGTACAGCACTATAACAAAGGCATTGTAAACAAGCAAACAAGCATTGTACACTTGAAGGATGTCAATGTGTTTTTCTCTTTGTAGTTAAAGGCCCAATGTAGTTTAACAACCTTATCTCATTATCCCAATGAGATGAAATGCTAGGATTGTGAATAAAAGCTGAAAGGAAGATTTAAAAACCCCTCCAGGCATTGGGAAGTGCACGAGAGTTAATCATCTTGATGTGATGATCCTGGAATTTGGAATGATACCATGTGATGTGGCAGACAGCGACAGTGGTAGCTTGGAGATTGCTGCACTGTGCATTTCAAGCAACACAGTTTGAAAAGTGCCAGGGCGATTTCTTCACAGTATTTCACATGCAAGGGAGGAAGGGGGAGAAGAAGCCCCATGCTGCTTTAAGGCAGGGAAGGAGGCAAATAGGTCTACCATCCTTTAATTATAGTTCCAAGGCTCCTATACTAGGGACGTCTTCTTGTGCTCTCCTTTAAGGTGGCTCACTCTGGATCCAGAAAAGCCCCAATTCTTTAGACAGCAGAGACCTGTTCATCTTCTGCAAACAACAGGATGGGGGAAAGTAAATTTAAATCAATTTAAAGAGTGTGCTATGGAATTAAATAAATTTGCTGTATTCACAAACTCCTCCATAAAAACCAAGCATATATTCGTTACAGATAATGAAAGTTTCCCTCCCTTTTTCCCTTAAAGTAGTCTCAAATTCATAAATTCAGAGAATGTTTTGCCCCCTTTTATTTATTTTTTAAACAAAGCAATCCAACTTTAAGCATAGTGTCATCAAGAGAGTATTTCTTTGGAAGTATTTTCAAAAAAAAAAAAAAAAAAAAATGAGCTAGAAGCACCATATCTGGGTGGGCTTGGCTTTCTCTCCTGGAAAACACAACATTCAGCCAGAGACTACTAAATCCCTGACCATTTAGTGAAGTATCTCACAGTTGGCCCTGGTTATAGTTGGCCACAAACTACTTCATTTTCAAATACTTTCATTTAAATTTAAGCCTCTGAGCCTGATGTGAGCAATGGTCACTGGAGCGAACATCTTTGGGTAAATTCATGAATTTGTGAAAAATTAATGAAGCTTGAAATACTTCCTTCATATGGCTCAACCGTCCAGGTCAACTGAATAAAAACAGTACAAAATTTCTGACATTTTTAGACTCTGTCATAAAACAATGAAGTTTGAAACAAAAAGGTAAAAAAGCCTCTCTAAAAATCCCTTGGTGGCAAACAATTAAATTTAGGGCCAGAACTTCCAATGTACAAGAAAGCCCTTGCTTAATGTTTTGAAAACATTTAAACATTTAAAAAATTACCATCCTCCTCTGTGGAAAACCCTTGAGACTGATAATGAGCAAGACGTGGATCTGACTCATTTGGTTTGTGCCACTGAGGTTTGTTCACAGGCCTGCTAGCTGAGTGACCATGCGATGGCTGCTGTGAAGCTGAAGTCCCATGGGTCTCACATGTCCGTGCCACCATCCTAGACCTCTGAAGTGCTACGTTGTAATCTGGAGGTTTTCTGGTTGGATGAGAAACTCCTTCTGCAAAGTTGGCAATAGGTATTCCTACATAACCAGGGGGAGTTGGAGGTGGTTCTCGATACCGACCTTCTTTTCGTGCTGTAGAAAAATAATACACTGCCATGAGAGAGAGTAATTGGGGCAAATATAGTCAAAACAGCATTTGAGTAATGAAAAAGAAATAAATATATGAACCAAATTGAGACCTGAACCAAATTCAAATTGGTGAAGATTTAAATATCATATTATATGTATATTATACACACATGCATACACATAACATTATATCATCTTATAAATAGTAATCATGTAAGACATACTTCTGGTAAAACAAACTACATGCAGCTTGATTGTGCTTCCATCATGCAAGCAATCATTATACTTGGCTAGACTGACTCTGATTTTTAGTAAAGGATAAAGTATCTTCCTATACATTAAATTGAACAAGAAAAAGAATGCCACAAATTAAATGTAATCTCCTATATAGCACTGAATCTGCAAGAACATACATTAAAAGGAATACAATTACCTACTGAAGTCAAAGGGACGGCTCACAGTGCATGAAGTAAAGCACATAGGTCTTTACAGGTCAGGACCTAATATAGTATACCTTGAAGCTTTAAAATATTGCTTATCTAAGAAAAAAAGGGATGACACTCACAAATTCAAACAACTCAAGTCTTATCAGCTCATTTTAAAAAGTCCTATGTAGAATGCCCAGATGAAACAGTAATGGCATGTATTCTGTTGTGAACCAAATTGCTTGAGTTTTGAAAAACTCCTCCTCACTCAGTTTGATACTAACCAGTTAACATTTTTTTCAGACTGCAGAAGTTGCTATACTTGCCCCACAGGGACTAGAAACACATATCAGACACTGAACAGACTTTATAAACTGGGAAATTAAGAAACCGAGAAAATCTCCAGAGGTTAAAAAGCCCATAGACATGAAAACTTCTGCCAGGGAGTTCTGTGTGTTCTAAAATCTCAATAGAATTGCAGTTTTCCTCATAGAAGACTGAAGTAATGAGGGAAAACAGCCATAGGTTATAGAAGATAAGCACAAGGAAAATATTTGAAAAAGATTAACAGGTTTCCTGTCTGCAAAGCATTTTGAAAAGGTAAAATTTACATAAATGCCAAGGAACACCATTAGGTGCACATTAATGAATATCTCATGAAAAATCTTCTTTAAATCATTCATGACATAGGAAAAGAAAAATCAGCATTGGGAAAATCTCCATTTCGCAGAGATTTAGGATCTTCCACTAGTTTTATGTTACTTACAGAATTAATTCTATCATTTACCTGTCTCCTTATAAACAGACTTTTATCATGAGATTTTTTTTTTTTTAAATGACAAGTACTGTTTTAAGTGTTATTGTACCTGCATTGGCCCAAAGATACTACTGGTCAATTTCCTATTAACTGAAGATAGCTTAGCTCCTCAGGGAAAGGACAGTATCCTATGCTTGTGCAGGACAGATCAAACAGTGAACATTTGTTCGATAAATAAAATGCACATATACTGAGAAAGTATTCTAGTCCGGCACAGACAACCAGCTGCAGAATATGAACTACTACAATATGGTGCTTTTGAGTCTACATCTAGAAAGACTTAACAAGGGCACCCAGGTGGTCACACTGACTCTTAATTATGGTATTTTAAATTAGTTTTGACATTAAACAACATAGAAATTTTAAGAAACATGTTGCCAAAGTATTTAACTAGTGTCACAGAACCAGTCTGTTAAGCCTTCCAATTTATTTGAAAGGACGATGCATGAAGAGGCTATTCCTTTCTTGCAGTTGAGAGGGTGGCAAATCTCCTAAAAAAGACTCCCTCAAAATTATATACTGTGGAATTCACCATTTATCCAAAATAAGCAATCTAATAATGTAACTTGCTAGTTTTATTTGTGATGATGGGGCCTAACTATATTGTAGTTAGGAAGAAAAATGGTCCTACCACAGACATTAATCTATAACTTAAGACCAGTTGTACCTGAATGGTGACTCTCATGAAAGAAATTTTAAAAAGAGGTTTTACCTAACTATTTCTGAAACAAATTGGCATCCTAAGATTTCAAAGATAACTTCATCTCCATTAACATTAAACTCTTTACTACCCTCAAATCTGGCTTCTGTTCCCAATGTTTTGTGCATTCTCCCTTCAATTTCATGTGTTTCTCTCTTCCCTTCCATACTACTCTTCCTTTTTCTCATTCTTGGAAACACAAACCACCAAAATCTTCAGGGGAATGTACAAGGGGGAGGGAAAACGGGGTAATGTACCCCCAATAATTAGCTGAGAGGTACAGATCTTCTCTGTATCCCCTAGCAGGTGCTGACAGCCACTCTGGCTCTCAAGTGGGTAGTGGGAAGAAGGACGAGGGGTTACAGAACTTCCAAAAGTGCAAGAATTTAAATTTCTGTGCCCACCCTAAAAAATCTTGGCTTTGTGGCAATTGGGAAGGAAGTACTAGAGGCCATATAACTCAGGAATGAGCATCTACAATATGAAGTGATGCTTTTTTCAGTAACAAACAGTCGAAAAGCAAAATTTGAGAGAAAACACAAACTGTGCTTTTTGCTTTAAAAACAAATCAGATTAAATCAAAATATTGATATAGTAAATTCAGATCTATATGTAAATGAATAGGATACATCATAGTAAACAAAATACAACTTACCAATAAGCCCCTTTGCACTACTTGATGATACAGCTACATGAGAGGGCATGGGAGCTGGCTTTGACTCCTCTGTTGTTACAGACGTTATGCTACTGGTCTCAGCTTCCGTTGACACATCCTTCCCACCCCTCCGCTTTATGGTACCTGTATCACCTTCTGAGTCCTCTCCCCAGTAGCCTGTTGAGGATGCCCAGCTTGCTCTGGACTGTGCTTGATCAAGGCCCTCCCTACCTTGACTCTGCCTGCCATATTTTGTGCCATGATCAGGGAACATCATCTGGTCCATATGACTGCCTGAGGCCCATAAGCCTGCCCCATCGCCTGAACTATCAAAATGAACATGTCCAAAAGGAAGAGTCTCCCAGCTTCTCTGGTGTTGTATTGTCTGGATGTTATCATGAGAACCGCTTGAGCAAGAAGTCCAGCTGCCACGGCCACTGTCTGCAGCATCAAGTGAAGCACGATCCCCCTGATCCTGTGATAGCTCTTCTGTACTGGGAGAAGAAAGTACTGTTGCTCCAGCATACAGGCCTCTGTTTTCCGACAGTGGTGCATATGAACTAGATGTAAAAGATAAAAAGGAAGAGAAATTTTACAATGATAATCTGTGAAAATCAGTAAATCAAGTGGCAGAACTGTGAAGTATTCATTGTTTTATAGACAAACAGGGAGTCCTGTGGCACTTAAAGACTAACACACACATTTGTTGCATGAGCTTTTGTGGGAGAAAATCCCACTTCAGATGCTTTGAAGATGAGGAAATTTACGGAATATTTCCTCCCATTCTGTAAGTTCCCCCATCTTCAAAGTGTCTGATGAAGTGGGATTTTCTCCCACAAAAAGTCATGCAATAAATATATGTCAGTCTTTAAGTGCCACAGGATTGCTTGTTTGTTATTTTACTGAACCAGACTAACATGGCTGCCTGTTTGGATCTTGTTTTACAGAGAATTGTATAGCTAAAGAAAAGCCACTGTACATAAAATTATCATGTACAACATAGCTTTCCTACATCCAAAGTTTAATGCAATTTGTACTAACTAATGACATGTTCGATTTTGAGTACATAGCATTCTTTCCTTAAGACTACCCTCTGCAAAAAAGCACTTGAGTAGTTACTAAAAGGGTACAGATAAAAACTTCCACATTCAGTTAAAAGGTTTCCCCCTTCTGCAAAACAAGACTACTACCGTACTTAAAGCACTTCTTGTCATAATATTGCCCTGTCACCACTGAGGATCAATTGTAGCATATGTAAGTGCTCTAAAGATGAAAACTGGTGCAAGTACTTGCTGGCACTACTGTAGACAGACATTTTTTCTCATCTGAAAGTAAAGCATTACAAAAACAGAGGTAATAGAGCAGTGTCGTCTAAAAGGAGAGAGTGGAATTCTCCCAGAGAAGGGAGCACAATTCTATAATAGATGCCGACAAGACTTTTTAAAAAATATATAAATACATAAAATTCCTACCCTAAACTGTACTGATCTGGTTCAATCATGGCTCTTCTATCAATCCTTCCCACGCCAAGATTAGTCTCCACAATGCTGACAGAGTGCCTCTGTCTTCTCTCATCATGCAGTGAGGCTGGCATGGAGTCAAAAGAAGAATTGCTGACGATGCTTGATCTGGAAGAAATTTCGCTGTGACCAGAATCTGAAAAATTATCCACCGTGCCACTAGGAGCCAAAGTATAACCTGCACAAGGACCAGAACAACATTAGATAGACATTCTAAGGTGACTACCAAAAACTTAAAGAGAAGTTCAACCACAAGGATAGATATTCAGAATCAATACTACTGGAGCAAAACACATTTTCATCAAGAAGAGCAGTACTGTATGTGACAAAAACATCAATGGCAACATATAATACTTGAATTTTGAAAAGTCTGATCTTTTCTTTACAAAATTACTGCCAAATTTATCACTTGCCTGTACTTCTGGATCTCTAGAATTAGATTAAAACATCTCCCTTTATAGGATTTAGCACTCAATTTTTCAGTATTGTTTAAGCCTATGTATGTTAACACAGACCATGAGGGATTAGAACATAGGAATTGCCATGCTGCGTGCAGCCAGTGGCCCATGTAGTCAAGGATCCTGTTTTCAACAGTGGCAAATCAAGAAAAGGTGCAAAATACCCTGCAATCAGCAGTAAGAGTGATAACCTGTATCCATAGGGAATTTTTTTCTTAACCCCCCAATAGTTCAGGTTTGCCTTAAGTTCTAAAGCATGAGGAACTGTATTCCCCTAAGCCCTCAGGTATTTGCTATAACAACTCTGCCTACAAATGACTAACCTTTTTTGAACCCTGCTATACTTTTGGCCTTCAGTTACACCAGTAAGACATTCCACAAGCTAGTTCTGCATGGTGTGAAAAATACTTCCCTTTACTAGTTTGAATTTACCAGCTTTAAAATTTAATATTATGAAATAAGGTGAACAGAAGATCATGATCTAGTCTCTCTTATAAATCTTTTTTAATCACATAGCTTCTTACTTATCTCCTTTGTAATGTAGCCCATCCTCATCCTTTCAGCCTCTCTTCATATGAGAGTTCTTCCAACCTTAATTGTTCTCTTCACCCTCTTCTAAACCCCTTCCATAGATCTTTCATAATGTGTCCAGAGCCAGGGTGGCCCAAACTGAACGCTGTATTTTAGATGAGGATTTTACACTGAGTTAAGACAATGGCATTAAGTATTATTCTCCACCTCAACTCGCAGGCCTATCTTAACATTTGGGACCATACTTTCTTCACCACTGCCTGCATTTGTTTTAGGAAGCAAAGTTTGGGAAACACCACCATTTAAAAATGTCATGGGGAATTTTTGTTGTTTGATGACAGAAGAAGGAAAACAATTTTTGAACACCTAATTCTGGAGCTTAAAATTAATTCCACTCTATATATGTATAACAAAGAAGTCAGATTAAGAGCTTCTGTTCTCTGTCTAGTATCACAATGGAATTAAGCATTTAACATCATCTGTGAAAATTCAACAGTGGAACATTGAAAACTAATAATAGGAAATATTTTTTCACACATTTTGGAATTTGAGTGCAAAACTCATTGCCACAGGAAGTAACTGAGGCCAAGAACATAGCAAGAATCAAAAAAAGGACTGGACATTTCACATGTAAGAATTACAATGATTTATAAACAAAACTTGGAATAGATATATTCATATCTCATCTTTCATGGTTTAAACCAATGCTAACAGATCTATGTTGGGGAGCAGATTAAGAAGCCAGCAGCAGATAAATAGGAAATAAAATTTCTTCTGACACCAGCCACTGACAGAGATAGCATACTGGGTCAGATGTACGGTAAGTCTCACAGTATGACAATTCCCACAATCCTATGTATTATTCACACAAGGTTCACTATAAAACTATCTTATCCACGAACGTTTCAGATATATGTTCTGCTAATGCGAGATGCTACAAGAATCACTTCCTCCAAGACGAAGTCATTTACTTCAGCAAGCTCCCTTATGTTGTGTCTGTGGTTTGGGCAAATGGAGTCAAGAACACCTCAGCACTGGGACTGTTTGCATCATAGGAGAGAATTCATACTTTGCATGTAAATGATTGATCACCCTTTGCAAATCTGAGCTTTGATTATAGCACTGCATGTGAGATTTGTCAGTTAAAGCTGGGCTGGCCATCTAAAATTTGTTTTCAGGCAGTTAATGTTTTCTAGGCAAGGCCCCACTGTAAAGTCTCATCTAGTGCAGCCACTCTAAACAGACAGGTGAGAGCTCTCCCTTGACTTAATTAATCCACAATGCTGATAGCTATGTTGGCAGAAGCTCTCCAGTCCACCTAGCACTGTCCAAATCACCACTGAGGTCAATGTAACTTATGTCACTTGGGGGTGACATTCATATCCATTAGTGACATAAATTATACTGACTTAAGTGGCAGCATAAAAATAGCCTTAAATATCTTATCCTAAAAGGAGTTATTCAGTAAAGAAAATTCAGTGAGTCATTTTTTATTTGCCTGAGAATGAGGGAAACCACACCATTTATGCTTTAAAAAATTTAGTCATTATTCTGTGCTAAGATAATTAAAAATGGTTGAAATATAAAAAGTCATACGAGTATAGAAAACAGAATGTGAAGCAGAGCAGCAATTCAGGATCTTGGTTACTGTACAAAAGACACACACACAAATATCTCCCTTATTCAATTTGTGCTATACTTAAGAGCCAAACAGCAAAGGAAAAAAAATGACAACTGCCTTAAACATAGATCTCTGTGCTGAATGCTCCCCGCTAGCTAGGCTGTGAGGGGCCCTCAGCACTAAAGTTTTTTTAATAATTTTTTCAGAGCTTTTTTTTTTTATGGTCTATTAAATCCTCTCGGTGCTATCTGGCTCACTATTGATAACCAAAAATGTACCTTATCCTGTGATATGAAGAGGCATTGTAACTAAATGCATTATAATTAAATTCTTGGACAATATGTCATCAGAATCTAGGATAAGTTCTGTGATCCAGCAAGTTCTAACAGAATTTTGGAGAGGAGAGTACAAAAGGTATAGTTTTAAGTTATTAAAAGTGTGATTTTGTAATTAAAATTCCCCAACAGCTCTTATTTTTATTATAAAGTATCTGTATTATTGTAGTGACTAGGACCCTAGTCACTGTACAAACTATTAAAATGGTGGATTGGAGGTCATTCAACAACATACATTTATATTAAGCATGCAATTTTTATTTTTGGTTTACAATTCACCATTAACCTTCAAAGAGACTTCAACAGAGCTATGCAGTTCAGACTAGCTGAGGATCTGTCCCGAACATTGTCAAATCTGATTAAAGTTAAAAAAGAAAACACAACAGGAATTCATGATGCCAATAAGTCTTGAAAAGGTTTTGATGTTTAAAAACCATTTTCATGAATTGCTTTTCCAAATACACAGTACTACACTTCTTTTCCATTTAGCTGATCCTGATTCCTTTTTCAATAAATGCACTGGCCTTGATAGCATGTGACCAAATTCATATAAATTCTCCTCCCTGTTTTACTCTTTGGTCTAAACTTAGGCTGAGATCTTACAAAGATTCAAGGTAATTATCAAAGCCTTTTCTGTGCAAGATCCTCCTCAATCTCACTTAGAAAAGCTCACCTCACCAGAGGTTTGGAATATGTATCTGTACTTTTGAGCGGCAGACCCCTCATCTTTTAAGAACACTGATTAGCCAATTGTGCTTGTGATCTTTTTCCTTTTCGTTTTGTAAACCCCACCTATCCTATAGGTCCATGGTGTATTGTTATTCTGGTTACTGTTCTCACTTCCAAGGGAAGAGGAGGAACTGGTTAGATCCGACTGTCTGGAGCCGTAAGATCTCAGCTGATTGCCACTGCCACCTAACAACAGGATGAGAAAAGAGTTTAGATATCCATTTGACAGACACAGGAGAGAGTGATAACCAGATGAAATGCACACAAGTTTCAGTTACTCAGCACTGAAGTGAAATTTCGTGGGAATTATTACTACAGTGAAAGCTATGGCTGTCCAAACTGTAGCTCTTACTGTGTGGGGCTCAACTCTGACACAGAATTTTTAATATAGCTTTCTCTCACGCAGCTATTAAAATTGATTTCTACATTACTCTGAAAAGGACAGGAGGAGGAGAAAGCGACCTTGAGGTTACCTGCTATAGGAATACGCTATTTCAGTGCCATGGTGACAATTTAAAAAAAAAAAAAAAAGAAAAGAAAAAAAAACACCACACACACGCAAGAAAATCAAAAGCCTATGCTGCCTTTTCTCCCTTATTTTTCCACCATAGCCAGTACAGTGAAAAAGGAAACAGGACAGAAATTCACTACTTGATTAGGCATCTTAAATCATCTTATTTAAACTCATTTGCAGTTTTGGCCACTTCATTCAGCTGTAATCTCTATCTATATACATTAGGACAATCTTAAATAAATTCATAGAAACTAACTCAGTAAAGAAAGCCTCACTATGCAAAGCCATTTGTCAAATTTCTGTCTTGATTCCTGGGATAACTAAGGTGTTAGCAAATGGAAATAAAATGCCTTAGTGATCTGAGGCTTTAAAACTCAAGGAATAATCCTGCCCTGTCTTGCGTGGGTCCATGCCCATCCACTACAATTATGCAGCAGACAGTTGGGTTTTAACCTAGTAATTCCTTTAGAAAATCAACAGATGGAAGGTTACTGTACCCACTGGTTCTCAAAATGCCACTATGAGCTCTGAGCTTTGCCCTATATATGATGCCTTTAGTAGAAGGCAACTGAAAGATGTGCTCATCTGAAGTAGCTGTAAGGACAGTTTTTTAGCATGATGGCTCCAGGATACACTAAGGCAGCCCATCAGCCTGCCTTGTGCTAACAGGATGGCTCTTGAGACCCTCCCTTCTGTGCCACTACTCTGCTCTCCTGCCAACCTTCACATGGCAGAATGAGAATGAAAGGATTTCGCTCGTAGGACTTACCTAGACAGTGTGCAGCAAGCTGAAGAGTAAATCTGCATGGTGCTAGCCTGTTTCACACTAGATGTCCATGTGGCCTATGCTACCACACACCAAAAGTGCACTTTGATTTATTCTGCTTTGAAACACAAGTAGGTCAGTGCACACTAGTGAACTTTCAGTTTGGTAGCAGGGTCCACATGAACAGCTTCTGTGCTGTGGATTTATACCCAAGCTTGCCATGCACTAACTATTCACCTAGACAAGCTGTAAATCTCTCAAAGTTATTTCTAATGCCTGCAAGTTTCAGGAAAAGGAATGGAAAGTGTTACATGTCTTATACCTTTCCTTGGAGAGGTCTGTGGTGAAGTGGGAGGAGAAGACAACTGCGTAGATGCATTTGATATTGTGTCTTCAGTTTGTTTCTTGTGACGATCCAAACTTCCTTCTTCAGACAATGAAAGAATTTTCTTTAAAGCTTGTGGAGAATTAATTCCTTTAAGGAAGAACAAATGTATATATAGATTTATGTAAGCATCAAGCTGTTAATTTTATAATGCATTATAGGGACTAAAAATATTTTCCTTCCTTGAGTTACCAATACCACTTTGAATGATCACTATTCACAAAGTGATCACTACCTCTGATCTATAGGTTCTCATTCTCACAGGAAACCCGCCCAATATTTTCAAAAGAGGAGCCAGGGAGCTTAAATTGATAACTCCACTAGACACCAAAAATCATAAGACACTGAATTTATGGCTTATCACAACAGCCTGCAACCCACTAACAACCCTTGAAGTTGCTCTGCCCCACCATTTCCTTTCCTCTACATCACTGTAGGGGTGTTAACAAGTCACCTCATCTTAAATGGTCCCTTGATATGTGTGTTAATGTGATAGGATGATAAATGATCTGCTACACCTTATGTTTAGTTGTAACAAGCTAGATAAATTTCCCAGACCTGAAGAGCTCCCTTTAGCTCCAAAGTTTGTTTCTCTAATCAGTGGAAAATGGTCCAATAAAAGATTTCCTCACTCACCTCATTCCTCTAATACACTTGAGATTACAAAAAGGGGAAAAAAATGAACTTACTCCTCTCTACTTATAGTATGTTGTTTATTTTTGTATTTTACTCAGCTGGGACAACGAAATTGGACCAGGCTGTTTCAGATTCCAATTCATGTTTACTAACAAAATATTTTTATGTCTGGGTTTCACCTGTAACTGGGTTTCAGGTTGTCTTCTCTAAAGAGCTATTATCTGGGAGATGGGTGTAATGACTATCGGGAGATCAAAATTAGCACAATTCCTCAGAGATTCCGGTGTTTAAGTTACACGAAAGGACGTCAGTTTCTCTTTGGTTGCTCTGACTATTCAAAATAGCTTAGAACATTGCCAAAGAAAATGAGGTGAGAGATAGGGTTAGTGTGCACCTGGAAAGGCAACGTATTCCTAAAAACGTCTTTGTTCCTTTCTCCTTTGAAACTTGTCTTTGTACACGCTCTATACTTGAGAGATTGATTAGCAATAATATCTCCTAGAGAAGACCTACGAAGTACAGTGAAGCAATGCTCTCTTGAAACAGTCATCTGATATGTACCTGAAACAGAGTTTACTGATTAAAAGTGAAGACTGAGGTACCCGCAACAGCTTTGCAAATTTCAGAGGTGGAGTTATTCATTCAAGCTTGCTACATCATTTGCATTTAATCTAGGGGCCTGGCGTGTTGAAATCAATAATCCACAATTATTTGATTAACACATTTAATTGGACCTAAATGTTTTCTAGAATCTTTCCCATCTAGAGCAAAAACAGATCTATTGGACCTTCTCAGCTCTTTTAGGAAGCAACTCTAATACCAGTATCTAAAATAACTAGAAACTACTGCTAAATCATTTCTTGTTGATTTGTTTTTTCCTAAATCCTTCCTTTGAAGCCTATGAAGTAGGTGTTTAGACTCTAATAGCAACAGGAAAAAAGCCTCTTGTCCAAAGCTTGTGCAAAATGACTCCGTATAGAAAGAGGATAGCTAGAGTATCCTGCTTAGAAACAAATTTGAGAATATGTTTAATTCAAATTACATAGGAAATATTTCAGAATTTTACATAATAGTGCAACTGAATGAGCTACTTTAGCTGTCAGCAAGAGACCTGGAGAAAATTATTTATAAGAAATTATCAATCAATCATTCTCCTGTTCCTATCTGTGAAATCAAAGACAATGGAAAGGAAGGTTGCTCGCCTTGGTGTAGAAGCTGACGGTCTTTGAAACATATGTCTCCATGACTGCTCCACTCAGGTGTCGGCTTGCCCCAGGGCCTTTGGATCTGAGATTTTTAATAGAAGTGTCTCCAGGACCCACACATGTGCAGCAGGCATCTTGTGCTGTTCGGAACATGCCAGCTGTCGCTTGCACAGCTCATCCCCTCAGTTCCTTCTCTATCATAAAGGGACACCTCTGAAGAAGAGGAGAGGAGGTGGGATAGTGGCGCATTCATGCGGACACCCATCTCAAAGAATGTCAGCTACCGTACCAAGGTTAGCAACCTTCCTTTCTTCTTTGAGAGTTGTCCCCATGAGTGCTCTACTCAGGTGAGTATGTAGCAGTTTCTGACTAATGCAGGTGGGACTTCAGAGCAAGCCCGCTAACTGTAGCCAAAACAGAGGAGCTGAATTTAGTGCCCAAGTGTTGCATGTCAGTGATGGTGTAGCGTTTAACAAAGTTATTTTCTGAAGCCCATGTTGCAGCTCTGCAGATTTCAGCAATCTGTTCGTTGTGGAGAATGCCACCGAGGAGGACACGGCTTTGATTCGTCATGGGGGAACTGAACCATCACGTTTGTACCATAGATAGAAGCAACTCGAAATCCACTTTGAGAGTCTTTGGGAAGATATCAGTTTCCCTTTTGAACGTTCTGTGATGGAAATGAAAAGTCTTGTGGATTTACAGAATTCCTTTATTCTTTTCAGGTAGAAAAGGAGTGCTCTGTGTATGTTGAGCCTATGCCATTGTGCTTCATTATGGTCCTCGTGTGCCTTTAGATAAAACGCAGGTAGGTATATTGTTTGGTTGATATAGAAGAGAGAAGACACCTTGGGAATGAATTTTGAGTGAGGTCTCATACTTACAAAGTTTTCACAAAAGGTCATGTGTGGGGAGTCAGCCATGAGAGCCCTGAGTTCACTTACTCTCCTAGCTGAGGTTATGGCAATTAAAAATGCTATCTTCATAGAGAAATGTAGAAGTGAGGAGTTGGCTAGAGGCTCAAAAGTGGTTTCAATAGGAGGAGTAAGTCTCATGTTGATGTAGGTTCCCTAACTTCAGAGTAAAGGTTCTGAAGTTCCATGAGAAAGCACTTTATGACTGGATGTGAGAAGACTGAGGACGTTTCACTATTCTGGTGAAAGGTACTGATTGCACCGAAATGGACTCTAATGGAGTTGAGTGAGAAGCTGCTTGATTTTAATTCCAGGAGGCAGTCTAGTATTGAACGCATAGATGCTGTAAAGGGATCTATCCTTTTGCTAGTAGACCATAACAGAACCTTTTCCATTTGTAGAGATATGATTTGCAAGCTGTGGGTTTTCTACTGTTCAAGAGTACAATTTGAAGTTGTTTTGAACAGAATGTTTCTAGCTCTTGGAACCATGAAGGTGCTATGCTGAGAGATGGAGCCTGATTAGGTTGGGATGATGTACCACGCCATCATGTTGTAACATTAGCTTGAGACTGGATGGAAGGTTTAGCGGTTGTGAAACTGACATTTTTAGGGGTATGGGATACCACGGTTGCTCTGGACACGCCGGTGCTATTAGGATTACTCTGGTGTGATCCTGTCTGATATTTTTTATCACCCGTGGTAGAAGTGGTATTGGGGAGAAAAGCACATACCAGTGGTCCCTGCCAATCTATTGTGAATGCATCTCCTAAGGACTGGTATCCATGACCTCCTCTGGAGCAGTATTGCTTGCATTGTCGATTTTTAGTTGTGGCAAAGAGATCTATCTCGGGTGTTCCCCAATCTTGAAAGATCTTGTGTAATATTGTTTTGTTGAGCTCCTATTCGTGGTTGACATTGAATCTTCTGCTCAGGGCATCTGCAGTCATGTTCAGACATCCAGGTAGGTAAGAAGCAGTAAAGATTCTATGGTGACTGATACACCAGTTCCAGAGTTTTGTTGCTTCCATGCATAAGGACGACGAATGCCCCCCTCCCTCCCGTCTGTTTATATACTACATGCATGTAATGTTGTCTGTGGGAATCTGAATTGATTTGTCTTGTATCAGTGGATGGAAGTGAAAACATGCCTTCCGTACCTCTCCGAGTTCTAGCAGACTGATGTGTAAGTGGGTCTCATTTTCCATCCAGAGACCATGTACTGTCTGGTTTTGGTGCACCCCAACCTATAAATAATGCATCTGTAATGATGATCATGGATGGCAGCACTGTGAAAAAGGGTAGATTGTTTGGGTTTGTCCACCATGCCAAGGCTTCTTTATGTATGGTGGCATTATGATCTTTTTGTTCAGTTTGTTTTCTCTTGGATTGTATATGCATCTCAACCAGGCCTATAAAAGGTCTCATGTGAAGCCTGGCATGTTCCACCCGAATGTGGTGGCGGCCATGTGTCCTAGTAGCCAGAGGCATGTGTGGGTGTTTGTGTAAGGAGTTACTTTTACTTTCTTGATGATATTTTGTATGCTATGGAATCTCTGAAGTGGCACAGACACTTTTGTGATGGTGGAGTCTAGGTGAGCTCCAATAAATTCTAGTGTTTGTGAGGGGGTTATCACGGATTTCTCAAAGTTTATCAGGAGTCCCAGATTTTCCAGGAACGTTAGTGTTGTTTGCATATTGAAAATAACTACGACTTGTGATGGACTCTAACAGACAATTGTTCAGGTAGGAGTATATTGTAATGGCCAAACATTGTAAATGAGCTGCAACCATGGTAAATACTTTGGAGAATACCTGAAAGGCCATGGTGAGGCCGAATGGCAAAACCGTGTATTGGTAATGTGCTGTGCCTAGTGTAAACCAAAGAAACCTCATGTGGGCTGGGTGAATAATTATAGGAAGGTACACATTTTTCATGTCGAGGGATGAGACCCAATCCCAGCAGTTTAATGCTGTGAAGATGATTGATAACATTACCATCTTGAACCTTTAAACGTGAATGCATTTATTCAGCAATCTGAGATCTAGGATGGGTCTCACACACCATTTTTCTTTTGGGTTAGAAAATAATTGAAGTAGAAACCTCTCTGATGATGTTGATGTGGGACCTCTTCTATAGCTCCTATTTCAAGAAGATGGGAGACCTCTTGCAGAAGTAGTTGTTCATGAGAAGGGTCCCTGAAGGGGGATGGTGTTGGGGTCAGTGGGTAGAGTGGATTTGAAAAGGATGACGTAGCCCTTGCTGATGATGTCTAGAGCTCATCTATCAGTAGTAACTGTAGATCATAGACTGAAAAAAGGTTGCAATAAATGTCCAAAGGTTTTTGATGTTTGGCCCAGCGGGAGTGTTCTCAAGCCTTCGACCTGACCTTCAAAACCTCTGCTTGGAGCGAGGAGGTAGCGCAGAGGTTGACTGGTTAGAGGGTTATCTCCTCCTGTGTTGTCTGTGTTGTTTTCGCTGTCTGTAAGGATCATACTACCTTTGATGTCTGGAGGAGTGGAAGCCTCTCTGTTGATATGATTGGAATCTACGTCTCTTGGAAGAAGGTGTGTATATGCCTACGGCTCTTTGTGATGCCCTGCAATCTTTCATGGAGTGTAAGGTTACATTGGTCTTTTTAGAAAATAGTTTATCTTTTTCAAAAGGTAGATCCTCTACTTTCGTTTGGAGATCTTTTGGTATTCCTGATGCCTGAAGCCATGAAGCACACCGCATGGTGATAGCAGTTCCCGTGATCCTGGCTGCTATATCTGTGATGTCTAGAGATGCCTGTATCGAGGTGCGTGCAATAAGCTGACCTTCATCCACAAGCAATTGTTGCTTGTCCTCAGGAAAGTGTTTCTTTAGTTCATCAGTCTTCTCACAGTTGTCATGACTGTACTTAGCGAGCAGAGCATTGTACTAAGCTGTCCTGAAATGCAGTGTTCCAGATGAATATACTTTGCAACCAAGGTGGTCCATCTTTTTGTTATCCTTGTTCTTAGGAGTAGAGTTTTGTGTGCCTTGTTTACTCTTGTGATGGACTGCTTCTACCATTAAGGAATTCGGAGGCAGGTGAGTGAACAGGAAGTCCATGTCCTTAGTTAGAGCATAGAAAATTCTATCAGCTCGTTTAAACGTAGGGCGTATGGACACTGGCATTTGCCAGATCACGTCGCGGGTTCCAGCATAGCCCCACTAATTGGCAAAGCAACTTTTGGGGTTGACAACGTGTGAAGTATGCAGAGGAGTTTATGCTGTGATTCCTATACCTCTTGTAATGGTATGCTCTCTGCAACTGCCATTCTGTGGAAAAGATCTTGAAATTGCTTAGAATCATTGATAACAGATGGTATAGCTGGCCTAGCAGCTTCATCCGGGAAGGATAACAAGTTATGTGGAGGGGAAGTCTCTTTCACTACCTCTTCTTCTTAAATCTCATCAGGGTCAGCCATCGGAGATGTTAAGGGCAAGCCGTTTTGCATTTTAGTAGATACAGAAGATCTTGGTTCCACGTGTTGTGTGTGTACTCTCCTCTTTGTGGAAGAGCAACTGCGAATAGATCTCTGTGTTAGAGCCTTTATTTGGTGTGTCCATGCTCATTGTTTTCTCCATGTGAGCCAGTGATTTTTATAGATGTGATGGACGCAGCTCTGACTGGAGAGAAAAAGTTGGGTAGAAGGACGCATTTGAATATTGATCGTCTTCGCTTGAAAAGGGTGTTAGAATTGGGGAGTACTGAGTGATGAAGGCAATAAGTCCGCGCCGTAGAGTGGTGAGGCATGCTGAGTCTCTGTTTGTGGTGCTGAGATTAGCTCATCAGTGCCACAGATGATGGTAACAACTGTTCAGTAGCAGGTGGAGTCGGCAGCAGAGTTTTAATTGGTATTGCAGGACGTGCTGTCCTGGGTGACGGTACCGATGGTGGTGGCAAGGGAGTGGGCATGTGTTGGTACTGTCTTCAGTGTGGTCTTTATGGGTGTTGAGGAGGCTATGGGCAGCACCATTCTTAGACTTGGTGAAGACTTCCTCGGCACCGTGATTATTGGTGCAGCAGTGGCTCTCTCAGAGCCCTTAGAAGTAGAGGGCACTGTTGCAGCGTGCATCTCTGGAGCTCACTTTCATTTTTGCAAGTCTCCATGCAGAGAAACTGAATCTCTGCTCCTTTTGTTATTTGAGGAGTGAGAGCTTGGTGATTTATCATCCTGTGTAGCAGGAGCGTCTGCAGTAGGTTGTAGCGACTTCTCCATAAGGGCTCGTGCTTTTGGCTTAGCGCAGTGAAGGCATTTTGTAGTGTTGTGTCCCTGTCCTAAGCACTTTATGCACAGGGAGTGCCCATCTGAGATAAGCATTGCATCCCTGCACTGTTGGCATCTTTTGAGTCTTGGTGACCTAGGCATAGAGTTATGGGAAGGGTAACGGAACTGGCAGAAGAAAAAAAAATTTACAGGAAAGCTGAAGGTAAAAACTAATGAACTAAGAGAAACCGTGCAAAAATAGGAATTAATCATGTTCTCGCAATTTGTGTTGAAAAGAAGAATGCTGCTGAGCTCTGTCTCTGGTCAGAGGCAGTTGAGAAGGAACTGATGGGACAAGCTGTGCACACGCAGCTCCCAGAAACACTGCTGCTAAAAATCTCCGATCAAACGTGCTAGGACAAGCCGATACCTGAGTGGAGCACTCAGGGGTACAACTCTTGAAGAACGTTAGTACTGCAACATAAAAAGATTTGGGGGAAAACGGTAGTGAAGAGCAACTGTCAAACAAAAAAGTTAAAAAGTATGGGCCAAATCTCAAAGATGACTAATGACTGGGGGTACCCACTTCGATATACCTCGGACAAGCTTCATTTTTTCAAGGGTAGATGCTCAACACACTAGAAAACCTAGCCCCCTTATGGCATCTCAGGTTGTTCGCTCAAAAATAGAGGCACCCAAATATGACTTGAAAATTTAAGCCTGCAGGACTAGTGCACCAGCTAGAACAGCAATTGCCACTTGATGGAAGGAGGTCTACTATGGAGAAAGATAAGCCAGTGAGACCCTTTACAGGAGAAGTTTTCTGCAGTCTGTCTGCTGATAGGAGGATTTAGATATGCCATCTAAACTGACAGGATTAACTGAGTGCACTAACTTGAAATACATGTTACAATATTTCACTAGTGCAAATATACAGCCTCTTGAATGTTACAAAGAAGCATCAGAAAGGTTTTTAACAAAAATACCCCTCTCTCTCATTTCACTTACCAAATGGTGGGAGGTCTTTGACTGGCACTTTCTTGCGAGAGGGATAAAGAGAGACAGCAGGGACCTGTAATGCTTGGTTTACTTTATGTTGCTGCTGTGCCTTCTGTTGAATTCCTGCCCTAGGTGCCACTGGTGATGTTTCTGATTTCCCAGACCGTTTGTCCCCTGGATTCTTCGGTACTTTGTAATAAATGGAAGAAACAAGGGATTAACTTCTATTTCGGCAGTCTTTATGTGAAAGGTTCAAAATTTCTGATTTTAATCTAATGCAGCTCAGACGCAATAATGATGAGTGCAATATCCATATCTATTTAGAGAGGTAAAGGGAGGCAGGCAGACTTACTTTCTTTAAAGAACATTGTTTTTAACTATGAAATCTTTGCTGACCTTCCCACGGAAGAGAGCTCAGAAAACAGACATACAACTGGCAGAAAGTTATACTGGGTTAGTGCTATAAGGGTTGTAATTTGTTTACCATGTGAAGAACTGTTCTTAAGAAAACTCTATATATTATTACTGGGAAGGGAAATCCCTCTAAACAAACAAAAGTTACCTCTAATTCAAAGTCCTTCCCATTTGAAACTGGGGTTATGTTGTTGTTGGATTTCCACTCACCAGAACTACTGTGGTATTTGCACAACACAGGGAAAGAGAGATAATTGCCCTAATAATGAGGATGAAAGCCGATCAGGATTTACACATCAAACCAACCAGCTTAAATGCCACACAGAAACAAACATGAATGCAGAACACGCTAAGGTATATTTCTTGATAAACAGGCAGCCAGCTTCATCCTGCCCTAGCTTAATTTTCTGAATGGTCCCAACACACAGTCTCCTCTAAGTGCACAGCAGTTGTCTAATCTTCAGGTAACAACCTCTTGCGAGGTGCATGTTCAAAGAAAAATGTTTCAGCCATCTCATCAAACTCAGAGGGATAAAAAGCAAACTTGGTCAATGCTGCTACCTACTCATCCTGCAACAATCAGTGATCGAAAACTACTGATATATATCAAAACCTGAGAAGTAAAAGGAAGTACACCTTCTCAAACAAGTGAGAGCACATCCATTGTCATCTGTGATTGTACAAATCATATGTTTTCTATGGTTGTATAAGCACTACCCTCAACCTTTTCAACAATAAGCTTCAAGTCTCGGTCTCAGATATGCACCAAAACAGTCACATCATTTCACCAGATGACATGAAGAGATAGCTGGGTGACATCATTAACTCTATTAACAGTTTCACATCTTCACTAACGAGCAAGGGTAATAAGCTGGAAAGAACCTTATGGAAGAGATCTAGATCGGAGAAGCAGTCACTCAACACTACCCTTTCAGGCCTCCCACAGAGAAGGAAACAATCATTCAAGTACAACTCCCTATACCCACTGCCAGTACAACAGATGTGCCAGCAAACCCCCCAACACAAAGTGCTAGAGAATGGTTTGCTTTTATTTACATTGGAGCAGTGGCTTTCAAACCATGGGTCAAGATGTCCCCTGCAGGGACTGCCAAAAGACTGGAATGCACTGCTGAAAGATTTAATTGTTGGGTCATGGGCATAAATGATTTTTTTCCAACTGGATCCTGAGAAAGTTTGAAAACCACTGCACTAAAGTCAGTCAAGTTCTCTGAAGCATTGTAGTCGATGTGGATACCACAGTAAGTGTCTCTTGTATGCAAGATCAGCATTGGTTTTTAATATGCACCCCGTGTCATTTCATGCTTCTATGCAGGAGCATCGGAAGTGGAGCATCATATATGACTCTCCCTCAATTCCCTCACGGTTCAAAGCCTGTATGTCAGAGGACTCTGAAAACCAAGATGAGGGTAGGCTGTGTGATTCACAGGGACTATAGCATTGCAAAGAAGTGCTGTTACTGAAGGGTAAGTACTCAATCTTCTTATTCGACTGTGTGTCAGTGTGAACCCCACTGCAGGTGACTGGCAATTACTATCCTCACTGGATGGTAGGGATGAGAAGTTTCAGTTGTATTCATCAAATAATGATGGAAGCACTGCTCTCCCAAACTTAGCATATGACATAGCTGCTAAACCAAGGATATAATGTCTGACTAGGGTCGGTGAGTTGCTTCTTATCTTAAATCTGCAAGGCAGCAATATCGACACATTCCTCAAACAGCTAGAAGATACTGCCTTTGCTCTGGTGGAACAAGCTTTAACATTTGGAGGCAGAGGTTCACCAGCCATCTGATAAGAGATGGAATACATCACATGATCTTCGTAGAGATTCTTTGCAATGATAATTAGAAAAAAAATGTTAAGAGTAAGATGATGCAGGGAGCTGCCTGACAGCAATTCAGAAGGTGCAGTACGTAAATGCAACTCTCAGAGTGTCAGTCAAGCATCCCAACTAGCAAATCCCATCAAAAGAAAGGCAGGGCTTGAAGCCCAAAGGTTGAGAGGAGAGCAAATCTGTCAGCTCCCTTCCCAGATCTAGAAGAAGGACTGTGACGCTGTATGATTGAAGATGACCGTTTATGCTGCTGTTACTCCTGTTGCATAATTACACTAAATTTGATACAAAAGTATCACATAAATTGTCAATGGAAAAGTTATAGTCCATCAAATAGGATTATCTTTGTTAAATCCATGTATCATTTCTGTATCTGAAATGAGTAGACTAAGTGCCACAGGACTCCCCTTGTTTGTTTGTTCTACTGAACTAGATTAAAATGGCTGCCCCTTTGGATCTTGACTACGTATTTGTATCTCAAATGTGTTTGTTTTGGGGTGACATCCACTATGTAGTTTACATTCCATCTTCCAAGCCCATTGTGAATGGACTATTCAAGCTTGATGGGCCATTAAAAAGAACCAACTCTCCAGATAGCCGTTCCTGAAGTTGCCTCAGGCAGCAAGGAGCCACTGGCCACTCCTGTGATTCAGCACTAAATGCAAAGCCATGGGATGTGTACCTGTGACCTCAAACACCACCTGTGTCAGCAACTTTCTAAAGACAAAGTCCCTGTGGCACTTAAAGACTAACACATTTATTTACTCCTGATGAAGTGGGGTTTTCTCCGATGAAAGCTCATGCGATAAATAAATTTGTTAGTCTTTAAGTGTCACAAGACTCCTTATTTGTTTTGCTGAACTAGACTAACATGGCTAACCCCCCCACCCCCCTTGCAACTTTCCAGAGATGGGGCTGTGGCTTTGGTTTGGGACGGTAAATTTTCATGCACATGACAGAGGCTACAAGACATTTCCATTAGGCCTCATTTCAGCTCCAATTCTCTGGATTATGGATTTACAATTAAAAGGAGTATTCTGAACTACGGACGGGGGACATTCTAATCTTTTTGAAGTAATGAGGGAAACTTGTGCAAGCCTGAACACCATTCCATCACTTCTATAAATCCGATCTAAGGACTCTGAAATCATCTGTAGGTAAATTAGCTTTTAAACATATATTAATAAAAGAAAGAGAGCCGAGTTATAAACTCTTAGTTTGCTAAGGATTTCCTGACAGTGTGGTAGTTGGGCAAGATCTGAGATACCTGGGGGCAAATGTCTGAACCCTTGGGACTAGTACAACCTCACATATGGTGAACTGAATTTTCAGTAACCTCTCAGTATATGAGACCAATTTGTCTGGATGGGAACTAAATACACAGAAGAGATGATGTTTGGTTTCTTTTTAATCACTGTGGTGCTACAGAAGCTCATTTGTTACTGGTCTGATGAATCTAATTACAGAATAAACCACCAATTTTGGGGTATTGTCTTCACTGTTTCTTGCAGTCTGCTCTGCGTGTGGCATGCTCAGGGCAGTCCATTCCAGGCACCAAGGTCACAGTGACAACTTCATCGTAACTTCCCTTTCTCTACCAATCTAGATTTTCATAATGCTACCATTACAAGGATATCTGAATGCCTCCTTCAGCCTCACTGAAAAGCGAGTGGGGAAAGCACTCTGTCAAAAATGCTTTGTTCTCAGATGACTTGGGCATAGTCAGAGGCAGTAGAAAGGTACCTGGACCTAAATACTTCTTAAGGAGGAAACCCATCCCTTTTTGACCATTCCTAATGATGCTCAATTGTAAATGCTCTTTAAACAACAGAAAAAGTTAGACATTTCTTCTCTGTAGCTGATTAGATTATGGAAAATCCCCAACATCAAATTAACTCCCCTTCTCTACTGAGTGTAACTGGTTGGGTCCCATCTGCCCCTCTCCAGCTTCTCAGGTCCTGCTCTCCTGGTGTCCAGGACTGCACAAATGACTCACCAACCTGTGGTTGCTGTCACCTGTGCTCTTTATTTACTATGTTAATACTAAACTCATCTTCCCAAAATTTCCAGCAGCTCAACTCTAGCCCTCTTGTCCCTGGTCTTGTTCAGGACCCTTGGAGGCTCAGGGTTGTTCTGCCCACTCCCAGCTGCTGCAAGCAGACTGCCAAGCAGGCTCTGTCTGCTTAAGCCATGCCCCCCTCAGTTTGGTTGCCTGCCCAGGCCTATATCCTCTGCTAGGCCAGGTTCCAAGCTGCTCCTTCTTGCCTTGTTGGGGTTCAGCTATGACTCAACCCTAATCACCTGGCATCTATTTTAGGTTGCTGAGCCAGGGCTCACTAAGAAGTTTATCTCCTCTGTGCTGCTACACTGAGCTTGAGCACCTCAGCCTGGCACAGCAGGGTTTGGCTGGGGAAGGTGAAGGAATCATCCCCAATCACCGTAAGCTGAGGAAGTTCTCTGACCATAGTAGTCCTTGACAAACTCCCACACCTTCAGTGCATCAGTAGATCAGACTAGTTATCGGGTCCATTGGCTCTTTAATCCCCTTTACATGGAGAAGTCAAGAAAGCTCTTGCATAGCTCAGACTCCTGGGGCCTCCTGTGCAAGCTTTATACCTCCTGTCCCTGCTGCATACCTTCTGGATGGATTTCTTTGGACGTCAGATTTTCAGCACCCACAGATTATTACGGTCATTTTCCATTTATAGCCCAGAAGTTTGCTATATGCAGATATAAGCAATTATTTATAAACGGTTATTTAATGAAAACACTCACATGTGTTGGTGGCTGGCTCACACTGCAGAGATAGTGTCTGAAGGCTCTCTTCATCCATTTCCAGATCCAAGTCAGAGAGGTACTGCTTCACTTTTCGTGCCATCTGAGCATCTTCATACAGCTTTTTGGCATTGAGAAAGGAGCTGCGACGTACCCGCTTTTTGTGTCCCCCTGTTTGTGCAACATCTAGCACTGCTGCATTTGTACTGCCCTGACTGAGAGACCTGGAGTGAAACAGGAAAGAGGAAAGAGATGTGTCTTAGTCCAGCACTGTATCACTTCATAAACTAGAAACATGCAAAAGGTTGCATGAATGTCAGTCTATGGTCAAAGCTTACATGCCTCATTCCAGTAAGTCAAACAAACAGCTATAATAGACAGAAGATGAGGATCTCTTTACTTGGTTAAAAATAAAAAATTATGTACAACTAAAATAAATTAAGTGCCTGGAACCTATTCTGCTCCAACTAGGCAGTCTCTTCCCTTCACACATCTAGAAAAGCATTCAGCTAGCTCTCTCACATAAGCAAACTCCTGAGAAGGTTGGGAGCATTAAGAAAAGCTCATGCAGCATGGCAACACTGACAGACAACTGTAGCTGAACCACAAATTTAAATACATACTGTCTAGAACATGTCTTCTACACATTCATAATCTAGTTTTATAAAAACTTTAATTTCATTTATAATGAAGAAAAAAAATCTTATTTCCTAGCTTGAACATGATGACACTTTTGTTAAATAATGATCAATTAGTTAATGAGTAAACAAATATCATGCATTTTGATTTGTGTATGCACATATGGAAGCTATTTGTGGCATCTGAAATGTTAGAGTAAAAAATGGAGGCTGGATTGTAGAATGAAAACAGTTAGTTGAGCTGTAAAAAATTTGATACTTCAATTTTTAACATATGTGGATTCCATCATCCGTCATTTATCAGGCATATATAAATTAGTTGTATATTATTGTTGTACAGCTATCCCCACTTTATTTTGGAATTTCCTTTCTATTGCAAGTCAGACTGGTTATAATATAAAGTAAATGTCACTAATATTCTCAATAAACAGCCCTTTCCCAAATCACACACAAAAATATCTGTAAATACTTTCACAGCTCGTGTTTTTGACCTCAAAAGCAACACTGGATTAAACATCTTGTAAGTGCCAAAGGGTTAAAAGAAAAATGTCAAAGCATCAGAAAATTAAAGATAGCAAGTAGAAAAACAATGCAAATGGCCAGAAAAGAATGTATGTCTGTGTGTGTTGTCTCCAACCACTTACCCCAAACTCCTCCATTTCTTCTTCCTGCAAGTGAGAGCCATGAAGAGTGAAGCATGGGTTTAGGAAGAGAGAGAAAGATCACAAGCTCAGAAAGAAAAGACCAGACCTCAGAACAAGCAGTACTAGAAGCCCTAGTACAAACATTAAAACAGCCTTATCTCTGGCACAGTCTGATATTAAAAACTCTTGCAGTTCAAATTAAGAAAGGGTCCACTATGCTGTCTCTACACAAAACCAAAGAGCAACCACTTCACATTTTTCTGCACCACTGGATTATGGTGAAATTCAAGTATTCCTAATTGCAATAAACCGTAAGTGATTTAGATTGTCCTATGCATCAACATTTCATGCAACAGACTTTCCTCTAATACCATATATAGTCAAATAAAATATCTTTATTCAGACTACGAATTGGTGGGATCTCATATCAGACTTGGGCAAATTAGCAGTCAATGGGAGAATGTCAAACACTATCCCTCCATGATAAGATCTATAATTGCTTTTTTTTTTCTTTTTTAAAACTGGTTTTAAAACATAGATGTAATACATAATTGTATGATTACTTAAAAGTGGTACAAGGTAGTGAGTGAGTCATTGTACAGCTATGATGATATAATACAGTCAGCAATACAGGAAGTTCTACAATCCAACCTTGTAATTGAAAACTCCCATTGACTTCCATAAGCATTCCACACATGGAAAAAACAAGACTGAGGCCCTACAGTAGGCAAAATGAAGTCTCATCTTTCATTATTTATTTTGCTACTCTTCTCTTGCTAAGGGCTGCATAGGGGCAATATTACTAATATTCAACTTTCTATCTTAATCAACTGAAGCTCTGCTGAATACAAACATACCTAGTCCTGAACATTACAGCAGGATCCATGTTAACAGAAGCCATTCGACCAACATGACGAATTTCTTTAGCAATCATTCTCAGTTTCTCAAAATTGACCAAGCCTTCCACTTTGGAGTCATTTCCTATATTTGGTAAAAATAAGACAATCAAATAGGGTTGGTATCACCTACTAGCCTTCAAAATCCATTTTCTATGGAGATAAAGAACCAAGTAAGTTTGCATTTACCTTCATGAAGGAATGTAAGGTCCTTTTTGATAACAGGGAAGAGTGGAATAATGGGAGGCTGTAGGTTTTGGCTGTTTAGGACATTACGATATTTTGCCATGTTCCTAGAGGGATCAAACAAGTCTTGAAGATCCTGAAACAGCTTCTCATATTTGCTTGGAAGTTTTTCCCAAGTAGTGCGGAGCCTTGCCACTGGTGCCAAATTCAGACCACTGAAAACAATTCAAAAGGGTTTGGTTTTGTGTGTCTAAATAAGAACTATGCAAACTTAACAGAAAGAAAAAAACAACACAAAACCCTAATATTAAACATTGTACAGTTTTGTGTAGCAGAAATATATCCTATATCAGACAGTTTTGTAGTACAGCCATATATACTGATCACATGCAAACATCAGAATCCAAAAAAATAACATTTTGAAAAGACACGTTATAAAACTCTATACCATACATCAGTACGAAAACATATAGTTTAAAGGTATGGATTTTGTATAAATTATTATGTCTGACAGATTCTAACAATGCAACATACCCAGATAAAACAGGTAAATATCTGTTAGCTGAGGGATGCACCTAGGGATTATAGTTGGATTTTTATCTGCCTCCATAACTATCTACACTTTACTATCAAAGTTTACAGGTATATCTGGACCCAGCGCTGATCCTGAATGTCAGCGACCAGAGTCTCCTCTGGACGGAACTGCTGAAATGGACCCTATGTTTAGAGATATTCAGAAGCTGTCACTGGCCAGAAAAAAAAAAAAATGAACTGTGGTCTGGTCCCTTAGTACTGTTGGCAAAGGGAGCATTTTTCACCAGTTGTCCTCACTGGCTGTTCACTTCTCGCTGCTAAGGATGGCATCAATCTATCAAGTCAGCTATTGTTCAAGACACAGTTCTTGACAGGCTGCCTCTCACCCTCTTACTCTGAAGCCACAGCTAATTTCATCTAAAGTGGCTGAACTAAATCACTAGATTTAAATGCCTCAGGGCTACTGACAGATTATTAGCCAGTGTGATTGATTTTGGAGAATTTTCTTCCCCATTAAAATCTGATGGGGCTAAAATCCATTGACCTTCAAGCCAGGGGCATTGCTGAGTATGGGTCCATGCCTCAAACCCAGCTGAGCCACAGGCCATGGCACTTAGCCCTGATACACAGGTACTAGGGAGATCAGCCAAGGCCTGCTAGGCAGAGCCTTTTTAAATCTCCCACTCTGGGCCACTGCTGGCTCTGGGGTGGGGAGGAAGCTGGGAGTCAGTCGAGCTTGGGGAAGGGTGGGGGGGAAGACAACCAAGGCTGGGCTTGGTGAGGGCCCAGGTGGGGCTGCAGCAGGCGCTGTGCCCTGAATCTGTCTCTCATACAGCAATGCCCCTACCTTCAGTACAAGTGGCAGATCTAATTTTTTTTTTTTGCCTAAGAAGGTGATAATTATGGCATGTTATATTTACACATTTCTATTTTTATGATTTTATATTTTTATTTCTGCAACCTGAGACAGTCTGAAGGGTGTGAATGTGTTTAATACAGATTCTTGACATTCTCTACTTTTTCATTCTGTAATTTAAAATTAATTTAGGTATTTAAAAAAAAATTAGAACACTTTAATCTCAGACACTTTATACCAAATTTTTTCCCATCTGGATTCTATGTATATGAAATGCAAACCTCTGGAGAACAGACAACAGTAATAAAGTAACCCTATTGTGAAGAAGTGCATTCTTATTGTTCTCTTCACTGACTCATTTGGTATGTAACAGTACACTCTCCCAGTGGGAACAATTTTTCTTTTGCCAACAGTCTAACCATCTGATATCATAAAACTATAATAATAATAATGTGTCAGGAGGTAATAAATGCAGGACACTGAGTACCTTCTATGAGGCAGTACACACTCTTAACTCCCCTAGGAAAATGGGGTTGAGGTCAAATAGTACATGAGAGGTACTCAGTATCTTGAAAGGATCAGGCCCCAAGACAGTTGCAGAAAAATATACAAACCACTTGCTTTCTTATGACTGCAAATTCTTTTAACTATTTACCTTCCCCGGCCCCCCCATTTCCATCCCATAGGCACTACAACATGAGTGGAACAGGAGGTATGCCCTTCTTAGTTTCTTACAATTTTCTGATATACCTTCCTCCATGTAGCTGCTGGGCTTATTCTCACTTCTGCAACCTTTCAATTATTGTTTTTTTTTTTTTTTTTTCTAAATTCAGCTCTCCCCATCTATGCCATCTCTCTCAAAAATCTCTCATTCTGATCTTCCTTTCACACCACATGGCTTCTGTATTCCTCAAATCTTCTTATCTCAATGCTTATAGGGGTGGTAGGGTTCCAAAGAATATTTCAATGAACACATTTTAGTATCAGAATAAAAGATTCTTGGGGGGGGGGGGGGAGAGAACAGGACACTTCTACCTCTGCATGGTGTGTGCGCGCGTGCGTGAGTAGAACTGTTTAAAGCTGAAGTTAATAGTACCGGTCACTTCCTTTCTTCTTAACGTAAATTCCTATTCAGTTGGACATGCTGCGTGGGAGGGAGGGGAGAGGATTGTCCAAGGCTGAAGTTAATAGTGGCAGTTGCTTCCTTTCTCTTTAATTCAAATTCCTATTCAGTTTGACATACTCAGGCAGAACTGTATTCATTATCTCCCAAGCCATCTACACACCCTTTTCCCTATTTACCTGATAATTGCAAACATGGAGTTGAAGTTCTTGCATTCCCTGCAGTGCAATGCAATCTTAATGAAATGTTTAATGATCTTCATTCTTTTCAGCTGGTTGGTTTCTCGCAGAATCTCAGATGCTACCCAAAATGTTTCTTGGTTTATCACTTCTTCAAACTTTTTCAAGTTAGAACAACTGGTTTTACATTTGAGTTTAAACAGGTCATCTATGTACTCTGTGGGTTCAATGTTACGAAACGACTCAAAGTTTCGCATAGAGAGCTGAGCAGCCATCTCAACAGTACTGAGCTGCAGTAGAGAAATCTGACTTTCCCGCAGTAACTCCTGAGCATCTTCATCTGAACACAAGGTCTCTGTCTCCATGTTGTTTTTCAGATAATACCTGTAAAAATTGAATTCCAGAAGAAAACTTATAGATAAGATCATCATATATTAAAGTTAAAAACTGAAATTAGTGCACATGTTCTAACTAGCTTAGAATTGTAAGCTTGAAGTTGCACTGAAATATTGTTTGGGAGAAAACAAGTTTGCAGATACCCATACACCTTGGAATTCTTATTAAACTAACATAGTATAAGTCACAGTCTCACCTGCCGCTTAGCTGTATCCTATCAGCAAGCTTGGATAGCTGATCTGGAAGCCTCCTTTGCTTGATTACACCCTCTGGAGTGACAGAGACTTCACACAAAGAATAAGCATCAGGAGTGGCAGTTACAGCAAACTCTCGGATTGCCTGAATGACCACTTCTTTTGCAGTTGTGTCCTTACTGATCATAATGTAACGACTCTGCTGGTCTGCCTTGAAAACTCTCAGAACTTGATCTGGTAAGTCTGATTAGAAGAAAAAAAGGACAAACACTATTTGGTAAGCAACTTATAGAGCAGGCCAAAGAACAATACAAGTGATGACAACACAGAAGTATATCTGCAGTTACTTCTGACATCAGCGTCACTGAGTTTCCACTCTTCTTCCCTTTCTTCTCCCGAAATTGTTTTACAGGACTTTGCTCCCAATTGATATGCATTTTGTGGGTCTAATCTAAATTTGGACCCAGAAACCTGATTGACAAGAGACCATCTGAAACCTATTAAGATTCCAGAGCATCACAGGCTAAAAGACTCAGTTATGGAACCTTTAAATTATTAGGTGAGTGAGAGCTGTGTAAAATTTTGCAGCTATAGGAGATTGATTTGGACCTATGACAGTGGGTAAACTAGCTCAGACACCTGGGTTTCTCTGGCATATAGAGCAGAACTGCTTCTCAATCTGGAATTTAGTGTTCCCTTTAAGGTGACGCAGCTGAGCAAGATATAGTTACAGATGAGCAAGTTATTGATCCAGCTGAGCGAATTCCTCAACCTATATCGGGCCCCTTCCCCACTGCTTCTCCTCCCCAAGCATATCCATAACTTGCTCAGCTGCATCAGCTTAGAAGGAACATTGCTGTCATTACCATATTATGTCATGGGAAATGGTAATGAGAATGAATGCAGCATTAAAACAGCGCAAAGTCTGGTATTTTTTAAAATAAAAAAATTACAAAAATGTTTTCTTGTACTGAAAAATTCATTTTTTCAGTATATGAAAGTTTTTCATGACTCTTTCATTAATGCTTATAAAACTAAAAAAAGTTAAAAAAACTAAATTTGGAAATATAAACGTGAAAAGCATCTAAAAAGTTACAAAAAAAAGTTGACTTACTGCTTTTTCATTTTCTGCAGCAGCCCGTTTTATAATTTTTTTTTTATAAATTGTCCTATATTGTTTCTAACCAGTTCAAAAGTCCTTCTTTATTTACTTTACTTAATTTGTCCCTGTTACTAATTTTATTCATGATATACATTATTTTCCTTTATTTTATTAGGGTTTGCTATTTTTTCCCCTCAATTTAGCCCTTTTGTAGGGAGCAAGAGTCCAAAAAAGAAATTGCCTACCACAAGGCTCAAACCCACAATGCAAGGATTGAAAGTCAATTGCTCAGCCAACTGAACCACAGAGACTTTTGTTGCAGAACCTTCTAAGAACAGGGGAAATGGTATGTTCCACCCCTCTTGATTTTTGCTGTAGGTTCTTTTGTTCCTCATGTGTACAGCAGACTCTAAGGTGATCTATGCCATCATGTGCCAGAAATGACCCAACATCTTATACATTGCACAAACAGGATGATGCCTGCGTAAAAGAATAAATGAACATAGAGCTGATATGAGAAATCACAAAACAAAAAAAAAGCAGTTGCTGAGCACTTCCATCTTTCTAATCATTCGAGAAATGATTTGTTAATGACTGTCGTCAGAGATGTGACTGGGACATCAAGATTTCAAAGAGAAACAGCTGAACTCGAATTAATATGCAAGCTAAATTCTGTGAAAGCAGGACTGAATCGAGACTATGGGTTCTTTTCCCATTACAAAAGGTAAGTTGACTTCAGGCTTCCCAGGGTTTGAACCTAACAACTGCTCTGATTTGCTGTTATTGTATGACCTGATCCTATGTTTTACACTCCCTTGCATTTATTTTCATTCCATTCTGTAAGTTCACCCATCTTCGAAGCATCTGAGGAAGTGGGATTTTCTCCCACGAAAACTCATGTGAAAAATAAATCTGTTAGTCTTTAAGTGTCACACGACTCCTTGGTTTTTTTGCTGGACTAGACTAACATGGCTATCCCTTTGGAAATTTACAGATTTGAGCCCTGTGTTGGGCGTTTTTTTTTTTTTTTTTAACCTTCTACTCACAAAAAAGTAAGCAGCAGGAAAAGAAGTCACACATTTTTAGAATGCCTGTGGGATGGAGGACTCAAAGGTAAAAAGGAGGACATGTCCTCTTTTTGCCAAACATCTGGCATCTGTAGTCCTGGGGAAGCTGCTTGCTCCCCCACAGCTCTTTCCTCGTGGCCAGGTGTGTGTGTGGGGGTTCTTCCCCAAGTTATAGAGCTGGGCGCTTTCTCTGCGCGCCCTCCAGGCGGCTTCGCTGAGACCCCCTGGCGCCCCTTCCCCAGCTCCCTCAGCCCACTCTCCCAGCTGCCAGAACTGCTCCCAGGGGGAGCGTGTCCCTCACTGCCACCATTATTCTGAGCGGCAGGAAGCTGTGCCAGGTAATTTAAAATCTCCCGCCCTGAGCATGTTCAAGTGAGATTTTAAACTCTGCAGAACAGCTCCCTGCTGGCTGAAAGAATGCGTCTTTGGGGCCGGCAAGGAGCCGCACCTGCAGGCACTGTGCCATCTCCAGTGAGGAGTGCGCCATGAAGTCAGGGCTTATACGCATACGCGGACACACGCAGCCTAAAGGGAACATTGGTCTGGATGGCATGCCACCTTTAAACTGGCTCTGAATCAAGAAAGAAAAAGCAACTCTCCAGCCCTAGTCCTCGATCGCTATACCAAGGTGAGGCTTCATTGACAGCAGAAAATTCAGTTGATTAGGAAGTCGGCCAAGTAACTCCAGCCCCCTAACTGAAATGGCACCGAGTCAACAAGAGGCCATTTCCTGTTGACTAAGAACAGTGGACACACTGTGGGTAAGTAGGCTTTAGGCAGTCAAAGAGATACACAAGTTATTTTAACTAACTTGCGTATCTCCCTTCAACTGCCACCAAAATCCCCCTGCAGTGTAGGCCAGCCTTGGGATCTTGAAGAGACTGCTTCAGAGTTAAGTCCAATGCTGCAGACATTTTCAAGGGCAACAGCTAGAAGAACAAATCACCACCTAGCATCTGGAAAATGTACTTAAAGATCAAGTTGCAGTTTTGTAAATCTCAACAGGAATGTTTTTGAATAATGCCACAGAGACACACACCATATAAAATGTTCTAATATCCTATGATGATAAAAAATAATCCATCTGAAAAGCATTTGGGCAGAGAGTGTGAACCCTTTCCAGCTATCAGCAATTGATAAAAACATTCTTGGAGATTTTCTAATTGGTATGGTTGTGCCCAAATAAAATACCTTCATCCTCCTGATGTCCAAGGTACAGAAGACAGCATCCTTTGTCAAGGTGTTTCTGATCCTTATCGTGAGGAGTGGATTTTGTGTGCTGCTCTTAACTGTTTCCTGAGCCAGAGAGTAACCGGGTAAGTGGAAGATGGGAAAATAAAAATTCAGAGTCTTTAGCTGGAATGCAGTGTTCTTTTATTGCCAAGCTTGCATGCCATTGGTATCACTGCCAGAGTTTTCCAGTTAGTCTTCCCAGGATCCAATAAGGACTCATTAACTGGCAAGATAATAAGAGCTGAAAGTGACCACTGAAGAACAACCAAGAGCTTGGCTGCAACTCTCTAACTTCCTCTAAGGGGGCTGGTAAAGAGATGCAAAATATTGCATTAAGTCCTGGAACTGCTTGAAACCAGAGAAGATGGAGAAGTATAACTGCCTCATCTGAAAGACATTCATTTATAACGTAGCTTCCTCTTCAGCTCTGACCTTGAGCTTTAAGAGATTCCTTCACTTGAGATAATGGAGAAGGGGTAGAACAATGTCTTTTTCTGTGGTCCCCATGTGAAAGACTAGGGAGTCATGAGAAATGCTGCCAACTTGCAGCCCAAGGATCCCAGTATCGCCACTAAAGTGGTTAATAAGGTATGGAAGGTGGCATCCAATGGGGTCAGAATCAGTGCATAGAGGCATGGCTTTGTCCCAGGTCTAACTCTTCTCTTTCCCCAAAACAGTAAGGAAGACCCTTTGGTGAGGAGAAATATCTTGCACTGAGATTTGGGATTCTGAGGAAAACTCCTCTTTATCTAAAGAAGGAACTCTGCCACTCAGAGTACTGACCAATCAGATGTCACTCTCAGTACTCAAAGACATTTGGTACTCATTAACAGGGGAGATTCCAGCTCATCTGAAACTAATAAGACCCTGGAATATTTGAATTTCTGTGCTGTCAGGTGGATTCGTAGGAGGCAAGTTTCCAGTTAGTGCTGAGGGCACAGATTATTTTAGTAAGTCTTATCTGACAAAAGTAGATGGTACCAATGAAGATGACTTGGGAGGAGTGGAGATAGTATGAGGAGTGCAGTAACTGGAGTTGTTAGAGATGTATATCCCTAGGGGTGCTCCACGTCAGCTGTGCTTACAACCCAGGCAGTACCCAGAGTGGGATGTGAGGACTCTAATCAGGTCTTACTTTGAGGACCCCAAGACTTTTTCAAAGCAGACTATGAGGAAAATGAGTCCTCTAAGAGTCTTCTCTGCCTTCCCCATGGATATCTCACAAGTATACACAGGCAAGCAGGGGGATGTTGAGGGGGCACTATGGTCGCTAACAGGCCAATGACTAGGGTGCGGGGAGAGGTGGTGGAAGGATGTGAGGGGATCTCTTAGCCTGTATCTCAGGGCAGATAGAGACAATACTTCATCATTAGCTCCTTAAGTTTTATCCCCATTCTTCCTGGCTCTCCTTTAAAAAGATGAGCATATGATACGCTTTTGAGGGAATGTGTGTGTCTTCCAAGAAGCAGAAACACCAAGAAAGCCCATCATGCATCAAGATAGCTTCTTAACAAACAAGGTAACATTTGAAACCAAGACATCTTGGCATAAATTGGGACAACACGCATCTTGAAAGAAACTCTGCCTCCCTTACAAAAGGATAGGACAGGCTTTGAGCAGTAAAGTGGGCACACCAGCACTTTGTCTCAGGCTGTGGCAGTTGAGAAGGAAGCGAGGGCTGTTTGTCACAAGCAGACCTATCTGTCCTTGGTGTTGGGCATAAGGTTACAAGCGTGCATGTGCTAGCTGACCAGGCACTACTTACCAAAAAAATTGCTGATCAAAAGTTCATGGCTGTAAATACATCAGAATTGGAGCACCTACAGAGATGCTACTCAAAGAAGAACTGGTCAGTTATATATGTGCAGACAGGTTTGCATGGACAGCTGTAACAATCTGAATGCAACTTGTGCCTAGCTTTTTAAATAATCAGCCCTTTTCCCTTACCAAGTAAAATATACAAGATCAGCAACGTATGTACCACTTATGAATTGAGACTGGCAACTTCACTAATTTTTTATGTCAGTATTTTATAATTAGGAACTGAATATATTCAAGGGAAAAAGGAATAAATCATTCAAATATTTATAAGGTATTATTGTTTAAATAGTTGATAATACAATGGTTATAATGGGAATGCTATTACTTTTTAAAAACAAAGAGAGGGCCCTCCAAACTAAAACCTGAGATTTGACTAGCCCGTTAAACCTGGTGAAGTGTTGAATCTGGATCCGCAAATAAATCCACATTTTATGATTCTGGCATTCTCCAGTAAAAACAGAATATAAAAAGCAAAGCTCTAGAATATCTTGCAGCTCTTTTCCACTGAAGTAACTATAAGTACACAACTAAACTGTCTCTCCAAGGTATTTTTAATGATAAACATAGGCACATTCACCCTAATCTTTTAACTGCCTGGGGAATTTAATATATTTTTCAGAGGTAAATAAGTTTTGATATTTTTCGTGTATCATGGCTTTGAATTCCTGTTCCGTTTTTCAACAAAGGAAGAAGAGAAAATTTGTACTTTTATTCTGAAGGACATAAAGGTCATATGAATGACATGAAAATAGAAAGCAAATAGAAATCTCCTGGATTTACTGCCAAGACAAATACTTAAATAGACTGATACAGACAAACCAGCTGTTAGACAAAAACATGTCCTTTGAAGAAAAGGCATCTTATTGGGCAGCAATTCACAGAAAAAGGGAATTTATCATTAAATCTAAATGTGTACTACATGTATATTTCGTAAAAGAACACACAACTGAAGTATTGAGACAAAAACAAATATTACAGAATGTTTTCCCACTATTGCAGGATGTAACTAAACTAGCCATTTTAGGAAACATGAAAGTTAAACTCAGTCAGATATATCTTATTTTATATAGTGATGTACAGTGATCACTACTGGGATGTGTACAATTATTCACTCTTTTGAAACAAACAGCAATGAAAATATAAAAATTGATTATCTTTAATTTACATATTTATTAGGCCAATCTTCAGTCATTTCCCAGAATATCAAATCCCATCTATAATGATTTGTTAATGCCTTCATGTGACCATATTTCTATGGCTATTTACAAAAATTATTAATATATGATCATCAAAATAGACCACTTCCTTGCTATGCCAAATAATTTAGTATCCTAGATAAACTGCAAGCTCACTTTGTCTTCTCCTGGAAAAAGAAGGTCCAATATGCTTTGCTCGTTATTAATACAAGTTTTCCTTCTCTGGCCAGACGTCCCTTCTGAAAAGGGCTTTGAGGGACAGAGCTTGCGCTGCCAGCTTGGGGTCGTGAGATCAGTCAGACCTTCAAGAAGCAACTCAAAGAGTAGTCACTGAAGGAAAAGAAACATCCCAAATAATGCCCTACCCGTTAAGAAAGAAAAACGGGCAGGAAATGGAAAAGAAACTGTTCACCATTACTGTGGGGAAAAATCCTAAAATAAACATTCATTGTAACAAAATGGAAGTCCTCAAACATAGGACTGTGTACCATCACGAACTTAACTCCTGGTGAGAATCCACTGATTGCACTAACTCCTCTATCTTACTCAAGAGAAAGATAACCTGATTTCTAGGATTATAAGGAGTTGGTATGAAAAACATACCTGATCAGTGAAAAATTACCACCCTGACTACACATGCTCTGGTTGTTTCTTCTTCAAGGTCCCTTCCACTCCTGTTATACTATGATTCTGAGACACAGCTATAATACTCATGCAGGTTTTCTTCACCTTGTGTCATAAAATCATAGAAGATATTGGTTGGAAGGGATCTCAGGAAGTCAGCTAGTCCAACTCCCTGCTCTAAGCAGGGCCAACCTCAATTAAATCATTCCAGCTAGAGCTTTTTCAAGATGAGTCTTCAAAACCTTTAAGGATTGAGATTTCATCACCTCCCTAGGTAATCCATTCCTGTGCTACAGCACCCTCCAAGTGAAACAATTTTTCCTAATATCCAGTCTAGACTCCCCCCACCCTTCTGTGCAACTTGAGACCATTGCTCCTTGTTCTGTCATCTCAATTGCTGCAATATTTTCTCTCTGGTCTTAACCAATTCAATCCCATCCTGGCTGGATCTATTCAGAATGCTGCTGCAAAGATCATTTTCCCACCTCCCATCATTTTCACTCTGTCAATCCTTTCTTTCCTCCTACTTCATTATCACATGAAACATAAGAAGCTTGTCTTCATATTTAAAGCCCTATATGGCCTATCCCCACCTTCCTATCATTCATCAATCACTATTAAAACGTTAACTCCTGCCTCCAATTGCTCATGATGTCAGTCTCCACTGCCCATTGTGCTTTTCTCCGTGCTGCCCCAGACATTGAGACATTCTCCATAAACATCAACAAAGCTACCTCATCTTCCCCCAGATCCCACCTTACAGCTCTCCTCTGCCACACTGCCTACAAAAATCTTCCCAATGTTTAGGCCACTGATCAACCATGACCACTACATATCATGACCCCTAATACTGCCTCAGTGATTTCTTTCATTTTCCTGTCTATTTATCTGTTGTCTCTTGTTTAATACTTAGATTGCAAACTTTTGGGGCAGGGATTATCTTTTTTCTATCTATGTACAGTGCCTAGCAAAATGGTTCATTGCTTGAGCCCTTAGGTTCTACAGTTATATAAAAATGACCCATGATCACTCTGACTACAAGTTTTCACGTCTAAAACAAGCCTGAACGTCCTCTAAGCAGTATCACATACTGTATAAAAAGCCTATGGGATTCTGAGATTTATAAAAATGAAATGTAAACCTGATCTTGAGTCAAACGGTCAGATCCAAACAATTCCAAACTCCAAGGAAGTTCAGATGCCGAACTTAACAATTATCTGTATGATAGAACAAACCATGGCCTCAGATCTTAACATCCTCAAACTCTGGCAAAGATTGACCCAAACCATGTGGCTTGGTCCCAAGCCCATCTCTAGTTAATGTCAGACAGAAAACTAAGAACCATAAATCACAGGGTTACTCTCCTTCCATGTATCTAGAAAGTATTACCACCAAGGAATCCACTAAAATGTAGTTTTAGGTGAAGTTTAAGGAAAGAGTGTCTTTGGAAAACTCTGCTCAAGATTTGGTTGACTGCTTTGTCTTAAGTTCTAAATACCATTCTGGGTTCTTCTCCTCCATCCATTTACAGAAAATTTGCATGTAGGGGTGTACACAGAAATTTAACTCTGACCCTTTTGGAGGATCACTTCTGTGCTCCCTGCCTCTGCAATCCCAGGAGGAGCTCATTCTTCTCCACCCCCTACCTGCAGCCACAGGAAAAACTCGGTGTTCCCTTCACTCACCCCCTGCATCCCTAAGACAAGAGGAATTCTGTGTCCCCACCAATTCCAGGGGAAATCTGTACCCCTGTTTGTACAAGCCACAGCCCGCATTTGAGCAAAGTCACTGGATTAGCAGTCAGGGTCAGTTGCATTCAAACAATGAGATGTCTTATTGTAAGATATTATTTTTAAAAAGTAAGCCTGACTTATTTTTTACTACTTTAGAGCTTTTACAACTTTTTTCATCTTTCCCAGAAAGAAACTGGACTGGCATACCGGGAGAAGCAGTATCTTATCGAGAAGAGTCCAGTCTACTTAGAAAGTCTGTCTGAAGGTAAAAGACACTAAAGGTACAGTTAAAAATCATAACATCCTTTTGAATCTCAGAAGAATACAGCCCAGACAACAAAATTATCTAGCATTTGAACATTTAAAAATAGTTACCTAAAAAACCAAAAAAAAATAAAAACACCCTGCACAAAGGAAGATATAAAAACAAACTGTTGCAGGCTTCAAGCTTATAGAATGGATGTTTTATTCCCCTGAAGATGACCCTTCCCAAACAGTGATTTTCAAAGCTTACTTTAGCAAGCATTGTTATCTTCCATCCTGCAGAATAGTCCACAAAAGCCTTAAAAGATGGCAAATCTTCTATGCTTTCCTTTTCTACCCCAGTGCATTCAATTTCCTGAAAACCTCCTCTATCCCCATCTTTTATTTAGTCCACGAAAACATCCACATTTAAAACTGAAATCATTCAGTGGCTTGTGTCTATATTCCAAACATTCCTAAAGATGTCTGATCTTGTCAGAAGGGTTTTGTTTTTCGCTTCTGGGGTTTTCTTCAGGGGTGGGGCAGGGTGGGATGTTTAGAAATAAGATAACCATTAGAAGTAACAAGCTTTATTACAGTGAAAGAAATTACCAAGCTGCAGGCTATGCATGGTTTTATGCAAAAGCACAAACATTCTTTTCTCCAAAAGTTAGAGGTGCTGCTATAATGCTAGAGGATCACTCCAGTGTTCAACTCACATTTATCATGCCTAAGAAAAGGCCCCACGAATATAGATTTCTTTTCAAAAAATCCTTAGCTCTTCATACAATTGAAGCAGTTTGAGAATAGTGCTAGCTTCATTTGCTCTATGGAGTGTGTTTGATGTCTCTGAGCTGTATCATGCTACTACTACTATAGGCTGGGTTACTGAAGATTCATTTTGCTAGCTGCTAAGCACACATACAGTCAAAGAGAATATCAGAAGAGACCAGGAAGAGCAAGGTTGGAAGACTGTCCCCAGTTTAAAGTAAGGAAGTACAGTAGAGAGATACTAAGTTGCTTACTCCAGGTCACATCCAAAATCTGTGGCAGAAACAAGAATTGAACCCAAAAATATCTGAAATCTTAGCACTAAGACCATCTTTCCTCTTTCATTAATTTATTGCAGTCTATGTTAGCACAGGTTGTGTGTGTGACATTTTAGATTAGTTATCTTATTCAAATTATGGTCCACCAGCTATGCTATTGTGGCTATTTGAACATACCATGTACTTGAAGTTTTCACTTGTCAAAACATATCTTGAATTAGAGACAATACACTCCACAGACACCAAAAATATATGCGCACTTGCACACATATGCACACACAATATTTGCTTGTAGGTGAAACAAACTGGAGCAATGCTACAAAAAAGAATGTTATAAATACACTCTATCATCAGTCTGTAAGTTACAACGTATGTTATTAATATAAAGTGGTAAGCAAATGAGTCTAAAAACAAAGCATTACTAGAGCAAAATTACAGATAAAAGTAAAAATAATTGATGCTCACCTGGGGTAGTATTGAAGTCTAAGATGCGGTGATGTGACTGTAATAAATCTGGATTGCTAGATGACAGGGTTCCACTGACAGGTAAAGCAGGAGGAATATGTTTGGTCTGCCTCAAACCTACAATGCTGTCATCCTGTGACTGGCCAATTCCAACGTCACTGTGCCAAGGGGTAATCAGAAAATAAAATTTCAGAACTTACGTTCAAAGCTTTTGTTATGGCTAAAGTAATCTGCTTTTTAAAAGTTAATTGCCTTCAAGAAGCAGTAACTATTTTATAGTTTCTCTATGGTGCTTTTATCCACAGTATCAAAGTACTATACAACAATTATATTAGATTTGCTTACCGATAACTACTGAGAATTCTAGCTTTTGCTCTTGCTAGCTCTAGAAAAACGTCTAGATTTTTTTATCACATCATTTTAGTCAGGGTCCGGAAGATTTATTGAAAGAGGGGAAACATGCAGTGCTCTTTAAAACCAATCAGTCTTTGGCTCAGTCTAATCTTTTTTTGTATCTCATTCCTTAAAGATCTCCTCATCCCAAAGCAGTATTTCTCCAGACTTCAGGCACTTTATCTCTTGTGAACTGCTTTGTCCCAGAGGAGCACAACAGTGTTGGCAGATCATAGATGGAGAGATGTCAACTGACAATGGGCACTACTGATAGCTTTGAGTGCAGGAGCAAGGTTTCAACTGGCAACAGAAACAATTCTGAGCCAGAGAAGGGTGTAGAGGCAAAGATAAAAGTTCTCTTGATGGACTCAACCTATTGAGAATTTCCATACAAGGATGTAGCTGAGAATTTCAAATACAACATTTTGGTGGGCAAACTCTGCACGTTCAATGACAACCACCAAAATATTTTATAAAATTTAACAACCAAAAGGCAAGTTTTTCAACAGTGAACACCTAACACCTGACTCCTAAATCCATACTAGGCTCCTAAATAATTAAGTCAGAACTTGGACTTCAAACACCAGCTGCTGGATACCTAACACACCTTTGAAAACCAGGCCACTTAATTCCATACCTCAGTGCATATGGACTTAGAAACTCATTTTTAAAAATCTTGGCCAATACATGAAACCAAAAAATTACATGGATACCATCTAAAGGCTTTGCCCTTTATCTATTAATTACATTTTCACTTAGAGTTGCCACAGAAAATTTAGCCAGGTCCATGTTGTGCTTACAGCAGCAATGTGTTTTCCAGTGCACATAATCCCCACTTTCCCATTGTTAGTGCTGTACTGTTCGTGACCCTGGGAATTTGCTTGGCCAGTGGATGAATGAAGTAAAATCTGGAACCACAGAACAGTGCAGTACTCAAGAGCAAGTGATACTGGTCACAATGACCAAACTGACATCTTGGCTGCTATCTAATCCTGCAGTCTGGTGGCTAAATAGAGAGAGAAGGAAAAAGTTGAGTTTTGATGCACTGAATAGCCACCTTCTACATCCAAAAATATTAGCCATCTAAAAAGTTATTTAAAAAAAAGTACTTTTTCAAGATCAAGCTCAGGCCATGGGTGAAAATTAATTTTAAGAAACAAAAATTCTGAAAACTATGTGTTTGAGGTTCTAAGGTATAAAGCTACTCCATTTTCTGCTTTTATCTTAACACAACTCAGAAGTTAAGCAGGATCTGGCCACATCAACCAAAGCCTGAAGTACTATAAGATGTGGTGATAATTCAGTAGACAAGTGGTTCCAAACCTTTTCTCTGTTGTGACACACCTTCATACCTTTAATTATTTTGAGGCATACCAAGATATAATCCCCAAATGAACTCATGAATATTCATGAGCCAGTCCAGAACTCAGAGCTGATTTTTAAAAAATTTCAAGGCACACCTGCTCAGACCTGATGGCATGCACATGTGCCATAGCACACTAGGTGGGAAACACTGTAGGAGACAGTGCTCTTTCCTTTAAACCATACTCAATATTTGGTAGGTGGTTAACAGACATCTCTGCTGCTAGACATGCTATCTTTCAAGTGCAAAATCCAAGAATGCAATCATTTCTGGTGATGATCATTTCCCACAATACATTTCTCAGGAACTGAGGTGTTAACATCAATGCTTTGGCTAAATTCATACCAAGACAATGACAATTTGCCTGCCAAAATGTCTCCTTCCCTGTCAGTTAAATCCTGCATTCTTTTTCACATCCTGTCAAACTGTTGAGTTGTAGGCTGTGTCTCCACTACCAATGTCGGTTTAATTTATGAAAAAAACGCATACCCCTGAGCGATGCAAGTTACACTGACATGAGCACTGTTGCAGACAGCACCATGTAAGCAGAGAGCTTCTCCTGCCAGTGTAGCTTCTACCATTCACTGGAGTGCTTTAATAATTGATGGGAGAGCTCTCTCCCATTAGCTCTGAGTGACTACACGAGAGATCATACAGCAGCACAGCTGCACTGGTCCAGCCATGCTCCAGTAAGCTCTCCTGTGCAGACATGTCTTTCCTGTCTCTTGTTAAACAGACAGCATGTTCCATGCCAAAAGTGACTTCACTTTGGTGTCTACTGATCTTAACTGTGGTGTTCTGAGGATTAAATAAGTAATTTTTCTAAAGTGTTTTCAGTGTCATTTAAAAGGTTCCACATAAGCAAAAGTATTTATTTACTTTCTTATAAAGAGCCTCAACCATTTTTTCCGCCCTTTTAATTACACCTGAAATTCTTTAAGATTTGCACTGTTGTAAACAAGAAGTAAAAAACCAAGAAAATCAGACTAAGTCACAGTATTGCAGGATCCTGGGGTGGGAAGGAATAGGAAGGCAGGCTATGGCTTGAGGGAAAAAAGTAAATGAATTACGGTTACTTACACTGCACACTGAGATACTATTAGTTTAGCAAAACACGACAAGCAGAAGAGTGCACATGTGCTGCTTCAATAACCAAGAAGGAAAGAGGTCTTTAATATATACCTTATCTTTAAATTGCAATTTACTATTTAATAAGCATAGGCAAATGAAATGCTTTTGTCATTTTTATTTGTGGTTCTCTAATATAGCAAATGAAGATTCTTTAAATGCCCAGTAAAAGTGCAATGCTATTAATTATTAAGATATTCAAACTAGAGGCTTCCAGGAAGTAGAGCATGTACATGCGGGAAAGGCTCTACCCACCAAACTCTACAGAGATATCACACACTAAAAAAATTAAAATGTCAGTGGGTTTGGGAACCTACATTTCTATTTATAACACAAAGATTAAAGCTAGCATAGGGAAAGATTTTAGATCAGCTGTATTGTTTTTCTAACTCTTACCCAAACATTCCCCTACAAGGAATTAGCAAAGTGTAAGGAGGAAGGGAAAAACATGGAGAAAAAAAAAAGTGACAAACTAAGAGAAAGCAATTTGATGCAGTCAGTAAAATTACCAGAGAACAGTACAAACTACAGCAAATGATGCATCTGGTTCATCAGAGAATTTAAAGTGCAACAATGCAACATGCAACAATGGTTATATAAAGAATGAGAAGTATTTAAGAGTCAGATAATAGTAAATAAGGCTCTTTTTATAAGCACTTGCACATTCTATTTCATCCACATGAATCAGAGATACTGATTTCTACTGTCAATCTTATTTTAACACAAGGAGCAGAAGGGTGAACACAAACCTCAATAAAAGACCATGAACTAAATTGTTACAAAACCTGAAACTTTAATTTCAGTGGCCTTTCTCCATTTCAGGTAGTAAATTTATTTTAAAATTATATACTATTTGCATTTTATTTTTGTCTTCAGTGCAACCACTTATAAAGCAAAAAAAGATTTTATTCTCTTCTGCTGCCGTCAATAACGTCTTCACTATTTACATAGGTGCTTTTTGTTAAGTTTGTTTTAAATACCTAAGTATTAACTGAAGCAGTTTTATTTTTTCAGTTATTACTACCAATGTTAAAAAAAAAAAATGGAGCCCCAGTTATCTCCTCCATTCTTATGGGATGCAAAAGGGAAGAGTGAAGCTACAGGAGACGTATTGGTTCCATTGGACCATCTACCTACCTGGGACCCCACAAAAACTACTCTGCTGGGGGGGGGTGTTTCACAGTTCTTAGTTTCTTACTCTCTACTTTCAAGGGTCACCACTATGCTCCCCAGCCTTTTATTGAGAGAGACCAGAAAAGACTCCCATAAAACAACGTACAAGTCATTCCTCTATTCATCAGATAGACAATTGTTCATCACGATATATTCTTTCTAAGGTCTGGACACACCCTAAAAGACCCCATTGCTTGCCTAAGGCAAGAGAGACTGGGGACCAAATTCCGTCCTTACGTAAGCATGTCCTACTCCACTGAAAGACCTGGGTTGAAAATCTGGATTTGGGTTTATACCTTGGTCTCCTCAGCTATGTCTACACTTATAAGATTAGTTCGAATTAATAACGATTAATTCAAATTAAGTTAATTCGAACTAACATGGCCCCACTAGGAAAACCAATTCGAACTAGTACGTCCACGGACAGGACTTGCTAGTTTGAATTAGGAGAGGGACACCATGGGAGGTGAGGGCCAGATGGCCCCCAAGAAGGGTTATGCCACCACCCAATACGTACAAAGAGGAAGGTACCCTAGGAGGAGGAAGGTCAAAAAGCGTTAATTCGAACTAACTGTTGGTTCGAATGAACACAGCTACACTGGGTTAATTCGAACTAATAAATTCAAATTAACCATTACTTCAAAGTTAAGCGAGGATTTATAACTTCAAGGCAAGTTTTCACTAATTAGAAATAAGGAATTCCTTAGCTTGAATTAATGAAAGCCAGTGTAGCCATGCATTAAATTTAATTCAAATTAATGCTCATTAATTTGAATTAAATTGCAAGTGTAGACAAATCCCCTATAGTAATATGCAGGTTCTAAAGGGCCTCTGGGGTGAAGACACATACAGCTTTTACTGCTGCTATTAGTCAGTTGCAAACATGCCCACCTATACTCTCTAAACAAATTTAGCTCCATAAGATTCTGTTTGGCTAATATTCAATTTAACAGAAAATTCCATCTGATGTAAAAACTTTTCAAACCACCACAGCATTGATGAGGACAGAAAACTGTACATGCTTAGAACAGGAATGGTGATTTTAATAGCCATGAATGCTTTCAGAAGAACTACACTCTTCTGAACCCTGGGTTGGTCCACAACTATGAAAACTTCATTCCACCAGATCTCAGACAAAATCTACTATGTTACAAGCAAGATATTTGCCACATTTTTGCAACTGCTTTTGTTCAGTGGTAACTCCAAGAACAGGTCAATGGAGTTGAGAAGACAGACCAAAAGGAATACATGGAAAAAAGACACACAGAAGAGATCTCAAACACACACCACCAGAGTGTTTAGGAAGAAGGGATGGGGAAAAGTCATAAGATTATTAGTGCTCCGATAGCTGAGGTGACAGGAACTTTATAAACACACACAAAATGGGCAATTTCTCCTCCAAAATGAAGAGTAACCAACCCTAACATCTTAGTTAACCAGGAGGAAACAACTATCTGCATTTTGCAAATTTAACTTACCGTATATAATTGGGTATAAGCCGATCCAGGCACAAGCCGACCCCCCAATTCTGAGCCCAAAAAAGAAACTAAAATTGGTGACCCAGGTATAAGCTGAGGTCCCCTTTTGGCTTTGGCCCCTAACCTCCCACCCACTGCTGCTGGCTTCCTCTGGAGTTTCTGACAGCTTCCCTACCCCAAAATCTCTGCTGCTGCTTTTCCCTTGCCCCCTCCCCGTTGTCCATGCCTCACCCCTGCCCTCCTGCTGTGCCCTTTCCTCACTTCCCTCACCCCTTCTGTCCCGTGCTCTCCCCTTTCCTCATTGCTACACCCCTGCTCACTTGTTTCCTGCTGCTGCTCCCTGCGCCATCCTTTCCCCACTGTTGCCCCTCTACTCTGACCTGCTCCGCCCTTTCCTCACTGCTGTCACCCCTGCTGCCCCCCACTCATTTCTCATTTACCTCACTGTTGCCCCCTTGCTCCCACCTGCTCTGCCTTTTCCTCACTGCCGTCACCCCTGCTATGCCCTGCTCTGCCCTTTCCTCACTGCTGCCCCCTGCTCACTTCTCATTTACCTCACTGTTGCCACTTGATGCGCCCTTCCCTTCACTGCTGCCCCCTGCTCTGCCCCTTTCTCACTGCTGCTCTCTGCTCCTCCTACTGCCTCCTCCTCACTGCCACCCCCATTCTGCTCTTCCCTCACTGCTACCTGCTGCCCCCCCGCTCTGCCACTTCCCCACTGCTGCCCCCTGCTCTGACCTTCCCTCACTGCTGCCCCCCTCCTCTGCCACTTCCCCACTGCTGCCCCCTGCTCCGCCCTTTCCTCACTGCTGCCCCCCTGGATCTTCATTGCTGCCCCCCTTCTCTGCCCCTTCCCCACTGCTGTCCCACTGCTCCTCCTGCTGCCCCTTGGCTCATCACTGCCGCTCTCCCTGCTCCCTTCTCAGTTTGGTGCTGTTGCTCCCCTGTTCCCCAACACCTTTTCCCTGTCACCCCCCAAACCCTGCTGCTGCTTTTCCCAGCCTGACAGGCACCCCCCCCCCCAAATCCCCAGTCCCTGTTGCTGCTTCCCTGGGTCCTCCTACCACTTTCCCCGGACTCCCTGACACCCCCCCCATGCCAAAGCCCTGCCGCCCCTTCCCTGGCCTCCCCGAACCCTCCCCTAAACCCTCCCAGCCGTCCCATCACTTTCCCCAACTCCCCAACCCCTGGTCCCGGCCGCCGCTTCCCTGGCCTCCCTGAATCCTCTCCTCAATCTCCAGGCCAACCCCCCTCCCCCGGCCCCCTTACGTGGCCGCTCCAGATGCAGGGGTCCCTTCCTCACTCCAGCCCCAGCCCCGGCCGACTGCCTAACAACACTGGGGCTCCAGCTTGGCATATGGTCTGGGAAACTCCTGGGCTGTGGCTGTCTACCGTATTCTCTTGAGTATAAGCCGAGCGCCTATTTTCAAGCCAATTTTCAGGCACAAAATTTTCGGCTTATAGGTGATGATACACGGTATCTATTTTAACTACTGTATTTCTTTTTACATCAAAAATTCTTACAGTTTAACAGTTTTAAAACAAAATGTGAAAAGAGATTAAAAATGCTCACTTATATGGTTTCTGAGGCAGGATACTAATTCGAGTTTTGTCAAGTATCTTCTTTAGTTTGTTTCTCCCTCCAACAGTGTTAGCTTTACTTTTCTTAGTTACTTTTTCTAGTCCTATCACCTGCTCCACATCAACAGCAAGGTCTGGAATGGAGTAACGACTGGCCTTTTTAATATCACCAATTTTAGGCAGATGGGGAGCACCATTTCTTTTCTCTTCTGACAATCTTGTTAGAAGTTCTTTAAAAACTGCACAGGAAGAAAAGAAGAAAAAGAAAACACATTGCATAGAAAACTTGATGTGTGAAGCAAAATATAAAGTAGACTAATCTACGTGCAACATAGAAAAGTCCACTCAGCACACTCTACCAATCATTAAAAAAAAACAACAGAGCCTTAATTTCAATGTAAAAGTGTCTGCATACCTAATTTAAAAATCTAAAAAGAAAATTCACCCTCCATCATAATAAAACAGAAACATACAAGTAAAGGGGGCCTAATCCTAGAAGGGCTTAATGCTGAGTTCGAAAAATAGTCTGACTGAAATTGATGGAGTCAGCTGTAAGAATGAGATAAGATCAGACTCCAAATTATTAATTTCTGATGGAAGTGAGAAATGATGTCCACTGACCAATACATGTTAGATGTTTTACAACCAGGATTTGCAAGCAGGGAAACTGAGTGAGTTACAGCTCATTTTTTCCACATCTAAGCTCATATGACTTGGCTGCATTTACTGAAGGTGAGGACTGAAAGAACGTGAACCAAGCCAAACACGAAAAGAGAAGGAAATACAAATCATATAAATTCCAAAACAGATCTGTGTTTAGAGGAATGTTTGTACACAACACTTGTTTCAGGAGGCCAGACTAGAGGATCACAAAGATTCTTACTGACCATAAAACTCAGAGAGTGAGAATATAACCCCTTAACGTGTGAAACTGTTTGTTTTACAAATGTAGTGTAAATTACTCTAAAATCAGTTGTGTATTCTCAGCAATTTCCACTAAAGAATTTTCTTAGTGTGTTATAAAATGCTTTGGGGACCTAAAAATCATGCTCTTCCAATCCTTAACTCAAATACTTTAATTACTTATTTTCCTTTCTTCATTATAAATTATTTCCATGCTTTATGCACACACAGCACACAAACAAAACTAAAGATTTAACCCCAAACACTGAATACAGGATTACTAGAGTAAGACAAAGAAGAAAAGCTGTATTCAAACTTACCAAATAAGTTGGTTTTCACAGTGATAGATAAATGAGTATTATTTCTGAGAATTTCCATGGCTTTTGACAGCTGAATGTTTTCAAAGTTTTGACCATTCACCTCAAGTATCTAAAATATGTAAAGACAACTTAGTATTTTTACTTAATACCATATGGAAGTATTAGAATATCCACCATTAATGAACAAAGAAATACACAAAAAAGTTATAATATAGTGTTATATATGACATGACAGCATTCATGGAAATAAAAAAACATGTATAAAATAACAAAACTAAAGGCATTGAAATTTCACACACACACACACACACACACACACACACACACGATAAACTTAAAAATTATCTACCTGGTCACCACGTTTCAAGCCTGCTTCCGTGGCTTTGCTACTAAAATCCACACTGTCAACAAAGATTCCAAATCCCTTTTCTGACCCTCCTAGCAAGATAAAAGGCAAAGGGGCTTCTCGAGATGGCTTTGTTAATGTTATCAATCTTCGTTTAGCTTTAGCAGCACATGCAATATTTAATAGCCTCAAATGTCCACCCATTTTCTGCAGGACAGAAAAAAAGTAGCATAATAATGAGTTACATATACAATAGCCTGAACACTCCATCCAATTTTTTTTCTTACAAAACCTTGTTAGTCTCACCTCTCTTTCCAAATTGTTTTCAAATTCCTCTAGAAATTGAGTCATAGCAGGATCTCCTTCGAAATCATTGAAGTGATTGTTCACCCACAACAATACTACCCGTGTAACCTGGAAGTTAATAATATAAAACTTTATCCTGGTACACTAGAGAAAAAGGCTAGCTTAAAACCTTTAAATGGTTATTCTTCAGCTTCCATACATTTTAGTTGTGAAAACTGAGTTTTGTTCAAGGCCAACTCCACTGAAACATAACATTTAACCAACAGTGTACCATAAATACATAAAATTGTGCTTGGAAAGTTCAGTTGTTGAAAATGATAATGTTGGTTACATCAAACTTGCCTGAAAATTAAGTCTGCAGGACTAGAGAATTTATGTAGTTCACTGCAATTCCTGATATGTATTCAAACATGAATTGGTGCTAAAACTTCTAGTCTGCTGTACAAGTTTTGTTGGCGGCAGCATTTACTAATGGACAGATTTTTCTTGCCTTTAAAAGAATGGCAATTTCCAGAAGGAGGCAGCGTTTATTCTGCTCTATTTTAAAATCCTTCAGTGTTTTTCCTTCAACCTTTAGACAAAAAAGCCATTAATTTCAGTTTCAGTGCACCTTTGAAAAACAATGTAAATAGGTCTTTACAAAAGAAAGAAAAGATAAATTAGTTCTTCTAGCGAATTAATTTATTTTTGTCATCTTTAGAACCAGGGCTGGGATGCTTTTTTAACTTTACCTTTCTGACACTCATTTTGATCAACAGCTTAGGAAAGATCCTTTTGTCTTTTCACTTATTTAAAAATAGTTAAAGACTATCACAGTGCCAGTACTTCCTCATGGCAGGACCAGCTAACATCACTATAAGAGAACATCTGTCAGCATTTCAAGCACAATACAGCTGTCTGTAAACTTTTACTCTTGTCTGCAACTTGGCATATGAAGCTTCAGTCAGCAGCATTTTTCACCAATGAACCAAATCTGGTTTTAAATCAATAAACATTTTATATTCTTAAAATGCAAAATAGTAACTTTTTTTTAATTCCTCTGTGACACAGAAATGTTTCTTATTTTACAAATTTCTCACTCAGATAACCCCCCAAAAATGACTGTATTACTTCTGCCATGTTGGCAAAAGTGAGTTAATAAGGAAAAAAAAATATTAAGCCTGACCAATCACTGCTTTTCATAAATAAAAAATATACACAGCTTTCAATCATGTGAAGATAATAAAAATGCCACTTAAATGTGCTTACACAATTCCAAAGCCACTGAAGACTTTTGTGCTAATGATCTGAGATTAAAGCATCCACAAATAGACCTTGAGTGAATTGGAGCTCTATGGTCTATTGTGTTAAAGATTCTCAGAGTCCTCAAGTAGATTCCTACTTAGCTACAAAAGCAAGCAAATTTAGAGTAATTGCTCAAATTCATAACACTGAGACTAATTAACTATTTTAGGTTTTCTAACTATTTTAGGGATTCCTAACAATGAGAACTGCACATGTACCACAGTTGCTAAATCAATGATGTGGTATAAACACAGGATTTTAGCATTAACCATCTATATCCATGGTTCTGAAATTTATTTTTAGAACAAGTCATATTTATACAAGCCCTCAATCTTTTTGAAACTGTATGGAAACATTATTAATTTTAATGAACCAAAACCTGACATTTCTACACCATAAATATAAGCAGCTATAGAATTTGTTTTTTTATTTGAAAATTATTGTACAGAACAGCTGTTGATGTTCAGCCAGTATTTTTAACATATAAAACCAAACATAAACCAAAGCATACAAGAAAGTGCTTTACAACATCTTGTAGAATACTAATCAAAATGCTACTGGTTTTATTAAGTTTTTGTTCAGCATCAGAGATAAGAGGAGTACAGAATCTGATGACTTGAAGATTTCACAGCTTTCTTTTCTGACACCAAGTTATAATCAGTGCCTATAATAGTTTGTGATTTCATGGAATTGCTTTCATATCCTCAAGTCACTGCAGAATGGGCCATTTGCAGAAAATTCATATCTCAGTTTTGCATTTTGGAATTAAAGTTTTAAATAAATGCTCCTCATCTTGCTGTTCAACCTTAATGTTACTTTTACTGCCATGAGAACCACTGCTGAACCTCACACCTGAAGATAATAATCTGACAGCTCCAGGTCAACAAACTGCATATTTTAATTTATTCTCTCTTTATATTTTGGGGGTGAGGGAGAAGAGTTATAAGCTATTTATTTCATTAAATGTATTTTATATTTTACATGACTATTTAAACATTTTTGTGATCTGTGTTGAATGAGATTAGAGAGGCAAATTTTAAATTGCTTTCATAATAAAAGTATTACACTGATCTCAGACAGGAATGGACAAGTTTCTAGTATTTAAGTTGATTCTTTTAAATGAAAAGATCTTTATACAGTATATAACAAGGACATTTTATTAAATTATTTCTATTCATTAGAATACATTTAAATTACAAAATGTATGGGTAGAGATTTATTAAAAACAACTGCATAACAATGCTTTTTTCTTTTCAGTAAATATAAGAAAGATAGCAGAATGAGATAAGAAAAAAAGGAACAAGATCTATCTAAGTGTGGATTTAGGACTGAGGAAGATCTAGTGTTGAAAGATGTTGTGATAATCTCAATACAGACATCACAGTTGAGGTCATCTTTACTGACAAAATGGACATTGCACTGAAAAGGGCTGTCTACTGATGACCGGAAGGGGTTTTTACATATATGCAAAATCCCCCAACCCCTTTGTTCAAAGAATGTTAAGGTCACAAAGCGAAGTGCCCTAAAGACAGCAAAAGTTGTTGTGTAACCTTAGATTAGCCCCCTTGCACATCTCTCCACCAACTAGCTCCCAGTCTCTGCGCCTAACCAGTGCCAATCTCCTTAGCCTCAAGTCCCAGTTTCATGTTCCATCTCCCCTCTTCATAAATGTCCAGGCTCAGCCCCCCCAAACTCCCAGGTGTCTTTGTCATAGTCTACTAGACTTTGCTGCTCCCTCTTCAGGTTTGGCTCTTGCCCCCTTTGTATTTGAATAGAGGACCTCCCTCTTTCACCCTGTCTGGGCTTCAGTGAGTGGTAGTCACTAACCATCCAGAGGAGACAGCATTATTAATTTTCAGCTCTGGTACCAACTACAGAAGTTGTCCTGCTCAGCCACAGGCTGGAGCATGAATCTTTTAGAAATTTGCCATTGCTATTATAGCAAATCCATACTACAATTCTGTGGCAGATTTTTCACGAAGACAGCAAAAGCCCCACAAGACCAACCCCGGGCCAAATTTCCAGTCTCTGATTCGATGTATGAGACTATATCTTCTAAAAGAGAGCTCATCCATTTTTTTTCCCCAACATGGAGAAACAATGTACTTTTCTCTAACTTCTACTAGAAAAACAGCTGAACTATTTTAGCTGAACTTCTCAATCCTATAACTTTTCCGGGGGCAGGGAGAGGGGAGGGAGGAGAACAGCTTGAGGCAAACATCTGACATACACTATATCTTTTTCCTTTTTTATTTATCATTATTTGCCAAATTGCATCAAATAATGAAGAGCAGGTTAGACAAGCATCTGTCAGGGATAGTTTAAAAGGGTACTTGGTCCTGCCATGAGTGCAGGGGATTGGACTTGATGATCTCATGGTCCATTCCAGTTTCTATGATTCTATTATGATTGTAAATAGAAAACAATGAAATATTTCCTGCCACAGATTTAGGCTCCTAATTACCACAGAAATATATTAAACGATAATACACTGAAATGCTGATGACTTTTTAAAAAGATTGATACTTCTACAGTATACCCAATTATTTAATATACAGAGTTGACTGAAGCATGGGTGCACATCAGTAGTAAAATTCCTGTGCTACTGTCCCTTCATGATTAAAGTTAGTGCCTGGCACTTTTGTAATCACTATTTGCCTGCTTTAACATATATTTTCTGCAAACATTTCCTCACATCCCATCAGCTGGCTGTTCAACTGAATCTAAAGTTTATGTAGTTTTTAACGGTTTATATTTAAATACAAATGACAGTTTACAGCTGTAAGTTTTAAGTAGTCAATTTTTCAACCTTATCCCTGAGGCTAGGGTCATTGAACCACTCCAACAACTTCTTGCCCACTTCCATTGGGCTAGAAAGAAAGGTCCTGTAGGTCAAAAGGAAATCCTCTATAAATGTTGGATCCACCACTGAGTGCTCTTCCACCAAATGCATTGTTAACCTTTCTGATGTTCCCTATAACAAATAAAAAGGCTTAATTATTGACTAGCATGACTGCTTTTTTATTTGCATCTAACATCTTGATGGAACACTGAACATGCCATCTAGTCACCAATGCTTTAAACAATAAAAGAAGCTTGACCAATGAAATAAAGGAATTGATAAGCTTTACTACATTAAAACGTAATTTTTAAAAAATCAAATAATGACAATTTCTTGTGTTTAACTTTAATAGCACATATTGCAATATATCGATGAACTACTGTACCACTAGATTTAGCTTACCAAGGATGATCTCATAAAAATCTACAAAGTGCCTCCTCCTTGTTAGTTTTATTTGTTTTTACCTTGATGACAATGTGGCCCTTCCTTGTTCCAGTGCGATCAAGCTCCCTGTGCTCCTTCACCATAACAATCTCCCCCTCCTCTTCTACCTTCTGCATGTTTTTTTCCACTTGATTGAGGATGCGGCAGTAATCTTGCTGGGCTATACACACAAACTGGAAAGAATCATCAGGGATAGGTATTAAAAGGCAGAGTACTGAGGACTGGACTTAAAATGCAAGTACTCTAAGACTACTGAATATAAAGTAATGTCTGAAGCCATGGATGGCCCAAATTGCCTTTCCATGAACTCTGCTCTAATAAATAGCTGAATAATCAAATGTGATAAATTTCACTATAATTTTTGCCTCAGGAGAGTGCAAGATTCATTGATTCTAGATGATTTAGTATCTCCACAGAATTATACATATAGTTGCATTTTCTTCCCCAGTAAATGCAAATACCACTTGCAACATTTTCCTCAAGGAAACATCTTTCTCCTCTTCCTCAGGGTCATTTAAAAAGGGAATGATGTAAGTAAAGCTCCTATCCATAATTATTGTATCACCATTACTATGCTAAGCAAACTTGTACTTCTGTTCTTTGAGGAATCACAAATATATTAAGCCAGCCATTAAGAGAAAGGTAAGATTCTAATTTATGTATATATGCATTAGCATTGATATACAGAAAATGACTTTTAGATGAAAACATTTACATTTCAAAGTAGACCATTTCCCTTCAGCATAAGGCATCAACCTATTTAATATTCAGTATTTTAAGAGAATTTGCCACTAATCAAAAAAAAAAATCAAGAGAATTTCTTAACTACAGCTGACTTACGTTTAAGTCAGAAACAAAAGTGCTATAGTAAATACATTAATACCACTAGTAATGCACACAGTTAATTGAGCTGTAATGACCCCTTCACATTATGCTGGTCAAAATTTCAGACTGTATATCCATTGGACAACTGGTGTCTCTTCTCAAACTCACGAAGTAGAACAATTTGACAAATGGTCCAAACTGAACCATAAATCCTGTTCCTTTTAGACCTACCCAAATGTTTTTCTTCTAGGCTTTTGGCAAAGTAAATCCATTCATGCAGTAGCTGTGCATTTCAGGGGATGCAAATTTGTAATTTGAATTTGAGTCTTTTTTAAAGAACAGTTGCTGAACACTGAACTGGCGTTTTGGTTGTAATCACACTGACAATGAAAAATAAAGATAGTAATAAATTATGCTGCTTTTTCTTGTTGGGTCCTATGACAATGTGTATTTGAGATAGTTGATTGACTGTTCTGATTAAATCATGTGGTACCTTTATTTTTTGCCCCAATATAGTTAAAATGAATTTAGGTTGTTTTTTTTAGGTCATTTACATAATAACGTTAAATTCCCAGCACATAGCACTAAATAGCATACTCTAACTCACTTTTGTCAGTGAACCTCTTTGAAATGTACTAAAATACCTCACTCCAAGTAAGTGCAAAGTCATTCTTGCATTTAAAAAGAAAGAAAAATGGGGAATTGATTTTTGAACAAAAATTATTGGATAGAGAATATCCCTGTAAAATTTTTTCTACAGAATTATTCCAAGGTTTGTTTCTACACCCCACCAGGTAAACTTACCATGAACTTTGCCACAAACATTTTTTGAAAGGCAGGTACAACTGTGCAGCTAGTACTATATAATTTAGAATTGTGTTTTCCAAATACATATGAAGTAAAATACTCTACCTGGCAGTCATCCACTTTGGTTCTCATCACTCCTTTCATGTACTCCTTATCCATGGTAGGGGAAACACCAAAACTGTTTCCCATACACAGTATCTCTGTTCTTCCATCAGGATATGTCACTTCCACAGAACCATTTAATATAACTGACCACGAATCCAGCTATAAATTGAACAGGGAAGGATATGTGAAAAACAACAACCACCTACTCACTTAGAATGGTACTGCACAAAAACTATTCCAAGAATTGCTTATAAATTTTTCACAAGTTAGTTTATTTTTAGCAACTCTTTATGAAAAGAAGAAAAAGGAAGGATGAACTAGTTTACCTAAAAATTTATAATTCCTTCCATCTCCTACAGGATCTAACATTTAGCCTTTAAACAAACTTTTAGAAGTACAAAACATCTCTACAATACAATACATAATGCCCATGGCTGTACTTATATTATACTGAAAGGTAAAAAATAAAAAGCATTTAAAATCAGCTTTGATCAATAAAATAAATGTGTTTACATAGTCTTTATAGACAATGTTTTCCTAAATTTCACTGCATATGCTTTGCAATTTGATCTGTGTTCCAACTGAAAAATCATCTGTAAAATGACCAGATTAAAACCACAACCAACAGAATAAAAAAAGACATGCAGATGACTGACTTGCTCAGTGCTTCTTTCAGCAACTAGAAAAAGAAATTCCAAACTTCAAAAGAATGTTTCTAGATTCTGTGACATCTGCATAAGAGGAAATTCAAAGCAAATTCTACTGACCTCTTCCCCATCATTTAGAACTATGGTCCCTGCCCTCTCCACAACTGCAAATACCATCACAGCACAAAGTTCTCTCCTCACTGACATTGTCATGTTGGCAAAAGCAGGCAACTGATGCATGAATTCCAATAGTTGTTCTGAAGGAAAAAAAAGTGCTCAATGAGTCATACACATCAAAACAAAGCTCAGTAAAGTCAGCTCTGCAGAAACATGCTTTAGGGTTCTTTAACTTAAACCACTGAACAAGCCTTTCTGTATACTTATAAACGACATATAGAAGGCTGTTATACTTCACAGGGAGTTTTTAGAAAGAGACTAGCTTATTCTACTATCAGTGGAAGATCTATAAAGCAAGAGTCAGTATACTGAGAACAGTGTAATGTAATCGTGTGCTTTGAATACATCCAATGAAATTATGACTCCATAGAGTCACTGCAGTAATTCTATTAAAACTATGTTAGGTCCTTTTAATCAGAAGAAATCAAGTTAATAAAAAAAAAGCATTTTAGTGGCAGCATGCTATACTTAAACTGTCTATAGGATACCTGAATACAAACAACAAAAAAGTACAACATAAACCCATACAAATGAGGACATTTAAAAATAAATTAAGAGGAGAAAATTTCTTAAGAGGAGGAAAGTTCATACTTGTATCCTTAGTCAATGCTCTTGGGTCAAGGTTTTACAATATCACACAATATATAAAGAGGACCACATTCAGAAGTGCCAGTTAAAAAACTCTATTATAATCATCTGAAAAGTGACTCCTTCAATGTCTTACACTACCTATGTAATCAAGTTCTATTTGCTTCCTTTACACTGGGAGGTCTTTTTAGCTATAAACTCGATTAAACCTAAAAGAGGGCATCTGAAACAAACATTTAGAAAACAGGTAAGAGTGAAAACTTTGTTTGCTTTTGTTATATTGTTTCTTAGCCTAAATGTTAATTGTTTCAAACATTATTAGAGCTTGGTTTATACTTGTGTTTGTGGTACACTGGTGCTCAAATAGCAACCTTTGTTTTCCTACTAGAAAACACAAATATACGGAGACAGGCACCAAACATTGTTACATGTAAGGTGTGATGTCACAGTACTATAATCAATAGGAATTCATTTTCATTGATTTGATATGCAATTAGTATTTCCATTACTGTGACAATTTTTGTTAAATCCTAAATTCTCTAGAATTCTGAGAAAGTTTTTTCAGCTAGCAGAGATAATCTTACATGATACATAAACCCCTGGTGTCAAATTATAATCTGTAGTCTCTCAACTCTAACAGACTGCAACCATTAACATTCATCAACAGCAGATTTATTTCCCCTTTTTATTCCGCCACCCACTTCTTTCTTAAACATGCATGTGGAATATACCGAATTTGGGAACCAATATTTAAAAAAAAAAAAAAAAAAACTAACTCAACACATTCAATAAGTTCATTCATACTGTGGAGGAAGAGTATCTTAAATTGTATTTTGCTATTCACCAAAATTGTGTGCTACAATTAAATATTTGTTTCACTTTTAGCTTAATATCATTTTTGTGACATTAATTTGCAAACTGGAATCTGCATAAAATTGAGTATCAGTGGAGTATCTAGTTTAAAATTAAAGAGTTGGTTCATTAATTTTGTTTTTCGCTTAACATCTGTTGTTAGCATAATTATTTATTCTAGTTATCCAAATGTAACCTGTAAAATCAATCATTTAGTATTTAAAACAATAAATTATTTCATGTGAAGTTAGATATTTGTTACACAGTTCCACTCTACTAAGTTTTGGGACTGAGAAACAAGTTAGAAAATGTTTCATAGTATTTAAGTGTCTCAAGGTTCAATTTCCAACTCCTCTTCTAGTTTTTATTCCAACTTACCAATGTCATCATCTGTCCGGTCTATTGGGTCTTTCTCCAGGCAGTCCCTAACAATATCCCTGCTCATCAGAGGGTCTGAGGCTCTCTCAATGTCTTCTTCATCATCATCATCCTCAGAATCCACTGCAGTTTCTGGTAACCCACTCAGATCCATATCACCAGCCTCACTTTCTGTGGCCTAAATACACACGCAAATAATTCAAATTAAAACATTCACATTGGTTCTCCAAAGCTGTTCTTTCCACTTACAAACATGTAAATGAAGCAAACTTTAATATGCTACATGGAAGATCAATAATTCAATCTGGCATGCCACTTTATGTTCTTATTTTTTCTATCACTATATTTCCAAAAAAAAAAAAAAGAAGCCAATAATTATTTTTTTCAACAGAATGTCTTTGGCAACATTTAAAGATGCTTCATATATAGTAAACATTTATAGAAAGGTGTTATGTCCCTTTTAGAAAGCAGGAGAATAAGAGGAGTGTACTTTACAGGATGATTTCAATTCACTAGGTCAGCTTTTGGAGCACAAGTTCATAAAAATAAATTTTAAAAATTAAGTTGTTAAATAAAACTTATTAGAGATCACAAAAAATCAGTGATTGCAGATACTTACCAATATGGGATATGTAATATTGTCATTAATTCATAGAGAATATTGGCATTAAACAGTACTATCAAAATACTACTAAATACTAAAGTCTCTCTATACAAAGAAACTGCATAAAATACAATCTTAGCTACAAACCAGTGAAGGTAAGGTTTTTATTTATTTATAGATATAAAGGCATAACAGTTACAGATGTAAACTATCTCCCAAACAGTCTGCTTTTGGATCACATGAAAACGAAAAAAAATCCAGTCAACATACAACTTGAGGTCATTAGCACAGCACCTAGAGGTAAATGTATTTTGATTATTCATTTTTAAGATCAAACATTTAATAAATCCCATAAACATATTTGCCCGTCCTCTCAGATAGAACTGCATTTTTAATGCCAGCACAGCTAAACCTTGGTCGCTATGATTTTTTTAAAAAAACATATGTTTCTAACGAGAACGTTCTAAACCATTGTTTCCCAAATCAGGACTTTTTACCCCAAGGGACTGCCAATGTTGGAGATTCTGGAAGTCAACAATTTAGACAAATGCATTTTTAAAAAACCATTAATCTGAACATAGCAGACTTCGTAGTTATGATTCTCAAAAACCAGCCCAGACACAAATGACTTTTCAGTTGAAAAGATCTGAAGCCTTTCAGTTCAGTAATAGGAAAGACAGCACATGCCTGTCAAAAGGCGTAAGCTTATATTTATCTCCTGCAGCATCATCTTCCTCAACTTTACCTGGATGTGTTTTTGCTGTTTAACGCTAAAAGTATCATCTTTCATAATGCATGAAGTAAAATAAAAGCATTTTTACTCCACTTCCTTTTCCTACCTTGGGGGGGGAGGGGGGGGAGAGATCAGCCTTGGTCAGTCCAGGTTACTGAGCCACTGACTAGTTCCATATCTTGATGCTGCTAGCAAATGTCATTCCTACTGGTCAGAATAGGAATGCAAAGCATCATGATTTATATGGCTGCTAAATTTCATTTAGCCCTATTATACTAAAAGAGGGAAACAGGAAATACTTTGTTAAAAGTTATCAATTAAAATCCAAAATATTACTGTATTAATAAAAAGACAACTAATTTTTAGGGGTCAAATGCTGTTCAAGTAACAGTAACAATGAATAACAAAGCACTGTCTTTTATTACTTAATCTTTCTGCTGTCTGAAGATTGTCTTTTTTAAAAATCAAAGTTTTTCCTGCTTTCTTCTTAGCTGAAACAATTGTGATGGACTTTATAAATCTCTCACAGCCCATGACATTCCCCTTCTTCTGGAGGGCTTTTCATCCTTTAGAGAACTGAATGTGACACTGCTTATGGCCAAAAGCCTATTGAGGAAGGACAGGAAGATAAAATTCAGTTTTTAAGATTCACTAACACTATGCTCATTTAGCAGCTGGAAGATTTGCAACTCAGATTTCAGCTTTCACTCATGTGACAAACCCACTCCTCAAACACATGTTTAATAAAGGCATGATATTTCTAATAATTAAAAATAAGCAGGAAAGTGAGGTAATCATTTTCATAAATTGCAAAGGAACTGGAAAGTGATTACTTAAAACTGTATTTTTCCTTTTAGCAATTTTGCTGATATTTGTCTTCTGAGATCAGTCAGATCACAGGCTTAATTCTGTCCTCTGGAAATCAGACACTGACTAAATACTACAGTTTAAAAGGAAATGAAGTTAGATAATAGGAATGGTCTCTTTTTACGAGTGCATTAGTACATGGAATGAGCCATAGCAATCAGTAAGGAACTGAAAGCTATTCTAACATAGGAAAACATGGGAAAACTGAATTTTTAACTTTCTTAAGAGGCATAATGTATTCATGTGCCACCCTGGCAGATCCAAAAGGTATGAGGCCCACAAAGAAAGTAAAGTAATCTGATTACCACCCTGTCTCACCCCTATAAAGGGAAATTACTTAGCTTACCATAACTGAAGTTCTTCAAGATGTGTGGCCCCTACTTCTAATCACAATGGAGATACATGTGAACTCCAAGAACCCGAGACTGAAAAAGTTCTTGTGAACAATTTCTGCTGGTCCACACCTGGTCTCCTTATGCTTCACATCAAGGGTATGAAGTGCAGGACTGACCAAATACCTCTCCAGGTCTTTCTCTACTGAAATCTTGTGATGGTCAAAGCAGAATGAAGGAAGGTGGGCAGTTGAATGTAAATAGGAACCAAACAACTCAAAGAACTCCACTTACAATAAGGTAAGTAACCTCCTTTTTCTACAAGTCATGGGTCTTATGTATATGCTCCTTTAGGTGACTCACAAGCAACAACTTAGAGAAGCAGGGTGTGATAATTAAGTTTATATAGCTGGTTTAGAACCACTGTCCCAAAAGATGTGACAGTGAAGTACTGTTGGGTCAAGCCACAGAAGCTCATCAAGTGTGGCTCAAGCTCCACATAGCTATCCTATAAATATCAAGCAGGGGAACCTCTTAAAGTGATGCTAAATAAGGCTGCATGAGCCATTCTGGAGAAAGCTCTTCCCCTGTGAGGGGGGGGGAGGAAACTGCCAGCTGATAAAGTAAGAATCAGAGACTTCTGAGAGGACATAGTTTGTCTTCACACTCATTCTGTTACAGCAACAAAGAGTCTAAGCCCAAGCCCACACTTAAAAGGCTTTTTGGCATCAGTTGACTGGCAGATACACAAGGAATGTAAAATGCCTTTTGTATCTGCTGGCAACTTTCAAATGGCTTGCAGTTGGTGTAACCAAGCTGCCCATGCTCCCAAGGGGGAGGGGCAGCTGATCCAGGTCCCCAGCTCTTCGTAAGGCGGGACCACCAAGTCTTTAGCCCCTTGGCAGGGCAAAAGTTTCACAGCCTCAGGCCTCCCATAGGGCCAGCCACCATGTCTCTAGCTCCTTAGTAGGGCAAAAGTTCCACAGTCTCAGTCTCTAAGGTGAGGAGGAAAAGGCAATGCTGCCTCTCAGGTTTACAACCCATGAGAGGGTGCAGGGATAGGAACCAAAAAAGGCGTAGGGTCCCACAGCTCCACTGTGTCCCAGCTCAGGGCCTCGGGTGGGCCTGAGGCTTTTGTGCAGGGGTCAGCGGGGTCCTGGCTGCAACATGCCAACCCTGAGGCGTGACTCCCAGCTGGGGGTTGAGACCCCCACTCCCCTGGGTCACCCCTGGACCCATGTCCCCATGGTACCTCATCTGCCAGCTCCTTGGGGTAGTCAGCCAGGGGTAGACTGTAGACCCCTCCATCTCATCAGGCGGTGGCAGGTCAGGGAGTTCCTCAGGTTCCTCCACAGAAGATAACTCCTCCAGGTTGCAGGGTTTGGGCAGAGGCTCAGGGTCCTTGGCAGCCAAGGGCAACTCTTCCAAGTCGCAGGTGGGGGGCAGAGGCCCGGAGACCACAGCGGGAGATGACTCAGGGCCAGACATCCAGGCCTGGGTCTGGCAGCCAGAGCCCAGCTTTCCCGGTTCAGGAGAGGGCAGAGGGACATCCTTCCTCTTCAGCAGCATGTGTTGAACTGAGCTGGCTGCTTCCCTTTTTATACTTCCTGTCCCACTTCCCTGCTTCTGGCCTGATTGACAGGCCGCCCTGGGCTCCACCCCCCTGCAGTCAGGCAGAACCTCTGGGTTATCTCCAAGGGGGGGGTCGTACCTTCCTGCCACAGTCAGCTTTCAGCTTCATCTGTTAGGTGACAGGACTCCCAGCGCTGACCTTTCGGAGTGTAGCAGTGAGTACCTACTCGCTGCTAATCGCACCCAGAACGTCAAGATGACAGCAGTGATTTTGCCACCATCAGTGAAGACATCCCCTAAGAAATGCCCTGATCTGTCTCTTTTTCTTCAGGTAAAATGTCAGTCCTTATTATCTTATGATGAGGAAATGAAATCTCGTCTTGCTAGAGACATAGACTTCAGGAAGAACACAGGTATGTGAATTAACTGGTTTTTGTGAAATTTCAAAACTATTTTAGGAGGGAATTTTAGGTGTAGGTGTAAACAATACTTTGCCCTTATGAAGTTGGATTGACGTTTAGGTTCTCATGTCTACCTAGCCTTCCAAGCAAGGTGATGACAGTGAAGGTTGCCTTCATCCTTGCCAAATGAGACATAAAACACAAAGCGAATGGTTCAAAGGGTGGCCTTGTGAGTGCTGAAAGCACCAAGTTAAAATCTCAGTGAGATCTGTCCCACCCTTAGCAGCAGGGTTTTGATCAGACCGCTCAAAAATTTAGCTGTTAGTGGATCAATAAAGACCAGGTAGCAATCTATTGGAATGTGATGAACACTGACTGCCCAGAGAGGAGTCCACAGAAGGCTTTGGAAAAGGCCAGTCATCTTGAGAGCAAAGAGAATTCAAAATAGCAAACTTGTTTGCCGTCTGTGGTTTTGCTCGACCCAGATAAACATTTCCACTGGGCAAGATTTCCTGATGGAGTTCTTCCTGCTAATATTCTGAATGGCTTGCACAGCATGAACATTGTTGGTGTAATGCCCACCAAAATACCAAACCATAAGATGAAGAACATCTGAGTTGGGATGCCAGCTTTGCTATACTCCTGTGTTAGATATTCATGGAGGACTGGATGCTGATAGACAGATGCATTGACTTGGGAAACAGAACTGTCTGGGCCATTTGAGGGTGGTGAATACAAGTCAGGGTCCATTCTATTCAATCTTCCACGGAGCCCAAGATAGTTGTATGATGGGAGGGAAAGGCTTAATTCAAATGATTTCTGTGTAAGGTAGTAGGAAAGCATCTCTTCTGGATTAATTCCAAAGGTGTAGCTGTGTTAGTCTAGTTCAGCAAAACATGAAAGTCATGTGGCTCTTTTAAAGACTAACACATTTATCTATCACAAGAGCTTTCGTGGGAGAAAATCCAGTTCATCAGACACTTTGGAGAACTTCATAGTTCTTCAACATATCTGACAAAGTAGCACTTCCTCCTCTGAAGTAGTAGTGTCACTGAATTCTTCTGGTCTGGAGCAATATATGTTGCATGCCCTATTTGCACAGGAGGCAACAGTTCCCAAGTGGGGGTTTCCTGCTTCATGAAGCTGTCCAATGCTGAATTGCTTAAGTCCCACTTGTGGCAAAATGCCTGCTGAGGTGCTCTGCCAGTGAATTTTGGACACCCATAAGACACCCTACTGGCAGGTTGATATGCCTCTTGATACACCAGTTCCATATTGACCACTTGTATACATAGATGAGAGATCTCACCTCTCCCTGCTTGTTTATACAGAAAATGGTTATGTTGTCCGATACTGACAGAATATGCTGGATGTATATGAGTGGTGGGAAAGCTTTGCAGGTTTCTGAAACTGCTCTTAGTTACAGTAGAGTGATGTGAATTCTAGTTTGTTAGGTGTTTGTGTGCCTTATGCTACATCATCATCTGTGTGGGCTTCCCTGGCTATGGTGGTGCCTCTAATTATCTGGTTGAGAATGGGAGAAGGAAATGGAACACACTCACTCTCTCTCTCTCTCTCTCTCACATACACCCCTCCATCACATTAGGAAGGCCCTTATCTGGGTGGGGATTGCTAGGATAGCATTCATGCTGTGCTTGCTTGGTGGATATATTGTTCAGATCCAAGCCTGAAGACAAAAAATGTGTAGTCTGGCAAATGATATCATATAAGAATATCATACGACACACCCAGGAGAGACAGATATCCAACCAATCCAAACTGAGGTTTGAGGCCTATGCATAACCAAGTTACTCATAGCATCTTTGGTGTGAAATCTGTCTTTGGGAAGACAGGTCTCTGTCCTTGTGGCAGGGCATGCACTTAGGTGTTACTGGCAACTTAGGGGTTAAGGAAAGTCCTGAGAGAGCAGCCAATCAGGTAAGAGGGTTGCTAGGCCAAGCAAGGCACAGCTCAGGGTAGAAAAGGTGGCAGCAGAGGCAGTCTGGTGTAGTCTTCCTCAGGCATTGGAGAGAGAATGTCCTACTTGCACAAGAGCTGTGGGATCAGCACTTGGGGAAGCTCACTGAAGACAGCAGGGTTCTGAATGAGAAGAGGCCTGGAACCCAGCAGAGGCAGCCTACAGAGAACCCTATGGAGGGAGAAGACGACTAAGACTGGCAGAGCTTGGGAGGAACCATAGCAGGAAACAGAGATGTTCTGCAGACTTTCAATGAGTGCAAAGACTTGTCCATCTTCTCAGCTGAAAGATTTAGCCTCAAAGGGTAAGTGCTCAATGGTGTTTTAGAATTTCCTGGGAAACCCAGAAGACTGCAGCCATGATCCCTATCATTTCACAATGGCAGTTGCCACAGATCTTATGTCAGCCCAGCCACCTCACCTGCAGCTTGTAATGGGGGTCAGGCCACTAGTTTGCACTCATCAATAGGGCCTTGAAATTGAGCACTATCCTCCTGAAGTAATTTGGCCTGAAAGTCTAGAAACTTAATTCAGAAAACAGTATTTTACAAGAAGGATCTGACAGTTTGAGAGTCTAAACTGAAGGCTGGTAGACATAAATAACTTCCCCCCAAAAGGTACAAAGATGATTGGTGTTCTTATTTGTACAGGTGGTCCTTGAATGTCACTGTACGGATCACCACATGGCTGCCTGGATCACTCAGGAATTCGGGACAGGATTAACAAGAATAGGGTTACCAGATACCAAAGCATGGAAAGGAGGAGAGGGAAGTACAAAAAGGAGGACTTTGGAGGACACAAACATCTGGGGCCACTGCCCCCCCCCCAAATGCTTGCCCCATTGATCATCCAACTCCAGAGAAATCTGTCTAGCCCCTAGTTACTGTGTGACATCAACTGGAAGAACAGCAGCTCAGGGATATCAAATGAATGGCTTAAGTATTGTTTAACTTCACATTAAAGTAACAATAAAGCCAGCCACTTTAAGGCATCACAAAATTAAGTATTTAATATTTATATCAAGGTGCAAGGAGAATCACACGCAGAACTCCTATTCAGATTGATATTTTTACATTATGAGTTCCAAATGGAAGCAAACCTCCAATAAATTTAACGTAGTAGTTATGGACAAGATTAAAATCAGTTTTAAGCCAGTAAATTCTTCACAGAATTCACTCTCATTGTTTGACACATGGAGGGGCAGGCCCTTGACTCCATGAAGTCTAGCTGAATTTGAAGTGTTGGCTTCTAAAGGAAAAGTAATCTGTTGGCAGTATTCTCCCCAACACATGAAATTAAGGGGTACAGGAGGAGATTTGGGGGGTGTAGGGGGTGCTCACTGATTTGGTATAACATGGTTTCTAGCTGACAACTGGGGGGGTGCAGGAGGGGTGTAGCGAAATCCCCATCTAGCCTCAGTTTTGAGCGTCACTGTGCAGTATTTAAAAAAAAAAAAATCACAGACAAGCTGTTTAAGTTTTACACCAACAGGCAAGGAGAAATCAGAAGTGAGAGCTGCTGGTTTTTATGCGCAGACCTGTCTGAAACAAAAACTTTTACGTAAAATGCAAATTTCTAGACATCATATCCTATTATGTCCACCATAAACCACAGATGGAGATATATTTCTTTCATGACAGTTGACGTTTTCTGTTTGCTTTTATGTGAAATATGTGTAAAATGGGGGGGGGGAGTAGAATTAGATGTTTTTGACTATCAAATACTCCACACAAGACAACAGCATGTATTCTTAGATGCCATGATCAGTTTTTTCCTAAATATACCAAAAGAAACATTGTCCCTAAAAGTAAAATAAAAATAAGAATAGAATATATAAGCAAAAGGCAAAACCAAGCTGCTTGTTTTCTGTGATTTGATAAATTACTAAGAAAGGGACAAATATGGAATCCTTGCTCAGTCAAATTTCTCACTGACTTCATTTAAACTAGAGGACCTAGCCCAGCTCAGCACCTACTTTAGCATGTATAATACTTGCAAATCAGTGCATCTTAATAAAATTTAAGAATACATCTATAGTGGACTAATCTCATCTTAGAAAGGAGAAACAAATTGAGAAAAGGAATATCATATGCATTGAAGCCTCCTCACAATCCAAAGTGAACTTTCCTTGACTTATAAACAAAAGATTTGTTACAAAAAGCCAATCCCTATTAGAAGGAATAAAGATCTGGCTTAGCTGAGCCATTAGAGAAAAAACCTCCCCAGAAACTTTAAGCCAAGCCCGGTAGCAAAGCAGAAAATCAAGCAGCAGCCACAGGGCACCACAGAGACCCCCATCGAGCTACAGAAAAGCCCCAGCCCCTCCAAAAAATAAGATCAAGCCTTCCCCAAAATCCAGGCGATGGGAGGTGAGCAGACCTGAGCTAGAGCCTGGAAAGAAGCCTGGGGTGAGGAGCGGAAGCAAGGAGGCAAAGCGAAACCAGATCCCCAGCCGCAGCCAGCTCCACCCCCGGCCGGCCAGCCAGCCCTCTTCACTGCCTACTGACATGCAGGGGCCAGCAAGGGAGCATCTCTAAATTCCGAACCCCACCAGGTGCTGCTGCTGCAGCTGCTGGGCTGAGCAGCAGGGGAACACGTTTGGGAGCTGCGGGCTGGTGCGCCCTTGCATTTTTACAGTGCTGCCCCAGGCATCTGGCAAAAAGCCAGACAAATAGCACTTTTTCTGAAATGCCTGGAGGACGGAGGACAGCAGGTCAAAAAGGAGGACATGTCGTCCTTTTGCTGGACTTCTGGTAACCCTAAACAAGAAGGACTTTCAGCTCTTAACCAGAGCAAAGTACTTCTTTTCTCCCTCTTGTGAGTAGACACAGATGTAGCCAGAGGGAACATAAGGCCCTTGCCAGTTCTAGGTTGTAGAATATCCAGGATCTTATGTTTACACCCCTGCACTGGTACATAAATGTGGATCCACATCCGCACAGCATCAGCCTCCGTTCGATTTGGGTTCCATGTTTCATGTCCATTCACATCCATGCTGCCCTGCTTCACAGCAGCTCCTGTTCTGACTAAAACCTCTGTCTGGCTGCCACAGCTTTGCTGACCTGAGGCTGGGGGTGGGGGTGGGGGGCTGGTGGAGATGCTAGCAGCTCCAGATGCGATTCAGAGCCTCCCCCGAGCCTGAGCTCACCAACTTTTATTCCACATGAACAAGGGCAGCCAGAGCTCCTGAGATCACTCAGCTGTTCAGTGGCAGATGTCAGTCATCTGATTGGTGAGACTCCTAGTGTCAGATGTGGGACTAGTTGGTAAACTGAGCTCCTATGGGTGACTGTCTCTGACTGACAGACCTCAAGCAGAGCTGAGCTGGGAATGGCTGGAGCACTTCCTTTGTTCCTTGCTGTGCTGCTTAACATTGCTCACTGCTCTCCACAGCTGCGTCAGAGGCTGCAGCAAATGCACTCTTGGCAGATAAAAACAGAATCTGCATCCGAGCTCCAATCCACAACAATGGATCTGCAGATATCTGCAGACACAGATACTTGCAGATCTGAAGCTGTTACCCACAAATCTGCAGAGCTCTATTTATGCTGAGACTCTTGAACCTCCTTTAAAGAAAATCTGCAGCTCTTCCACCACTCTCCAAAACAGTTCCTGAAACTGTCTACAATCATCCTAGGGATATAGTGAGGCAGAACAACTGCCTAATCAGATAAAGATGACATGGTTGGTATTAGAGTATCCATCCTCTTCTTTCATGGGCTCAGGAGTAGGTTAAGTAACTGGAGAAAAGGAATAGTAAGACTCCTTGCTGGATCACATGGATTCAAAGTACCAGGCACAAGCGTCCCAAGGGTCCCCATAAGGGTTAAAAGTAGATTGTGGTTGTCCCCGGAACACTGAGGAGCATAAATCATAGCATCACAGAATCACAGGGTTGGAAGGGATCTCATGAGGTCATCTAGTCCAACCCCCTGCCAAAAAAAGCAGGACTACTCTCACTAAATTATCCCAGCCAGGGTTTTGTCTAACCAAGCCTTAAATATCTCCAAAGATGGATATTCCACCATTTCCATAGGCAGCTCATTCCAATGCTTCACCACCCTCCTAGTAAGAGTTTTTCCTAATATCCAACCTCAACCTCCCCAGCAGCAACTTGAAACCATTGCTCCTTGTTTTGTCCTCTGTTAGTACTGAGAACAGCCAAGCTCCATCCTCCTTGGAGCAGCCCTTCAAGTAGTTGAAGGTTGCTATCAAATACCCCCTCAGTCTTCTCTTCTGCAAGCTAAATAAGCCTAGTTCCTTCAATCCTTCTTCATAGGTCTTGTGCTCCAGCCCCTTGATCATTTTTGTTGCCCTCTGCTGGACTCTCTCTCATTTGTCCATGTCCTTTTTGTAGTGGGGAGCCCAAAACTGGACACAGTATTCCAGATGCAGCCTCACCAGTGCTGAATAGAGGGGAATGATCACATCCCTTGATCTGCTGGGAACACTTCTTCTGAGGAAGAAGTCCTTGTTTGTTTGGCAGAGGCTGGTTTCAGGAGACTTGTGATCTTCTGTCTGGGCTGAGCTCTCAAGCTGAAAGTGAAGGTTGTTCAACTGGTAATTCCAACTCTCCTACCTGTGAAAGTTAGATCAATTTCTATTAGTAATGCTTTTGGTCCCCTTCAGGGGAAACTGTGGCTAGTGTTCAGAAAGGATGATAGGATTCTTCCAGTGTCCTTGATTTCCCCAGTATTAGCATCTTGTTGGTGAGTATTGCTCCCAATAATGAAGGGGATTGTGATCCAGGAGGATGAAGATATCCTCCAGAATGTTGCAAGTCACTGGCCCCTTTGGGGGTTTCATCTTGTAACTCCATACTGCCATAGTGAATTTAGGTGTTAGTTCTTATGGAGTCATGACAGCATAATCAGTGAATGAGTCTCTAGCCTGGTGGTTTTCAACAGCACCAGCAGTACCTGGATTTTCAGGCAAAGATGTTTCTTCTTAGTTAGTGCCAAAATTAGCACTGAAGGCAATGCAGAGACTGGCTCCCGTCTTGCTGCTGTGCAACCTTCTGATCATGAGCCTGATGCTCAAGAGAACTTAAGTCCTCGTGTGTTGGATATGAAGGCTCACCCAAAGTGTACATGACTGGGGAGGGATCCTCTCCACTCAAAGTCTAGGAAAGAAATGGCTTTTTGTTTGTTTGTTTGTTGGAATGCCACCAACTCCCATTAGAAGGCCCAGATTAACATTCTTTCGCTATGCTCCTTTCTGTCTTGGAGTCAAACACATTACTAATAGGAAGATGCCTCAGTGATTCTGGCTGATGTATGGGGGCAGTCTTCCAATCTCAGTCTGACTGGCACCTCACTGTGAGCTCTAGAAGGGGCTTCCAATGCCAAAATTCTTTTGTCTTCCACATTTAGCAGGGAGAAAAAAGAAAAAAAGAAAAAAGCACAAATATGCACTTTAGCAAAACACAAGTGCTTGTTAGAGTCACCAGCAGCACTGCAGGAGGTCACTGCTCACTGAAAATAAGCAGGACACAGTTTTTGAAGCCTGTATCCTGTGTGTATTCTAAATCCCATGCTAGCAGAATGGGAGGATTCCCCAAAGTGCAGTTTCTAAACGCTGACTGACTGGGGAAGTATCCGAACACCATCAACAAAAAACTAAGAATATAAAACTGAATATTTAGCAAACACAATAGGAACAGTTCTGGACACTGTAGAATTCCATTTCAGAACATGTGGTGTTGAGAAGGAACTGGACGGGCAGGCAGTCTAATTTGCCCCTGATATCTTTATTGTTGTGCATGAAGAGAGCAGGGACACAGACACGAACCAATGGATGCTACTTGAAAGAATTCACGAGCATGGACCATATGCATATCCCTATAGTGGAATACACATAGGGACCAGCACTCGAACAAGAAACATACACACCCCAACTTTGACATTTTAGAAAGTATTCTCATGAGACCAATTAGAACTAGAAAACATTCATGCCATCTTATCATACATCATCTTTTATAAGGCTGCAGATCATTAAGTTCCAATGTTAGCAGTTCATGAGATTCCACTCAAATTCATGCCACATAAAAGGAATCAAATCAAGAATAATCAGACCTTAAAAAAAACCTCACTTCATCAGTCAGAATAGAAATATTTTTGCTGGCTATTGCAAACACTTTCAAAATTAATAATCTCCCCACCCCAACACTAATGCAATAGTCCTACTCTGGTAATCAAAAAGAAAATACCCATGATTAACTATTTTATCATTTTTTAGAATCTTTACAAAAAGCACATAAAATTAACTGCTCCAAATGGAGAGGTTCAAAGGGTGTTTTAAACATCCTTTTTTTTTAACTGAAGATAGACGTTTGACAGAATAGTAAGTATTTATCTGAACTCAGGATCGGCCACATCCAAGCACTTGTATTCGGAAATGCATGCTAATTAAAATGAAAGAATTGCCTAAAGAATTTTTCACACAGCTGAATTTAAATGCAACTTCACAACATATTTCCTTACTGTGTGCTTCTAGATATCAAAGAATCTGCAACTAGCTGCATCATAAAAAGTATCTGTGAAAGCAGGTTTTACAAAATTAATCAATCTCTTCTATAGCTGGAATCAGGGGTGGATGGATGTATAGTGTCTCCATTAGGAATAGAGCAACAGGCCTTAATTTATTAGCTGTGATTGCCACAAATTAGAAATTTGACACCAATATTTAGAATCAGTGCATCCCAACTTTAAAAAGTAAATGTATAGGTAATGTAATAGGATAAGTAGGATACTCAAGGCATGTTCACCCATGTGTTGTAGGGGAAATAGTTCCACTAGTCCCAATGGATATATCTAAAGAAAAACCCATGGCTGACTTATACCAACTGACACTCACTCTCAGGGATTAGGCTATAGGGCTATTTCACTGCTGTGTAGACTTCTGGACTCAGGCTGGAGCCCAACACCTAGGACACTTCCATTCAAAGGGTCCTAGAGCCTGGGTTCCTGCCTGAGGCAGGAAGTCTATGCATCAATGACCCAGCCTTACAGCCCCAGCCTGAGTCAGCTGGCATGAGCCAGCCATGCGTTTTTCTTTGATGTGTAGACATACTAAATGAGTCCAATAGATTCTTTCTAAAATCCACTGGTGGTGTAGCCTAGAAAACCCAGAAGACTCCATGCAGATACGTAATATATGATGAACTTCCAAGAGATAACCAGAAACGCCACAGATGAAAGTGTATTTCTGTATGAATGTTGTACTCTGACTAAAGACCTAGGAAATTTGAAAAAGAAATTAGCTTTCTAAATATATTCAAAGCACAGTGGAATCTATTTCAAAACAGTAAACCAGTGACAACCGAAGATATGAAGTGAACAGCACTTCACCATAATCTCATATTTCTAGATCAAGTCACTTAAAAGTGTGTCTTTCCAGAGAAAAGTAGAAGAATTTTCCAAAAAAGTGAAAAGTCCTTTTCCATCCACCACTAAACAGTTCCCTATCTCAGGAGGGTTTTTATTATTTATGATTCATTGGTCAAAGAAAAATTTCAGCTGTAATAATTCATGGCAAATTTAGAAGCAGAGGAAGTTTGGAGGCTAGAGTGGCAGCAAATCAATTTTTATAAACAGTCAGAGACTTGCAACCTGAACCAATGAATACAGATTCATTACTGTATTTCCATAATCTAGGAATTCATTAAAATATTTAAAGTAATTTAATACAAAAAACTATGCGCTACACAAAAGTGCAAAGTATCTAAAGACAATGCCTCCTCTGAAAACACATTAGAGAGTAGTTTTGCATGTTGGACTTTGGTGATGTTCTAAGGCCGTTGGTTGCTGACAAGGAAGAGAAAAATCACAGGTGAACACATGGGACTCTTACACTAAGAACTCAACTCTCCAGGAAAGCATGTTGAGGAGCATTAAATAAGAGATTCCAAAAGATCTGACTATCACAGAGAGAACCCTGAGAAGTACTAAAGGCCGAAACATAGGATGCCGCCCACTTATCGTCAGATTGTCCTGGTTCCCCAACATCTGGCGGGGACCTTGTTAATCCGGGCGACATCCGAGCTGGCATGACTCTCCTAGTTTGTGTCACTCTCATATTCGAGGTAGGCTAAAACCAAGTTAGAGTGCAGAGACCTAGGTGGGAAATATTTCTTTTGTAGGAAAACAGCTTCAGCACTGCAGAGGATGGGCTCTCAGTGGAAGAGATCTAGGAGTGTTCAGCACATGAATGTTTGTTCTAGGGTTCTCAAGAGCATCTGTCATTGTCCTGCACTCTTTTTAGGATGTCCAAGATAAATGAGTACCATATGAAACATAAGTAAACTTTCCTGTTTAGGGGATTAAGAAGGCATCCTAAACCCAAGCTTTTAGGTTGGGCACCTCCTGCAACAGCTGTGCATAAAGTGATTAGATTGTGATGCAAGCAAGCCGAAGAAGAGGGAAGTCAGCGTAGGAAACAAGAGTCTGAAATGTTGAAAGACATTTCCACTAAATATCTATGCCCTAGATAAAGTATGGATTTGCTCAACAGTCAGCCTGGTGCACAGAAGGCTTTCACTGTTGAGATGTTCTATTCTCCCTGGCAAAAAAGAGCTGATTCCAGCAACAGGGCCTTACCCTTTGTTTAGCCTTATTTGTTGAAGCAGACAGCCATCACTGGGCTGTCTGCTCTCATAAAAGTGAGGGGCCTTTTAAGACCTTCTCAAGGAACAAAAGGGGTAGCATGAGTGCCTGCAGCTCTAAGACGCAGCTCTAAGACAAGCTTGATATATCCTTAGCTCTAAGGAACACCCCTGTAACAAGATACAGTACTGGTCTTGGTAAGCCCCCATCCCAGGAGATTGACAATAGTCAGATCAGGAAGATCTTGAAAGGATGACCTTTTCAGGGTGTGGCTTTTGACCACCACCAAGAGTCTCTCTTTTGGACAATGTGGTTGGAAGCAACATAATAGTAATGTACAGTATTACTACGAAGTTCTCTTCACATATATCATCTAAATAATACACCTGTCACATATAAATTATGCAGTGTTGTAACTGTGTTGGTCCCAGGATATTACGAGGACAAAGGTGGGTTAGCTAATACCTTTTATTAGACCAACTTTTGTTGGTGAGAAGATATGAGCTTATAAAAAGCTTCTTCAGAGAAGAGCTTTGTGTAAGCTTGAATAAAAGGTATTTTTCAGCCACCTTACTGCTCTAGTTTGCAAATTATGGATATCAAAAAAACTTTCTCCATCAATAGCTGAGGATAGTATGAATGACCACAAAGCTGACAGAAGTCTAAATTTTCAGTCCACTCAAGAAGTCATACTGACACAATTACATAATCAGTGAAGCAACCAATATCTGTTACAGGAGTGAATTTTTCTAGCTATATTCTTCAGAAACAAGAACATGCTTCAACACTCCAATTGTCTGTCTGCCTATTTGCTTTTTTGAGATAGTGCAACATTCTATTCATTACCACCAGGTGCATGTCAAACTACAACTCTGAATGCTAAACATTAAACTGTTTCAATAGAAATACTGTATTTTGTACATATACTAGAGAAGCAGAGTTTCTGCAAAACTACTAGTATAACCTAATGGATTTTAAAACTTTGGATTCTTTTTTAAAGAAATATTTTTGGGGTTGGAGTACAGTCCCGTCCCCCCCGTCCCCCTTTTGACAGTCATAAAAGTAAGAAACAAATTCAAATCTTGAAAACTTCCAAAGGAAATGTGTATCCTGGGACAGTCACAAAAAGGATGTTAGCAGTTTCCTTTACAATTCCAGACTTTCTGGAGAAGACGCAAGAGAGCATGTCAGGCTGACAGGAAGCTGTGCAATCTGACTGCAGGATAAGGGAAAGAAATGTTGCCAACAGAAAAATGCTAAAAACAGTCTCCACCTTCCTAAAGCAGAGAGAGGGGAGAAAACAACACAATACCCTCACAGGCTCAAATTTCTTTACTGCCAAACTTAGCTTGTCAGAGGGCATCATAAACCACAGGTGTCCATAAAGGAAGCAGTTACCACATGTGAGAAGCAGTTATGAAAGACTGTTTTTCAAAGTCAGCACAAGACAGAAGCACGTATTACAGTATATATGAGATCATGTGTGTGCCAAGAACAATCTCAACATCCACTCTCTCCTCCCTCCCTCCCAAACAGCAACATTAAATAGCATGGCACTTTATAAACGTGCTTCCTCAACTAAGATATAAAACAATATTAAAAGAGCACATTCAAAGTACTTCAATCAGCGCTATCTCAGATGGGGTAGAAGAGATTACATGCATCATCCTTGCAAGCTATACTTGTCCTAAATGAATTTATCTTTCATGTGCAGCACTTGACATTCAATATTAATGTAGTAACTAAATTTGTAACAGGACTATTCTAAGATCAATGCTGAAAGCATCTCAAGAGTCAGCTCATGATTTATTCAAATTAAAAAAAAACTACAAATCTATTTTCATTACAAATAACAGGTCTTGCAGCCCATCACTAACATCTTGCTATGGTGCAAATACAGAGCTATCAAGTAACTGAGACAATGTGCAACACCATAAACTCAGATTTACAGTGAAGGATTAGTTAATAATACACTTCACAATTAAACAAAAGGGAAACATTTTATTGATTTGTATTGCCCATTTAAAATAAAAGATTCATTTCACCAATAATCTTTTGACCCAATTCTTTCCAACATTACCAAAACAACATATAGATAACCATTTTAAAGAAATGCCATGACACATGCGAACATCAAACCACAGTAATGAACAATGCCGATAATCTAATCCCAATATACAGTAACAAAGGTCACGTAAATATGTTTTCAAAGTACAATAGCTTTCAAAGATCTATACAAAAGTATGCACATGTGCAGTTTTATTTGAAAAAACAGCTTCAAGAGTATTTGCACAATGATCATTATGTACTTTTCATGGACTAATATTCCATTTTATATTTTCATCTTATCTGAATTCTTTATTATATGCTGATAATAGGTTATTAAAATAAGTTTTGAAAACTTATTACACAGTAGACTGAATATATTTATAACAGGAATTTTTTAAAAAAAAAATGCTTACTTTTGAGTCTTTTAAAAATGGATGCACATGAATGTCATCGCTTCCTGGTTAAACAACTGAGACAATATATTTCCTTGAATACCAAAAAAATAATAATGTACCAGGCACTAACAGATTGAAAAATTAACTTTAAAGAAGGTATTTGAAAATTCAATTTAGGTACCCCACCTCCCTCCAAATTTATAGGCATAAAATCATTTAGAACTAAAAACCTGTCAGCTAAGTCCTATAAATTGATGGAAAGGGGGTAATTATTACAGAAAAAAAGGTTAATAAAGCATTAACGATAATTTCCCACGTTATTTCAAAATTCAGACTCCCAAAAATGAATAGATATTTTTGGCCACTCAGAGACTGAAATTCTCCCCCTGTATGGAAGGCCTGGCACTTCACTTAAAAGCAGACTTCAGTGGGCCAAAGCCTTGCATGGGCCCCTATGCACTGTGATAAATTTTATTCCCTACAGCACAAGCTTCAACTTTTTTTCTATATGAGTGAAAAGAATATGACACATAAGAATTGTTTGAAGAGATTGATTTGTTACAAGTTTATCACATTATTTGTTGCAAAACCAAAGTAACTTTAATATCTGTGACCACTTACATAAACTACAATTTATTTAAGCACAGGCTGTGGACCTGCCTTAGGCATAACTGAACTAGACTCTGAAAGTAGGGCCTTTTAACAACAAAAAAACCAAGGAGTCCTCTGGCACTTAAAGACTTAACTTCATTTACAGCAGGGGTCTCAAACTCAAACCACCACGAGAGCCACATGAGGATTAGTATGTTAGCTCAAGGGCCGCACCACTGAAACCTTTTCATACAATGATATTGTAAATCTTGGTAACGATAATGTCATTGGGGGCTGCAGGAAATAGTTTTAGGGGCCACATGTGGCCCACGAGCCACATGTTTGAGAACCCTGATTTACACTGAGTGGCAGGTGCAGGATTCAGAAGAATATTATGTATGTAGGTGAAAGCCTTTTACTTAAAGCTTTTTCCATGTTCTAGAATCTAAATAAAAATAATCAGCCTCATTTACAACAGAACACTTAGTCAGTGCAAGGTGCAGTTTTCAAATGCATCTATGGGAAATAGCTGCCAAAAGGCCATCCCTAACTCCCTTATGTTTATTTGAAACTCCAGTCAGATGCTACAGAAATGTGATTCTATTACTGGAAACTCAATTTCAGCAAATAAATTCCATGCACTGGAAAATGAAATAACTAATTTTCTGTAGATGCTATGAAAGTGGGATTTTGAATTCCATGAAGTTTAATGTGAGGAAAATCTTTTGGACAGCTCTTAAAAATAAAATGCCTTATCTCCCCTTCATAAAACATTAAAGAGCCTCTGAAACTTTTCATATGATTAGTGGGTTTGGTCAAGACATTAAGACACTATTTCCCTTCCATTGTTCAGTGCACTACCTGTGTCTTTGTCACATACCTAAATGCAAACTGCAGCTAACTTCCAGAGGCGGATGCATTTCATTGTTATTACATGAATAGAATAAGTAAAGCCCTTTGGACTCTTTAGAATAAAGCAAAATAAAAATGGTAAGATAACATATAAATTCCCAAACCCTATTCAATATAGCCCCAAATCCTGACCCACAGACACCATTCTTGGAGAGGCAAAAATTCTAATTTTTGAAGGTAAATGCACTGTACTTGTCACATAGTTCTAACTATAGAGTTACTTTAGTCATTTTTCTAAAATTAGCCCTTAAAATACAGCAATTACTGGCTAAACTAAGCTGAGACCAAGACTTTAGCTAGTCTTCAATTACAAAGAAGGTTTCAGTTTTATCCACGTTAAAAATTTGTTACACAGATTTTAAAGTTCAAAATAGCCTATGAAGGCCAGCCAACAACAACATCATGCACTCTGGAGAAAATAATATCAAGTACCAAGGCAACTGCAAATCTTCTGCATATATAGGTTTTCACTCAATCTAAATTATTTTTTTCTAATGGACTCTCAGCTATGGGAAATCCGACTCATTTTGTATGGTGCTTTACATCTCCTGCAATAGACAGTAACTGGTTTATGAAAATCTCAATGCAACAACACTCCAAGACACTTAACAGATAACTCCACTTATAGTCAATTTCTTAGTTAATTTATTTATATTTACATCGATACAAATTCAGAACTATATATTTCCTACTTATAGGTACAAATCCTGCATCCAATACCTGCTTGCAGTTCCTTGACTTTTATGGAGTGCATCCACAGTGAATCAGTTAGAATTTGGGACTTATTTTTATTTGAAGTATGTGTGTTAGATTTCTAAAATAAGCACTCACCAATGCTTTTTGAAAGCCTTTAGATAATTTTCACAATCTTTGACTAGTCAAAGCATTCCTAAGATATAAAAATATACCCCCAGCAACCTTATGACAAAAAGTTCTCCACAAGAGATATAAACAATAATTTTTTTAAAAATCCCTCCAACTCTTAGCCTGCCACCTCCCCAAATACCTGGAAGAAATGACAAGTCATGTGAAGTGTTAAAAATCAAGTTCTGATAGACCCGAGGGCAAACTGTAAATTAAAGACCCTCACAAAGACATTGTTGGCAACTCTGTCCCTTGCATTAGGTGGCGTTTCAATCTTCTCAACTGTACTGGTCTAGCCAGGAGAGAGTCTCTCATATAATAAAGTCCTAAACATTCAATTTGTAAGTATTAAAACTTCCAGTGTAACTTCTGATGGCTTGTATTATGATCACTTCTCCAGACCAGAGATCGTCAAACTTTTGCAGGCTGTGACACACCTGGTGGCATATCACAACCCTACAGGACACACCAGCCCCTCCTCCTATGAGCCCTCCACCAAATCCAGCCATCTCCCCAACTCGCTGTGTCACATTTACCATTGTGTGGCAACATAGTAATGTGTCCCAACACAGCAGTTGAGGACCATTGCCAAGTGGCTCTTATAGTAACAAATAAATATTAAAGACAGGTCTATGCTATAACCTTTTACCAGAACAGCTATGTGGACTGAAAGTGGGGTGGGGGGACAAAAACACTTCCCCAATATCACTTTGACAACCTCCACCCCATGTAGAAACATCATTATACTAGAAAAAGGACTCTTTTTTTTTTGACAGTATAGTTGCATTTCCACTAGGGGTCTTTGAAGTTGTAGTGAGGATTAGACCTAAGTATTACTTTCAAATAAACAGAATGAGCAGACTTACTAGGTTCCAGATCCCTCATTCCCTTTAAACATTAGCCTAGTAAGTTTATCAAAATCTCAAATTGCTTCCCTTTCAAAATAAAACGTACTGTCTTGTAAATAATTTGGTATTTGTTTTGTTTCATTAGATGACTACTGACAAAAAACAATAAAATATACATTCAACATTAAGACTAGGTTGCTATTCTGGAGTTTAAAAATATTTAAATTAAGAAAACTGTTTGCTGAGCTGCTATTATGAAAGACAGTCATACCTGGTAGATGTCAGAAAGGCTGCTGCTTCCAGAATCACTAGTGATGCTACATCCTGAGTGACTAGAGGTAACGTGGGTTACCTGTGGGTGGAGACTGTCAGTAAGATGTAGTTTTGTGAAGTCGGCAGGAAGCTATAGATGGGGGTAGAAAAAGCAGCATTACAATGTGAATTAGGTATGCACTGCAAAACACATTTACATTGTTCATGCCACATTTTACTCTCTGACAGTACCAAAACCTGTACAAAATGTATTAAGGAGGCCCTCGGGGTTTGAGATTTCAGATTTATCGTTGAATTTGCTCACAGTTCGAAGACGTATCACAAGCGTTAAAAAAAAAAAAAAAAAGACTTGCTTCTAATGTAACAAGAGATACAAAGACCATATTTAAAAACAAACACTGATGAATACAATGTATTTAAATTCTAATGCTATATTTAGATATAACTAAATTCTGATGGTCTTTTGACAGTTTAAATAGCAAGCGTTTCTTGATGGATGGAATTAGGAGTGACCAATGTTATATACTTTTCAGTAATAAAGTACTTTGGACATGAATTTCCTTCACCTCTGTTACTGAAATCAATGATTATAGCCACATATAAAACCTACTTGACTCTAATATCAGTTACATTTTGAACCATAAACTCTGGTAATACACAGAAAACCAAGGAAAACTGAATTTGCAGAGCTGCAAAAATTATTCAACAATAAATACAAAAGAACTACAGCAGGGACCTGTTAATGCAAGGGTGTCAGGGGACAAGTCCCCATGAGCGCACATTAAATGGACCGCAAGCAAATGGGACTGTGGCAAACAAACAAACAAACAAACAAACAAACAAACAAACAAACAAACAA
>ML681966.1:24493543-24679681 GCA_007922195.1 Podocnemis expansa
AACAAACAAACAAACAAACAAACAAACAAACAAACAAACAAACAAACAGTGCAGCACTAATTAAGGCTCACTCTACCTGTTTCCGCACCCAGGTCAACTTCCCCTTTTAGCTAGCGCACCAGACTCCTTAAGTTGTTACTCACAAACAAATCCCTTCTCAATCCCACCTGCCCTCTATTATATAATTTTGAAATCCATATTTTCATGTGGTTCCATTCACAGTATTTGGGGAGGACAGTACAAACTTGTAACACAGGCCCCTGCCACACACATGGTAATGGGGGGTGCAGCCTGTATATCCTCCCCCAAACTTCTATGGGAGCACATAATTGTAGGACAACGATTTGATTTTATATTACATTATCATTCACAACACCCCTGGAGAGGATAGTACTGCTTTCCTTATGTCCTATATTGGCATGGTTGCAGCACTCAAGTCCCTTTTCTAAATCAGGCAGAGTGGGGGAATTTAAATCTGCATCTCCATCACCCCCATGCAAGTACTCTAATCACATAGCTATAGGGAGGGAAGCAATGGCAGACGCAGCACCCTCACCACCATGCACTCCAGTTTCATGAATCTAGCCCAAAATATGCAAATTGGCTTAGGGAAGTTATGTCAAAATCATGTGTAGCTTTAGTTGGAAAGAAATAGTATTTTGGGGCAAATAAACCACTCAGGTGAAAAATTGCATCCTGCTCTACTCCTGATGGCTTGCACACAGGTCACTTTTCCTTTCAAACTTTATCCACCTTTCTCTTATGTCCTTTTTGTAAAAAATAGAAGTAACTGTTGGATCTGTGCAGCTCTGTCAGTTACACTCTGTGCAATTTAATAGCAATTCTTAGTAAGGGTGCTCGGGACTACTCTGAGCTATGGAAAGATTAGGAAATGGAACTGCTCACTTCCATCAGCTACAGCCATTTTTGACAAAAGCACAAACAGAATTACATACAATGTAATTTATGAAAGCCACACGAGCCCTACAATCTTTGCTACACATGAACATGGAATCAAGAAATATGGCTGGAATGAAGGCTGCTGATAAAGCTAAGGCAGAGATAAACTGGCTGTGGATGATGGCAGAGGGGAACTGATGAAAGGACTATAGAAAGAGCACTGAATGATTTAGCAGCTTCTTTTCCTTGCACCTTATGGCTTGCAGATGGCAAATGGCATCTACCAACATTAACTGAGAGTTAACAGATTTCATGAGGAATCTCATACACTCCGTGTTAAAAAAAAATGCTCATCGTAATAGTCAATCCTGCTTGTGGGGAAATTAAACAAACTTCTGGGGAGCTCAAAACTGAATCTGAACTTTGTATTTCTATTACATACTAAGGACAATTAACAAAAGCAACATTCTAATACTTAAATATTGGATTATGCTTCTGTGGAAATCTATTTAACACTCTTGTTTATGTATTAAAAGCAGAAAATTTACTTCAAAATGAGCAATTGGTCTCAGTAAAAGCTCTCTCAATTTCACTGCTTCCTTTTGCACTATAAAATTAAATCTGCACAAATTTGAAGAGCAACAACTATTGCTAAGACCCATTACTAAACACAAGCATTAATCACTGTCTTTGATGGCAGCCAAAGTTCTGTAACAATTCACAGTAAACACCCCCCCACACACACACACACAATGAAAAGTTTCATTCACTTCCCTAAGTATAATGTACAAAAGCACCAATTTACTTTTGGTTTAGCGCAGAAACAGGAAATCTAGATTCCTCTGAACAAAGCACCCACATGTCCAACATAAGCTCTCAAAAATGTTGAGTAATCCACCTTTGCAAGTGTTTATGTTATTTTTTAAAAAATAACAACAATATATGTAACAACTGCCAATAAGTGCAGGATCCATTAGTCAATGCAAACCAACACAGTCTAAACCTGATTAAGCCAGCCACCTGCTTCTTCATAACACCTTTTAGATTATCTTCACTACCAACTACAAAATTAAGGCATTTATGCAATTCTCGTCAAGAGAAAGGGCTCTTGGCTGGTAGTTATGTACTACTGCTACTTTGTTGAGAGGCTTTTCATCTTTTTTCCCCGAGAATATTCAGTGCTGTTAGGGGATGTGAAAGAATAGATGGACAAAATAAAGTATAGAAGATAAAAATAATTACCATATTTACTCTTACATATATCTAATTAAATCTGGCATATGTTTAATGCATGGGTACCACATTCAGTTATTAATTTTTATAGAACTGTTTACAGGTTGTTTACTTTCACACCAAATTTATCTGTCAGAGAACCACACTCATTACCTATGTATATTAAAATAATTCACATTATGGCAAAGTGGAGGGCAAAGTCTATTATAAATAAGACTGAGGAAAAAAAACTGTTCCTACTGACAAAAGAAAACATGAGCTTATGGAAACATGCCTATTAATTTACTGCTAGAGATTCATGAAAGTCAAAATAATATTTCACACACACAGACACTGTTCTTTCAAATAAAAGAACAGTGCAGCCACTGGAGTATTCATCCCATTTTGGAGAGCTTCTTAAGAGAGTAAACAATTTCTTTTTTTAAAGCTGTAAAATGGAATGATGCTTTTCCCCCCATTTTCTTTACCAATAATTATGTGAAATTACTGTCCTTGGGACAAAAACCATCTCAGGTATGAAATAAAGTGTTTTACCTTTAAACATATAATCACAACATCAATAATCTTCCTACTCTTAAAAGCAATGTTTTACTACCACCACCCTCCAAGTGAGTCACTTCTTATGTCAGCACAAAACCAACAATTACTTCTCTCCATACATGTTTCCTATTTTAACAACAGCATTATCTTTCTTCTCCTCTAGAACATGCTTTATCTGTGCAACAAAAGACAGAACTTGATATATGCTACGTTCTAGATAATAACGGGCTTCACTTTGGGTTTCTTAGTCATGCAAGACTCCCATTAATGTCAGTGTCACCTTTGGCCAAGTAAGGAGCCTATGACTGGGCTCTTGTTGCCAATTTTAAATGTTTTGCTTCCAAAATACTACAAACACAAACCTGAAAATTTACAGTCAGTGGAAAAGGGGGGGGGGGGGAAAGAAGCAAATATGCATTTGCAGTGTGATATGGTGACAGTTAAGCCCAACATAATTTTCTAACTTATAAATAGTTCTCTACATGTCTTTGATAGAAAACCACACATGATGTAGCATTCAATTCTGAGAAGTGTATTACCAAGCACATAAATAAAGTAACATGGACAAATGGGTAAGAAGCTCAAAGAAGAATAAGATGCATCAGGAAAGTTAAGGAGTTGACGAACAAAAAAAAGGGGGGGGCACAGGATGGGGGCATATGAATAGGGTAAAGCATGTGGCTGGTAAATTCCCAGCAATGGATTTGCTGCAGAGGAGGGGGCAGAGGGGGAGCTGATGGAAGCCCCCTGGGGAATTACTGAATGAACATGGGGTTACCTGCTTTGTATGCTTACCATTCTGGTAGTCCCAGGTATCTAATAATATAGTTAAAACCTGATTAAATCCACACAGTGTCTTTTGTTCTCCTTTTGATATAGCCAGATAATAACTCTATGCCATACCATGGGTTAACAGCACAGGGGCATCAAAGTTTCATGAGATGATAAACTGAGCTATCTTTATTTTACTATTTTAGCTTCTGATATGGCAATTTAAGATACTTTCAAGCAAAGAAGGTGCCAACCCCTTCAATATTAACTCTTCAGCCCCATATATATTTGTAAATTCTAGTTTATTTGTTATTATATCTTTAATTTGTAGGAACAATATTTAGTCAATAACAAGTGTATTCAAAACCTAGTCCAATACTGCAAAAAGAATATTAAAAACATCAAAGAACAAAGTACAACCACTGGTAATAAATAAGATTCTTCTAGTCCACCCAAGGTGTCTAATTGACACATTAAGATTATATCAGAAGAATATTTAGCCTTTGGCCACATGGCTTTTGTGGACGACCAACCCTAAAGTAAGTGAAATGCAACCAAGTCAACTCAGTTTTCCGTCTCATTAAAATTATTTTCTATACGAGGACAGTACTCAAATACAAAGAGTATAAATGCTTATAACATATTCCTTTCTCATTGCTATTAGTTGGGAAAAAAGGAGAAGATGATGAGGATGAGCTGCAGCACATGATTATTTTTAGGATTGGTACTAAGATAACGCCTTGGTGATCCAATCAAAATGATGGTCTCACTAATATAAAACACATCATTGTTTTACTCTTTGACAGTGCTAATATGTTTGCCTGTCACCTTAAGATAAAGTTTATAAATATTTGGTTGGTTTCATTAACTAGCAGAAACTTAATGAACAAATACCCATACTGCAGAAATAAGTGACAGTAATGAAGATGATCAGGATTCATCTCACTGGTTACTTCAATATAATCCTCTCACTAAACCAATGGAGACATCAAAGGAAATATTAGTTCCATGGTTCAGTGATTTTACAGGCAGGAGTCAATATAAGTAATTACAGAATAATAAACTAATTTCTATTGATTTTTGTCTACAGACATGATGCAGCCTGACATGTCCAGTATACTGTTAAATTTAAAATAAATATTTAAGTTATGCAATGTGTCCACCAAGCATGCTACTCCCTACTGGGTCTTCACTGACTACACTGCTATATTATGCATAAAATCTACTATCCTGACTCCATCATAACATATATTAAATATGGAAGAAAATAGATTTTATGAAATCTTCAGGGAATTTGTAGATAGTTTCTCAGCTCTTGCAAATGTAGCATTTGCTATTAAGTGCTATTGTCTACTTGTGTCAAAGGTTCACAACACACAGCCCAATCAGCATACAGTTGCAGTCCACGTGTCATCCACAGGATCATGCAGGTATATTGCATGGATGTGGCTCACTCAGAGAGCTGCATATATGCAGCCCACAATTGTATATAGGTAGAGAACCACTGATGTAAGTGACTCCTATGTGTACCATCGCAAATTCAAATTGCAGGAAGCTGCCTCTCGTGAAGCTTTTTCAAAACCAATGTTTGTATTTTTATTAATATATAAAGATGAACTTTCAAAATTAAGACCAATACACTTCATGGTCATTTTTAAGCAAGTTCTTCATCTCCCTCCTCCAATGATACACTTCTATTACAACCACACTCCAAATAGCATTGCAGATGTTGAAATTAAACTAACGGTTTATGGCCAGCTGGTCTAGAATATCTGCAACAGGTATGAGGAAAGCTTGGGTTTTTTTGATCTGAGGTTGTTCAGGGATGAGGACTGCTACATATGGCACCTCATAGTGCTCTGAAGAAATCCCTATGTGCAGTTAATGCACTGAATATTTTCCTCAGCTTGAAGGTCTGTTGACCTGTTTACAATGTGGGAGCATGGGGGAGGAGACGAAGATGGTAAAATAATTTAAAAGGGTGCATTCAGAGAAAGGAGAAGAGATTTCATATGAGCTCTAAGATGTAACCTTTTTCAAAGGACACTATGAAATTATGCCCATGAAAGCTTATACAATAAATAAATTTGTCTTTAAAAGTGCCATGGGACTCCTTGTTTATTTATGAAATGCATAATGAAAATTCAGTATTGCTCATTCATTGCAGAAAGCCAAATTTTAGATAGAAATGTCTTTCATTACCCCTGTTTTCTCTGTACTTAATCACCACAATTAAACTGCTCATTTCTTGTACACAAGTTTTCAATCCATCAGTCCCCCTCCCCTGCCTTTACTTGCTTCCTTCTGTGCCAACGCTACTAACATGGTGTTCAAACAGTGATTACAATTTTCAGGTTCATGGAGCTCAACAATCTCAAAGCGCTAGCATAAACATTCCTACTCATATGTACAAAAATCAATCAATGAATGGACAGTATCTTATAAATGGGTCACAACCAGTGGCGGCTTTTGGGATAGGCAAAGCAGGCGGCTGCCTAAGGCCCCAACCAATAGTGGTCCCTGTCCAAAAGAGAGAAAAATATAGAAATTGTTCACATCCAGCAGAGCTAATAGGGCTGGAAGCCTATAAGCACTTTTCAGTCTTGGCTCATCAAGGCAAGCTATCATTAGGGTCTGTCCTTCATCTGGTTTGCGGATTTCACCATTATCTGCCCATTACCTTAACACTGACATGCTAAAAAATCAGGAGCAAGCAACAGACAACATAATAGCAGGAACTTTTCCAGCGGCCTCATCTTTTATTTCCTCAGTGTGGCCATTTATTCTGCCATTTTTTAATTTTGGGAAATATCGCCTTTTCTTTTTCTTTTTTTTTTTTTTTTTTTTTAACCTGTATTACTTTTGCCTTTTCGACAATTTTTCCTTTGGCTTGGGTTAACTCAGGTTACCAGGTATGTCCGTATAGGCTGCTACATATAAATACAGTGCTGCCCTCAAGCAATCATTATAGCTGTGTGTGATGTCTGTGCTGTATGTCTTTCTTTTGGTAAGTAATTGTATAGCTTCTTTTGTACTTACTATTTAATATTTTTGAGGGGGCCAGAGTCTTACAGACTTGAGTACTTCAGAGAATTTCATTGAAATGTGCTGTTTTTCATTTATAGCTAAACACTAGAAACCTTCTTTCCACTTATTTTTATTATAATTATTTGTATTAAATATCCAGTGCACATAAATCCAAGCCTATATGAAAAATTTGAAAGATTTGACTGCCAAAACATTAAATGTGGTATTTTCATTATTTTTGCACCACCATTAATTTTAACACTTTTTAGTTATTAACTAATGCACATACTACTAAAAATTTTTTAAAATGTTCATTTTAACTTTGCAGTTCAGCATTAGCTCATTTATGTTAAGTGAAATATGATCAACTTACAAGCTTCATGATGGAAAGATCTTTAAAAATATCATAACCAAGAATAATTTATGAGTTCCAGAGGGACAGTCATGTTAGTCTGGTTCAGCAAAACAAACAAGGAGTTCTGGGGGGTGGGTGTTGGGCAGTTAGGGCTGCAGGGGAGACTGGGGCCATGGGAAGGGTGGCCATGGGGGCCTACAGTGGGCTCCATATGGGCCTTTGCCTAGGGCCCTCAGTTGCCTAAGGCTGAAACCTCCCCATGGTTTCTTAATACAAGCAATTAAAATGAATTTGAAAAGATGAAGAAAATAATGAATAGAAACTGAGATGGGGGAGATAAAGGGAACTACATAATTGGATGAGAACAATTACCTAAAATTAAAGTTATCACTTTAAAAGGTCTCAGTGTTAACTAAAAACAGCTTTCTATCAGGGTTAAAGTATTATACATTAACCCCTGCCTTCTATTGAATGGCTACAATTAAAAATGACAAACATTTAACTAGGGTTTTTACTCAGGTGTTAGTCTTGTTTCCTCCCTCCATAGTTAGAGAGTTAAGTCTGCCTTCCAGTACAGAGGTGCAACTCCCAATCACTTCAGCAAAAGCTACTCTCAGACTGACAGAAGAATCTGGCCAATCTTCACTGTATTTTCTAGAACATGTAATCAAATTGGAATAATGATTCTTCATGCAATGTTAGCTACTATTATACTGCACAAATAAATTATTTCGTCTCCCACGAGTAGACACATAAGCCAGTTTCTGTTTCCACTTACACCACTTTGTTTCCTTATAATAGCAAGTCAATGCCTAAGCAGCATCAGCCATTTAGAATTCATACATGAGAATTTAAAGTTTCTAAGCAGCAGCAACTCCAGCAATCACATTAAAAGCCCAGATGAACTTCTGTATCCCAACTGTTTTGCTTTTAGGCAGTATTTAACAATAATATATTTATTGCATGACAATTCCAACCTTCTCCCAATTCTCTCTAACATTTGTCTGAGAAAGAAATCATTTCCAAAAGATGTTACTATACTAATAGGTAGCACTGAAGTACTTTCACATTTTGTAGGTATTTGCAACCCTGCCCTATTTCTGTGTCATTGCTGAGATGGCATAGGATGAAACATTTTTCCATCTGTTTCACAAACTATATTTGTCTTTCATACACTTCACAAATTCACTGTACATCCCCAGTAATAAACTGAGGCAGTAGACTATTTTTAAATTTTGATTAGGGATTCTATTAGTGTTGCCACTTACTTCAGTTGCATAATGAAATATGTATGTTAGGGGATCAATAGTATTTTCTACTTTCAATAAATGTGACCTGCTACTCAGGGTTTTCCTCCTTACATTTCAACAAGACACTCAAAGAACTGGCGTAGGGCACAATGCAAGTCTATGTTGTTAAAGCCCTTCATTCGTTCAAGTACTTTCAGCAAAACAAACAAGGAGTCCTGTGCCACTTTTAAAGACTTACAAATAAATAAATTTGTTAACATTTAAAAATGCCACATTGTTTGTTTTGCTGAAGTAGACTAACACAGCTAATCTTTTTGAAACAAGTACTTTAGCAAGTGCAGGCAATTGTGCATTTATGTTTGTATGTTATGGGTCCCTTGCGCCAAAGAGCTTAAGAGTCTTCTAAAGCAGTGACAGTTGGTGCCATGCAATCAAGCCATTGTAAAAAACATTCAGAGCTGAGGCTAGAGAAGAACTGCTCAGTTCAGCCCAGGCTGTCTCACCAACTTCTTCCAGTGACTCCATATAAATGATAGATAATATGTGGAGAACACATAGCTGTGTGGATCTCCAGAGGTGAGGAATACAAAGGTGGAAGAACCACTATTCATAACAAGCCACTTAGTTTAGACTGAGAGGAGAGACCTGCCATTTACTCCAGCAGCTTCTTGAAGAAATGATAGTATTGATACTGATTTTACTTAGGGGTTTTCTATTCATTTTCTTCTCTTTCTGTTCATTTCTATCTTTCACTGGTACCTTGCTTCATTTTGTGATAGATAGAGAAGAATATATAATCGCCATGTAGGCTACTGGCAATACTACTATTTCTGCTTTAGAGAAGGAACAAACATCTCAGAGGATGGCTGCAAATAAAATATTTTTAAAAAAATCTAAAATTAGGACACTGTATTCCTTTAAAAAAAAAACACCAAAGTAATTGATGCTTTAAATTACTGCCCTAAATATTTATTATAAAAAATGAAATCAGACTAATTAGTAGCCTAACAACAGTGCACTGAATGGTCATATGGGTGATCTAGATTCAATTCCCCATTTCTCACCTGTGAAGAGATTCAAAGTGCTGTGGAATCAGCATGCTAAGTCCCAGGAGGTAAAAGTTGTTCCTGGTATAGCAATTGTGCTGATCAGTTACAGAGCAGAGACATTAAACTCCAAAGGGAATCAAATGTAGTTATCCCCAGTTTAAAAAAACTACTGCAAGATAGTTAAAACATGTTTTGAAACTGTCTGATTGCTAAGAAGGGGCCAGGCTGTTTCGTTTTCCTTGCCCCTCGCCTTTCCACTCTTATTATCGAAACTATGTGACTTTTTTCTTCAGTCATTACAAAATATACCTAAAACATCTGATTTCCTCATGTACCTCCACATAAATATATCTAAAAAGTATCAACAGACTAAAACTGTGTATTTTCACACTGTGTGGTTAAAACATTAATTAAAAAAAACTACACAACATAAAATGGAGGATTACACTGAAATCAGACAAATAACATCACAGTAATACAAACAGTACTGCTAAAGTAAGATCTACATAATAGAATATTCCGCTATTTAATCCACTTATCTTCTCTCTCTCTTTTCTAGAACAAACTAATACAACTCTGAGGTATTATACTTGAGTGAAAAGTATCTCTGCTTTGGCTTGGCAGGCAAAAGGTTTAGCTCCAGGAACACTAATACAACAAACCCCTCTCTACCCAATTACTACACACAGTATAACTGAGCACAACTCATCATCATCTCTCCCACAAAGGCTCATGCTCGTCTTTAAAAGTCCCACCAGACTCCTTCTTTGTTTTGCTGAACTAGACTAACATGGCTGCCCCTTTGGAACACAGTGTTAATGTGCGTTGATTCAGCATATGAATCCCTCTTCTTTACACTACTTAGCATTATGATTTTGTTTAGCTTGTATAAAACCATCTAGTTTCAGCAAAAAGTGAATCCACTTCCCAATATAAACAGAACTACATGGATTACATGTTTAGGGGGCAGAAGACAGTGGGGGGTTAAATAAATTTAAGGAAAAATATGAAAACAAAAAAATTGTCATTTTAAAAATGTTCCAAGGTATGACTTTTTCAACTGTTCAGATCTTATTGTGTCACTCATCATATATGATGTACTTTTTTTTTTTCTTTTAAAGCTTTAAAAATTCATTCATGACATTTTACCCATCACTGGGAAGTATTTTGTCATTTACATATTAACCCAGTTCATCCAATTCCCTGGGGAAGTTTTAGGCTCATAATTAAACCGCAGCAATGAAAATATATCTGGATATATATCTACACATCCATCTCTAATAACTAATGCAGACAACAGAAATGAAGACACCAGTTTTCCTCTTTTTTCAGAAAGTAACTGAGGTGTTTGGACAGACAACATACAGTCAGCAGACAAGCAAACACTAAGTTTCACTTCTTCATTCTTACAGTTGTACTTCAGACACCATATTTCATTTAAAAACATCACTACAATGACTACCAGCTTTTGCAGACTTTTCCCACTGCACTCATTACACTGTTTCGGGGTAGCTATAGTGTAAGCAGGCTAATACCATATATATCAGGGGTGGCCAAACTTACGGAACTCAAGAACTGCACAAGTCAATTATTAAACCTTCAAGAGCCGCACTGAGGCATATACCACGTATTTTTACCTACTCCAAAATTACTAAGCTTAAAATACATTGCACACTAATTTTATCGTAAAAATGGGGCAAATATTGATCCACTAATGTCAGATTCTAATAATCATTTAAGATTACCATGAAACTGAGCCTATACAGTAAAAATTTAGCTGTTGCTAGATGTAGAACACTACCGGCCTGTGGCAAGATTTTTTTAAAAATCTGGGCAGTAACTTGTCAGTGCAGCAGGTAAAAGTTCTCTGAGATGCTAATCTCTAAGTATTGCACAATGTTTTGAATTTCATTGTGGAATATGATACTTCACAGCAGTAAATTGTGCCAAAAATTAAAAGTAATCTATGTTCAGTTTTATACTTTTCTCCTTTGTATTTTCATTTCTTAGTATTCCACATCATGTTTAGGACTTGCAAAACATGATTTTATTTTAACAATGAGTACACTGCATTAGGGCCTATGAGAAAATCTAAATATGCTATGGCTTCTCTGACCATGTCACGCTTCTCTCCCCCACCCCCCTTTGCCGCCTCCCTGCCATCTCTTGCCATGCTGCTGCTTCTCTGCTCTCCCCAACCATGCCACACTTCTGCCTCCCACCCCATCCTGGCACCCACCATGCCCCCACTTCCCTGCCAATATTTCTGCCAGTAAACTTGTTCACTAAAATACTCATGGACAGAAGACAAGAAGTCTGAGGACTCAGACACAATTAATTTTAAAATGAGAGTAATAGTAAGGGAAAATACTGCTCTCATCTTAATCCTGTGAAGAGATACACACAGGGACACCTTTTCAACTATTCAGAATCACAACAGATCAATGAGAATTTATGGGGACAGAAAGTGCAAGATCAGAGCCTGTTTCAGTAAGTGCTTTGGAGTCCATGCACAGAAGATACTATGGAAAAAATCCCATTGAGTTTATTCAGTTTTTGGTCAGGCCCTGTATAAATTCTAAATATCAATATTTGGTTTTTATAATACAAAGTAAAATCTTTATTGGTGAGAGATTTTTTTTCAGAAAGTTTACAACACCACAATTTTCCATCCTCAGCCCTTCACAATTACTCTTGTTTAAAGGGCTCAGATACCCACAGAGTCATTCATGAAGACTGTACTGAAACATAAATAGATTTTGACTATACAACAAAGAAGAATGAATACACGTTGAGTGCTATTTAATCAGTAGAAGTATAGTGCTGCTGTTGAACTTTGCAGTAAATGTAAATTATCTTGGTAATTGAGTTAGTTATATTAATTAAAATTTTCTTATAAAATAAATGTGCTAGCAGTTCCTTCCGCAAACAGATGACATACTGATGTCTCAGGCACATTTGTTCAATGGACTTAAGGAATTTTTTTTTTCTAAAGCCAGTTTTCAGTAGTGGAGGTCTCTCTCAAGTCTAAATCATTTTGCATGCTGAAAATTAACCATGATCCATAACAAGTACTTGTAACATTCTTTAAATTAATGGAGGTTTTTATTAATAGTCTTTTGACAGTAGTCAGTGGTTTTGGATGTAACACTTGTGTCAATTTTCAGTCATTTCTGATGATTCTTAATTCTCAGAATAGAAATACAAGAGAAATAATTTTGCATTATGTTACAAAATGCCAGGTGACTTTTTAAAAAGAAAATTAATTTACAATTGCGTTTCAGGTTTAAATTGCTAATTATCATCACTTATCTGTAGTTCATTGTAGACTTGCTCTTGATCAATTTATGTTGCCAGTTTTAAAAATATTTACCCAGAAAACAATATAAAAAAGTATTTAAAAATCATGCGCTGATGTAGTTAAGGACTGTATCATTATGCACACAGACAAGGAAGGTAGAAATTAATACTGTGTGGGTAAACTGTAGCATCTGTAAGTTACTTGCTCTGAGTGCTTCTCTTTCCCTGATGGCTCTCCCAATGCTGCCCCTCCCCTCCCGGCTCTCACCACGCCGCTTTTTTCTGCCGGTGAGGCTCTCTCAATGCAGCCCCTCCCCTCCTGGCTCTGACCAGGCTGCTTTTTCGCCTGTGGGCTCTCCTAGGGCTGCCCCTCCCCTGGCTCTGACCATGCTGCTTTTTCCTGCAGCTCTCGCAAGGCTGCTCCTCTGCTGCTGGCTCTCACCCTGCCACCACCTCTCTGCTGTTCCTGGCCACTGCAAACTTCTCGCCCCTGTCCCCACCATGCCACCTTTCCTTTCTGCGCTCTCCCGGGAGCTGCAATTTTTCTTTAAAGAGCCGCATGAGGCTCACAAGCTGAAGTTTGGCCACATCTGGTATATATCATTACTATGTTTTTTATATGTTGGCCAAACAGGGAGGAGATGATTTTCCTACAGAAGGTATTATAATAAGGCCATTGCAACAGCTATGGTAAACACGTTATTGGTTTGCTGAAGAGTCTGTATTTTCCCATGCGTTAACAACTTATCTAAATGTTTCACCTACTGAGAAAATTTCTGCAAGAGTCTCAAAGAGCAGGCGGGTGTGGGGATGCATCTGACACCAGTCACTGAAAATTTTTTTGTATGCACTGCAGGGGGAGCACACCACATTGGCCATTTCCCATTACACCAAGTGGACACCAAAACAAATGTCTTTGCCCATCACTTAGGACAAAAGCAAGGTCTTAAGTAGGCAGGCTCCAAACCATTTAAGGCCATATAAGACAAAACCAACTATGACAGTCTATCCACATTCAAGAGATAATCAACACAGATCACAGAACGCTGGTGTTTGTGCTTTCAGAAAAGTAAACTGCATTCTGCAACAGCGTGAGCGTGTGTGCATAAGCACTCACTCTGTCCAAGACCTAACACTTATTAGGCATAGGAAGAGAATGGTTATTTTATTCAACTAGTGTATTTGCATTAGGAAGGCACAGTGTAATCATCCAAATATCAAGAGAAACAGGCACCACTAAAGGCCTTGCATTATCAGCACATTCAGCTTAGTCACATCCAGAGTGCATTAGTTAGCCAAGAGATGCTATAAGAATCTCTCTCTCATAGTCATACCAATTATTAATTAAACAATCTGAAATGACACACAATGGTTTCAATTCTGTACTGCTGCTTTAGATCTCAAGTGCATAACGCATGAGTGATAGGACTCATTTCAAGAAACTAGTGATCTCAGCATACGTTCAACAGAGCTGTTATATCAGTCTTATTATGACCCCTTTTGCAGAACTATTACATTCTTCTGCATCGGGGTGTCCAACCTTTTAGGGTGAAGGGACGCACTGCAATTCTTTTTCATTTGAGGGGCCTATGGGCAAATTTTGGATAGACAGCATAGCAGAAATTAATCTTATCAATAATAAAAATTAAACAGTTAAAAATTGACACCAGCTTACAAATTTAATTTTATTCTCTAAAAGTTTTTGTAAAAGCAGGATGGTAAGAAAGACAATAGGTGGTAGGGCAAGGGACGGTGGGGTGACAGGGGAAAATGGGGGGAGCAGGGCAAGGGTGGCATGGTGTGGCAGGGTAGGGGAGCAGTCTCCGCCCCCCCAGCTCAGCTGAGGCTTGTAGCACCCCTTGCCCCCCATCAGCTAACAGCATGAGCATTAGCAGCATCTGATTTCCCCCTCCCCTGCACAGTACCTGGTCCCACTCCCTGACCCCTCACGCCCCACAGCTCTGGACAATTCGTAGCACCCTGCTACCCCTTCCCCCCAACACAGAGTGGCACCCAGCTCCCTGGCCCAACCCCTACTCCTAGCACAGAGTGGCACCCAGGCCCTCCCGCTTTACAGCTCGCCCCTAACCCGGGTACCTCACATGCCTGGCTTCCCAGCCAGAGGCATAACTGGGGCTAACCAACTAACCAGCCAACTCAGAAATACAGTCATTCTTCAAGTCTAAAGTGGCTTCTTGCTTGAGTAACATTCAACCATTAATTTAACCCAGTTGTCAAATTTCTGGCTCTGTACACTGTATAAATGAATTTTATGGGAATGCAACAAGGAACTGTCACATACCCTCTAACAGACTGCAGCTCTTTATTATTTTAGTTCTCATACATCCTTCTAACAAGAATCTGAACATTTCCTGTGACTACTCGAGGTACTGCTGTTACTCTTTTTTGTTGTTGTTGTTGCTGCTGCTGCTGCTGCTGCTACTGCTACTATGGATCAGAGTTCTTTTTGTCAAGGAAAAAAGAATGACAAATCTTCTGAAGGGGCCAAGTTCTGTTATTTAAATTCAGAGTAATTCTCGATATACAAAAGGTGTTACATTTGTTTACCAACACTGTAAATGAGAACAGAGAGCCTATTCCAAATAAGATACACCTAATAATCTCAAATTCATATTTAACCATTATAACAGAGCATTTCGTTATATGACCACTGTTGTATCTATTAGATAAAATAGCTACTGAAGTATCTACTTGATTAAGTGGGACAGGTTGGGATACCTCAATTCTGAATTGCAACCGTTTTTGTAAACTAATTGGACTAATATGCATTTGAGAATGCGCTCGTATTTACAATTCATTTTGATTTGTTTTACCCTTAGCTTTAATTACATACTTAGTAATGTAAAGACAATAAGCCAAAATGTGGCTGTCCATTGAAGCAGTGTTCACCATGAGCAACATTTTCAAGAATGCAGGTGAAAGTGCTGTATTATGGTACGATCATCTCAAACTTCTTTCTTTCTGTGAAGCATAAAATGGCAAAACATATTTTGAAGTCATCAAACATTCATGTGAACAGGAAAGACATTTTCCCTCAGAGTTAAGTCTTTCACACACATAAAATCTCATGGTTCATCATGTTTCCTTACCAATTACTATGTAGAAACCTACAAGGTATCACTACACAGCTCCTCAGAGTGGGAATCTAAGTCCAGGTCAACAGGGTCAGGGTAATAGGGGCTCACACTGGCACTTTAAAAAAAGGTGCACTTACAGTGTGTTGAAGTTGCAGCACAGGTTCAAACTCAGGCTCCAATGTCATCTTTTCCCCAGGCTTCAGAGCTTGAGCCTCAGACTGAGCACAACATCAAAGTACTGTCTACATGAAAGGTTCTCAAAAAAAAATTTTTTTTTGATAGGGCCTCAATTCTTGCTGGAAGCCATTCTGACCATTTTTCCTAAAATACTTAAGTTAACATTAGGACAAACAAATGAATATGCACACATATAGACCAAATCATTGTAATTATTGATGAACATTTTTTGCAGACTCACTAACAAAATTATTGTTAAATTCTTTACTGATTTAAACAGAACACAAACACAAATAAGGTGCTTTGCACATTCTTGTTGTTTCTTTTTCCTCTCTTTCTCTTTTCAGACTTGCTCACTAGCCAGGAGAGCAAAAACACTAGACCCAAAGGGGCAGCTGTGTTAGTCTATTTCAGTAAAACAAATAAGGAGTCCTGAAAAATCCAATTAAACTCAGTAATGAAAGTTCCACAATAGTATTTTTTTAAGTCTCTTTAAATTCCTGTAAATCTGGAATCACAAAGAATGCTCAGATAGTTGTGCAAAGCAGACTGTGAAGTGTTACAAAGAAATCTCACAAAACCAGATAACTGAGTAACAAAATGGCAGGTGAAATTTAGTGTTGATAAATGAAGGCAATATGCATTGGAAAACATAATCCCAACTATAAATTAGCTGTTACCACTCAAGAAATACCTTGAAGTCATTGAGGATAGTTTGCTGAAAACATCCATTCAAGGTGCAGCAATAGTCAAAAACAAAACAAAACAAAACAAAAACAAAACAAAAACACACCTCCAAAACTAGCACAATCCAAAATAAAGAAAAAATGCATCAACTGCACCATCATCATTTTGAATCACCAAGCCCAACTCAACTGGAAAGGCAGGAGTGCCTGTTTGATCCCTAAACGCGCAATACTGACATTTCAAAATAATCACGTAGGCCACAAAACTCTGTGATTTCATAAATGATACATTTTGAGGGGAAAAAGGGAGAAGAGGCAGATAACCTAACCTAACGTCTCCTCCCCTTTCTTTTAAACATGATTAAATAATCTAGCCTTAGAAATTTTTCTTTATAAAGTCAACAGGAAAAAATACATTTAAATAAAAATGGTGTGTAATAGCTAACAGCAAAATTTGTTTTCATATAAGAAACTAGTGTGCCCTCTAAAAATGTCAGACTGTTGTTTGGTCCAATGGTCTAAAAATACCCCATTCACCAGGAAAACAGACTCAAACATATTAAAAAGATAAGCAACCTCCTCTTTGGTCAAATGGTCTAAAAATAAGAAAAGAAGTTCAAAAACATTTTTAAAAGATAAACAGCCTCCCCTTCACACATTAATAATGATGTGGTACCTTAAAAATGTTCTGGACTCAGAACAAACAATCTTTGTCAACGTTCACCTGGACTAATTTTTTTAGGTTTGAATTTACGTAAGACTTTAAAAACTTACAAAATGTTATAGCTATTTTGAGGACTAATAGTACTGTCACTATTGCCAACAGAATGGAAGTTTTATTGCAAGACCAGAGGATTACTTGCCTGCTTTTTGTTTTTGTTCCAAAACAGCAGCAAAAGAAAATTCACGAAACAGTACAACTTTCATTCTGTAACAAATTTTTTAAAAACATGAATGGTAACTAGTACACTAAACTTTCTAAATGTTATATTTTGTAACTTTTTTTTTTTAAACAAAACCTTAAGTTTGAATTAAATTTAAAATGACAGTGTCTCAAGACTTCGCTCTCCAAGACCCAACGAATTACTGAGAATCCTGTCTTTCCATTGAATACAGTGGATTTCGGATCAGATCTCTAAAAGGTACAGACAATTAACATAAAAGAAGAATGGCTAGAGTGGGGCTGAACAATGATTCATCTAGCACGGTAACCAGTCTTATGACAGTGGCCAATGTCTGGTGTTTTAGAGGGAATGAATAGAATAGGTATCATCGAGTGATCCATCCCCTGTTCCCCATTCCCAGCTTCTGACAAATAGAGGCTAGAGACACTTCAAAATATGGTTTTCCATCCCTGGTCATACAATTAAGATATGTCTACACCGTACTGTAAGGCAAGGGTTAATAAATCTTGAGTTAGCAAACACTGGGTTTGTTCATCTAGGGCTTGAGCACCTACACTAATTTACAACGTCAAGTTAGTAACTGTTGAACGTTGGATCCCAACCTGCGGCTCCAATATCTATACTATACTAATTTGCTATGTGCATGCATGATGTGACAGGCCATTGTGATGTTAGAAGTGGCTCAACCAGTGCCTCCCAAGGAGCTCCTTGGGAGCCACTGGTTGAGCCACCTCTAGCATCACAATGGCCTAGCAGTCTTGGCATGGTACAGGTATATACCCTATTGTAGCTGCATATCTTGTTGTAATTCATAAAAGTGAAATGGCTGAGAATTTGAAAAGTGGACAGTAATAGCCAATGAAACAGTTCACTCTGGTGACACGGCTGCCCTTTTGGAACCTGTCAAAATTATAAAGCTCTCAGTTATGCTTTTAACTGTTTCCAGTATTTCATGCTGGCTCTTCAGACAATTGCATGTGGAGCTCACTCAGAGAAGAAACCATGAAAATCTGAAAGTTTATGTGAAGGTTACAAACTACCAAGGAAAAGTTTTGGCTGATCATAGAACTTTTGGGAAAAAAAAGTTATAATTAAAGAGCTACTAATTGATAAAAATCAGTATTTCTTAAACTTCACTTTGATTTTCCCCCATCATTTCTGACAGCTTACAGCTAGTCTATATATTACACAAGACCAAGTCCAGCCACCCCACAACCCACACTTCTTAGTGCCTTCTCGAAATGTGTCTGTTTTAGCCCCCCCCCCCCTTTTTTTTTTTGTTTACAATGCAGTGTGGGAAAAATTGACTGTCTACCAAATTTGACTAACTAGAGGACAAAGAAAGTCAGCCCATGGGACTGTGGAACCCTTTGAGCACAGTTCCTGTAGTGCTATATCCAGTGCAAAGCAGTAAAGCTTGAACCCTGGATGCCAGCTTGCCTCTGGTTCAGACCCTCCATCCCCGTGATGTCCTATTTGTGTGAAGAAAGGAGGGCTGGGCTTGAGCCTGATTTCAAACCCTGGGCCTTCACTGCAGTATAGACAGACCTTTGATACAAAAACACTAACATGACTCTTCAGAGGTGTGGAGCACAGAAGTTTTTTTTCAACCTTCTGAATCAGTCCCTATTCACCTTCCTTAGATGAAAGGTCAGCAAAAATATCCATACAGCAACCTACAAACCGAGTTCAGTGCAGCAGCCCTGAAACTTGCAACATGAAAAGCTTTTGGGGCATCTGATCTATGAGAGAGAAAGGTTTTGATCTCAAGGATTCTCTATTTAAAGGAACAGAAAGATACACAAATCAGCCTAGAAAGTCTGAGATTGTTCATAGTCTCAGTAGTTTGGACTCCATTTCACAACTGACACGTAGATAAAAGAAAAAATGCTCAGTTATGAAAAGACAAGCCACATGGAGCTGGCAACACACGAGTGTGTGTCAGCTATTTCAGCAGATCACCTTCCCATAGCAAGAAAATGTACAAATCAAGTCCTAATTGCTGATTTATGACAGGGTTAAAATGGCTACAGCCAGGACACTCCATACTCCAGCAGCTTAATTAGGTCATTTGTTTTTTTCAGATTCTGGAAGGGCAGTACAATTTTGATCTATCACATTAACCACATCATCATGTGTTTCCAAGAAGTGATATAGCCTTGGGCACCTGCTTTCTAGACAAAAGTATCAGTTATAGTCTAAAACCACTCTACAAAAACTTTATTTAGGGACCCCATGAATCCCCTTGTTAACTGGAATATTCACAGCCCTCTGTTGTGATGTGTCAGAGGGAGCCTTCTATCTCCCCATTCACAGAACTAGAAAGCAATAGGAAAGTAGGAAAGAAACAGCCCAACAACTATAGTTCATTGGCAGCTCTGAGTCAATCAGAACAGCATACAACCCCTAGTACTCCACCTGTCAAGGAGGTGGAGCCAGCCTTCCTCGGGACTAGACCATGCATACACAGACATGCATACACATTACTTCTGTAAGCAGAAACTTCATATCCATATTTCCATACTTCATGAATATGCATTGCTTTATGTGAAAGCATTCTCCTCTGTCCCACAAATAAACCTCTTTCCTCAAGTCCTCCCCCTCCTCTGGCTGTCTCTTCCCCTGGCCTCACAGAAATATGATCACTGTGACTTTTACACTCCACTCTCCAATGCACTGGCCACACTGGGTCTTGGCAGGGTCCTATTAGATTCTTGAAACACTTTTATGGAAATCTCCACAGTTCAGAGTCCTAGAAAATCTAATCACAATGTAGAGCCTATAACCTGCTCCCCACCGCTCCTGTGCAGGTGCCTGAAACTGGGAGCCTTTTGGCTAACCAAGAGACTTACCATCTCTGCATGGATCCATAAAGATAGCAGGCAGCAGGTTGTCCCTCCCAACTCAGACACCAAAAACCCAATGTTACTTTAGAAGACTAGTCCATGTAGGGGAAAGCTACTGGAAATATTCCTCTTCACCAAGACCTACTTGTAGACAAGTAACCTCCTCAAGAGTCACTGCTGTTGCACTTCTGCATGCATCTCTCTATAGAGCAAAGGTGTCAACAGGTGTCAGGAGTAAAACTGAAGAAATGACATACTGGATCTTGCATACTCCAGTTCTGCTCCCTTACTCTGTGCAAACAGCTTTACTTTTTAATAGTAGAGGTATATCCCCCTATTACTACCATGAAAAAGCCTGTGATTGAACTTACTCCTATACCAGTTAGGTGTCTCATAAGGCTCCTAAAAACATCCTCAAGCAATTTTTTAAAATGTATGTCTATTGGGCTATTACAGTCCACAAAACTTTTCTTTTTAAAGTGAAAGTGAATAATTAAAATAGGTGTGCCAGACATGCAGCCTGCAAACCTCTTCTGTGCCAATGACTGTTCTCCATGGGACCACACTCTCCCTAACAGAGAGAAAGTACAGTCTCACACACCCAGCACTCCAAGATGCCACAGGAGTATCAGGTCTCACAACATCACAAAGCACTGGGTACACAAGACTGTTGAGGAGTCAATGTTGTCTTATGGAGCTCAAAGAGAGAGGTATCAGAGTGCAGTCTCACATACATAGCACTCCACAATGCTGCAAAAAATGCTCTATTCTTTCAATTAATGACATATGCAGCTCACTTAAAAGCACTTCCAGTCAAATCTGGCCTGCCACAGCAAATGTTTGATATTCCCGAAATAAAATAATTAATATGAGGAAAATCACTGTTGTCAAATAAGAAAATTTCAAATCTAAGACTTAAAAAATTTCATCAGCATTTTCTAAAAGAAACTATACGGCATCATGAGGAGAACCAAAATGTAGTCTCACTTCTCTACTCTTCTCTATCAGAAACCTGTATTACAGCCGATAAATAAAACAGAACCCCAAAAACATGAAAGATTAGCAAAATCACCCCAATTTGTTAATTTCTTTTTCTGTTTAGCCCTACTTCAACTAGTAAACAAGCTCAGGCAGACTGTGCAACAGGCACAGACAGACATCCATGTTTAGAACATACCATTAGAAGAGCTGTGGCAAACAAGGTGTTCACTTAATATCTGGAATGAAAGAGTTAAAATTTGCCAATGAGTGATTTTTTTAAAAAAGCTTTCGTCTAGTTATCTGTAGAAATTTGAACCCTGTCTTAGTCAGAAAAGAACAAGAGGCAGAGCACCAGACCTTGTGGTTATTGAAATGCCCTTGGTTGTTTATTTGAGAGAAAGTTAAAGGACTCAAGAACAGAGCTGATAGATGGATAAAGGAGTAAAAGGTCTGAGGAAGAGACCACTGCTGAGGAGACCAGCCTTTGAAATTCAGGACCTAACATTTAAAGACCAATTCCACTTTAACAAGCATTCTAAACTCCGCATTGTGAGTTTTTATGTTTATTGTATTTCAATAATTTACCAATTAAATGTGCTCAGTTTACAAACCTAGCTGTGTTCTCCTCATGTATAACCTCCTGCAATGTTCTGCAGGACAAACTAGGTCATATTGACACCTATGCAACTCTCACAGCATTTAACATGTTTGAAGAAATGAGACAGACTGCAATTTGGTAAGAAATTCTATTGATGGTATAGAAAAACACCAGTTCACACTCTTGGATCTCCAAGCCTCCAAGAAGCAATACAAAACTATTTTTAATTTATATACACTCACTTTTCAGAATAGAAATAAGCTTTAAACTGTCTTATTGCTTTGTTTTGTTTTTTTGCTGTACAGTCACATTATTAGAGTCAACAAATGTGTTTCCAAGTGGTTTATGCAAGTGCACAACAGAGCTTGGAAAAGAGAAAGCTGGGTGAAACTTAAGACATGAAACTGAGGTTATAGGTTGAGTGCAAGATATGGCAGAGATTATATCCAAACTTTTGAATCAATAGTTCTGCTGAGTATTACCCATCTGTTATCAGAAGAATGGCCTACAACTACCAACAATGAAGTTTCTGCAACTGGACTGACAATACAGTCAAGGAGATCTGAGTCAAGTAGGATCTTCAGATCAACTTCCCCTGCTATCTTTACCACACACAAACGTGATACTGGCAGATAGTTGCTTTGATTGTTAATATCAAGCACTGGTTTCCTGAGCCAAAGACACACAACAGCTTCTCCAAGAGAAGCCAGCACTCCTCAATGAAGGCACTGAAAATCTCCACCAGTAATGGACCCCATCATTCCCCAGTGCTACTCTCTTGTTGAAGACATAGATCCGAAAAAGAGGTGAAGTGCATCTAACACCTTTGACAACATACTGACTATCAGAGTGGCCTATACTCAGCTAAAGAACCCCTGACATTTGTCCCCTCAAATGTTCTAGCTGCAACCGAAGACTGTCAGCCTAAATCTATACAATTATACACTGTTGGACACAATGAGTAGTACAAAAAAGGTTACAATTGCTCACTGAATACCCATACAGTCCAGTACTGTTGATCACTTAATATTTTTGCTGTAAGAGAGGAAACATTAATGGTTTCCAAAATGGTTTGAAGATGAAAACAATATAACACATTATCTGGTTCATATGCTGGAGACTACCTGTGTAAGTCCTTACAGTACAAAACATATTGATCTAGACCCCAATATTTTTCCCTTAATTCTTACAAACAAAGTGAAAAGTGTCAGGTGCAAGATTGTTGTGTCCTGGTTAAATCTCAAAATGTTCATCTTTCCCATGTTTTTCTGAAACACTCAACATTGACTCTATTCATCACAAAGTATATTAGCTAGTAAGACTCGTCATCAAAAGCTTGTGGATAATGAATCCTGGCAACAATTTGTGTTTCAATACACTTAAATGCATGGAGGCATCTAAGCTATACAAGATCCAGAAAAACTAAGCAACATTACTCCGCTACTACCTTCCCTCTAAGCTGTGCACGCACACACAGGTCATGCACACAACAAAATAAAGCCTGCACAAAAAAATTAAACAGTGCTAATGTTTTTATGCCACTTTAAGAAAGCGGTTTCAAGTGACATGTTTCAAATAAGGTTTTGTAATTTATAAAATCATTTCCATCACCATATCAAAATAAAATTTAGATATTATTTGCGTCATACACACTTGCTTTTTTGTGCTCACAAGTTTGACCACAGTCACTGGAGTGCGCACAAATTTAGACACTGGTTTCAAAAATTTGCACAAAAAAATTTTTTTTGCGCATACAACCTATGAGAAATTAGAGGGAAGATTGCTCCTCTAACCTTGCAAACACCATCAGACTGAAAAACAGATCACTGAGAAATTCACAAGATGGCTTCATTTATTATGTATTACAGAGTTAACTATGCCACCTATACATACATTATTTTCAACGAGCACTACCTGGGAATCAACAGATTAAAATCCTCACAGGCTTTATTAAATATCCTGATACCCGGAGAAACTCAAGTTAATAGTCTGATTATATCCTGTATGACAGAGGGAGGCTTAGTCTGCCTCTGCAAGTCCTGTGCCTCTACCCTGTGGCACGGTATAATCTGGTTTCCTGCTGTTTCCCCAAAGCAGGGGGTCCCTTTTTGGGACTAGCCTAATTGTAGCTTGGCTGGCCTCTTCATTGGGGTTTGTTCCCTCTTCAGCCACTCCTGGGTATGGCCAAATGGCAGAAAGGGAATGGTGGGGGGTGGTCCCACCCTCTAGCCCAGACCCCACCCCAGGGTTCCTATGAGTAGCAGCCTCTAACAACTGAGTCCAGGAGAGCTACCATCTTCCCTGAGTAACCTGCCTTTGGCCACAGTGCTCCTGGTTTCCTCCCTGGAACGGAAGGGGGTGGGATTTCACTGCCTCCTTCCTTCAAGCTGTTTCAGTCTCCCCAAATCCTCTCATTTTGGTGGGGATGACCCATCTGAACTCCCTTGCTCAGTTCTCTGGGTCGCAAGGTCCTCCTTCAGGCTGCTGTGCCTAACAACCCTTGGCTCTGCTTGGCTGAGCTTCTCCTTAGCATTCATATCTTCCAGGTTATTGTGGCACACAATCAGTCCAGGTAACTCCTAGCAGCTCTGCTCTGCTCCACTCTGCTTCCACTCCCAAATCCCTTTCAGCTATTTCAGCCTGCCTGAGAAGGAGGCTTTTAAGAGGTGCAGCAGTTTCCATAATTGGCTTCAGGTGACTTAACTTAGAGTCACCCTGGCCAAATTATCCCAGGGAACAAGGATTTACTGATCCTGGGGCTAATATAGACACCTTCTACCACTGTCCTATAGCCATCATGTCTGATGCTGTCATACCTGACATAAGTGCTTATTATGAGAGGCAAGGTTCCAGCACCTTCAGTAAGATTAGTGGAAAACCTACCTAATGAACATTCATCATAATAAGATGTTTTTGCCACAGATGATTGCCTCAGTGTGATAGTGCTTACCTCAAATATGAGAGTGACATGAACTAGGAGAGTCATGCCGGCTGAGACGGCACCTGGATTAACAAGGTCCGCGCCAGATGCTGGGGAACCAGGACAATCTGATGATAAGTGGGCTACTGGAACAAACCATGCATGGATGAGACAAGAGAACCTGGAATTGATGGAATGCTACTACAACAGTAGACCTAATGAGAGGGGATATATGAAACGTATGAGGCAACTATGGATGGACAAAAGACCTACATCCACACTAACTGAGAAACAGCTAGTTACCCAACGCTTCAACATAATAAAGAGGCAGCTGCTCTCACAACTGGAGATAGACCAACTCCACATTACATCCTGGACTCAAGAAGACGACCCAGAAGAACAACTAGATGTGCAGCCCACACCTCAAGCTGGAACTTCACTGCCACCCCCTCCATTACAGAGCACAGCAGCTGATATGAGGCATAAGATCATGGATAAACTAGCTACAGTCAACCCTCGAGACCCATTACCAAGGCTCGTTGGAGAAGTACCATCAGATAGTATGCTAGAAGATGCCAATAGAGCCCTAATGACAATTCCTACTACCACCATCACTGAAACCAATGAACTGGTATACGCTACAGCCTGTGTAATCCTGGAGATGCTTGGCTACACAATCAAGAGGAACAGCAGTACATACCACCCCTGGAAAATGAGATTGGAGGATAAGATCAAGGCAACCCAGAGAGAAGTTAGCCAGCTGGTGGAACTACAGAAGGGTGTAGAGATTAAGGATAAGACTCGGCTACTGAAAAAATACAAGGGCCTGACTCCATCTGAAGCCCTAGAGACTGCTAAACAATGCCTCACAGCACTGGCTCTCAGGCTAAGGAGATACACTAGAGAAGCAGAGGCCAAAAAGATAAATGCCCTGTTCTCCAAAGAACCATCCAAGGTGTACTCCCAACTGCAGTGCAACAACACAATAACAGCAGAGCCACCAACAGCAGAAACTGAACAGTACTGGAAGAACATCTGGGAGAAAGAGAAGACTCATAACACCAGTGCAAAGTGGCTGCAGGACCTGAGAAGAGACCACAGCAATCTCCCAGAACAGGAACCAGTCACCATCACAGTAGCAGACATCCAACAGCGGGTCAAGAACATGAAGAGCTGGACAGCACCTGGACCCCAGACATGATCCACACCTACTGGCTAACATATGAACATATGTTACATATGAACACAGCACATATGAACCAGCTGCTAGCAGCAGGCTCCCACCCAGACTGGCTAACACAAGGAAGGACGGTGCTGATCATGAAAGACCCCCACAAGGGAACAGCACCATCCAACTACCAGCCAATAACCTGCCTCCCCACAACATGGAAAGTCCTATCAGGCATCATAGCTGCCAAGCTACAGGACCACATGGGCCAGTATCTGAGCACAGCTCAGAAGGGCATTGGGAACACCACCAGAGGCTCAAAACACCAGTTGCTCATAGACAGAGCAGTCCCCCAAGACTCAAGATCTAGACAGACCAATCTGTGCACAGCCTTGATTGACTACAGGAAAGATTACGACTCAATGCCGCACACATGGATCTGTGAATGTCTGGCGCTATACAAAGTCAACAGGACACTAAGGACCTTCCTCAAGAACTCAATGGGACTGTGGAAGACAACGCTGGAAGTCAACTCAAGACAGCTTGCACAAGTGGCCATCAAGTGTGGCATATACCAAGGTGATGCGCTGTCCCCGCTAATGTTCTGCATTGGCTTGAACCCCCTCAGCCAGATAATCACAAGGACTGGATACGGACACAAGTTCAAGAGTGGAACCACCATCAGCCACCTCCTCTACATGGATGACATCAAGCTGTATGCTAAGAATGAACGAGACATCGACTCGCTAATCCACCTGACACGGATCTACAGTGAGGATACTGGGATGTCATTCGGACTGGAGAAGTGTGGCCGGATGGTAGTAAAGAGAGGAAAGGTAGTTCCACCCCATGAGTCTTGACTACCAGTAGGCCACATAGCAGACATACAGACCAGCTACAAGTACCTTGGCATCCCACAGTCGCATGGGAACCATGATGAGGAGGCAAGGAAGACAGCAACATCCAAGTACCACCAAAGGATAAGACAGGTCCTGAAGAGCCAGCTCAATGGGAAGAACAAGATCCACACCATCAACAGGTACGCCCTGCCAGTCATCAGATACCCTGCCGGTATAGTGAGCTGGCCGAAGGAGGACATGGAGGCTGTCAATGTGAAAGACCCGGAAGCTCCTCACAATGTACGGAGGTTTCCACCCCAAGTCCAACACCCAGAGACTGTACGCCAGCCGGAAAGAAGGCGGGCAGGGTTTGGTGAGTGTCAAAGCCACTGTCCTGGATGAAACCCAGAGCATCCAGGAGTACATCAGTAAGATGGCACCCAAAGATGAGCTGCTGAGAGAATGCCTGAGGCAGCAGCAGCAGACATGGGAGGAAGATCAAGCAGAAGAAGTGCCATGGCAAGACAAGACCCTGCATGGGATGTACCATCGACAGATAATTGAGGTGGCTGACATTGGGAAATCCTACCAGTGGCTGGAAAAGGCTGGACTAAAAGACAGCACTGAGGCACTGATCATAGCAGCACAAGGACTGGCACTGAGCACTAGATCCATTGAAGCAGGGGTCTACCACACTAGACAGGACCCAAGGTGCAGACTGTGCAGAGAGGCCTCAGAGACAGTCCAACACACAGTGGCAGGATGTAAGATGCAGGCAGGAACAGTAGACACTGAACGGCACAACCAAGTAGCTGGCATTGTGTACAGGAACATCTGCACAGTGTATGGGCTAGACCCTCCCAAGACCAGATGGGAGCTCCCACAGAAGGTCGTGGAGAATAACAGGGCTAAGATTCTGTGGGACTTCCAGATCCAGACAGACAGGCAGGTACTGGCCAATCAACCAGACATCGTGGTAATAGACAAGGACCAGAAGACAGCGGTGGTGATAGATGTAGCAGTGCCAAGTGACAGCAACGTCAGGAAGAAGGAGTATGAGAAGCTGGAGAAGTACCAGGGCCTGAAAGAGGAACTAGAGCGGATGTGGAAAGTAAAGGCCAAAGTGGTCCCAGTGGTGGTAGGAGCACTCGGGGCTGTGACTCCTAAGCTGGGAGAGTGGCTCCAACAGATCCCAGGAACAACATCAGAGCTCTCTGTCCAGAAGAGTGCAGTGCTAGGAACAGCTAAGATACTGCGCAGAACCCTCAAACTCCCAGGCCTCTGGTAGAGGACCCGAGGTTGAGGATGACACATACCACCCATAGGGGTGAGAGGGGAATTTTTTATTTTTATCAGCTTACTGCTATTCAGCAGAGACTTTGATTTATGCAACTAAAATCTCCAAGGATTCCATCCTATTGAGCATTACAGCTCCTAACATTAACCAGACTGGCTATGTGACATCACAAGTTAACAAGTGAACACACACCAGCCCAGAACTACAGGGACAGATCCAAACTTTCCCTGTTAATTGTTGCAGCAGGCCAGGGTAGGACTGGACACTGGAAAGGACTACAGGGAAACAGTCTATCCTAGACTTTCAGTAATTCTCTGTATTGCCTGCCAGGCAACATGGAAGAAGAAAAGACCCATTAGCTAAGCCAAGACTAATTTCACTGGTCTTAAGAGAAAGACTACTTTAAAGTGCATAATAGATAGATAAGAACAATTGGAAGGGGCCATTCGATTGAGATGCACTCTTGAGTTTGTAGTGGTAAAGAGTGATGGCAAAGACAAAAAAATCCACATTAAGCCCCGATACATACTTCATTAAGATGAAATAATACCAGCCACCAGTGATAGCTAGGCTATGCAGCAGAAAATAATAGTGAACTTTGCTGAACCTTTTAATATGTTCAGAGAACACCTAATCCATGTGATCACATAACTATACTGCCGTTACTTTTGCCCTCGCTCCACTTGCACTGCATCACTTATGTATTACAGCATGTTTCAAATTAAATTGGGTAGAAAAGAAAATAATTCAATCTCATACTATCAGATACATTCACTTTTCTAAGACGACAGACTAGAACCATTTCTCCTCCAGAATTAAAAAGAAAGGTCTCAGTTTACTCTGCACAGTGCTTATTTATATATGATTAATATACATGCTAAGCAATGGTCTTGCGTGATTATACAAAATCAGAACAGAATATAAAGATGATCAATTGTCAAAGCTGACTGAAGACTCCCCTCACCCCAGCTCAACAGCTCACTCCTATTCCTGTAAAACAAACAAGTAGCCCAGTGGCACTTTTAAAGACTCACAAATTTATTTATTGCATAATCTTTCATGGGAGAAAATCCCACTTCATCAGACGCTATGAAGATGGGGAACTTAACTCCAAGCTCTTAAGAACTTGACTGTAAAGTTCCCCATCTTCATAGCATCTGATGAAGTGGGATTTTCTCCCTCGAAAGCTCATGCAATAAATAAATTTGTGAGTCTTTAAAGTGCCACAGGACTCCTCGTTTGTTTTGCTGAACTAGACCAACATGGCAACTCCTTTGGAACTTCATTCCTGTAAAAGTAACTCAATACACACATATTAGGGTTATCAGACTTAAGCTTTGGTGGATCATAAGAGAGTCTAATGCAGAGCTGAGAATCTCACAACAGTCTGCCAGCAGCCCCACCAGTTTAAACCAGGTACTTCAAATGATTACAGTGTCTAGTTCAATTGTTTTCTCCTTGTATGATTGTGTAATCAGCCAGTCAAACATACCCTTCTTTGTCACACTTTATTTCTAAGCAATAACGTTCATATATTAGATTAGAATGAGCATATATGATTTCAGTGTAACCAGCAATTCATAAATTAGTTGTCATATATGAACAATCATGTATAAACAATCATTATTTCATACCACAAAGTTTTGAGAGGAAGGCAGAATAGGTCTTTTAAAATTTAGTTAATATAGTGTTAAGATTCTATAGTTGAACAAAAAAAAGCAAAGAAATGGAAAAGGTAAGTTTCTCAAAGTGACATTTGAGACACTCACATTGCACATTTTGTATATATTTACATAAATGTCTACTCAAACAGTTTCATTTCCAAATACAATATGGAGGAAGCATGGATTTATTAGCATCGTATGAGAACATTAACTTCTGAATCCATTGACTTTTTGCTTAAATACATAATTTTAATATTATTTTTAACATTTTGTATTTCCTTCACTTTTTAAAAGGAAAATAAGATACATCAAAGGCTCATGCATTCTATCATTTAAGTGATCTGAACCAGACTTTATAGAACACAATTAATTTTGATTAGCTCTGCGACTTAGTTTTCTGAAGTTTAGTTGTAGCCATGTCGGTCTCAGGATTTAAAGAGACCAAATTCCTTTGGTGAGACACACAAAGTTTTAAGCAACACAGATCTTTCTTCCAAAATGGGAAACCTGCACAACACTTTCAAAAGATGTGCCTGGGAGCTTGAATTCATAACTCTGCTAGACACTAAAAATCATAGACTAAACAGACACACTGGATTTATGGTTTATTGACGCATTCTGTAACCTGTTACATTCTCTTTTAGTCCTATGATGGCACAGGTGTCAATGGGCCTCTCTACCTTGAATGGTCTCTTAGAATGACTCTGCTAACTACTTACACTAAACAAACTGTCCCACCTTGCATTTACATTTGATATTTGGCATATATCTACACTGCAAATAAAAACATGCAGCTGGCCTATGTCATCTGACTCCAGTTCTTGGGGCTCAGATTGTGGGGCTACTTTACTACAGTGTAGATTTCAGGGTTTGGACTGCAGCCTGGGCTCTGGGACCCTCCCACCAGAACCCCCAGCCTGAGCCCAGAAGCCTACCCAGCAATTTAACAGCTACTTAGCCCAAGTCAGCTGGCATGAGCCAGCCACAGATGTCCAACTGCTGTGCAGACACATTCTTGGAGTACCTCACCCCATCCCACATTTGAAGAACAGCTCTGCATGGCTCGAAAGCGAGTCAGTCTCTCTCCTTCTCTCTCACCAAAAGAAGGTGGTCCAATAAAACATTATCTAACCCACCTTGTCTCTCTAGTAACTCAGATGCAAAAGTGGTAAATTTGAATCTATTTTCTATTAATTTGGCTATCAAGACATTTTTCTCCAAGGGTGGCCTAATGGGGCAACAACAGATCTGGATAAGGAATAACTATAATTATAGGACCTAAGGATATATCTACAGTGTTTTAAAACTAGCAGCAGCAGCAGCAGCAGCAGCAGCAAGTCGGAGCTCAAGTCCAAATGTCCACATGACTATCTTTAGTACCACAGCATGAGCCTGGGCCTGGGCACTTGGACTTGCTGTCATGGCTTGCAAAATGTGATGCAGATATACCCTAATTTAAACTCCTACACATCAAGCTACATCCTTTGAATCAGTGAGATGGCTGCACTCTGCCATTTGGAAATTGTTTGGATGGGTCAAGCTGGGAAAGAGAACCCTGGGAGGTAACAAAGAGGGCTCTCTTCATAAGATATAAAATCTTGGCAGATGCTAACAGGACTTACTCAGCAATGCTTTTTTCAAATCAGAACTTTTTCATATTGACTTGACTCTTATACTCTGTCAACTAACAATAATTCACTAACCAGTTTTGAGATTTTTCCCTCCTGTTTTCCAAATGAAGTCACCTCTTAGATGAAACTACACATGGAAAATTTCAATCAAAAGCAGAACTTTTCATGTTATGAGCATGTGATAACACACATTTAAGCCTTTATAAATGCTTTCATTTTAATTGCTATTGATAATGCAACACACACACACACACACACACACACACACACACACACACACACACACACACCCCTCGCAGTACGATTATGTCATGAAATTTTTTTCATTTTACATGCAGATCGTGATCTCTTTACTTTTTCTGATTTATCCAAGTATCAATTGAGAATTTAATTTTTCACTATTTTCAATTTAAAAATTGCCTCTAATATATTCCTTACAGCGACATTCCTAATCCATGTGATTATGTTAATTTGAAACAAGAGTTCAAGAGAGGCACAGTTTATAAAAATTTAGGTCTGTAGAACAACAAGGTCATCTTTTTTTCCCATCACCACAAGCAATTATTACATTTTCTTAGACTTTTACTCTGTTGCTAGAGAACATCTAGAGTCCTGAAAGGGTCCCTCTTTAGAGGGAGAACTAGGATGAGCAAAAAGAATAATGATGAAAACTTAGTGAACACCAGCACCAAAGTGCAAAGTTACCATTTTCAGTTTCATTTGTAATGCAAAAAACATCCCCCATCAAACCTATTGAAGTAGTAGTTCAGCCACCAAGAAGTTTCAGTCTTTCCATTAGTATCAAACTCTTTAGTGCATCATGAACACCCACGAGTTTGGTAATGTGTATTTCTTTATTGAGACAATGAAACAAGGCCATTAAATTCATTACATTCAAGTCTAACAGCATGAACCAAAACAGTTTTCAATAAGAGGGCCCACACTATATCTGTTACACCCATTAGAAAAGTCTATTCAACTCTTTGTTTGACATTCCCTACATTAATCTCAGATCCCCTATGAATTTTCAAAGTCACTCCATCCCAGCTATCTGTAATATGTAACTAAAACATGGCCCTTACAAAGTTCCTCCCATCACATCCTTCCAGGACTTTTCATCTTTAAAAGTGTGTCACAAACAACATACCATTTCTGAGTATATTACACATAAACATCTACACACATTTTTACAGTAGTGTGAATATTTCTGAATTACTAGGCTGAAAACTGTGCTGCATAATGCGATAAAACTGTGTATATTAAGTAACAGCACTAACTTTCACAAAATGGATTAAAGCTTCCAAGGTTGTTCTTTTGTAAGATCAACCAACCAGCTCCCATTTTTTGACACCTGAGACTCAGAATCATAAGGTTTGCTATTCTTACAAACAACAAAGAGTGGTTGCCTATGGGATTACAGCATGACAAAAGTGTAGCTGACTCATGGGATCAATTATAAAGCACCAGTACTTATGGCTTTTGTACACTCTAAATTATTCTGTATTTTCACCAGTGATTTTACATTTAAGCCGTTAATGGGATGGCCATATTATACATATTACCCAACTACTTACAAATGCATCCTCCCATGCTTGAAAACAATCATATTTTTGCACCACACACTAGTGAAATAGCTCAGTCCACCACCTTCTATTGTAGGTCACTCACTATACACCTGATGTATGTTTTTTTAAACTTACAAAACACACAACTGAAAAGTTTAAATAGAATGTGTATAGCCTGTTGACCAAGACAGTTGTCTTAACATTTTAGTTTAAAACTGAACAGCGTAAAAAATCAAGTGATTTATGTTTTTTCCTAAACTGAATTGTTACTATGAAATAAGCATTTAATAAAAAAAATTAAATATTGTCACAGGTGCAACTTTTTTGCTCCAAATACCACCATTAAAACTGCAATCATTAAAGCAGATCAACAATAAAAGCAGCTGCTCCAATTTAAAAGCAGTTAACTGTGACAGGTTATTGATAGAACAAACAGAATTTACAATACTTACTGAATGTTTCTCCTGCTGGCCCATAATTCCATGGTTAGCTGGGATTGCTAGTGGTTTCATAACGAAGAAACATATGCTGAACTGAATTTACACATCATGTACCAATTTCTCATGGATGGAAAGTCATCCTCTACAGCATTACATTACAAAAAGAAGAGGAGGGGGGAGGAACCGAGCTGGAGCTTAAAGTGTCAGTACCGCTAAGCTCGAAAAAACCTCTCACACTTGTAATACAGAAAAGCAATCCAAACAACAGCGTTTGTCTCCATTTTTGTAATACTGAAAGTCTCAACATGTCAGGATGTAGGGAGTCTGATGAAGCCCTAAACATACAGCATTCTTCCAATTGAACAAGCCCATTCCCTGAGACTGAAGAATGGGAGGGGAAAAAAAGCGGGGGGGGGGAGGGAAAATAAAGCTAAAATGGCTGACTGCACAGAGACTCCCTCAAAAAGGCTTAATACAGTATTATATTAGGTTGTCGGAACCAGGCTCCAGCATTCAGTGAGGCATTGTTAATACTCCTGCTTCATTTCCAATCTCTCTCTCTCTCTCTCTCTCACACACACACACACACACACACACACACACACACCCTTATACAACATACCCCCCAAAAAATCAGGGCAGAGCATGTGAATAGGGACCTCCTCCCTGGCTGCTAATGATGCTGACAGAGTGGTGACCAGTGATCTCTGTTCCACTCAACTAACCAAGTTTGCACAATTAATCTTAGCAGCATGACATTGATGGACATTTAATTTCATGATGTGTGACCCTCACGCTCAAGGCAAGCATGTCTACTACCAAGAGTCAGTAACAGAAATACAACACAGTTACACACACAAAAACCTAAAGAATCATGAGTCTGAATGTAATACGCCAATATAATTACGTTATTGTGCTTACTTTGGAAGACCATGGCTGCAGGCAGTTGGCATAGCAACGCACAAGGAAAGCCATTTCCTGGGTAGAAAGAATGCTTCCTTTTCTAAATAAAAAATTCCTCTTAGGATACAAACGGCATTGCTGCTTCCTGCAGAAAGCAAAGACACTGTAGTCTGTCTCTTAACCTGCACAGACAGGCACTCTCGATGCAGTTCTAGTGATGTAAGTGGATTTCTCTCTCCCTCCCTCTCCCTCTATACACCGAAATATTTGACTCAAATGGAAGACACATTCCTTGAGGCTCGCCCCCTCAGATACTTAAACCATTTCACTGATTAAGGTAGAGATGGACAATTCAGATAAAGTAACAAGCTCTTGCCTGTATTATATCAGCTTCTGTAGGTCAAGTAAGTCTCAGAGGGAAGGAATCCACTGAGTGCTGGCTCCAAAGTGTATAACTGAAGACAGGGTGGGAATAAGGATGAAGACTTACTTCAATAAGCTCTAGACTAAATATGATTTTTCACCTAGTTAAAGAAATGTGTTAGACAACACCCCCTCCAAACTTAACATTGCTGCAAAGCTGTAAAACATCTCTGTCAAGTATTTATGAAGAGCACACTTGACAAGCTTTCATGGATTTTGAACAGACAAGACACTACTGATATTGCAGATATTTATGAATAGGTATAGGTAAAGTCCTGAATTTTCACAAATGCCAATCAGTCTTTACGAAAACAGATTAGCCATTAAAACAATGGTGTGTACAACACAGGAAATATAAAAAGACTGATTTTGGCAGTTTCAATAATGGGAAATATATTTTAAAAGCAGTTAACCAGGTCACTCCCATAGACAACACATTACTTCCAGTTTTATATTTGCAGTATCATGCTATAAAGAAGCTATAATGCCACAAAGAACATGCTCAAGCAATAAAATAAATGTCAGCATGTACAATACAAATATTTTTGGGTGGAGGGAGGTGTCACAAACTGATGACAATGGAGACCAAGTCACTGCCAACAAATAGAACCTGCTGCTCAGCCATCCACCTGTCATTTTGATACAATTTGCTCTATTCTACTCATTTAGAGCAGGCTCCTTAAGAGACCACCATTACTAAACAAAATTTCAAACTTTTTTGCTGCTGCTCGTTTAAAATAAATAAATAAATAGTCAATGAAGCTAAAAGCTATCAAACATGCATAAACACACGAAAGATGAACCCTGAAAATATCAACATGTATTCTGCAGCTGTCTCCACCAAAATAACTCACTCTATGCTAATTAGTTTCATTTGTGACACAGCAGCGACTTTCCGTACTGACAGTGACTGTTAGGAAATGAGGTTTCGCATGTAGTGAAAATTAAGTTTTAATAAAGAAGGATTCTGAGGGGACTAAGAGCCACAGTCTATTTTTATTAAATTATTTTAGGAAAAAATTATTTAATGTCTGGCTGTTTTTAAAGGGAATATATTTACCCATACGGACTTGTTTAATATAGCATGTGTTTCCTTGATTTTCTAGAACATGCTAAAAGCAGTTCCTTTAAAGCTGAATTATGTAAGTTATTCCTGATACAGCTCTATTTTATAAACAAATTTCTGCAAAAGAAAAAAGCATGAACATTTAGAGTACTTTATTAATTATGCCAACATTCTTCTATAACTGACTCAGAATTTTAAAATATTAAATTTAAGTTTCACTCTTGCAAATATTTTAGTGCTGAGCAGGGGTTCAAGTAAGTGGGAACACACCAGAACACAGTTCCAGGGCCCCCTATTTCAAGGTGGCAGCTTTCCAGGGCCCCTAATAATAGAGGAACGCACAGAAATGCTGCGTTCTACCCACACACACACACACACACACACACACACCAAAAATAGCACAAGCAGCTGGAACACAGCGTTCCAGTGGCTCCACCTTAAACCCTGTTTCACCTTAAGCCCAGCCAGCAGAGAGCTGTGGCAAGCTGGGTATTTGGGAATCTCCCCCCTGCAGGGCAGAGCAGCTTGTGACCAGAAGCTTCCAGCCAGCCAGGCAGCCTGCAAAGGCGGGGGGGGGGGGGGCTGCTGGGTTTTGTGTGTCTGGGTGGATGGGTATTGGGGGGGCCCACCATGTGCCAGAGGGTTCCATGGCCCACCGGATTATACTTTAACCCTTGGTGCTGAGCATGTGCATTCATAAATGAAGTTCTGTTGACTCGTACTGTAAAGTATCCAATTAATGAAATTTACAAATGCAAACCAAAAATATTACATTCTGTCAAAGTACTTAAACACTTATAATTTGGTTTAACAGCCTTGTGGCCAATGACCTGCACTCACTTGAATTCGGTGTTTCAACTCTTGGCTACTACATGATGAGAGCTCTGCAAAACTTTTCATGCCTAGGTGGGGAAGGACTGCACCAATCTCCCTAGCTCATTATATGCAAGTTGTACTAGTACATGGAGCTTTACCATCTGATTTAAGAGTAAAACTGACAGACATCAAAACGAGTCCTGCCTATCAAACTGTGGTAGAAGACAGGAGAGAAACAGGAAAATATGAAATGCCCAAGAAAGTTGGAAAGGCGGGAGAAAGGCAGGGATTCTTAGACAAACACCTCCTCCACCTTAATTACTGAAAACTACCTTGTCACCAAAAGCAAGTCTCCACTCATATGAGAAATGAAACACCGACATTATATACCAAGAAAGTAAGAACAGCCTAGCCAAACTGATCCTTAGTTACTGAATATTTCAGTAACTAAACAATACCATGAATCACAAACCTGATAAAATGAGTGTTCCTTGAATTTGACAAAAACTATGCCACCACCCTTAAGCATCAAGTACAAGATACAGTAAACAACTGTAACTTTAAGAAAACAGACAAGGAGTCCTGTGGCACTTCATGGCTAACAAATTTATTTACTGCATGAGCTTCTGTAGGAGAAAATCCCACTTCGTCAGTGGCTTCGAAAATGGAGGAACTTACATTTATACACCCCTGCGTGCATTCACTTCCTCCTATTCTGTAAGTTCCCCCATCCTTGAAGTATCTTACGAAGTGGGATTTTCTCCCACAAAAGCTCATGCAATAAATAAATTTGTTAGTCTAACTGCCAGAGGACTCCTTGTTTGTTTTACTGAACTAATCTAACACAGCTGCTCCTTTGGAACTAAAAAAACAGTTGTTTACTATCATTAATGGTCACTTTGTTGCTTAACAACATGTACAAAACACCAGATATTAAGTCTCTTGGTTTTTTTTTTTTTTTGTCTTATAAGTTTTAAAGCCTACTTCAGATAAAATTAGAATTCATTAAAAGACCTCTAAAAAGTTCCCATATCATTTAAAGTACCCTAACTTAGATAATTATGAAGACTGAAGCAAAACAACTTTGCTTTAATCATAATATTCAAATGATGAATACAGATGAAAGGGAACCAAAAGAAATGTTCAAGTCCAGTTTAGCTTTCAATGCCTTGCTGTCTTATAAAGGAGTTATCAGTTTTTTAATCATTCAGCAAGTTTTCTGTAAGGAGGACTAGAGTTTATAGTCCTTTACAAAAAACGTGTTCTGCAGACAGATTTGAAAGAGATGAGCGTAAAGAATGACAAACCAGGTCAGGGACAAAATTCAACCAAGATCTGCATGGAACGAAAAGGAGAACTGTTAGGTAGGAGATAATACTAGACACACTAAATTTGCTGATTCCATAATAGAATATTCCTTTAAAAAGACCATTTTTTATTCTTTTGGCCCATTTTGAAAACCTGCAGAACCCCAGCAGCAAAAGCAGTTCATCATCTTAAATTAATGAATGGAAAGTTTTCCTCATTTTCTTTAATATAGTGAAAGGCAAAGAACAAGTCTAAAACTTGTTAAAAAAAAATCAGTATTGCTGCACACTAATTTCCTAGTATCCAAGAAAATATTTTAAAATACTTCTAAAATCATTCATAACCTATGATGTGGCTAATAGAAATAAAAAGAAGCAGTGGAAAAAAGAAATTTGCTTAGAATGCTTCAATAAGAATTTAGTTTAAATGTCCCACATACGACACAAGGCCTTTCCTTTAACCTGTTGAAGTAGACTTAGTTCCTTAAACTTAAATCACAGGGTCACATGATCTCATCTCAGCCAACTGAATTATATTTGGGAACCAATGTTTTATTAAAATAATCCAGACATACAAATTCACATAAACACTTGTATGACTACTTAAAATTTACCCACAACTTTTCTCTAAGCACTCAGAACACTAGACTGAGTAAATAAAACTACTGATCAAATTCACTATGCAGTGTTCCTTTTGTTAAAATGCTATTACTACAACCAAAACATAAAAGATTAAACATGATAAACATCACCACTTCAACCTTTAAAAACAGACTGGCAGTGGCACTGTTAAATTAACAAAGCTCATTCCAATCAATTAATATCCTGGCAACACCAAAGCTACAGCTACTCCATTGTAATGTCTGCTATTTTGATAACCCATTTACTCATGTTACAGAACATCTGAACAAATGCCCTTCTGTTGAGCTATTACTGCAGATGAATCTATAATCCGGATCTTTGCTATAATGACAAGACCAGAGCACAGTCAGACTGGTGCCTTAGATGGGCTTGATGCACTGTGGTTTGCCAATCTGCCCTTTGATTACAGACTGATTTGTCACCTTGTGCACAGCTCAGTTTTTTAGAGGAGAAAACACTCTCCTCTTTGCATGTCATAGCCCTCAAAACATCAGCAAGATGCAAAATGTACTGAAGTATTCTATAACCATCATGAAGTCTTCATTTCTGACAGCCAACTACTGTTTTAGAACAGAAATATGAAGCGATCGTGGAACTGCTGGTCTCACTAGCGTAATGAGGGTTAGCGTTCCATTTTCGGGCTTCATGGTTCAGCTGAAAAACCCTATTTTAGATAAAAGTTTGCCACAAAGACTCAATGCAAAAACACTTTTGACTATAGCATCACTACAAATACAAAATAAGTGAGCATTTACCCTACACAAGTCACCTTTTCTCCATTCACTGTTTTGCACTCCTGTTAATCATATCATGGGTCCAATGGTACAATTTTAATTTGAAAGATTACCTAAAAAATATGCCATTAATATTTCATATATATTCTATGTTGTTTGCTCATTTGTGACCATTTCAACTATTCTCATTTTAATTTTATATACATTTTCACCATCTACATAAATCTAAATGTGGTTTAATGTTATATTGGCATGATTGGTTTTAAAGTAAAGATAAATGTCATTTATTACCATTAAACTCTAAAAATTCAACATTTAAATACAATTCTGGACTTTATATTACTGGCCATAAAAACACAATGATTAGTGTTTTAAAAATAATTTTCCCTTCAAACATTTTCTCACAATAATCCCTCTGGAAAAGCAAACGAAACAAGGAACAAAAAAGGGAAAAAAACCAAACAAACAAGTAGTCTAGTGGCATTTTTAAAGACCAACAAATTTATTTATCACTCATCAAATAACTAAATTTGTTTGTCTTTAAAAGAGCCACTAGACTCATTTGTTTTGCTGAACTAGACTGACATGGCTTCCCCTTTGGAATCCAAAAAAGAAATTGCTCTTGTAATATATTTTCCTACTGTTATAGAAACAGATTGCATCTTTATACTAGCACTTTTTAAAAAAGTATACAACAATAGTAGACTTTAAATCCTAGGATTAGTCCACCTTGAGGGAATTCTAGAATACTGCTAATTTAAGATGAGCAGGACTATGATTGGCATTCATAACAGAATCAGTCCTTGACGAGTTCACTCTGTCATGGATGGCCACTTCCTGGATGCCAGTTATTACTGTGAATGGACAGCTTTCTTGCTTTAACTATCTCCTTTCCATATTCAGATAGATAACTGAAGTCTCATTGAGTCTCTATGGCTATGAGGTAGTCCCACTATCGAAGCAGGTTCTCGCACACTTCAAGAAAGTATTAAACTGATTGGAAAACATGGAGTTCAATGACAGACTAGAGCCACTAAAATTACTGCGTCTTTTCCTGCTTTGTAAACTGTTGGGAAAAAAAGCAAAAAGTGTGGGAGGAAGACAGGGTGTGAAAGGCATACATGACCGTCTGAGGTCAAGATTGATAGAGGGCATTATAAGATTAGAGACCCTTGATTCTTCTGCCCTGAAAAGAGCTTGGCACTCCTCTTTTGTAGTTTTCTCTTATTATACTCACTTCCCTGCCTTCATTGTATTCCGTCTTCATTATATTCAGCTGTAATGCAAGAAACACACAGGCCTGTATTCTTTTAAGTATGTCCAGTGGTGGTGGTGGGCCTCAGAACCCTCATAATTGGGTGGGCCCCCCCTTCCCACACACCAGCTCCTGCCCCCCAAACACCTTCCCCCTACCCCAGCTCCTGTCCCTACCCCAGCTACTTCCCCCGTTATCCATTCTCCTGTCCCCAACATCCACCCCAGCCCCCAATACTCGTTCCCAGTCTCAAAATCCACCCTCTGCCCCCAACACCCTCCCCCAGCTCAGGCACCCCAATGCCCCACCCAGCACAAGCCAGGCACCCTAGCACTCACGGGCGGCGCACTGGGCCGGGAAACTGTACAGCCTACGCATGCATAGGGGAACCTGCCCCTTCCCTGCCTATTCCAGAATGCAGGAGAATGCCATTCGGGGGTCTGCTATTTTTAGGGGCTCAGCGTTCGGGCCCCTAAAAATAAAAAATGGTGCTGGAATAGTGCGTTCTGGGACCTGCTATTTTTCAGTGGTGGGCTCCAAAACACAGTGTTCCAGCACCATTTTCTATGGGGGGGGGAATAAAAATAGTAGGCCCCGGAATGGAGTTCCAGGCCATTCCAGCCCACTTTAACGCCTGGTTATGTCTACACTAGCCAATTAGCTAAAAAAGTTAGTTCTAACTAGGATACGTGGCTATTTCAAACTAAAAAGCCATGGTTAGTCTGAACTAGCCTGAGGTTAGTTCAGACTAACCTTGGGCTTTTTCAGTGTCGACTAGCAAGTCCAAACTAAAAAAGCAGATGTGGACATAGCCTTAGACATCAGCTTCAATAAGTTAGCATAAGGCTTGAAGTCTATGAACTTTGAACAGATGAACAGGCAAACGGAATCCCCAAATATTGTGGAGCCAAAAATAGCGTTTAAGGGAAATTTCTGACCACAGGAACAAAAGTGTAATCAAAAGAGCACCATGGCAAAAAAATGACATACATAATAGGTACATGGGTTAGGTATACCTGCAAATACCTAACAAGAGGGTCATTGCAATGAATTACCATTTATGATAATAAGTTGGGATCACTGACAGACTAACCTGTAGGAGAAGGACACTCCAACATGATAAGGTGAGGAAATACAAGTAAGGGGAAAAAGCCTTACTGATATGCATCATCGTGCTGTCAGCATATCATACTGTAAGCATATCATATTGTAAGAGTTGCATCCCTCCTAGGAAGCAGAAAGAGAACGAGATGCAGGTCTTAGGAAGTGGCAGAATGATGTTCACTGGTGAGAAGGAAAAGGCAATTGTGCTGAGGAAAATGATGGGTAACATTTTAGATTGTTCTGCAAAAGATGGTGAGAGTACATGGAAATGCAGATACATGTTCTGTAGTCTCTCCATCTACATTATCGGCTTGGAGTGTTTGTGACTGTGCTAAACTATTAAAAATATAGAAGAGTTCCTCTAGTATACGTGTTGCAGCTGAACATAATGGGGCTCCTAACTATATAATAATTTGAATAATACTGGGTCTGATCTTGGGACAAAAACCAGTCAACCAACACGTGGTAACTGGGAATTCTTAAGTAACCAATACTATGAACACGTCACCTATAGATCAGACTACACTTTGTTTGGGTGGAAAGATAAGGTTAACTAATAGAGATCCAAATCTTCGCAGAAGTTTGAAAACAGGTGTGATAAATGTAGGCCTCTCCCACTTGTCCCCCCACCCATGCATGCAGCCTGTTGCTCTCCCCCTCCCCTCCTGGGGCCCCTGCCTGGATTCTAGGGTCCTGGCCCCCAACCAGTGGTCTGTGGGCAGGCTGGCACTGGGGGGTGTCCTGGGGTCAGGGACCAGCCTCTGTACCAGTCCCAGCCCCAGTTCAACTAGTTGGCCCCCAGGAGCAGCAGGGCTGACTGGAGCACAATGCAGCTTCCTGTGCAGCCCAAAAGGCCACACCAGAGGCTGTACTGCATGCCAGGTGGTCCTGACCTGAGAGCAGAGTGACCAGGGGCACTGGCCTGCCCCACCCCCGGGGAAGGATCAGGCAACCCAGGAGCAGGGTAGAGTGCAGAGCCCAGCCTCTGGCCCAGAGAAGCCCTTCCTCCCAGCACCAGCAGGGTGGAGGGTCCCCACAGGACCATGTAGTAATCTGCACCTGGGAACAGAACACCCATTCCATGGGGTCCACATTTTGGCTTTCATCTATCTGCGAAAGAATTGAGTTCTCCAGTGATGTGGAAGTGCCCAAATATATTTTAGGTTCTTCTTTACCCTATACATAAGAATCTCCTTGTTAAGACTAGGAATGGCTGTGTACCTCTCCTTGCTTCTTCCTATGTACCAGAGACATCATGTTGCTTGTTGTCCTGGGGATATAGTGGTAGAATATTACTTGAAATCCAGGTGGACTGCCTTGACCCCTAGCCAATTTATGCTCTTCAATGCCTCCTGGAACCACAGTTCTGGTGTCATTTTTCAGACCAGGTGGCATCCTTTATGACTGTGAGCCTGATGGTTTTGATAGAGGTCAGACTTGAACTTTTCCATTTAAGACCACCAAGACGGTGAGGAAATAGCCTCCTGGACTACCAAAACATTTCTTCAGAATTAGATGGAAAAAGCAAAGTGCATTTCTCATACCTGGTCTTTCTTAGAGAATGGTTCTCTCATCTCAAATTTTAGTAAATGGGATATCATTTTGAACATGTATATGCCTAGTTTGGGTTTTGGATAAGAAGAGAGGCTATCTGAAACACGTTTTACATACTTTATCACAAATATTTCCATCACCCATACCACACGTCTAGCTGTCTAGGGTTTGTTTGCTTGCTTGCTTTTGGGGGCCCTTTTCTGGTCAATGTGTCTCAGTTTGACTAATTTTAATCTATTTTTTAATTCTGATATGCCAAAGCCCAAAGTTCTCAATATTTAACGAGTCATTTATTTATCTGAGGCCTCTGTAATACTTGTGTAACTACTCTACAATTACCCTGTGTTGACGCAGGTTTGAAAAAAAAAAATCACAATTATTTTTGGTTCCAAGTCTGACAAAAGACAAAAAGAAACAAAGAATCTAGATCTTTATAAACAATCAGCTGAGCTGTCAGTTTACAATGAAGTCTCATTTTGTTTCTAAAATGGTTCAACAGGTCAATGATATTAAGCACGACTGCATTAAACATTACTGTAATAATTTTTGTACAAAAATGTCTTGGGATGTACCACTAGGAACCAATAACTCACTGATCATTAATATTCTTGTATAATGTATGTACGCATGTACATTGAGTTATGAATATGTGTTAGAATTGTGACTAAATTGTGTTTAAACCAAACATAACAGGAGAAATTGGTGAACAGATGTGTCTTGGCTATTTGATTCTCTCATCAGCCTGGTCACCAAGCATAGACAATGAAGGTCCATTTTTTACATATTAGGAAAAGTGTATTTGGATCACCTTGCTGACAGTAACCAAGACTGCTGGAAGCCAGAGTGCGGGTCTAGACTGGTGAGGTCCAAGTTCCTGAAGCAAGGTTGTCTAGCACACAGACACTTCAAAATGTGATCAGCATGCCTATAGGCTGCTGATGAGTCTACTAGGTAAGAAGCTTTAGCAGAAAAACCTTGTAAGGTATCCACAGTCACAGGAAAAGTGGTGACAATCCCTCAATGGTCTGGTTTGTCCTCTGAGCAAGATCAGTGAATTCAATTATCAGTAACAAAATATAGTGATGCTTCATTAAACATTTTAAACTTATTTAAAAGAATACTACAACACTTTGCAAAAACCTATCACTTATCAGTTGGGGGGAACCAAGTAAAATCATAACCCTTCCAAATGTGGACATTGTGATTGGCTGCACTTAATTCTATACTATTTTGCTTTCTGTTTATTATGACTGTGGCTATTGATATGTTAACTTTTGAGTAACTTCCCTCTGCTATCATGGGTTGTTTCCAGATCTTTCAAAAATCACTAGGTAAGTTGGTGATGTGAAAAAACAGTGAGAAACAACAAAAATGACAAATTTAAATTGGCATTTTATCAAATTATTTTTAGTCCAATATATCCTGGTTTTCATATCTCAAACTTTATTCACTGATGAAGAAAGCACTGTTGGTTGTGTCCATTTGGTGACAAGAAGCACTAAAATTTTATTGAATCCATCTGAAAGTAGATGGAATCAAGATAATTTCTAGATGAACAAAAAACAACCCATGAACATAAGTTACTCATATATACTACAATTAGTTTATATCTGATACCTAAATGACCAGAGATAAGGATTAAAATGAGTCTTAAAAATTCATAAGAATTATTTTAATTTTGTGTACTGTAATTACAAAATATACACATGGATGAAGTTTACCAACTTCATACATGTCAAACTCAGTCACCATTGATAACAAAGCCTGCAATGCATTTATAGAACTTCCCTTTACAAAAAAAGTTCTAAGTAATTGAAAACGTAGACCATGCACATTGCACTATTACATTTTCATTTGTTTTTCAATCTCAACATTTTCATAAGCAGCTTTTTTTTATGCTAACACAATTTTCTGTATTGAAAGCTATATGTAGGTTGAAGGTCCTCCCACCCAAAAAGAGACATTAAGTAGAATTTTAAAATGTGTAAGTCTTATTTACAAAACTAACTTAAGCACTCAATTTTACTTTTCATCTTTATTAACGGATAGATAACTCAAATGATTTAACTGACTTTTGTTCACATTTACACTACATATTAACGGATAGATAACTCAAATGATTTAACTGACTTTTGTTCACATTTACACTACACCTGTCAACATGGTGACCTTCTACCCAAAATTTTAACAAGACCAGACCCTTTAGAAACAAAGATTTATAATGGAATGTGCATCTCTGGTTCACAGCAGATGTGATGTCACTCAGCCAGAGGAAGCAGGATGTCTGCAACTCAGAGTCATTAGGATCTCAAGTAGCTAAGCACTTTAAAATTCAGTTAAAATACAATTCTAATTATATGTTTAAACAGCTGTATTTCCTCTTGTGGAATCTAACAAATGAGTGTTTTCAAACACCTGCAATTCACTCTTAAATACCACTTCAAATCAAGTTTCTAAATAAAAAGAGATGCAACTATACCCCACTAAAATTAATCTGATGACTCAAAGTACAATAGAACCTTACCAATGTGAAATGATCCTGCTATCAACAACCTTAAGGATTCATCCGGACAAAAAAACTTAGACAACCTCTTTTATATTACTTCAAAATCACATGAGCACTGGATAACTGGCACAAAAGCAGTTGATTACAAGGATTTCCCTGTGTTTCATTTTTGATAAAGCTTTTTATTTTAAAAAAATTCCTTCAGAATAAAAAAACAAATGCAGAAACACAACGGTACATATGAAATACAGAACATATTTAGCCAACGTCCAAAGAATACCCTTGTGACTGTGGGCTACACAGCATTAAACTGGGAGCTGGAGTTCCAGGTTCAGATTGTGGCTCAGGCAGTAATCTATTCCATGATCTCAGGCTAGTCACATCACTTCTCAGTGCCTCTGTTTCAACTTCTGCTTTTTGTATGTCTTGCCAGTTTAGACTAGTGGTTCTCAACCACTGTGTCAGGACACATTACACAACAGTAAGTGTGCCATGGTGAGCTGAGATGGCGGCTAGATTTGGCCAGGGGACAGGGAGTGAGTGGGCTAGTGCATCCCATAGGGTCATGAGACACTGCCAAGTGTGTTGCAACCCACTGGTTAGATTGTGAATTCTTCGGGGACCATCTTACTATGTGTTTGCACAGCACCAAACAAATGGGATCCCTATCATAGTTGAGCTTCTTAGGTACTGCTGATAACTATTAAGTATGCTTATTGTAGTTAGATCATTCTCATTTGCCTCTGAAGTATGTGTCAATTGTAAGAGCTGCAAGGAGCTACTGTTCCCAAACATTGTTCAACCTTTAAAACTTCAGCATGAAGTATATCTGGGCATGAGCTGCTGTAGTCAGGGGTGTAGAAATGCTTAGGTTGAAGGAAGAATTTTTCATTAATCTAGCTATAACAGTTTGGGAAAATGGATTAACTACAGAGATGGAAAACTCCTTCCATTGATGGAGGAAGTGACTGCGCCAGGACGTCACAGTGACCACTGCAGCAATGTCTTTCCATAGTGTGGATTTGCCCTAAGTCTTTGTAGTAGGTGACAGAGCAATAGGTTTCCTAATACTTTATTCTGAAATGTGATCATTTGCAGGTTTTAATTATATACTTATTTAAGATTTCTAAATGCTTAAGCAAACACTTTATAAGGGCTTTGAACTATCCTTTTAAGTAAATTCTTTTGCAAAAAGACAATTTTAAACGATTTTTTAAATAATTTTTTTAAAATCATTTGAAAGCCTTTTTAGCATTGCCACACTTGTTAACAGCCCTTAAGAGAAAAACAAGTATTGAAAAGACCTGGACAATGATTATTAACTTCTATTTATCTAAGTAGTGTTGACATCCTAACAAAGTCTGCATGTTTTAACGAGAGATCCATGCAAGCAACATACAAGACACATACCAATACCTATGTAATGCATTATTGTTTTACCCTGTATAACCTTAACCTGAAGGCAAACGTTCTATAAAAGTTGTTCAAAAAAGAGAATAACGCAATTAAAAATTTTAAATCTTTCTTTGTCTAAAGATAAATAGCAGGAATTCTAGCTGTTTTGTCATTAGGAATGATCAGCTTAGGAAAACAGTTATACTTGAGAACTTGATTTTTCTACTGAAAGAGCAAGCATACATTATAGTTTTAAAGCTAAACCTAAACATTTCAAGTTATACCAATAACCCTATGTCAGCAAGACAAAAATATACATTTCAGTAGTAAAAAAGAAATCCACCTCATAAGCCAATGATGATAAAAAAGGTCTCTCTATGTTGGTAAATCTCTATTTTTCTTGATAAAGTTGTTACATGTTTACAAACAGAACATTGTCAATTTTCACAAATTGAAAGCAAAACCCAAATTGGCAGTAATATTAGTGACATCTAAATTGCTTGAAATACTGCATGACTTCATACACAGCACTCTACTCTGAATTTCCAAATGCATCCAAAAGATGGATCCAATTATGACATCAGTAAAACCTCCTTTCTAAGGGAAACGAAGAACTGCAAATCCCTATGGATGCATGAGTTCTGCAGCAGGGATGATGTAATATACAAAAATAGATACCCTCAGACAGAAGCTGAAACTTGAGTAAACAGCACACGCTGCATACAATTCTGAATTGCTTTGCATTAATTTGCAGTTGCATGCTGTTAATGGGAAGAAAACACTTTTTTAATGCACTAATTTCTAACTTGCAGTACCTGTATATTCCCCCACCTATATATTCTATAGATTAAAATGATTGACTACAACCCTCCTGATTAAAAAACACAAATGCCTTAAAATAGTAAAAAAGCCAAAAGTACATGCTGTCACCTAAATTCTGAGGCAAACATATCATGATTTCTTGGGGGGGGAAAAAATCACAGTACTATATGTATGTACGTATATTCACCTACTGTTTTTTGACATCTCCACAGAGGATCATTGTATTGCAATTTCTGGAAAAAGCCAGGTGAGTTAAAGCTACTGTACTAGTAACAGAAATCCTTTGCTTTCTGAGGGAATGGCATCACAACTCTGAATTTCCTCATTTTTGTAAGTTTGCTCATTCTTAAAAATTATATGTACTTCATACATGCATATGTATGTGTAAGTGTGTATATATAGTATTTGGTTATGTATAGTAGAGTAAACTGAATATATTTTATGTTAATCTCTGCATTTGGGATGTAATCACCATGAAATGTCATAAAAAGCTAGAAAAACAGAAAAATGTTTTGAAATTAAACACCGATTTAAAAAAAAAAAACAACAAAAAAAAAACCTATTACACATAAACAGTCTTCCTTCTAAAAAACCCCAAAGGCTCTACAGCATTAAGGACCAACTCTCACTCTTCAGCAAATAGACATAACCTTTAAATCATTTCATATTTTTAAATTACAAATGTTATAGATGTTATATAGGCATTTACACACACGACTATATATAATATGTCTGTGGCACTTAAAAGACTAATAGATTTTTTATTGCATGAGCTTTGATGGGAGAATATCCCACTTCGTCAGACGCTTTGAAGAGGGAGAACTTACAGAATTGGATGAAAATAAATGCAGGAGAGTGTAAGACAAAGGATCAGATCACACTGGTCCTCCTTGGTCAACAGTCTGTTCAAGATAACCAATATCAATGGTGTGGCCCTGCTTCATTCTGTGGTATACTGAAAACTGTATTAAAATTGTAAACTATCACTTTACATTTCTCAGGGGTTTTCCTGGCCTTGCTTGTAGGCTCTTTCGGGGTCTGAGATTACCAGCAATCTGCAGAGAACCAGTCTAGAGTACTCCATGTGGCCTTTCTTTGGGAGTGTGTGTATGCGCACGTGTACGTACAATTGTTACGGTAAGGAATATGAAATTGACGCTGTTGGGGTCCCAAAGAGGCTGACAGTGGTCTTTTCATACTAAGTTCATTTCTTCATTCTGATTGATGTGATGTGATTTTGAATGCATCTGGGCTGACAAATCTTGTTCTTCAAGTCACTTTGATACAAATTATAATGGCTGAAGTATTATATAAAAAAATCAAATGGGAAAGTCAGCTTAAAGTATAGGACTATACTGGCAATTTAGTGTACAGAATAGGGAACACTGAAATTAGCAGACAGAACATTTGAGTTTAAAAGCAAGGTAATTGCATTAGTGAGTCATGTCACAGTGCACCACAAAGTCTGCATTGTTGAGGAATATGCACTGCATTCATACCTATTAGAATTGAATGAATTTTTAATTTCTTTAAATTTGTTCTCCTTGTAATTGGGTTTAGCAGTTCCTTTACATTATCCATTTTCCTGATCCCTCTGTTCTTTCATTTTGATCCTTTATCCCTTTTTTGTATGGTGGCAACAGCATTTTCCTGGGACTTGCACAGTGCCTTCCCCTCATTCCATACAGTCCTAGCTGAAGTGAAGAAAAAAAGCCCTTGATTCCTTAAGACAGTAATGAGGGTTGATCTACACGGCATCACTTCTTTAACTCTTACTACTCAAGCTCTTCCAAAACTCAACATGCTAGACAGTGCTCATGAGTACCACTGGAATCCCATGTATCCCTGTACTGACACCAGTATGGCTACAACCCCCATTCCCTACATCTATCTACTGGGTAGTAGCTTTCAGCTGATATACACTCCTCCATTTTAAACATTTTTTCTATACAATTATTCATCAAATCTTTTGCACCTGTTTACATCAGTGTGCTACTCTAAAAGCTCAAGAACTAAGTAAACATTAGCAAATGTCACAAACATTTGGACTGTTCCATTTTTAAAGGCTGGACATATTCACAGTGTAGTTGGATCAGCCAGTCAGGTAATTCTTGTGCTTCCTTTTAATACTAAAATGTCTTGCCTAGTATTATATTGGAAGCCTGTGGCAGAGTCTGGAATATAGCCCCTCTGTCCTGGGTTCCATTCCAATTTATTAAACACCAGAGAAGACTCCTGGTCCTTAGCCTCACAGTCTATCCTGTGTGCTGAATGAAACAGGAGTCCTGAATAACAAATAGTATATGATCATATAATTGAAGACTACCATAATGCATACACACACAAGTGGATAAATTAAGGCTGCCAGGGCAACATTAAATGCAATGTTCCTAACAAATTAATGCTTGAACTTGCAACCTGTAAAATGTTTTAAAGTAGTTTTCAGCATTTGATGTCCTAGGCTTTAGAAAAACAAATACCCAACTCCATCACACAGAAATCCTATCAACACCACACTGGTTATTAACAAGGTTTGAAACCAGGACCTTTAGATCCAAAACAAACCTCTAGGCTGTTATCTTCTAGACGAATCAACAAACAGAAGAAGATGCAATACACATATTGGCAGTGGTTTACACAGCTATTTCCTGCAGTGGCAGCTGAATGTCAGGATTCCTGGGTTCTATTACCTGGGCCTGATTCCCATCTTTGAAGGAAAAGGGGTTATGAGTATAGAGAGCACAGTGAAGTACATAGATTTGATTCATTTCTTCTAAAATTGTTGTTGAGAATGAAACTTGGATTGGCCATGTAGTGACACTGTGGTGCTCCCAACTCTGCTCAAAATGACTTTTTGTGATAACACATTTGCAAACTGAGGGGGAAGGGGAAACTATATTTGTCTGCCACCTAAGCGGCTGCTAAAGTATGATTTGATGGACCCTGGAACCCTCCCAAATTTCCGAGCCCCCTTCATGCACCCCAGCGTCTAACCTCCCACCCCAACTACTGCCCCAAAAACACCTGCCCCCCCACTCCAGATACTGCCCCACAAACACCTGCCCCCCACCACAGCTACTGCGCCTGAAACACCTACCCCCATCAGACCACTCTTTCCCCACATCTTCCTCAGCCCCAATCCCCATTCCCTAAGCTTCCGTCCCCATGTCCCCAACTCCAGCCTTCCTAACCCCCATCCTCCAGCTCCCCAGTCTTTGCTTCACCCCCTTCAGACACCCAACCCCTTCCACACCTCCCCCGCGGCCCTTCCACCCCTTCCCTAACCTCCCTCCCTGTTTCCAGCTTCTCCTGCTCCCCCAAGACACCCGAAGCCCCCTGCTGGCTTCTCCTCCTCCCCCGAGACCCCCAACCCCCTCCCAAGTCCCACCACTGGCCCCTGCAGTTCCAAGCCCTTCCCTAACTTCCCTCACCCTGCCACCAGCTTCCTCCTCCCGTGCCCTTTCCCCGATGGGCTGGCTCCTCTGTCCCAAAACCCCACCCCCCTCTGGGGCCCCCTTACCTGGCCTCCATGTGAAGCAACCCCGGCACAGGCTGAGGCTCCCTCCCTGAGCTGGCTCTGAGTATGCACAGTCAGAGCAGGCTCAGGGCGGGGGTTTTAAAATCTCCCAGGCCCAGCCTGGGGCAGCTCCCTGCCAGTTGGAAGACACTGTCTTCCTGCCACTGCTGCTGGCTGCACATGGCCTCTTGAGCTGGCCCTGGGGGAACGTACTGGAATGCTGCATTCCAGCACAATCCTGTATTTTTAGGGTGCCCTGGAAAACAGCATTCTTCTGCATTCCTCTATTTTAGCCCGGAATGCTGTTGCCCTAAAAATAGGGGGCCCCAGAATGCTGTTCCAGGGTTTTCCAGCTTACTTTAACACCTGCACCTAAGGCAGTGGTTCTCAACTACTGTGCCAGGACACACTACTCTGTCGCCACACAGTGGTAACTGTGTTGCGGAGAGCTAGGGAGATGGTAGGATTTGGTCTCGGGGGAGTTGGCTGGTGTGTTTTCTAGGGTCGCAGTATATGCCAACAAGTGTGTCACAGCCTGCAAAAGGTTGAGAACCACTGACCTAAAGGGTTCTGGACTGGCTCAGTAATAAGGACTGTGAAATTAAGAGAATTATTAAATACCTTTAAGTTACTCGCAGAGACTAGCACTTATGACTCCCTGCCCAATGCTCCTTTCCACAGGCCTATGGGTTGGCAAGCTGCTGAGCTTGATAGGGGAGGAGAGTGTGTTCAGAGCACTAGGAATCTTTCAAAGATTGTCAGCAACTAAAAGCTTTATTGAACATGTGCAAATGACAATTTTCAGAGTCTTATAACTTGTTCCAATCTGGCAGATTTTTCAATATTTTGTTCAGATCTGGGACAGAAAACAATACCTGTCTGATCCTAGCAGTGCCTTCCCACTTATGTTCAGGATCCAACTTGCAGATGCACTTGACTGTCATGGTTGAAGACCCAGCTGCACATATTTCTCCAACTGGTCTCTGAGTGCAATCCCGTCAGGTATCAGGCCTCATACCTTTATCTATTTTGAAATTCCGAATTCTAAAATTCTCCCACTCTTAGACTACATCTACACTAGACAGTTCTGCCAGCAAAACTTTTGCTAGCAGACAGCTACCACTGTAATCACAGTGGAGACTGGTATACACACAGCTATCCTTAGGTCAGTGGAGTGTGTCTTCACTAGGACCATTTCCACTGAACCTAACTGGTAGTGTCAGGGAGCCGAGATACCCATCTCTCAGTTCCTTTCAAAGAACCCACAGGCCCCCTGCTGCTCCTCACCCTTGCCAGGGTCCCAAGCAGTGTGCCTGGTGCCTCCTGGAGTCCCAAGCAGCAGGCAGCTGCAGCTGCCTGGTGCTTCCTAAGGTCAGTAGTGGTGGGGGGAAGCCACCTGGGACTTGTTTTATCTTGGTTGGCAGCCACTGAAGCTTGCTCATCCCTGACGGAAGAACAGGGCCACAGCCACAGCCACTGGGGCTCCTCCATCTCTAGCAGTAACTCTCCCGGTTCCCATGTGGCAGAGGAGCAGGCAACCACGGGGCGGCAAGCCCCCAGTGGCTGCTTGAAGTTGCCGCCCAGACCCTGGCAAGGTCTGGAGGCTGCCCCCTCCACCCCCAATTCAGGACAGGCAAGCCTAGGCAGCTGAAGCCCTGCTGCACCCCTTTACTCTTTTAGAGCAGTGAAACTGACAAGTATGACAGCTCTCCACTACTCTCAGGAGGCAGAGTGTCTACACTGACTCTCTACCACCTTATCTTTGCCAACAAAAGCCCTATGCCACTCGTCTAGGTGGTTTTATTTGTCGGCAAAACAGAGCAGTTTTGTCGGCAAAGAGCGGAGTCTAGTGTGTATGCTAGGACTGTTTTGTCAACAAAATTAATCCTAGTGCAGACAAAGCCTTAGAGCAAGCCCAGGGTTACAGCACTCTGTGCACAAGCTGTTTACCCAGCACCTGGGGTGGTTCTTTTCTGGAGTCTGAAACCCTAGTTTATAGAACAATCTTCTAAAACCAAGGTATTGTTTATTGCAGCAGTTGGAACAAAAGCATGCAGCAAAAGAGGCTTTAGAACAATAACCAGTTTATATGCAGACCTAACTTACCTAAAGGCTGATCATCCCATGATGATAATGTTGGTATAGCTAACTCCAGATTTCTCAGCAGATGCCTTAGTCAGTTCAGGTCCTCAAACAATCAACCCCTTTGAAAGAACCTTTTTAAATCCTGCTACAATTCTTTTTCCTCTCTCATGTATTCATTCACAGGCCCTTTCCTTTCCAGGCATTGTCTCCTAAAAACCCTCAAGTGTTTGTGGACATGTTGCTTATCTTCAGCCATTCCTTTTCCTTCCTGCTTATGTTTCCTTACAGATCCCATTAATTTAAATCAACATATTCATACCCTAAATCAGCATCAAACTATATTCATAAATTATTAACATCAGCCCCCATTCTAGCACAGAAACAGTAGAGCTCCAAAAAACACAATCTAAGAATTTTAACTTTTGTCAACCTATCTAGTTTTTCCTAACCCGATTAATGGAAACGGATGGGCTGTTTATGCTGGAGTGCCGCCTTTTTTTTTTTTGGTTGGGGGGGGACGGGACTGAACCAGATACAAGCATGAAAAATTTAAGTCCAACCAGTTAAAATCTGGAAAAATTATATATAACCCACCAAAAATAAAGGTTTATAAGAGAAAATGCTTTGTTAAGCAACTTTAGCTACAAGCAACCAGTCCTGACTATAATATGTGCAAAGACACCAGCGTCCATATTTCGACCTTCGGCCATCCACTGGTTAGCTCAGCATACAGCCATTAACAATCTACTTGAAGCTATTACTGGTGTAACCTCTCCTACATTGTTCTATTCCCATCCTCTTTAAAAATAAAATAGAACAAATAAACAAACTGCCTGGAAGACTACATTCACTTTTAAGAGCCAGACTCAAGATGAGAATACTTGATCTATTTCACAAGATCATTCGTAATCATATTTAACACTATTAGGCAGGACTATTAAACTAATGTGTTGAGTCAATGCGGAAGTGTGCCCCCCACATTCTACTAAGAATTTAAACTATGAATTTCCCTACTATCACTGTGCATTTAGGGCTCAACCTTTACCCCACCCAAGTCGGGAAGGCTATATGCATAATTTTTTTTATTTGCATGTTGATCAATGTAATTAAAAGTAAAATTTAAGATTATAAAACATATCATCTGCATCTTCAAAGTATCTCGGTATTTAAGAGCTGCTATGAGACAAAAATCCTACAATCTCCTTGGTTTGTACAAGTTAGACTGGCTCCAGTCTAGAATTTGCTTAATTCACTCAGATGTGACTTCCCCTAGTAGTGATTCTTCAATGTGTTCTGGTAAACCCATTTACCGCTTACACTCGCATATAAGATGAGATTTTTATGCCTGAAAATTGCCTTTACAACAAGCACTTGACTTATACTGGGTCAGACCAGCAAAGCAGCCCCAGCCCAGGAGTTTTAAGTCTCCAGTCCTTAGCATGCACTGAGCATGCTCTGGGCTGGAGTGGCCATGTTGGGGAGTTGGCCTGGGCTCAAGTTAAAGCAAGGAGCAGGACCCTGGTGTCCGGAGTGGCCAGGTAAAGGGACCAAGGGGGAGAGGAGGATGTCAGCCTGGGGGAGCCAGAGTCAGGGCCTGGGAGTTGGGCAGTTCAGGAGGCTGGGGAAAAGCAACAGCAGGGATGGGGGGGGGGGTGTTGGGGACCCCCGGGCCCCCCCACCCCGGGGGGGGGCGGGGGGTTAGGAGCCAAGACCACTGGTGGACCCGAGCTTATACACAGCTCACTCATTTTTTACTATTTTTGAGGCTCAGAACCAGGGGGTCATCTTATGTGTGGATCAGCTTATCCACGAGTATATACGGGTAAGAGTCTTCCCCACTTCAGTCAAGAGCAGCTTCAGTGTTGTAATAAAGTCTAATCTCACTCCCTCGCATTGAATCAAACAGCAGCAAAATGACAAAAGAAAAATCTACAAATTTTCACCAAATGAAATTTCCACAATATTTTCATGACTACTTTTTTCATTTCTCCAACTTATTTCCCTGACCTTACAAAGTGCAAGTGCAGAACAGTGACAAATTGATTTCATTTTGGAACTAAGAATAAAAGTCTTTTATACTGAGAAACTACGTAAGTGCATTCTGTTAAACTTTCTATGTATTCTCCTTATTTTCTGGGCTTTTCATATCATTATCTAGTTATATCACCTCAATCTTCAGCCACGGAGGCAAGCAAGAACATAAATTAATCAGATTAAGGGGACAGTGTGGTGTCACCAAATACCACACTGATTTTAAGCACCCTCACTATGGAAGAAATATATAGTACATCAATAAAGAAAACAGAGATAGGACACACATTTAGCCATAACACTGCATTAGTATTATGATACAATTAGTTACACTGCAAACTTACAAGAAAAATTGTTAGTGGACCATACATATAAATTACAATACCTGAGGTTTAGTGCATTCCTGTGAGCCAAAATGAAATGAATGCCATATAGGAGGAAAGGAAAAGATGAACATTATCAGACATGCTACAGTACATAGCACCATGAAGATATTGTTAAAACTATTTTAATGTGTGTCCTTGTTCCCTCTAACTTGTCTGTATGTGTGAATGTTCTGTTAGCCATGCAACAATTGAACATAAACGTTTAGCTTTATTTATAGTTCTTGCAAAGTACTGCATGCAATTTCCTCTCAGAACTGTCTTTATAGAATTTCATCTATCTTTTCAGAATAGCCAACTTCCATCAAAGATGTTATTTTGCATCTAATATTTGACCATTATGCACACCAACTTCCTAACTACATAATCTATTCAGTTTACAGGTAATAAAATATTGATCATCTTTCAGCAAACATTTAAATCAAATAGTGACTAAAGAGTTTGTATAAAATAAAATGCAAGAAGCTTACTAGTTCCAAAACTATGTAGTTTATTTTCTGGAGAAAGTTATTTATTTTGTTTTGTTTTATATTTTATTTTATTTTTAGGAATCTTAATGTATTTAATACACAAATCAAAACACACTCAGAACAGGAACTAACCTGCATCATATAACTAAACACTAAGACAATATAATTGACCATTCTCTGTTTGCTTTTCATTTTCTCTTTAAGGTGTTAGATTATTCATATCAATTTCTACATTTCAGATAGCTAACAGCCTGATCTGGAGACCTACTTGCTAATGGGAATTGTGAATATTAAGAACGCATCAGGATTTGTGCTAAAATAATGTGCTTTTCATTCCTATCGGTTTCAGAGACTACATTTCTAAACCACTTTAAAGATGCATTTAGGTTTTCAAATACTGTAGATTTTCAAACCAGAGAAGTGGTTTGGAGGCCAAAAGCAGGAGAATGAAGAAGAGAGAACTTGCACAGACCTGACTGAAAAATGCATATTTTTGAGTAGAGAGAATATAAATAATATAAATGTGACAAGAATGTGAACAATGAAGATTACCAAGTACTATAAAAAATAAAAAAGCTTCAAGTTTATAATTCCAGTTTGAACTTGCCTGAGCTTAATATTTTTCCTTAAAAAGGACCTCAAGTAATTAAAGAATTAGTTTAACTAGCATGTTGATCTTTTTGAAAAAGTTGTCGGTAATTATTTTGAGTTTTACAGTCTACATGGCATTCTCATAATGTACTTCCTATTACACTGGTAAAATCACCAAGAAGTTAGACAGACAAGGGATGATCTTTTGCTCTTAGTACTTAATTTAAATCTACAACAACCCATTATGTATTCTTAAAAAGTAATTTATACAACAGGTGTGGCTCTCCTATAGCAAATGCCAATGTCAAGTCTAGTTACCATTTTTCTTCAATGGCTGAGTAACACCACACTAAAGTTGATTAGATGTATATGTTCCATCCCAATATAATCAACCAAAAACTCCTTCCTCCACTTATAGCACTGACTGATCCAAACATACATGCTATATAAGGGTGGTCTGTAATAAACCAGTAAGGACTCTTATCTTAAAACTCCAAAAGGGTTACATGAGTGAGTTAAATGAAATGACTAAGAAATTCATACTCAACTTGGAGAAAATCAAAACTGCACAGAAAATTAAATCATTAAAAGAAGTCTGTTGTATAAACAAATACATAAAGTGTTGATGTATATTCAATTCATGAGGGAAAAACCTCTAAGAGTGAATGTAATCAAACATCTACTACACACTTACAGTCAAACAAGCTGATTAAAATAGCGAATTGGCAATAAGTAAAGGAATAAGATTGGGAAGAGAGAAAATGAAGGAAAAATAGATTCCTTCAGATTAGAGACAGCATTTTTAAAATAATAAAGCCCTGATTCTCCAAATACTTGTTTGGTTGAATAACTTTAAAATCAATGTGACCAATCAAGAGCATATAGTTTGTATGTATGCACTAGTATCTTTTTGCTGGTTCAGGGCCATAAAAAACAGCTGCATACTAGATTTAAAGTCTACTTTCTTTTCTCAATATTATAGCTGTTGCAGCGAACTCTAGAACTAATTATACGGCTCCCAGACTCTTTCTCAACATAAAAATAAAAATTTAACAGATTATTTTGTAGAACACATTTAAAATCTTAGTTCTTATTGTCTCATATTTTAGGGAGGAAGTCTATAACTTTCAATCTGTAAAATCATATAAAACTGTTTTCAAGCACACACTGAAAATGCTTTGTCCGGCTGACAAAGGATAAGATTGTAATAGTTAATTTAGGACCAAAAATATAATGGTTTGAGACTGAAACTTCTTATCTCCTACTAGCCAGCAATAAAACTTAGCTTAATATTCTGAGGTCTAGGTCTCATATAGAGAAATGACAGGCCAAAATGGTGGCTTATTTCTACCTTGTGGTAGATGCAACTAGAGCAGCAAACCTTGTGGTAATACAGGTCTTTTCAGAAAACAACTGCCATGCATAATAGTACATACTTTACTAATTAGCCAGAGGACCAAAATATTTTTATTCCACACACCAAAATATTTCTATTATGTTTTCAATGATGAAAAGGAAATTTGAATCACATATTCGGTGACTGATTTGTTTCAAATTTGCCAAAAATTGACTGGAAAAGCAAACAAAAGGAATGTGCTGTCCTCTTGGCCAGCAGTTTAACAACAGTGAACACGCAAACTATATATTCTCAACTCTCAAACTGTACTATGACACTAGTTACACCGATGTGCGTGCACACCTTGGGCCAAACTCAAAAAAGATCCTAAAAGAAGAATCTCTGACAGAGAACTACAACTGCTTAGGCCAAAAGTTAACTTGATCTTTCAGGTGATTATATCTGTAAAATATTTTCCTCTTGTTTTGTTCTTAAAAAACATAGGCAACTTACCGTATGATAACCTCTAGGTAAAGGTGGCTTCCCCACAGGATAAGGATCCACAGTATCAATAATGGTTTGTCTTTCTCCTTTTTGATTGATTTTCCTAAACCTCCTTCGGGATTGTCTGTGGGAAGCTTGACGCTGAAAATATTCTTCATTTTCATCCATATAGTCCACCTATAATAAAACAAATGCAATGAAGAGCCATTTCCCTACAAGTGAAAGTTACTCCATGTTGTGCAATAAAAACAAACATCTATCTCTTCTTCCACTCCTGCTCTAAGCCATGCGGGATCATTTACTCTAGACAATCATCTATGTACCACTGCTACTAAACAAGCCCACTTTAGTTTGAGATTTAGTTTACAAAAGGGCACTTTAAACGTCACTTCAGAAAATGTGGTTGGTTATGAATTTCCTGAAATTTTCAACAGTGAAAAGAATTAAATCAGTGCCAAGAAATCAAATGTCTGCGAGCATGAGGAAGAACAAATATCACTATCAAAAGAGTTATTGAGTAGACACTTTCACATTATTTTACTGCCTTACTCTATTTTTATAAAGTTAACATCCTTTTCCTCAATTTTTATTCTTACACATAGTGATGTATTTGTCCTATGCAAAATACTGACAAACGAAGCTCTCCTGTGGGAAGGAACTTGTTGCTTTCCTACAGATTTCAATAGGTCACCCGTGGGACCTTCCACTCCCATCCTGCCGTTCTTCAGCATGTAACACTGTTTATATCACTTACTTTAAGTATTTTGAGCACTTTAAAAAGGCACTTTCCCATCAGAGAAAATTGAAACAGATTGACTTTACATAAAAAGCAATGTACATTGTAATAACAGCAAAGGAAAAAAACCCAGAACTTTTCTAGTAGACAAGTGTCTGAATAAAGATTAAGGAATTCCCTGCTCAGCAATATCATATCACCTCTCTCTGTTTTTGAGATTGTGGAAAAGTCATATTCTTGTTACTACATAAGAAGGCATTGCTATTAAAATTGTTACAATTCAGAATTTGACTCAAGATCAGAATAATAATTATAGATCAGATAATTAGATCAGAAGATCAGAATAATAATAATAAAATCAGACTAATAATTTGGTTTTTGTAGAGCTCTCCCCTGTACCCATCTTACTTCCATTATGTCATGCCAGAATTGCACTACATCTACAAGGAAGCAGAAAGTAAGCAACGAAAATTATCCAGTATTGTCCTTACGTGTGGATTAAATCCATTCACATTCTTCAGTTTGTATCCCAAAGCCAAAAAAGATTATTCCCCAAGAGAAACAAGATGATTATGGCAAACAACCAACATACAGGTGATTTTTCCTTGATCATGTTTCTTTTCTCCATACAAATGAAACCCCAACACATTTTGCTGATGTGACAAGAAGTTTGGTAAGAACTAACTTTACTCTAACCAGAAATAGGAAATACAATTCTGCCTAAACATGACTATTAAGGGTACATCTACATTGCAATTAGTGATATATCTGTGACTGGCTCATGTCAGTGACTTGGGTTAAGGGGCTGCTTAATTGCAGTGTAGACATTCAGACTTCAACTGCAGCCCAAGCTCTGAGACCTTCCCACCTCACAGGATCCTAGATTCCAGGCTCCAGCCCAAGGCCAAATGCCTACAACATAATTAAAATACCCCCTTACCCTAACCACAAGTCAGCAGGCATGAGCCAGTCATAGGTTTTTAACTGCAGGGTAAACATACCCATAGACACTTATGGTATATAACAAATGTGATGATTGGGTAGTTGCTCCACATTTTGGCCTCTGAATCTTGAATTCTCTTCTCTCAAAAGTACAGTCAGTCCACTGAAAGATTGAACCAACGCATACTCCAACAGTTTACCTTAGAGGCTTCTTCTTATTCACAATTTATTTCAGACACTCATCCAACACCTACTGCAGGCCCCTCACCCCATGCCTCAGTGTAGCTGCAATTTTCTTACTGCCCCAGTTCCTTAACACCTGTTGGGTCCCTTATCTTATTTTCTGTTCTCTCCCTTGAGCTTTATGTCCCTCTTTTTCCTACCATCCATCAAAAATGTGCGTATCCAGGGCATCCACTGGTGCCACTCAAAGCTTAAGATGAGTGCCATACAGCAGGAGTTGGAGATAGCGAGCTGCACCTGGAACCTAAAATATTATGTGAGCAGGGAGACAAAGCAAATGGATTCACACCACAAAAGGAGTCACTTGCCACTTTTCTCACAGCATCAGCACTATGGAGTGTGAACAGCGGGAGGACAGGAGGAACAGCATATCTCACAAAAAGGAGTCTTGTAGCACTTAAAGACTAATAGATTTATTTATCGCATGAGCTTTCGTGGGAGAAAATCCCACTTCATCAGATGCTTTGAAGAGGGGGAACTTACAGAACTGGATGAAAATAAGTGCAAGGGAATGTAAGACATGGGATCGGGTCATACTACAACAGCAAATCAGAGCATTTGTAAGGATTCAAACTCTAGGAAACACTACACAGAGGGAGGGTGAAGTCAAATTACCTGTTATGATGTGAATAGAATCCAGACTCATGATTCAGCCCTGCTTTCAACACAATCTGCTCTGCATATTATTTGAATTTCAGCTGTTTCTCTTTGAAGTCTTGATGTCCCATTGATTTTCTTGAGGACCATCGTTAACAAATCATCAACAAAGTGATTAGGAAGATGGAAGTGCTCAGCAACTGGCTTTTTTTAATCTCTCCGTTGATGATTTGTTAATAATGGTCCTCCAGAAAACCAATGGAACATCAAGACTTCAAAGAGAAACAGCTGAAATTCAAATAATATGCAGAGCAGATTGTGTTGAAAGCAGGGCTGAATCATGAGTCTGGATTCTATTCACATCATAACAGGTAATTTGACTTCATCCTCCCTCTATGCAGCGTTTCCTAGAGTTTGAATCCTTACAAATGCTCTGATTTGTTATTGCAGTATGACCTGATCCCATGTCTCACACTCCCCTCCATTTATTTTCATCCAATTCTGTAAGTTCCCCCTCTTCAAAGCATCTGACGAAGCGGGATTTTCTCCTATGAAAGCTCATGCGATAAATAAATCTATTAGTCTTTAAGTGCTACAAGACTCCTTGCTTTTTTTTTTTTTTTTTGCTTTACTAGACTAACATAGCTGCCCCTTTGGAGAATGTTTCACGTCTGCTTCCCTCTATGCTGTACAGTTATTACACCAGAATATGTAAGAGTTTCATTAACAGGATAGGGAAAGATGACAACCAATAGCTGAGGAGACTGACACGGTAAACTGCTATTATACACCCAACGTTTAGAGCAATGGTTCCCAACCTGAGGTCCAGGGACCTCTGGGGGTCCACAGACATGTTGCAGGGGGTCCACGGAGCCTCTTCCTACTGAGGCCGGAATCTAGCTACATGGACGGATCCTGGCAGGAGAATGGGGCCACGGTGGCTCCCCGGCAGGAGCAAGGGCAGGGGGCCATAGCTGCTGCGGCTTAGCTCCCCAGAGGCACAGGCAATGGTGGTGGCAGTGCTTCTCACCAGCTGTCCCAGTGGCACTGCCAGAGTGGCGCTGGTCAGAATCTGCCCACATGGGCCAGATTACATAATCAGTCATGGGAGGGGGGTGCAAAGTTTATTTCTGTTAAAAAGGGGTCCCCAGACTGAAAAAGGTTGGGAACCACTGGTTTAGAGCAGTTGTTTTCAACCAGTATGCCGGGGCACACTGGTGTGCCGGGGCACACTGGTGTGCCATGAGCATTATCAAGTGTGCCATGAAATTTTCTACAGAGGTAATGAAAATCAGCATAAAACAAACATTGTTTCATCTTAAACAATATTCTATCCAACCAAAATTACAATTCTCAAAACTCATGAAATTTAATCATCAAATTCCAAGTGAGGTATCAGTCTTTCAGTTCTAAAATGTGAACCTTTTAAATGTAATGTGGCCGCAGGGAAAAACTGAGATGATGTGTATTTTTTGAGTGAATTTGAAACTCTTTAGCTTGTTGTATGCACTATGCTGCAAACCTCTCTAGTAAGACTGTAATGATAGTAAACATAAGTAAATGTGATGTTGGTTAGCAATTAATTCAGCTGAAAAAAACTGGCGGTACCTTGGAATTGTTTGTCTCTTTGAAGTGTGCTGTGTTACTGAAAAGGCTGGAAATCACTGGTTTAGAGTGAAAGTCACAAAGAATTTTAAAAACTTTGAAGATTAATGAATGATGCAAATTTTAAATGAGTTAAAAGTCTACATTCTATGTGAAAAGTTTCACAGGGGTATCTGTGTTAGTCTATTTCAGCAAATTAAACCTAGGAGAGCTGTGGCACTTTTAAAGACTAATAAATTTATTTATCACAGAAGCTTTCATGGGTATAATCTCACTTCTTCAAATGGATGAAATGGAACCTGCAGTATGTCAGGTATGTATACGCATAAAGAGAAGGGTGGGTCACAGAATCAATTCAAACAGTCCATAGAGTAGTCCGTTAGTCTATTCCAGCAAACCAAACAAGTTGTTTTGATTAAAAAAGAACATGGAAGTGGGCCCTATAACAGCAGTAAATGAGAAGGTGAGAATGTTAAAAAAAGGAGTAATTACCGTTTTGTAAAAAAACCTCCTCTTTAATGCTTCCAGAAGTTAGAACATTTGGATCTCCATCACTGGAAGTTTTTCAGAGTAAGTCAGACAATCAGGGCCACTGCAGGAGAGGGCACCCAGGACCTCTACTCCTGGCCCTGTGTTTAGGTGGGCCTTGCGGGGCCAATCAGCATGTGGTGCAGCTTCTGAAGCAGCCCTTCAGGGCCACAGGCCTTGAAAGGCTGCATTGGAGGCCATACTGTATGGCAGACAGCCCTGTCTCTGAAGCAATCATGAGTCAGCTCACCCCCAGGGGTGGGGTGGGAGTGTGGAGTCCGGCCTCTGGCCCAGGGTGGCCCCTCCCTCACCCAGTGCTGAGGTGGCCCTACCCACCCATAGAGATGACAGGTAGACAACTGTGTCTTGGAGTGGTCTAGAATAGATCATGTTCAGTCTTGTCTCTACTGCAGGTGTTGAATGAGAAGACCTCTTGAGGTCCTTTCCAACCATATTACGTTATGCTGCTGTGAATAACTCATGTCTTGAATAATGCCGCCTAATTCAGCAATCCTGATTTCTAAAACATCTCCAGCAAACAGAGATAGCATTATTTTTCAGTAATTGAATATGATATGCACTGCATTTGGAAAAATGGTGTATGACTATATGGTGATTACACCTGTGTTATGGTCTGAATACAAAGTCCTCCAGAATGAGCGCAAAAGCATTTAATCTTTCCTATTGTGGCAGCTGATCTGGCTGGATGATGCGCCCTATGAAACTGCTGAATTTGAGAACCCTCTGAGGACTAATACTGTTCTAACACTGGATCGTAGCTGTTGTTCCAAATAGCAAATATGACTTTATACTGATAATGTTGACAAAACTTTAACTATTATGGTACAAATATCCCTAAACTGCATTCTCACTCCATGCATGTCTAAAATAGAATAGGATTTAATCAACTGCTAATCATTGTTAAACAAAGATGTTTAATTATCATGTTATAAATAAGGATAGTCATAGTTGCCATCTTTACTCAAACTGTTCTGCTGATTGCCTGTCATTCATCATGTTTAAGCAAGTTCTTCCAATTTATCTTTATTAAAAGGTTTATTTCATTCAGTTAAATGGCATTCCCGCTTCCATGCAATGTATCATAATTACAAATTACAGCATAATAATTTTTTTAGACATTAGACACTAAGTTTGGTACTACCTTAAACTAGACTATAATATAGACAATTCAAAATACTGTCAAATGTCACTGAACATTGAAGTGTTTCTGTCTGTTTAACAACAACTTGAAAACAATTTAATTTGAAAATCTATTGTTTGAACAGCAATATTCTTACCACAATCATTTCAGATGGTTCTAAAACAATGCATTCACAGCCACGCCTGAAGCTTCCTGCGGAACGCTTGCCAAAACTGAGGAAGAAAAACACCTAATCAGAACAAAATCAGAACTGCAATACAATTCAAGAAAATATTTAAAAACTCTTCCCAGATGTGCAAAATTATATGAAAAATATACATGTGCCCAGAGGACAATTTTCAGTAGATTTTTCCCCCTTCAATTAACTCCTAAAGAGAACACCAATAACAACAAACTTCTGACTTGTAGAATGTAGTGAGATGTATCTGAACAGTGCCTAACACAACAAGGGCTCCTAACTTCTATAGCTCCAAAATGGCTAACTGTGTTCTATGGGTATTACAGCATATATCACAAACATTCAGCGTCCCTGAACTTCTTACGTTGGGCTGGGCCCAGGGAAAGAGGCTAAAGTTGGGAGCAGAGATGTGCAGGACCAGGCACTACAGGCTGAAGGACATCAAAGGGTCTTCAACACCTATATCTCATTTATAGTTAAAATATAAAGTGCTACATTTAAAGAATCTTCTCATATGTGAGTAGATGTGGTTAAAGAGTTATTCAGCTCTTTACCACATATTCTGCCTTAAAATAATGTCATGTTGACTTCCCATAGCTTTCTACAGGATAAAACAGAGTATAAAGATAATGAGAAACAGTTTATATATTTGCCCATTTAAAGGAACAGGAGCATATAGATGAGATCTCAAAATGTTACATGACTTTAAAGTTGCATGTGGTGTCAAAAAGTCATCTTATGCTTACACATTGTTGGAAGTGTATAAAGATTTTTTAAATACACTGAAATATAAAAACTGCAAATGGTTATACTTCTGAAAATAATAATATTTTGCTATAATTCCAGATATAATAGAAAAAGATAATACGTGTTTTTCAGTGCAACACAACACAATGTAAAATGTAAGATCCCAGGCCCCAAATTGTTAGGGCTCAAAGCAGGCCTGAACAAACCAGAGATTGCAATTGTATCAGGGAATTCCTGGATAGCTTAAAGATGATACAGACAACTTGATGCTACCCTGATAGAAGATATTCAGAGCTGGAAGGGGGAGTGGTTGGAATACCCTGAAGTCCTGAAACCCTAAACCAATGCAAGAGCTGCTGGGACCCTTTACAGGCTAATGTAACATAGACCCAGCCTGCACCAGAACAAGAATTGTCCTTCATCCTTTCTGCTGACTCACATCAGGTTCAAGGGCTGGGATATAGAAAGATCCAGACATCTACTCCACCTCCTACATACATTACTGTGCTAGGCACAAACTAGGATCTAGTCTTGATATTCAAATCAAATATTCTGCGGGTGATGTCCAACTTCCTTGAACTAAAAGTAATCAAGCCACAAGGTTTTCTAGGTACATTGAGTCCTTTTGCAGAATTTGCTCACTCGTATCTTGTTTGGTAGTGATTACTTGTTAAAAATACAGTATATATACTAACTATTCAATTAACTATCCAAACCAACAAACGTACTGGAAAAGACTAAATACTACAATGATGAGTGTCAGTGAAATACCTGTAAAACAGTTATTGTTCACTACCAATTGATGAAGGGGGGAGGGGAGGTCGAGTGGGGTCACAATGTTAATGTACTGCACAAAGAAATAAAGATGGCTTTTTCCAAAGGCTTGGGGAAAAATTTATTTCTCTCAAAATAATTTTATCCAACCAAGATCAGCATGTTCAAAAACATTCTTGTGTGTCAGAAGAGCATGATAAGTCTGAGCGGAGAAGGAGTTTAAAGACATTTTGGGAAAAGGCTGCCTAAATCAAGTTTACTATACCAAGCAGAGTCACTAAGGTAACTCCAGGCTCAGACAGCAACTATTTTTCCATTACACAATGGCGCTGCTATGCATCATTCACTATTTTATTTAAAAAACCAAAACCACTTTCTTGATTTTTTCTGTTTCACAATGAGGCCAACTAGGAACTTAATATGTCATTCTTAATGTTACTTCCAGGGAATCTGCTACTACCCTCCTACCCTGCAGGGTGATTAGTAAAGAATGAAATATTTCACTTGCTGCCCAAACGGTGATTCATACACAATAGCATTTCAATAGCATGCAAAGAAGGAAGTCAAATACTGAAAAGCAATACCAGCTGTGCTCCTTCATCACCACAATGTACATATTTAATGGTACATGAGACTTCCACAATAGGCAGAGATTTTCCACCATAATGAGCCTTTTAAGATTCAATCATAATAAAAAGTATCTAAAAATCTGTTTAGTGAGATGCACACAATTCCAGAAGTAAAGATAGGCATTCTATTACCCAATACTAAAAGAATGTGTGCTGCCTCACCCAACACATTCTTGAATTTTATTCAGATTGTAGCTACCTTTAAAGGGAGAAGGAAAAAACCACAGCATTATGTCATTAGTTAATTGAAAACTGCCTTCAGAATCCAATCTACTTGATTTTTAGTCATGATCCATATCAACTATGGCCCTACCAATTTCACAGTCAGGAAAAGTGCGTCATGGACCATGAAATTGCCCCTTCCTCATGAAATCTGATCTCACCCATGCTGCTGGGAGTGGCCTAGCCAGATAGGACTCGCAGGTATGGGCCCCCAGCTGAGGCACTCTTAACAGCATGGGGGAGATCAGAAGCCTCCTCCAGCTGCAGGAGCCACCCAGGCAGTAAGTAGCCTGATGGTTCCTGCAGCCAAAGGGTATCAGAGGTGGATCCAATCATCCCTGTGCTGAGTTCCTCAGCTGGGAGCCCCTAAGCTGCTACTCCTAGCCAAGTCAGGGCACTCTAGGCACCACAAAAGAGATCAGACTCACTTGCCTACTATTTTCAGAGCCCAGCTCTGAAAGTCCAGAGAAGTCAAGGGGTAATAAACCCTCCCCATCCCCAAAGTTTGTGATCTCCCCATGCCTCGCCCGTTAATGCCATTTTTGGTCAGGAACACTGCTCCCCACCCCCAGTTACACCACCATGATGTTTCAGATGAAAACATATGAAATTGACTAGTTTTCAAATCCTGTGGCCATGAAATTAGCTACTATAAGGGACTGTGAATTTGGTAGAGCCATATCAATAACCAAAACAGCTATATAAAACCATCAGGAGGAAAAAAATGACCTAACAAACTGATTGTAAACAAGACAGTTATCATGATGGTGGGAATGCAACTTCGTATCCAAACGGGGGGGTGGGGTGGGGGGGGAATGATCAAGGTAAGATCTCTGTATTTTCCCATCATACTCCAAAAAATAAAGTTACTTTTAACATATACAGTATATACCCTAGGTCAGAATTCTGTTCCTGTCACTAGATTTTTTTTAAACATAAACTTTGAAGTAACATTTTTGAACAAAGCAGTAAGTGAATCAATACTTGCCTTTCTATTCCATTTCACCCTCCACTTCTGAAGAAGAGTGGGTTTTTTTAACTAACTTATTTACTTTTTTGGGAAGGGATGTTGAACTGTCTCGTATGGACAGGAGCTTTCACTTCAAAACCATTGAATTTTGCTTAGCATTATCCTTTTACCTGTGGTAATTTTCAAATTTTAAGACAGCAAATATAAGAAAAACACATTCCAAAACTCACTGAAGTTAACTCTCAGCACAAGGGAGCAAACCAACAATCAATGCACTAATACTGAAAGCATCTTGTGAATCACAATATTTATGAAAAAATCCCCAATTGCTAAAAGTCACAATACCTTACTAATAATAGAATAGGATGTTAGAAACTGACAATCAGCATGTTTCCCAAAGTTTCGCTACTACACTTAGGAATTCTCATTAATAGGCCTACAGTTAAAAACATACAATCACATGGCAACGTCAGCAATTCTACATAACTCATATTCCTATATGCAACAGAGAACATCTTTGAGGATAACACCTGGCTATCTTAATACACCACTTAAATGTCTTTCATCCAAAGACCTCAAATTACTACTTAAGCCAGTGACATGCTTCACATCGTTTTCACGATGGGGAAACAGCAGGGAACAAAAAAATTAAGTGACTTGACTATACCATTGATTTGCTGTGACATTAACAAAAATAGAACTCAAGTGTCCTGACTACCATCTCCAAAGCCACCAGTCTCCAACAAGGGGTGGAGCTCACAGAAGGGATTAGTAGAAGACAGGTACGTTGCATGTTGCAAAATTAATCACAACCAAAGAAACTGGAAAAGACCTAAACAATCCTGACGTAACACTAGTGACTATGACTAAAAGTTCAGCCTAAAAAGAGAGTTATTTACTACAGATTACCAAGCAACAAAGGCAACTCAGCTGACAATTCAAATTGACTAAACAATAGTTTTCAAACTTATTTTCTCAGCACCCAGTATAAAAAAAAGGAAAAAAATCATCTATAGCCATGACCCAGCGCTGGACCAGGGGTCAGCAGCCTCTACCAACCCCCATACTCACCCCTCATCCCTGACCCCTTCCTTCTGTGTCACCCTTGGCATGGAGCCCAACCCCAGCCTCTGCTAAAAGAAATCCATCTAGGCAGTTTCTCTTGGCTGGGCCAGAGGTTCCCAAGCACGTTGTGGAGAGAGGATGTGACCCAGTGTTTGCGACCCAGTGCTGGGTTGCAATCCGTGGTTTGAAAACCACTGACTTAAAGAATAAAGCCTTGTGTTAAACAAAATGAAAAAACCTTTGAGAGAGACCACGATCACCCACACAATCTAATTTTGTCAGAATACAGGTAGCCAGCAAGTTAGACTGTTTACCAGAGGGTCTGTGAGTAGACAGATGCATGTATTCTGCAATCCTTTGATTTGTTGGCTAGCTGGAGAAAATTAAGATGTAAGGAACCTTTAAAGATTAGAGATTCAACGTTAATTTACTCCCTTCCTCCTCCCAACATGGAATGATAAGACTGCCGGTGGATGAGTTTCATCCTCTGATATTGCTAGGGAGCCAGAGACCCAAACAGCATTTGTTTGTTTAAAACTAAAACACAGTTCTTTCAATTGCTTTAGAGACTTTTATATAATATTACTTTGCATTTGATTACACTGTATCATTCACGTATGTGTGACAACATGTAACATGGACTGAAGCAATTAAAGCTAAAAAACATCTCTTTTTACCCATGACCCACTTATAACAACGCTTCATTCCTAAAATAACTCTTTTTCAAGTATGCTCATTATAAAACAGGGCTCAGGCTCATAGCCTAAGGAAAGGCAAATTTAAGGCAAAAAAAACCAACAAGGAGTTGTGTGGCACTTTAAGAATAAAAAAATTATTTTTTTTAATATAAAAAAAAAATTTTTTAGTTTTAAAGGTCCACACAACTCCTTGTTGTTTTTTTTTTACTGGAATAGACTAACACGGCTATCCCTTTTGAAAGTTAAGGCAGTTTTGAACCATCATTACATTCTTCCAACACTGGACTGCCCCAGAGTTTGGAGAGTGAAGAAATTTCAGATTTATGGAGAGAATTTCACCTGAAGTATTTACAAATTTGTTAACTATTTTAAAGCAGTAGTCATGTTAGTCTAGTTCCACAAAACAAACAAGGACTCCTGTGGCACTTTTAAAGACAGACAAATTTATCACATGAGCTTTCAGGGGACAAAAATCCAGATTATTTTCTCACACAAAAGCTCATGCGATAAATAAATCTGTTAATCTGTAAAAGGGCCACAGGATTCCTTGCTTGTTTAACAATTTTAGAAACCATAAGAGGCTAATTTCAGCAAAACTTCACACTACCTACAGATACTGACTTTACAGTTAAGACCAGATCAATATAGTGATGTATAAAGTGGATGCTCTTAATGAAAAAATTAATATTAACTGATCTCTAAACAAGTTTTTGGCCATACCATTTCCAAAGCCAATTTAACACCATTCCAGATTTGCTTCACTAAAACTAACTAGCAAAAAAAGAAACTAAGTGCCTAGTGGCACTTAAGACAAATGAATTTATGTATCACAAGCTTTCATGGGAGTAAATCCCACTTTGTCAGACACTTGAAGATGGAGAAGTACAGATGAACAGGAGGAAAATAAATAAAATCACAGAAAACAAACGCAAGTCATAGAATCAGGTCAGACTGTTACACCATATCAATGTAGCAGTTTAGATTCAAACGTGGAGAACAGCATATTAAAGGGGAGGTAAAGGGAAACAGAAAGCAAAATTACCTGTTGTAATGAAAACCCTGAGTTGATGGTTATGTTAACCCTAAACTGACTGTGTCAAATCTGCACATGAATTTCAATTCTGCAGTTTCTCTTTGAAGCTTTGATTTATAACTCATGTGCCTAAGCACTGCTATTAACAGATCATCAACGCAGTGATCAGGAAAACTGAATGGTTCCCCTATTGGTTTTTTTAATGTTATTTCCAATGTCAGATGTCTGTCCATTTTTTTTTTTTTTTGAACAGAGACTGTCCTGTTTGCCCAATACACAAAGCGAAAGGGCATTTCTGGCACGATGGCATAAACCGCATTGATGGATGAGCAGGGGAATGAGCTCTTATTGGAGTAGCTGGCTTGATTAGGCCCAATGATGGTATCTTTTGTGTAGATATGTGGACAACGTCGGCAGCAGGGTTTGTTGCAGGAATATGTGCCTGTTTTAACATTTGTTAGGTCTCGTGAGTATCTGCTTAAGGTTGGGGGGCTGTCTGTAAGCAAGGAGGGGTCTGCCTCCCAAAGCAGGGCTCTTCCTAGGGTGGGACAGGGCCCGAGGCCAATGAGCCTGTGAGGGACACTCTGCTCCCCCCATGCTGGGTGAGGGAGGAGGGCCAGCCCAGAGGCCAGGCCCCTGCAACCACCCCTCCCCTAGGCTGGCCACTCCACCCTCCAGGGAAGGACAGGCCAGCCCCGCGGTTGGGTTCCACACTCCCACTGGCTTTAGCTTCCCACTGAAGGAAGCAGGACAGGGGTGGGGAATGGCATGGCTGGAGGGAAGCAGGGGCAACAGCACAAACCCTCCACTAATGGGACAGTGCTGGGCACACAGAACAGCAGGGCCCGGGGCATTTGCCATTCTTGCCTCCTCCCAGGATGCCTCTGTTCCCAAGGCCTGAGAGAAAAGTGAAGGATCATCTTGTAGAAGAGGTCATAGATCCTTGATAGGAGAGAGTCCATACAGCCAGATAAACCCAATGTAAGTGTGCCAATGTCTGAGATGATGGGGCATCCAGGGTGTTCCACTGTTTGAATTTAAAGAGCTGCACTGATTTGCTGTAACAATGTGACCTGATCCTATAACTTATACTTCCCTGCATTTATTTTTCTAACATCCATCTGTACTTCTCCATTTTCAAGCATCAGCCGAAGTGGGACTTTCTCTCATGAAAGCTCATGTGATAAATACATTTGTTCATCTTTAAATAACACCTTGTTTGTTTTGCTGAACTAGACTGACATGGCAACCCCCTTGGAGCTTACCAAAAAATAGGGGTTTTGAGTTGAATTAAATTCATTCTATATTGCAATCTTTGTTTTCAAGAGTCTTTAAATTTAGTTGACTCAAAATGTACTACTGGTTCTGCACCAGCTGCCTCACCACTGCACTGCAACAGGTAAATTTTGTCCTCTGATCACTCTAACACATGCATTTTGAGTATAAAGCACAATCATCTACATTGAAACATTCAATAATTACTGAATAGCAATCATACAGGTCATTGATATGAGTTACACATTTAAAATAAAACCTAATTTTTATGTATTTAAAAACTTTTTCTAAATGAAATCTTTTGGGAACATCATGGAACTTCAATCAAACCTCCATATGACAAACTTTTAAGACATGTAAATAAAATATTAGCAATTAAAGTTTTCCAGTCAACCACTTGACAACAGCCTTTCTACAGCCTTTTGTATTTCTCCCCTCAAGACCATGTGATCCCACAAAGAATTTCACATATCTTTCCTAATTAACCTGACAACCTACAATGATTACACACAAATAATTAAGTATTTTAGAAAACTCAAATGCATAGTCAAAAACTTGTAGGTAATGAAGGCAAGTTGTCCTGCATTCACACGCTATTTACAAACTTCATGAAAGTCACAGGTCAAAGAAGTTTCTCCAGATGTGATCTCTTTATTTATTCCAATTCTGATATGTGTTGGCAACCACACCATTTTTAAAGTTCTCAGGAAAAGAAGACAGTAGCTGACCACAGAAGTCTCTAGTGTATTCAGTACTGCTCCCTTGCCATGGGCCTCCACATTCCTTTTTTCACATCAGTCACTAACTCTCTGGTGGAATGTTATTTCTCAGCTCTGGAATGTAAACACATTAATCACAAGCAACACAGATTTGAGTAAAGCTTCACTGCCTAGAAATGCTTAGAACAGTTTATTAACATTATTCCAATAAATCACCCTATCTTTTTAATAATATGTAACCCACTATATTGTTCCAAAAAGTTAACTTCTACTATATTGATAACTACAGAAGGATGATTACCAAACACACACTTGCAAGGTTTATTTCCCCAACAGATTTGTTTCTCCACCCACCCCACCATAGTTCACTTCTGAATTTTAAGAATGCCATTGGAATGAAAGATATGCAACAATGAATGGTTCATACATAAAAAGTACAAACAGCAACACAATATCAACAGGTGTATAAAAAGCACTGCCTAGAATATCAGTAGAGCAAGTTCAAAATACATTGTAAACTCTCCTTATTACACCTGTGGTACTTAAGGTGAGAATTTCCAAAGGGATAGCCATGTTAGTCTAGTCCAGCAAAAAAAAACCAAGGAGCCGTGTGGCACTTTAAGACTAACAGATTTATTTTTCACATGAGCTTTCGTGGGAGAAAATCTCACTTCGTCAGATGCTTCGAAAAGATACAGTGAAGTAAAATAAGACTTCTTATTAACTTTTGTTTAGTCATTTCAAATATACTTGTTATAGATGTTTACTACATAAAAACTGTTCTAAAATATCTAAAACTAAAACTGTAATATAAACAATTGTTCTGATTCACTCCATAATTTGACATACAAAAGCTAAGCTGTCATTCACTGAAGCCCTAAAACTTCATTTTCAGAGAAAAGTCTGTTTGAAAATTAAGGCTGTGAAACTAAGTATTTTTAATAGCTGCTGATCAAAACAGGCAATCTAGCATATATACTCCTAAGAAATACATACACCAAAATATAATACTGAGAATTAAGATAATTTATTTCTCCCTCTCATTCCCCCAGTTACATTTTTTATTATGTATTATTATTATTATAAAAAGATGCCCACTTGCATAACTGCTCCAGGCACTGGCATTTTACTAATGATGTCACTGTCAGGAGAAATGACATACAGCATGTGCAGGTAACCAAGATCAGGTGTGGAGCTTATTTCTGAACTGATCATAGACCGGCGATCTCCAAGATGTGCCGAAAAGTACAACCAAAGTGTGACCCTCAACAGAAAAAGCTTCCCCAGAGACTGAACACTTCACAATAGCCAAGTGACAATCTTCAAAGACAGCTCAGCAGCACTCTAGAGGAAAGACCATGCACTCTTCAAAACCCCTCAGATGTCATCGAGGATACTTGGACCTCCCTACTGGACACTTGTACGCTACAGCCAATGAAATTCTCAGTTACATCAATTAGAAGCACCAGGGCTGGTACAATGAAAATTATGCCGAGATCGAGCAATTATTAGAAGAGAAAAGCAAACTGTACAGGGTATATTTAATTGACAAGCCCACCGCTAGGAATTTTGCCTACAATAATATCCATAGCACAGTTCAATGCACGCTCCACATGACTCAAGGTGAGTGGCCAAGACAAAAGGCTGATGAAATCCAAGCCTCTCCTGATAAAAATTACATGAAGTGATTCTACAAATCAGTCAGAAAAATATATGGTCCTCAGCAGTCCAGCTCCTCCCAAGGTACTCTGCACTGATTGGATCAGACTACTCACAGAGAAGTCCCAAATTATGAAGAGACGGGCTGATCACTTCAACGATGTGCTTAACAGACAGATCACCATAGTTCAACAAAAAAGCCATAGACAGGCTACCCCAGGTTCCAACACACCCAACTTGATACCCTACCCACCTTGGTGGAAACTGGGATAGCAGCAAAGCAACTATCCAGTGTCAAGGCCTCTGGACCCAATCAAATTCCTGTTGAGATCTACAAACACAGAGGAATACAACTGCTCAGGAAGCTCATCCAGTTCTTTCAGTCAGTGTGGGAGCTTATGGCTCTCCCACAAGATTTCAAGGATTTCACATCTATGAATGCAAAGGAAACCGCCATTCCTGTAACAACCACAGAGGAATATCCCTCCTGTCCATTGCTAGAAAGATACTTGCCAGAATCTTGTTAAATCAGCTAACTCTGCATCTTGAGTGTTTATTTTCAGGGAGCCTATGAGGCTTCAGAAAAGGCAGGGGAACAATAGACGTGGCGTTCACAGTTCAAGAACTGCAGGAAAAGTGCCAAGAACAGAATGCCCAATTACACATGGCCTTCATCAATCTCAAAGCCTTTGACACTGTTAGCACTGCTGGACTATGGAAGATCATGGATAAATTTGGATGCCCAATTCTCTCACAAGGTGAGTCAGTTCCATGATTGCACACAGGCTTGTGTCAGACAGTGACGACGTTTCAGCCCCCTTCCCAGTCACCAACGGAGTAAAACAGGGGTGCATATTTGGTTCCATCTCTTTTCAGCGTGATATTTTCAGCCAAGCTTACTGATGCCTTCCATGCCCATGCTGAGTCTCTCCCAGTAGAAGAGTAATAAGAATATGTACAGATATCCCTTGTTTATGACTCTTCAAAGTTTAAGTTGTCTTATTTGCACAGTTCTTCATTAGCTTTCAGGAAGCAAATACACTGCTGCTATTGCTATCTACACAATCCCATACTCTGCAGCATTTCCCATTTTCCCTGTTTTTCTGTTGCTGAACCTTAATTCATGCCTCTGTGCTGCATGCACATAGGAACAGCCTTCTTTTTGATGGTTAATTTCCTGCTTGGATGATCCCACCACTTCTTTTGCCTGCAGATGTGTGCAGCATGCGTCATATAGGCAGTGCTTTCACATACCAACTTCATGACCTCAGACACTGCTTGCAAACTGCTTTTTATCCCTTTCTATTAAGTTATTCATTATTCTCTGATTATACAATAGCAAGTATAGAGATTTGGAGTCTCTGATCTCTTATAAATCCCAAGGTCAAATCCTGGCATATGATTAGCAATGAATTTACTTATGCCATGCTATAAAACACAGACTACTAGAGCATGTTACATGTGAACTCCAAAATAAAGCGTTCCAATTTCAGACACTAACTTCCACAATAACCTTGTGTTTGTTTCTGGAGCAGCAAATTAAAGTGATCTCTAAGAAAAACTGGGGACTCTGTTTCTGACCTCCCCCTTCAGGTGTCATTCACTGGTGAAATGGATTCAGTGCAGCCCTTCCTTTCCCTGGTGTTTTGACTGATGCTTTATAAAAGCAAGGAGTCCTGTGGCACTTAAAAACTAACAAAATTTATTTATCACATGAGCTTTTGGGGCAGAAAATCCCATTTCATCAGATGCTTTGATGAAAAAAATTTTTTTTAAAGTTATTGTTTTAACCCAGGAATCACGTCTTCTTTTTATTCTAGCACAGACATATCCTGGTTTTCACTACTAAAAAAAAAGATTTTTTTTAATGTGGGGATAACTAATGCACATAAGATATTCAGAGTTAGGAAAAAAAAAAAAAAAAAGTAAAGACCAGCACTTCAGTTTTACCACAACCATGTATGCTCACCAAGGGCAACCCCAGATGCAGATGTAGGATGCAGACCTCAATGAGTTTACTTCACTGTAAATCTAAAGTAACTGGTCATTAACATGTTATCATCTTGGGACATAACACACGAAAATTAGTTGTCCCTCCCACCACTTAAAAACACCATTTTTTAGCAAGGAAGACAAGGCCTCAGGGAAGAGCACTCATATCCACTTTGAACAGATGTAAAATAGAACAGAAAGTGTGATTTTTTAAAAGCATGTTAACCAATCCATTTTAACTAATAATTAAAAACCTACTGTAGGCAGGAGAAATTGTGTTTCAGTGTATTAGCTAGCTGAGGTGAACCTGAGCTTTTCTAGCAGAAAATTGCCATTTATCAGGGAGATAACCCTCACTGAGGAGCACCTGAGTGTTCTATGGATAAATGGATTTGGTACTCCTAGTTTATACCCCTTGCAAAAAGCAATCACACTTCATAGGTGCACAATAAATCTGGCAGGTAGAGTAGTAGGCTTGTAACTGAGCGCAAAGGAAGTGGCATTGGGCATGCATAGAGCCAGCTGAGCTGCAGGAAAAGTATACAATCAATCAGAGACTATAAACCCAGAAGGGATCATCATGATCATTTAGTCAGATATCCTGTGTAACACTGGCTATAGAACTTCGCCAAAGTCATTCCTGTTTTAACCACAGCATATCTTTTAGAAAAGTATTGAAGCATGCAGTGAGTAATGCAAGACTCCTAAAAGAGGGAAGAAACAAACGCCATATAATCAGCACCAAATTGGACTTCGGTTGTATGGCCACCTCCTTGGACTCTGATGCTCTTTCAGACTGAATTTCATTCAGTTACAGCTTCATTTGAATTAAAAATTGGGGTTTCTAATAAATTAAGTGCAAAAAAAGATAGTTATAGCAGTACAATAACTGCTATTTTGTTTATTTTTATATTAAATTTAAATTTTAAAATGCCACCATATTTTCAACATTTGATATGCCACAGATTTGTGGACTGACAACGCATAGCTGTACTATATAAACTGTTGATAGGAGGGAAGAGTGTTAGCAATAGCATATGAGATATTTGGGGCCTGGAGTCCCTGAAGAGGCATGTAAAGTAATTCAGGGTTACAGGATAAAAATAGATGTCTATGCTAAATTTATGTTTTCATCTTTAGTGCTCAGTTAATACCCTGGTGGTTCACATCACTTATAGCTATTATTTCCAGCCTATAAGACCCAGGAGGACAAACACTTCATCTATTTATACATACCTATAACCTTCAAAATATGAATGAATTACCACATCAAATCAGATCAGTGACCCTTATAGTCCAGTAGCTCATCTAAGACAGCGGCCAGCACTTTTCAAAGGGAAGTCCTAGAAAACCAGTGTGGATAATTTGAAATAAGATTAGGGAGTCTTCATATTACAAGTCCTTTAGGGTATATCCACCCATGCTAGTTCAGATCGAGCTAGCACAGGGGTCTGCAACCTGTGGCTCTGGAGCCATATGCTCCTCTTTGACTGCCCCTTTGTGGCGCCAAATCCCCCCCCCCACCCGAACCGTGCAGGAGACTCACACTCCAAGGGACCCCTGGGCTGCCTGTGCCAGGCTTCAGGCTCTCCACCCCACCCCTGGGAACTCTGTGGCAAGGACCCTGGCTCCAGCTCCCAGCTCCTCCCACCAGGAGGCTACACCCATTGCAACTCTCAAAACGCTAGGTTACTGAAGGAATTTTTTAAACAGCCCTTCTTATCTTTCACGTAGTCAACTCCTGAGCTAGCATGAGTAACAACAACAGAGAAGGGGCTTCATAACATATACAGCACAGGCTCACTATGGACCCTAAATAATTATTCTGCTAATCAGCCAGTGCTGCACTTTCTTCATTGTTACTGTCGAAGGGGTAACCATGGTAGCCTAGTCCAGCAAAACAAGGCTTTTGGTGGCATATTTAAAGAATAACAAACGTATTTATTGCATGATCTTTTGTGGGAGAAAAGTATCTGATGAAGTGGGATTTTCTCCCATAAAAGCTCATACAATGAATAAATGTGTTAGTCTTTAAAAGCGCCACAGAACATCTGGATAGCAGTAGTTACAGCAACAAACAAATTCCCAACTAGATCAAGTAACTGAAAATTGCAGCTGAGTACAGCTTGCTAGGAGTCAGCTACGCTCATCAGAATAAGGTGGAGAAAGAAAGCCTGTAAGATGCACTAAATAATTTAATTTTTTATGAAAGGAAGAAATTTCACACTACAGCAAACAGAAGACATTTACAGAAAAAAAAATTATTTGACTATAATTTTCCTGTGATCCTTTTTTACTAGAGGTATTTCTATTCCAATAATGGCATCAATTCAAACAACCCAGCTTCTTTCTGCCTGATCATGCAGAGATGTCATGTGTTTGTTTCATGATATTAATGTTACCATGGAAACTACTGTGACACCATACAATAAGCATTATGAACTTACTGAAGGATGAATAGTAGTAGGAGAACATTACCTGAAATACAAGACCTTAGCTGAACACAGACTAATTAATATGCATTAATTCTTTTTTCTCTCATTGTGGTATGCATTTGAAAGTTCTCAGCTGCATGAAAATCTTTTAATTCAAATTTACATATTCAACTATTTTAAGAAGTTTTTCCTTAGCCTATGAGTCAGAATTCAGAGGATAGAAATAAATACTGATCAAATGCTTTTCAAAACAGAAACTGAGTAAGATTAAAAATGAACACTGAGCCAAGATTTTTGCTAGTAAAACAGAATTAGGACATTCCAGAAAGACAGAAACAGTACACATGCTGAATGTTAGTGACAACTGTAAATAATTAATCTACTTTAAAGATCATACATATTAAAATCACACATCTCAAACAGCCCCAATAATTTTGCATTTTACCCTTAGTCTGTAGTTCTTCACCCTTCTATTCTATGCTTGGATGTACAGGCACTCAAACAAGCCCAAATGAATATTGACATAAATGCCCTATATTCAATTAACACAATGGAGCAGTAAGACATTAGAGACTTGCTTACACTTGATGGAATTGCTGGATTCCTTTCTGAAGGGAAAATAGTACTGGCTGTCCTACTGTGCCCCCTAACTACTGAAGCATTTTGCAGTGGGAAATGCTCCTCACCCTCAATTCCTACCAACTGTAGGGAAACAAAAGCTTATACCAGCTTATTTGTTGATCTGAAAAGCTTCTCTGTTCTGATGCTGTGCTGACTCCTGTCACTTTCTACTACAATAAAGACCATTTACAGGACTACCTTATATGTCATAGCTGGGGACAGCATTTGTCCACCATAATAAGGGAGGAGACCCCCTAAACAACCACATTTCCCTTCTTTCAAAAAGTGACAGCCATGATGGCTACTCCAAGTGACAGTTGTAGGTACAGTAACTGGTTAAGCAGTTTCCTTCTCTCTCTATTCACCTTGTTTAGGCACTCTTCCCCCCATCATCACCATTTGGATTTTAAGTTTCTCAGGTCCTTATTACAGACATTCCCCCCTCACTTCCACCTCCTCCTCACACTTATTTCAGTTAGTCAGTACCATGTCTGTTTCTACAACATAGTGATCCCCAAGGAGATTAGTCAGTTTTACAATGGCATTTAGACACTACCACACTACTAAATATTAGTTTTTCAGAACTGTGACAATGCTCCTTTTTAAAAACATCTCTTTATTGGATTATTGTTATGTGTCTTTTCATGACCCTCCCGTTTCACAAAATAAGTGAAATGGAGCAGAATTTCAATTGGGAAAAAGTAGCACTCTTATTCCAAGCATAAGAGGCAATTTCTAACTTCCTGTTTAAAAAGGGGTGGAGTATCAAAAAGTGAGACTGGTAGGGCTTTGTCTTCAGAATCTTTCTGGTCTCTCCTTATCCACCCCAGAAGCCCAACATGATGATTATTCTGCCTCAGAATGAGGGTCAGAAGCAGTCCTTGGTTGCTAATCAATATTGCATCTCCAACCAGAAGTCAAAGATTGTGACACATTCACACCACTGCAGAAATGTGCATTTTCTGTAACTTGCGATGGCCTTCTAATATACTGCTGTTGGACCAATGACACATCTTTCCTACTCCTTCATTTATTCAGTATCTTCCCTCCCTCGCTGTGTTTAGATTTCCCTTCTACCTACATTTTTCTTCAGTATAAGCTCTTTTCTAAGAAACTTGTCCACATGCTGTTTTTACAGAGAACTCACTTTGTTTGCTCAAAAGGCACAACACTGACTAGTAACTTGTCAATTTTATTCAATTCTGATCTTACAAGGGTCCCTAGGAAAGTACAACATGTAGGAAAAGCAGTACAGTTGAAGTTCTCCTTTCAGCAGTTAGCAAGTTGCTCAAGTCAACTTCAATTTTTACAATCCCAAACTGAATAGTTTTTAACCAACTTCTTTGGCAACTACTTTCATCACGCAGCTACTCTCAACTGCATAAAAAAAGAGAATGTTTCCTTTCTGTAAAATGATCCTATCATAATGGAAGTAACACCTACACCTACCAACACGAACTGCTGTATGATTAGATATGGAAAGTTGCCACAGGTATAACAAGTTTGTACGGTAACTTTTAAATTGTTCACCCTTGTATAAGCCATTCTAATTCTCGTCATTGCTCTCATACTTAGAGAAAGAAAGCTACCCAACTTTGTCATGTCTCTAAAGTGTACATATTTAAGCGTCTTAATATCATTTCATGATACATTGCTAATATTCAAATCTCACACAGATATGCTGAATTTTACTAAAGCATCAATGGCAAAAGCTGTGACGTGTGGAGATTAGAGTTACCCATATAATCCATGAAACACCTGAACAAAAGAAAAATAAACGTAAATAAAGAGTCATACGACATTTCTGAAACTGATACTGGAGGTTATTCATAATGATTTAGCTCACCCTAAAAAATGATATTTTTTCTGGAAAAGAGCTGCTCTGTTTGCATTCTAATTTTAGGTCCCCTTCGAAAACATCTTCAAAACAACTGTCAATGCAATTATTCCAGATAATTGTGCCAGGAAAGATAAAAGATCCATCCAAATATCCAGGATATATTTTTACTGAAAATGTATATATAATGTACATGAGGAGGCTAACTTTAAGTAGAAAAAGTCCAAGGCTTTTGCGGCCAAACTTTTATGAACCTGGTTTAGGCTTCTGACCACAGCTATTTAAAAGCAGTCAGCCAACTAAAATCTTTGTTTAGTTTGGTTGTTGCTTCATTGAAAGTTCCAATTTCTGTCTGATTCATTAGGCCCAAAAATTTAGCCCTATGCAACCAGAAGAAGATCTAAAACTATAAAATTTACCATCTGCAACTGCTGATTATCTATCTGGTGTGCATTCTTTAGCAGTCAATACAATGTTCACAGTTGTATTTTGTTTTATCCTTCTTTCACACTGTTATTGGTGCATGAAAAGCTCAGATTTCCAGGAAGTATAAGTTCTGGTGAACCAGGCTGCAGATCATAATTACATACCAGTTTTGTAATTCAATCAGATACCTACTGGCTAGTGGATTATAGCACTTGGCCAGAGGTTTATATGAAAGATTGGAGACAATCATCATTTAGGAGCAACTCTGGTGAAAAACTCTTTCCCTTCACTTCAAATTACCAAAATGAGAAAAAAAAGGGAACCTCTGGACACTGATAATAGTCATCATCCCGATCTGCCTCTGCCTAATAGGTATCTAATATATTTGAATACCATCTGCTAGGGACCAGGGCTTCTGCTACTGCCTTGGCTAATGTCAAGACTTTGCTGTTTTCCTCCTCCTGTATCTTGGAAAAACAAAGTATCAGGTGAATTACTGAAATTCTCTGCCAGTGAACTACAAAATAGTGCATAGCACCACTTTACACTTGGAAAATTATCTTTGTCAACAAAGCTGCAAGCATTTTAGATTCTCAAAAAGTTAATGGCACTGGTCATGACTCATTCAACAGGAAAAATTTCCTGCTTTCTCTTGACAAGAAGGCCAGTGAATTTTTCAAGCCCTGATTAACCATTCTGTACTCTTGCTCCCTTAAATAATCTTATGATGCCTGTATGCCTAGCAGTGTCGAACTTGTAACCCACTTGTCCACTTTTCCTTGAACCATCTTGCAGGCTTTTTTCTCATGTTAACAGAATGTTCTCCTAATCCATTCTGCCTAGACATTACCCTGTCCTCCTTTAAAATCATTATTCATAACCCCTGCAGTTGGATTAAGAAGAGGTTACTTACCTGTAACTGCTGTTCTTCAAGATGTGTTGCTCAAGTACATTCTAACTCAGGTGTGCACGTGCTGCATGCACGGTTCGCCAGAGAGTTTTCCCCAGTTTACCTGCAGGGTCGGCAGAGGCCATTAGAGGGCGCTCTACAGCCGCCCCATATATATCCATGCTGACCCTAGCCTCCTCAGTTCCTTCTTACCAAATTCCGGCTGAGGAGAGGAGGGTGGGTGTTAGAATGTACATGAGCAACACATCTCAAAGAACACCAGTTACAGGTAAGTGACCTCTTTTTCTTCTTCGAGTGATTGCTCATGTCATTCCAATTCAGGTGATTCCCAAGCCTTACGCTGGAGGTGGGTCGGAATTCTAATGCTCCACTGAGCAAAGCATTGCTGCTCTCACTGCTGCATCATCTCTTGACTGCTATGTGATCACATAATGCATGGTGAACATGTGGATTGAAGGCCACATGGCTGCTTGCAAATGTCCACAACAGGTACTCCCTCCACAAACCCGGCTGAGGATGCCTCCACGCGCGTGGAATGGGCTGTAAGCAGAGGTAGAGGAAGCTAGGCCAGCTCACAACATTGTCTAATACATGCCGTGATCTGGAAAGAGAGGATGACCCTTCATTCTGTCTGCTACCACCACAAAAAGCTGCAGGGATTTCCGGAAGGGTCTGGTACGGTCAGTATAGAATGTCAGCACTCTGCGGGCATCCAGTGAGTGAATGCGTCTCTCCTTCTCCGAAGCATGAAGCTTCGGGTAAAACACTGGAAGGCATATGTCCTGCAACATATGGAACTGCGAGACTACTTTTGGAAGGAACGCTGGATGTGGGTGCAGCAGTGCCTTTTCTTTGGAAAACTGGGTAAATGGGGGTTCTGCCATAAGAGCACGTAGCTCCAACATTCTCCTTGCTGAAGTTATGGCGACGAGGAAGGCTGTTTTCCACGATAGGAGTGATAGTGAGCCGGATGCCAGGGGTTCAAATGGAGGCCCTGTCAACTCTGACAGAACTAAGTTAAGGTCCCATTGAGCTACCAGAGCCCGGTGACATGGGAACAACCTGTCTAGGCCCTTCAGGAACCTTTTGACCAGCAGGTCCGAAAACAATGAATCTTGAACAGAGAGTCTTCACAGAAGGCCAAAATGGCCACCAGATGGACCTTTATCGAGGATGTTGCTAACTCTTGATGCTTCAGCCCTAGCAGGTAGTCCAAGACGCGAGGCACTGGAGCCTTATGGGGGGACAACCCCTTGCTCAGCACCCAAATAGAGAAGCACTTCCACTTGGCTTGATAAGCAGCCCGCATTGTGGGTTTTCGACTGTTAAGCAAAACTCCTTGAACTCCTGCTGAACACAGTCTCTCCTCCTGAGTCAACCATTGAGCAGCCACGCTGTGAGATGTAGGCTGCACATATCGAGGTGACAAAGAGAGCCCTGGTCCTGTGTTAGGAGATCTGGAAGCATGGGGAGATGGTGCAGGGGCTCCTCGAACAGACCCAGAAGAAGGGAGAACCAGTGCTGATGTGGCCACTCCAGAGCTACCAAGATCAGACGTACTCGGTCCCGCTTCACCTTGAGGAGGACTTGAAAAATAAGTGGAGTTGGGGGAAAGGCATAATGCAGATGGAATGACCCAGGGATCAGAAAGGCATCAGACAGTGATCCTGGACTGCAGTTCCGAAAGGAGCAAAACCTGTTGCATTTCTTGTTGACATCCAACGTGAACAGGTCTATTTGGGGACAGCCCCACCATTGGAAGACGGCCCGCACGACATCCTCCGCAGGGACCACTCGTGTGATAGGAAGCACCTGCTGAGGTCATCTGCCAGGGTGTTCTGGGTTCCGAGCAGAAAGGATGCTATCAGACAGATGAAGTGTTGGATGCAAAAGTCCCAAAGTGCCAGGCCTTCCCGGCAGAGGGGAGAGGAGCGAGCACTCCCCCCTTTTGTTGACATAATACATAGTTGTGGTATTGTCTGCTTGCACCCGCGCTCTCTTGGAGGACAGCCTGTCCTTGAACGCTACACATGCCAGACGGACAGCCCTAAGCTCTTTCAAATTGATATGCATCAGGGTTTTGCTCCCCGACCAGCAGCCCTGCATCCTAATGTCCCCCAAGTGGGCACCCCACCCCACATTTGACATGTCCATGACGAGGGTCGCCAATGGCACCGGCTCCCGGAACAGCGACCTTCGCACATATTGGCGCTCTCTGTCCACCAGGTCAGGGAGTGTTGAACTTCCCGTGGGACCAACACCATGGTCTCTTAGGAGTCTCTTCCCGGCCGGTAGACTGTCGCCAACCAGGCCTGAAGCCAGCGCAGGCGTAGGTGAACATGTTCCACCATGTAGATGCACGATGCCATGTGGCCCAATAACTGCAGACACCTCCTGACCATAATCAGGGGGTATTCGCAAATGTTCAGTACTATAGAACATATCATGTGTAAACACTCTTAGGGAAGGAAGGCCCTTGCTGCCTTCAAGTCTAGGAGTGCCCCCATAAAAACAATATGCTGTGAGGGGATCAGCGTGGAGTTTTCCTTATTAACCAAGAAACCAAGACTGTTGAAGGCGCTCTGTATAAAGCGCAACTAGGATTGCACTTCCTGACGGGATCTGCCTTTGACTAACCAGTCATCGAGGTACGGAAAAACCCAAATCCCTTGCCTTCAAAAGGAAAGCAGCCACTACGGCCAAACGTTTCGTAAACACACAAGGAGCCGCCACAAGACCGAAAAGCAGGACCGTGAACTGATAGTGCTGGCCACTGACTATGAACTGAAGAAGACACCTGTGACGAGGGAGAATGGCGATGTGAAAATAAGTGTCCCGCAAATCGAGGGCAGTGTACCAGTCTCCGTGATCCAAAGAGGGGATAATAGAAGCTAGAGACACCATGCGGAATTTCACCTTGAGGAGAAACCTGTTCAGGCCCTGGAGATCTAAAGTCGGGCAGAGGCCTCCTTTCGCTTTGGGAATGAGAAAATACCAGGAATAGAATCTCTTCCCTGTTCTGCCTTCCAGGACCTACTGCACTGCCCCTTGAGCCAGAAGTGAGTCCACCTCTACTTGCAGGAGCTTTTCGTGAGAAGGGTCCCTGAAAAGGGACAGGGGAGGCCGGGAAGGCAAGGTAGAAGAGAACTGGAGCAAGTATCCCCATTTGACCTTCCGCAGGACCCATAGGTCTGATATAATGTTGGCCCACGTGTGGTAAAAGTGGGACTGTCTGTCTCTGAAAGTCTCATATGCTGCCCTCGGGAGCATCCTCAAAAGCCTTTCCTGGAGCTCTGCTGGGCCCACAAATTGTCCTTAGAGCAACCAGCTGAGCAGTGATCCGACCAGTGCCTGTTTCAGTTTCCCCATGGGAGAAATCCGATCTTCAGTGAAAAGATCTTTGCATGGGCTGTGGGCGGAAAGGACGACGCTGCAATGGCAGAGTGTGGAGTCCTAGGGATTTTAATGTAGCTCTGGAATCTTTCAGAGTCTGTAACTTGGCATCTATCTGTTCCACAAACAGGTCCTGGCCTTCAAAGGGGAGGTCTTGGATTGTCATCTGCACCTCATGTGGAAGATCAGATGCCTAAAGCCATGAACTCCACCTCATCATCAACCCTGACACCATGCCCCTAGTAGCAGCATCCACAGAGTCCAGGGCGGATTGCAGCAAAGCCCTTGAGACAACTTTGCCCTCCTTAATCATGGCCGAGAGCTCCACCTTAGAGTTCTGAGGGAGAGCAAGTGTAAATTTCTCCATTGCCACCCAAGAATTGAAGGCAAAGCGGCTAAGCATGGCCTGTTGGTTCGCAATTCACAGTTGCAGACCCCTGGTTGAATAAATTTTCCTCCCAAACAAATCTATCTTTTTTGTCTCTTTTGATTTGGGGGTGGGACCAGGGTGGCCTTGGTGCTCCCCCCTCGTTGGCTGTTGCCACCACGAGGGACCCCGGAGCTGGGTAAGTATAAAAATGTTCATGGCCTTTCACCAGGACAAAGTACTTCCGCTCTATCCTTTGGGTGTGGGCAGGATAGAGGCCGGCATATGCCAGAGAGCCTTCGTAGTGTCCCTGATGGTTTTAATGAGAAGAAGGGCCACCTGCGAAGGACCTTCTGGGGTCAAGATTTCCATCATGGGGTCTGTCTCCTCCACCAGTTCTTCTGCTTGGAGACCCAAATTACGAGCCACCCTTCTCAAAAACTCCTGATGAGCCTTACTGTCATCTGGTGTGTATGCTGGGGTTGCACCCGCAACTGCCTCGTCCGGGGGCGAGGAGCAGGATTCTTCACAGGCCACCAAGGGAGCAGGCACTGCCAAACCCTCTCCAGAGGGTTGATCCGTCTCCTGCACTGAGTCCAGATCCGAGTCCTGAACCACGTCTGGTGGGGTGCTAGCAGTATGGGATGGAAGTGGTCTGTGGCTCAGAGACCACGAGTTGCCCGACACCGAACCTTGGGTTTGGTGAAATACCAAAGGGGTCCAAAAGGGTCACTGAGGTGGCATATTCTAAGCCTCCCACCAGTACCAAGAAGGGTGGCTATCACATGCTGGCTGGCTACCCCTGTTATGCTGTCAGGCCGCTAAACCATCATCTGAGCTGGAGGCAGATCCACTGCATGGAGACCAGGGCAGAGCGGCACCCACTGGCAAACAGTACCTGGTCTTATGCCCTGGGGACTGAGGCCAAGCAGACGGAGAGTGTTCCTGGCACCACAGCGAACAGAAAGCCGGGGAACCGGCAGCCGTCACTACTTGAGGTGGTACCGAGGCACCACTGATGATGAAGGCCAGTGAACTGGGGAACGCGATCTGGCCCTCTGGACTGACGGTGCTGAGGGTTTATGCTGTGGTGACAGAGGTCTCAAAGGGATCAGTTTGCCTCTGGAGGGAGGTGTGGGTACCTTCTCCGGTACCATCGCCGACTCGGTGCCAATCTGAGCCTTCTGCTCTATTAAGTCCCTGGCTGCCTCAAAAGTCTGAAAGATGGAGGGCAGCTGAAGGGTCCTCCTCCAAGATCCCCTGGGTGGGCGAAGGTACCAACGCCAGACTCGACGAGCCTCTCCCTGGGGCTGGAGTCAACGGTGCTGAGCGGCTTGGAGCCAGGGTCCAGTGGCCCACTTTGGGTTGCACTTTGGACCCAGTCTTGGACTTAGCCAGCGGGGAGGGAACCCCTTCCTGGACGTTCCTTTTCGGTGCCAGTGAATGACAACGTTGCCGATGCGCCGACACTGATGCCGGTGACAAACACTGCCGAGGCTCTGTCAGAGTCCTTAGCTCTCCCCGAGGCTGGGACGCTCTGCACTGAGAATGGCCTGCCCAAACCCAATGGTACTGTGTCTGTAGGATGAAGGGTTTCCTTCATCATCAGGAGCCTAATCTTCTGCTCCCTATCTTTTGGAATCCGGGGCTTAAAACTCTTAGAAATGCAGGACTTGGCATGCAGGTGGGACCCACCCAAACACCTCAGACAACAGGTGTGTGGGTCATCCCTAGGCATGTACTTCTTACAGTCCAAGCATGTTTTAAAACCAGACATGCCCTGGTCTTATGGCTTGGGGTGTTGAGAGTGCCCCTAACAGTCCTAATTCCCTAAATCCTAACACTAAAACTACCTACAACTGAACTAAAGAACAACAGGGAAAAACTAGCAAAGCTAGAGATCCAGCAACCATCAGGGCGGTAAGAAGGAACTGAGAAAGCTAGGGTTGGCAGGGATATATATGGGGAAGCTGCAAAGTGCTCTCTAGCAGCCTCTGCCAACCCTGCGGATAGGCTGGTGAAAAACTCTCCAGTGAACTGTGCATGCAGCACGCAAACACTGAGTTGGAATGACGTGAGCAATCACTCAAAGAAGAATTCTTTTTAATATAAAAATTAATTATATTTATACTAAAATGTATTTTATACTTAATGAATTACTAAGTATTTTTACACTAAAAGAAATCTGAACTACTATAAAGTGGGTGTGTAACTGGCTGGAAAACCATTCCCAGAGAGTAGTTAACAGTGTTCAAAGTCAATTTGGAAGGATGTATTGAATGGCGTCTTGTCCTTGCTCTATTCAATATCTTCATCAATGATTTAAATAATGGCATAGAGAGTACACTTATAAAGGTTGTGAAAAATACACAATTCAGAAGGATTGCAAGTGCTTTGGAAGACAGGATTACAGTTCGGAATGACCTGGACAACTGGAGAAACGGTCTGAAGTGAACAAGATGTCATTCAATAAGGCCGCGTACAAAGAAGGAACAATCAATTGCACACACATACAAAATAGGAAGTGACTCGCTAGGAAAGAGTACTGCAGAAAGGCATCTGGGGATCATAAAGGATTACAAGCTAAATATGAGTCAGAGTAACACTGTAGCAAATAAGCAAACATCATTCTGGGATGAATTAGGAAGCATGTTGTAAGACAGACATGAGAAGCAACTCTTCTACTCTACTCCACACTGATTAGGTTTCAACTGGACTTGTGTGTCCAGTTCTGTGCACAATATTTAAAAAATGTGGATAAATAGGAGAAAGCCTAGAGAAGAGCAACAAAAAAAAAGTAAAGGTTTAGAAAATCTGACATGTGAGGGACATTTTAAAAAACTGGACTTGTTCAGACTGGAATAAATTGCACAAGGAGGCTATGGAATTTCTATCACTGAAGATGGTCTGATTTGCTCTTAAAAAAACATGCTCTTAAAAAAAGGAAAAAAAAAAACCCCACCTGTCAGGGACAGTCTAGATAATACTTAGTCCTGCCCTGAGCACAATGGCCTGAAGAGGACCCCTTGAGATACCTTCCACTCCTACAATTTGATGATATTCCTATAACACAACAGCTGAACTATGGTGCCTTTCAATAATAGACAATGGATGCTTTCCTCTCACTACTCAAATCCTGACAGACAACAGTTGAACCAGGTTCTTATGTCTTGAGTCGCATTGGGTCATTTGAACAGGAAGCAAAAATACTAAATTCTTTAACTCTGCTATGTGGACCAAAATACACAGATAGCTAGTATGAGACTACTGAACTTCCATTTGTGTCCAAACATAATATGAACTGAGGTCCTTAACTGGAAAACTAGAGGGGAGTTTCCCCAGACTCAGAAGGCATACAATCCCACCATGCTTTCATTTCCTCCCCAAATGCTTTTCTACACCCGCCCCCCAAAAAAATCACCCTCCCAACATAACCTGAGCTATTCAGTCACTCTTAACATATACTGATGCCTTTCAACAATTTACACTTGCACATGCATGCACACATCTCCCTCCCTCACTATACACTCCATCAGTGGAAACTAAAATCTTGGAATAAAAATTAAGACCTTGGAAGAAACACTACTAGCACTAAGTGCTCTGTGCCATTCACTTGCAGGGTTCTAACACTTAATCTCCATCTGTTATCAAAGAGCTAGCATAACTCATTATAATGGTATCTTATCACAATTTATTGAGATCTAAAATCACAAAGAAGTGCCAATCATAGGTGTTAGATGCCCTAACATCCTCATTATGCAATATAGCAAAATCCCAGCAGCGTTAAAATAATTAATAATCATTTTAACAGGAACTCACCCAGCCAGACACCTATATAAACTCCTTTCCACCCACTCATCATTGTCAAAACTCAGCCCAGCCGAAAACCCCTCGCAAATGGATGTCTTCTGTAGCATGCTCAGAAGGTCAGAGATTTCAGGCATTTCAGACCAAAAATGGGAGGGGTGGGGGGATAAATTTCAAAGCCCTCATGGAGAACACCCTGTCAGCAGCCCCTGATCAAGCTCGGGTACCCCTCCTGACCATAGCAGCAGCATGGCACAGGAAGAAATCTAATCTCTTCAGGCCAGTCAGGGCTTTGTAAGTCAACCTAAAGTTTCATCCAGAGAGACTGGGCAGCCAATGAAAAGAAAATTCACAAGCTCCTACACTGACAAAGATAATATAAAACTGATGGGGTCACTGCCACAGCATGAGCCTCATGCAACAGCCGTGGATCCGAAATTGTCCCAGTTGTGAAACCTAGTAACTAACAACAGATGCACTCCCTCAGTCAAAGAGACTGACATTACCTTCTCCATCTCCCCTGATTGCTTCCCTCCATCTATTACCATCACCTCAGTTTCACGTGGATGGAGCCTCAGTTAGCTCACTCTCAGCTTGACCTTAGTTGAGCTCCCAAACTGCACCATCCAAGTTGGATGAAATGGAGTCATACAGTTGGGTGTCTGTATATTATCAACAATACTGAACATATAACCTTCCTAATAACCCTCCAAAATATCCACTAGAGAGGCTTCAGAGCAGCGCAAGTTGAATATGCAAGTGAAAACAAGCAGGAGCTCATTCAATAAAAGGGACAAGGCCAGAAGGAGTTGGTAGCACATACACAGGAGTGTACTAAAACCAAGAATTTTAAGAGTAAACTAAATCTAAAATAGCTTCCTTAAAATATTTTTAAATCATCAATCTGAAGTAGTAATTCAACAATTCATCTGCCTTTACAAAAGCACCAGCTATCATAAGTGGTGCTATAAATCCTTCCCGTCTACAGCAATGCTCATAAAGAGAAACAAAAGACCCCCACAAAAGCAGAACACAATAATATTCAAGTGAAAGTGAATATCCACAAAACAGTCCAGTGATCATATTCTCTCCCAACACTTAGTTAACTGGACTGAAAAATGACTCATTCTACAAACAATATGAATATCGTATAGGTCATAACAGTACTAACTTGATCAACCCTCCAAGCATCACAATCCCAAGGACAACACACAAAGATAACAAAAGTGTAATTTCAAGGCACCATAATTCAAAACAGAGCAAATCAATCTTCTGAAGTACTATCCACTGACCAGGACAAAAAATTCCCACAGCTGTAGTTTAAGTGCAAACCTTTGGTCAAGTGAGATGTGAAGAAAATAAATAACTTTTGCTTTCTGCCCAATTTTGTAAACCAAAATGAGAATTTTATTTAACTTAGTGATCACAAGGGTTCCAACAGCAATAGCTCACTTAATGATGAAACTATAAGTTACAATTTAACGCCGCAAACTCTCATGAGCCAGAGTAAATGGTTATCACTATGCAGGAATAGCTATTAACTGAAAAATAAACAGAAACAGATCAACGGTTGTACTCAAAACATAAAAAGTGCTCCAGTGAAGAGTGGTATTAAGTGAACTGAATATGATAAACAAGAATACCCAGGTGTCAGAGATGCAAACAAAACAGTCAACACTTCAGAAGGTAAAGAACTGCCAGTGATGCCATCTAAGGAATGTTTTGAGTACAGTTTTACTTTGAGAAACACTTGCAGCACTAGCTTCGGCACTCGAATGTGAACAAGCAGTCTCCTAATGATCTCTCAAGATTGCTCATCAGCAAAACAGCATATTAAAAAATGCATTTTCGTCTAAATTCACTCACATTTCTACCATACAGTTTTCTCATTAACTGACGACTATCACACAGCTACTACCTATCAAAATTGATACACTGCACAACTGACAATCACAACAATGGCAGGGAACCTAAAAGCCTTTGTAAATACTTTTGCATATACAATTTTTAATCATAAAGCAAGTAACATGAAATGCTTGAGCTCTTGATTTCTTTTGATGACATGAAAACCTTCATTTTGGGCAGGAATCTCCTGATTTTAAGGTGTGCTTCATTCTACTTAAAGACTCTCTCTCCCCTTGGGGGATGGGTGGAGATGGCCAAGGTTTTCAGTGATGTGATAGTTCTTATTTCATTTGTAATTGTCTTCTAAGAGCAACAAGAGAAAATAAATTGTATCCTCTACATTAGGACTAGGAGACATCCACTCAAAATCAAGCTTCCAATTCCCATTAAAAGAATTAGCTAGTTATTCACTACAAAAATTGCATGCAGTTGCACATGGAAGTTAACACTTTCGTTAATAAAGCACAACAGATTTGGTCACGTGCCTTTATAATTTAAAATTTAGATTCTAAACCTTCAGGATTATTTTTAACTTGTCTGTTTCCACCCATGTTTTCTACACAAGGGTCAACCTAACTAAAGAATGCTTTTCAATATAGTACTAATATCTCAACACTGCAATAAGTAGGTCTTAACTGAATGTTTGACATAAACAATATTTGTGAAGTACTATATATACTCGTGTATAAGCTGAGATTTCTATGCCTGAAAATTGCCTTTAAAACAGGCATTTGGCTTATAGATGGGTCATACAGAAGCTCCAGCCCAGGAATTTTTACTCTCCAGCCCAGAGCATGCAGTGGGCATGCTCCAGGTTGAAGTCCCACAAGTGGCCGGAGCAGCCATGTTGGGAAGTCAGCCCCAGATGGGGTTAGAGTGAGGAGCAGGACCCCAGCATCTGGAGCAGCCAGGTAATGGGGCCCTGGGGGGTGTCAGCCTGGGGAAGTGGTGGCAGGGCCTGGGGGTTTGGGATGGGATCGGATCAGGAATGGCAGGAAAAGCGGCAACATGGTCGGGGGTTGGGGGGGAGTCTCAGGGACTCCAGAGAAGCCAGCGATCGTGGGGGGGCCCCCAGGGACCCGAGGCCATGAGTGAACCTCAGCTTATATGTGGGTCATTCATTTTTATCTAATTTTAGGGCTCGGAGTGTGTGTGTGTGGGGGGGTCAGCTTGTGCACAGATAGACTTATACATGAGTATACACAGATGGTGGTGGACTGGCTTTTTACACGTACCGTACAGGTAAATATCACCCCAGTGATCATGTTTCTTAACACCTCTCTATCACCCCCTTAATTTTTAGGGCCCTCTTGAACTTCAAAATTATCCCCCAGGGGGCGGTACTGCCCCCATTGGGAAAATGTTGCCTTATATATATATTATCAATATTCAAAAAAAGTTAATTAACCTTCTTTCAACAACAAAACATAAGCTTTTTATTTTCTTTAGAAGAAAAACATTTAAGTTGTTTTCATTTTTATGTAGTGTTTGTGGACTTGCTCAGGAACAAAACAAAACCAACTCCTTTCAAAGACCATTGAAAATACAATTTTTTCCTCCATCTGATTATTTTTTTGTTCCATTTTTGCACATAATACAATTATACCAATGATTTTTTTAAATGGCAAGAAAGGGGGTGATATAAAACATGATTATACTGATTGTCTTTAAATATGTTTACGACAACCTGAAAAGTATCATCATGCACTAGGAAACGGAGATAAAAAATAAATAAATTCTATTAAATAACCCATCAACAGAACATAAAGAGGTGGTAAAGGAAATCAGAAAAGAATGAACAATTGTTGATCATGTACCAGCATGGGACTGGATGTGAACAAACTGAAGAATGAGTATAGCAGAATACACAGAAGAGTAACAATGAGCCATTATAAAAGAAGTTCACTTTATAGCATGTTTGTGCTCCAAAGCTACCAGTACATAAGAGAATAGAGTCTGAAGAAACTCGGGGGGGGGGGGGGGGCGGGGGGCAAAAACAAAAAGCACACAAGCCTGCAACATTTGCCACAGATTCAAGTAAAGTGATTCCTCAGTTTAAGAATTAATCATGCACTTCAGCTGAAAGAGCCTTAACTGGGTACTGGAAGACATTTTGACAGTTGACTTCTAAGATAAATAAGATGATGAATCAGAGTGCAATATACAGTAGAAGCAAAGGCCGGAGCAAGAAATCTAGGCTAGAGGACCCATCAGTTTCGGGATGAAATGAAAATGGAACACATCTAGCAACATTCGAAAATACTTAGAGACTGTCAGGTTATAGTATCAATGAGCACTTGATAAGAGACAGGGATCTGGATTGAGCAACTAGAAGAATCTTGTGCTCTGGGTGTCCCTAAACATCTAGTTGCTTGAAGCTGGGACTGGAGGAGAAGGAATGGATCACTTGATAAACTGCCCTGTTCTATTCACTCCCCTAAAGCCTCAGGTGCCAGCCACTGTCAGAAGACAGGATGCTGGTCTAGACAGACCAGTTGTCTGACCTAGTATGTCCATTCTTATATTTTTTACATAAGAACCATCAAAGGACATTACATTTCTGAAAAAATAAGTTATGCATCTAATGCACAAATCTGGTAATTTATTTGCCATCTCACCTTTAATTACAATACAAGCCACTCCAGAATACAAGTGAAAGTTTGGAGGGGTTAGAAGTTGAACTTTCAAGCAGCACTTCTACAATGTTAAGTGATCAGTTGAAACCAAAGTACATAATGGACTGCAACAAAAAAGAGTATAGAAAAAACAAAAATCCTTACTGGTAAAAAAAGCAAAAAATAATCCTACCATGCACCAAATATTCAAACTTATTAAACCCACTGGTACAGTTAACACAAAGTCATACTTTTGAGAGAGAGAGAGAGAGAGATTTTAATGTTATTTGTAAAGATTTCTCTCTCTTCCAAAGTACTCTCAGTGCATTAAATCAAGTCCAGGGACATGGGAATAGTATATTGGCTGTAAACCAAAGAAGTTCTAGAAGTAGTTTAAGATCATTTTGGTGTACCAGATGTATTAGTCTTGTGATGAATTCTTCCATTTTTAATAAACTAAGAGCACTTGCTGATGGCTTGTTTTACAACTACTACATGTTTAAGAGTTGAATGCCAAGATACAATTAAGACCTAACTATACAGCACAAGCACTTCAAGCAAAGTAATCTGTTCGAAGTTAGTCACTCAAGTTAAAATTGAGTATGGTCTGATGTTGCCATAACCTGAAACCAAGACGAGACTGACGAAAGAGTAGCACAAGAAGTTGCAGTGGTGCCTCAGGGAAAAGAAACTACACCCCCCCCCCAAGAATTTAAGAATGAGGAGTCTTTAGGCAGAGAAGACAAAAAGTGGAAGGAATCAAATTACAAAAATATATTTAAGTAACGCAAGAAACATGCCTAACTCATAAACCCAAGTTCAGGATGAAAGTACAACCGTAGCTCACCTGGCAACAATTTATATATTTTGATAAGTTTGTATATCAATACTGGGCCAGCATGTGCTATAGTACTACATTAAAATGCAGCAAGTTCAATCAAATAGTATACAGTTCCAGCATCCAGTGAAGGGATTTTGCATTTAAAACTGCCATTAATTTTGAATAAACTGCTCTTTCAGAAGTGGGGCTATGTTAGCAATATCTTTAGGATACAATGAATGACCCCTAAATTATACATTTACCAGATAGGGTCTTCAAGAATCTGTTATCTATTTTGCATCCAGAAACAGATAACAACTAGACAGAGGGATCCTCTTTGCCTAGTTTTGAGTGTAGTTCTCTTTGAGGCTTGTGTTCTGATTATGGCTTGCAGAACCCTGCCATCTTCTGTGTGTAGCCAGAGAAAAGCAGCAAAAACATGCACTCTTTATTTAAGGAGGGAACTCTTCCCAGTCACACAGAAAGTAACGAGAACGCTTAAAATCACTCCTTTCTGCTTGATACCTCATCCTACTTTGGACTTCACAACTCTGTTCTTTCTTAGTTCAATACTGGCTGTTCCTTCGGGCTCTTCCAGAAGGTCTTAACACTTTCTGGGATACTTACTGTGCTTTATTATTAGGGTTTTGTCCTAACCTTCTCTTCTCTTTCTACACCCTCTCTCAATGCTCTACTCATTCATGTTGCTTTAGATATGATGATTCATAAATCTTCCTCTTCCAGCCAATCCAACACCTCAATCACTCTCATATCTCCTTTTTAGTGTGATTTAAAGTGAACTCATTTTTCCTCCAAACTCCTTCACACTGTACTCATTCTCTATTACTGTTCACCATTACCCTCTATCAGGCACATATTCTGAGCATCATCTTTGACGCTTCCCTCCCCCTGTTGAGACAGATTCATCCCAGTTCCAAATCTTGACGTTTCTTCATAAACAAGATAAAAGTACCAAAGGGGTAGCTATGTTTGTCTAGTTCAGCAAAACAAACAAGGACTCCTCTGGCACTTAAAAACTAAAAAATGTATTTATCACATTACCCTTCTGTAATTTTCCCCATCTTCTAAGACAGGGGCTGGCAACCCAAAAGATAAGAAGAGCCATTTTTAAAAATTCTTTCAATAACCAAATGTTTTGAGAGCCAAATGGGTGTAGCCTCCTGGTAGGGGTTGGGGGAAGCTGGGCCAGAGCACCTGCCACAGGGCCTCATGGCCAGGGAAGGGAGTCTGGAATCAGGAATAAGCTTCCCGCAGGATCCCCCAGTGGTGGTTGGGAGCTTGGAACCTGGTGTAGGACACCCACAAGGTCTGCTGGTGGCAAGGTGGGGTTCAGAGCCCAGAGCTGCAAGGGGGCAGCCAAAGAACTGCATGCGGCTCCAGAGCCACAGACTGCAGACCCCTATAAGATATAAGTATGACCTTACTTTCTCTTTTTGTCCTACACTGAAGACCAATGTTCCCTCTAACTACTCAGACTGTGTGCACAAACAATTTCTTTGTGTGCGCAAAGACATTTCTTTGTGAGCACCAATATTAGCACTATTGAATTTTTTTGTGCACACTTTATTTTGTTGTGTGCGCAGGTTTCATGACTTGTGTGCGCACGCACACACGCGCAGCTTAGAAGGAACAGTGCTGAAGACTCTTTTTCAGTCTCTTATCTACCCCTTTTATGACTGTATTTTACTCCTTTCTGTCTACCTTGACACCCACAAAGTTTCCTCTTCCCAACATCAGCTTGCCCCCATCACTTTGAATGTTGTTCTTATCCTATCACCTTAAGTTTAGGTTTAACCTTGTCTTCGAGGACCCATTACATCACCCCTTGCTATAGAACTCTGCTGGCCCCAGGGGGGTCAATGGTGGACACCTATTTAAAGTTGTAAATTTTCTTCCACAGCATACCTAAGGCTTAAAAGACTTCTCAGGAGCTGGGTGAAAGCCCAACAACATTCTAACTTCTCCTGACAACTCAAATCTGTGACATCTACAACAAATTAGCCAAGCAACAATGGCAAGATTGAAGGACAACAGAGAGACTTTTATATTTCTAACATAAAATAAATTGCATTACTAAAAACATTGTGTCATCAAAACATGTTAATCACAACTTAAACAGCTACACTTTTGCTGTACACATTCTCCTATGCTCGCCCTTAAGCCCATAAACTCTTAGTAATAGGGGATGACTTTTCCTCTACTGGAGGCAATGGATAGTGAACTGTGGTGCTATCAGAAATAATAAATACAGATTTCAACTAGATATACACATATCACTGACTCAAAACGTTTTCTAGTACAGATATTTAAATAGCTGACATACCTGCTCCTTGGAAGAAACATAGACTCTTTGATGAATACTGAACCAGACAACAGTATATACCAACAGGTGCCAATATCATCAGGGCTGGAATAAAGAAAAGAAAATGGTTAGAAGCATAATTTAGAAAGATAGTAGGTAAAAACTGCAAAAATCTGGTACGGAAAAGCATCAAAGCTGTAAGCCAAAAATACATAAACTACAAAGAAAAGCTACTGTTTTAATCATTTGTATCAAATTCTTTAAATAATTCTAATTTCCCCCCAAAACACACAATAGTACTATTTAAATTACAACATCCATCTGATTGATAGCACAGTAAGCAGCTGAGTAAAATAAAACCCAACAAGACTATAAAAAATCAAAAACTTAGTGAAAGAGTGAAAGTTTATATTGCTGTGTAAACAGAAGTCTCCTCCCTATTGGAGGACAGAACCTTTTCCCTTCAACATGAACTCCTTCTCCATTCCTGAAACCTCCCTATCCCTACCTCCAAAAAAGACCATTTTCTACATCCCTCGAGCTTCCATCTTAAACACACCACACGATACATTATCTACAGCCAAGCCCTAAGATACAACCACATTTGCTCTGATCCCTCAGACAGAGACAGACATCTTCAGGATCTCTATCAAGCTTTCTTAAAACTATGGTACCCACCTGGCAAAGTAAAGAAACAGATTTACAGGGCCAGACGGGTACCCTGCAGTCAACTACTACAGGAAAGGTGCAAAAAAGAAAACAATACAACACCACTGGTCACCACATACAAACCACAAGTCAGACGTCTACAACAGATCATCAAGGACCTCCAGCCTATTTTAAAAGATGACCCCTCACTCTCTCTAACCTAGGGAGACAGACCTCTCCTCGCCTACAGACAACTCCCAAAACCTTAAACAGATACTCACCAGCAACTACAGACCTAACAAGAAAAATATTAAAGGAGGCACATATCCCTGCAACAAACTGTGCTGCCAACTCTGTCCACATATCTGCACAAAAGACACCATCATAGGACCTAATCAAGCCAGCTACTCCATCAAAGGGTCCTTCATCTGCTCATCCACTAATGTGATTTATGCCATCATGTGCCGGAAATGCCCCCATGCTTTATATATTGGACAAACAAGACAACCCCTGCGCAGAAGAATAGATGTGCACAAAACTGATATCAGAAATCACACCACCAAAAAAACCAGTTGCTGAGCACTTCCATCTTCCTAATCACTCCACTGATGACTTGTTAACGATGGACATCAAGAAAATCAATGAGACATCAAGACTTCAAAGAGAAACAGCAGAAATAAAAACTAATATGCAAATTAAATTGTGTGAAAGCATGGCTGAATCGTGACTGTGGATTCTTTTCACATTATAACAGATAATTTGACTTCACCCTCCCTCTGTATGCTTTTTCCTGGAGTCTGATTCCATACAAATGCTCCTATTTGCTGATGCAGTATGACCTGATCCCATGTCTTGCTCTCCCCTGCATTTATTTTCATCCAATTCTGTAAGTTCTCTGCCCTCTTCAAAGCATTTGACGAAGTCAGATATTCTCCCACGAAAGCTCATGCAAAAAATAAATCTGTTAGTTTTTAAGTGCCACAAGAGTCCTTGGTTTTGTTACTTAGTAGACTAACACAGCTGATCCTTTGGAACTCCAGAAAAAAGATATGCTCATGTCATGGCACTATTTTGCCCGATTACAAGACAGACGGACAGGCCTCATACCAAGCTATTCTGGACTGCCTCTGCATCCAGTGCTACTGTGTTATGACTGTTCCACATGTCAGGTGCGTGGCTGGCACCAGGCTTATGGGGGCTCAAGCCCCGAGTCCGCCATCAGGCCACCTGCAGCAGCAACTGCACATGAGCCGCAGGTCTCAGCACCCGAACCCTGGATCTTTTCCCATGCCAGCGGCACTCCTGCCATGCACCTTCCTAACATGAGGGAGGGGGCAGCAAGGAAAGCCAGCTCATTTTTTGGAGAATTAGGGAAAGGCCGCTTATTTTTTGAAGATCAGAACAAGAGATAACAATCAGTTACTAGCAGAAAATGAGAAACAAGTTGCAGTTTGCTTCTCCCAGTCATCCTGACCCCAGCAGGTGCAGATACCCTTGCTTTCTATACAGCACAACCACCCCTCCATAGCCATCAGAACGTCCAGCAAACCAGTCTGTAGGTGATATCCACATAGGGGATTAATGATGATGTACATAGGGTATTAATCTAGTTTCTAAAAGTTTACAGGGAATAAGCACATTAGAACAGCAAGTAGTCTGTGCCCTCTTAAAATAGGCTGCGACTTTGCTTCAAATTTTCACCACTCCTACTGCTGGTTGCCCACATATTCAGTAACAGTATACTATAGCCTGAATCTAGTCAATAAAACTGCATAACATCTCAATCAAAATAAAAGTTACTGGGGTATACTTTTAAGGCTGTAGAATAATTAATCTTTCTATAGCACGTCCTACTTCATTCTTTTAATTATAAGCCTTAAGTTTTAGCAACAATTAGCTTGTTCAAACTTCAGGCAAGCCTAGCCCACGTATATTTTAACAAAAGGTGACAGCATAGTTATTAAAATCCAAAATTTAAGCTCAGTAAGCTATTTACAGCTAGCTGCACATTTTCTCATTTTAAAAACCAAAGCTGCAAATATATGTGACAATGTCCTCAAAAAAGAGTGCCAAGCTACTACAATGATGAGCACTGTAGAAATGCACGTAGTAATGTTTTAAAAGAAACGGACAGGAAAAAAAGCAATAATCAGAATAATCCTGAGAGTCCTGTGGCACCTTAAAGACTACAGACTTCTTTGGGCATAAGTAGAAGCCTGCAAATCCACAGATATCTGCCTTATCTCCACATCCACGGATACAACACGGATATCCGCGGACCATTTCTTGCAGATGCAGGTTGGATATGGATCCACTTATTTGTATCCATGCGGGGCTCTAGACATAAGCTTTCATGGGCTCCAACCCACTGAAAGATGACGAAGTAGGTTTGAGCCCACAAACGCTTATGATTGAAGAAATCTGTTAGCCTTTAAGGTGCCAAAGGACTCTTGTTGTTTTTGCTGTACACAGATTAACATGACTACCACTCCAGAATAATCCTGTCTCCTGACACAGGAGAGGAAAAAAGCAGTAATCAGAACAATGGCCAGGTGTGACTAGAAAAGCATGTAAATGGCAGAGTATTAACATTCATACTAAGGAAGTTAGTTCTCTTTCAGTTCTACTCAGAACATGTAGCCATGATACAAATAAGTCATTCTCACAGACCAAAAAATGGAACTGTTAGCCATGAATAGGTACCAGATCTATGGATGATGAACAGAGAGATCACAATCTCATTTCATCCAGCAATCAAGTACAGAACAATTGGTTGGGATGGTGGTACGGCCAAAAACAGTCTCTTATTAGTCCCACCAAATGCGCCACACTAATACGACATGGGAAACTACAAGCTACAATAACATCTCCTGAAAGACAAATTCAAATAGGGGCAGAATAGACAAACATCACAGAACACAAGCATAAAACGCATTTCAGTGGCAACAAGTTGTGCTTTACATACCAGGCAAGTTGTCAAAGATTCTGTTCTCTTTTATTACTGATACTATAGGCACCAAGAAATGGTGGCAATTGAAATCTGAACAACTCTGTAAACAAAATTAGGAAAAAATAAAGCGTTCATCTGACTGAAAAGCTGAGTAAGAGACAGACTGAAGAGGAATGTAGAAAAATAAATATAAAATTAGGGAAAAGTTCAGAGAACAGTTGGGATGGTGTAGTAGAGGAAGTTTTTAAGTACACAAATTGATCTGTGATGCCAGATACAGAAATGCAGATCTATCACTTAAAATATTAATTCCAAGAATTTCTCTTGGGCATGGAAGCAGTGAAAGAAAGAGCTCATGTTGTACATGAAAATGGCAGTTTCTGAAAAGGATAAGCTGAAAGTCAAACTTTAATAATTTGATTATAAATCAGGATAATGATATTTCAAAGATCTTGAGCCCAGAACTGCCCAGAAGCAACATAAGTTAGAGTCTCTATGTCTTTACTGCAGAGTTAGCCTGGGTGTCAACAAGCAAAAGAAAGAGCCATACGGAAATTACTCAGTCACCCCATGGGAAGTTACTTTGTCACCACTAGGATTTGCAAAGGCTTATCCCATGGTTCTTTGTGCTGAAATAAACCCATTCAACTTATAAAAGTCTCTTTCAGTGAGTTGTGGAATACTCTGTCTGTTCTTCTGAAGCTATGAGGGAAGTGGGTTACCAGTCTGAATGGAAGTGGAACCAGGACCCTAACCCATATCCCCAACCATTCCAGCTTGCCCAGACTGAAAGCATGATTTAAGCCTCTCACTTGAGTTAAGAGAGGCTTCCGTAGAAAGGAGTATGGGACAATCCATAAGTAAACGTTATCAGTTTGCCTAGATAGCAGAAGTCTGCTGTCCTTATGGCCTCTACCAACAGCTTTGTTCTATTTACATCTTAAGCTATCCGATGAACCATTGCCTATTTGTTTCAACCACATTAGCAGCGGGTGACCAGGTAATCTCCTCCAGTTTAAGGGTGGCTGATGACTAGAGAATATTATCAGGGCATCCTTAATAGCTCTGTAGACTCAAGACGGAGACATCTGTGTGAGCTGCATGTCCAAATAATGAGGCCCAACAATGGCAGATGATGTCTGATGCTGGGGGATAGAATTCTGGAGACAACTTCACTCTTTCTGACCAAAAAAACCCAAACCAGTTTATGCCTTTGACAACACATGTGGAATGCCTCCAGACACTGGATAACATCTTTAAATGGAGTCCAGGTTTCATGGTCATGCAAAAGAACAGGTATGATACATGACCAGTAAATCTGGACTTTGGTGCAATTAGCTGGTTTTCACTGGCGTCAAGCCTTCTGGAAGGATTGCACCGCAGAGGCTGCAGGGCGCCACTGATGTCAGATTGACACTATCTACCAGAAGACTGCTTGCAGGCCAACTAAATTAATTCTTTGACAGTGTCAACTTTTTCCATTTACTATTATACCAAATGTAGAGTTACATATCAACTGTAGTCATTGAAGAGTATCAAAACCAGTTTTGTAACAGGAAACCAGCTTCAACCTTAGCAATAGCATGCGGAGACCATGCATTTTTTTTCTTAAAAGCTGTTGCACTATTATAAATTACACAACAAACCATATGCAATATTATTATAGGAAATGTTCTCCTGCCATTTAGGGAATATGCAGATATTGTCCGTGGTTAGACACTTCAAATACTAACAGATTTATGCAGACACACTGATATTACAGCATTATTTCCCCAATGGAACTACAGTATTGTGCAGATACAGGTTTGGAAGCAGAATTAATATGCACAATACAAGAGTGCATTTGTAAGTTAAGCTCTCTGACATAGAGATGAGTTAATATGCTCTCTGACATAGTATGAGTTAATAACCCAGTCCTCCAATCAGGAACATCACTGCCCCAGGCCCAGACCCCTACCTCTGGGCCCAGGCCCTGCTCCCTGACCACGATCTGGAGCCCAGGCTCCTGCCACTGCCAGCCTAGCCCAGGATCCCTGGCAGGAGACAGGGCCGAAAGAGGCAGGTGCTGCTGCAGGAGGCCCAACCCTGGATCAGGATGGGGCCAGGAGAAGCAGGAGCTGCCACAAGCACCCCAGTGCCAGATCCCTGGTCGGGGCCAGGGCCAGGAAACACAGAGGCCGCCCCAGGCACTCAGGGCACATACCTCATGTGCCATGCGCCAGCGATGCACCTGCCTCCAATATACTGAGCACTCACAACTTCCCCCTGACTTCACAAGAGGTGCTCAGCTCCTTGCAGGATCACGCCCAAAGTGAGGCAAAAGTTTTTAATGATGCTATTTGTAAATGAAGTTTTTCAGTAATTCATCTACAGCTGAGAACAGCAGCTTATTCAGGCCACAAACTAGTGAAGAATCATCTAAAATTACCCAAACTAGTTCTCATCAGATGTTGCTTAGGTTACACAAATAGGTGATAACACAATGCCCTTGGTGAAAAACAGTATTTACTTTTCTTTTTAAACATACAGTAAGCCAGGCACACACACTTGTGGGTAGTCTAATTCCTAATTCATTCACACTACTTTGACATTCACTTCAGCTAAGGTATTTCTCAGTTACACAGCTCAAGTACAGTAATAAATAAAACAGAACAATAAGCAAGTCCTGAAATAAAAAATATGTACCAGTAGTTGACATTCGACGAGACAAGCCTTGTAGATAATGAGGACGCTGAGAATCTGACACTGATGAAAGAAATAGTTCTGCAAATATTATTACCCTCTAATTTACATGATCTGGATCTCATGTATATTCTATTAAGATTGACCTCACATGTGTTGCAAGATACAGTGCATTATGCAGCACTTTTGCAGAGATTCTGCAGCAGTTTCAGGTACATTTTGAACTCTATGTTAATGAATATGAAAATGAACATAAGCACTATAGTATTCCCTTATTTAATGGTTACTTTTATGCTACCGCTACACAAATTTTTTCAATACAAAATTCTGTATTATGTTGAAAATCAATTTGCAATATGGAAGTAATCAACAGGAAGCTGGATGTTTTAGCAATCGGATAAAATGCAGGGCTTTTGGTAACCCAAAATGGGCAGTTAGAGCTTGTAGTACAAACTCCATTAGCTAACAGTTACAATGGGAAGACTCAGGCAGTTTAGTACTCCACCAGTTTACATTATTCACACATGACAGGTTCTCCTTGTAACTACAATGGCTACACTGAGGAAGAAGCATAGATGCTGATGAAAAATTCTGGATCATGGGCAGGTTCAGTGAAAAATTCCACAGCCACAAGTTGAGTATATAGGGTGTTAAGTGTAGTGCTTGTCCAGTCAGTTGAGCTATTACAGTTTCTTCAGAAAAAAAAAGAAAAAGAAAAAAACCACTATTCAAGTGATCAGAGTAAAATCACACAAGGCAGGCTCTCGGTCTCAGTGAGCACCCATTCATCTGAGCTAGCTGAAAGAGAATTGACACTGGTGACTTTCCCAGAAGCATCCATAGCTTGGAGCTTTGTGAAGTAAATTCCATGGAGTCTAGTAATAAGTTTGTCTTTCAGTCAATCTGATTTTAAAAACCTATTGACCTAAATTAATAATAAGTAATTAGCAGATATAGGCCTTCAGACTTTGACATTGCTTAAAGCCAAAAGATGAGACCAATGTTACACAAAGGAACAAGTGTTTGACATATACAGGTGGGTTTCTTTCCATTTTGGGGTTTTGGAGGAGGGGGTACATGTGTGGTTTTAAAAAACAAAAACCCTCACAAAACTTCTCACTTGCTCCATCTAACCCGAATTCTGTGCGGAAGAACTGTTATGTAAATCAGTATTTCTCAACCTTTTGGAAGGCATAACACACCTGGTAGTATTTCACTACCCTGCAGGACACAAAAGACCACCCCTACGCCAAGCCAAATCCAGTCATCTCTCCGTGACACACTTACTACAGTAATCTGTTACTACACAGTGGTTGAGAACCACCAGCATAAATCAACAGCAGAAAATGGCAGCTACATATCTATTTTAAGAACAGGGTTCCATAATCTTCTGTATTTGTGTAGCTTCCAATAACTTCCAGCACTAAGAGCTGTTTTTACCTGTATGGGTAATCAAATGTTCATGAAGATATTCTGCTTATGAAACAGCATCAGTAACAGTGGCTCTGTCATTCTTTGAAGTACCTGAATTTCAGCAACATGGAGTCAGGGATTTATTGATTAGTCAAAATAGAGTATGGATGCATGCAAGAATGTGCCAACTAGCAAGTTTTGCCAACAAGATCTGTACTGTAGAACACGCCTAAGAGTTAGAGAGGAAAGGGTACAGCCCTGGGAATCAAACAGTACCCAAAATGTGTTTCTCATGGCTGCAAAATGACTCCCATATTCTCAGATGCAAAAGGCACTATCTGCCAAAATCACCAGTTTCCTATTACAATTTATACAATGCAGACTGATAAAAATCTGCAGCATTCTGAATGCAGTGTTAGAGAACAGCATAAAATTGTTTAAGATAAAAACAAAAAACTGCTATTATGCTGATTTAATTCATGCTTTATATTCAATAAAATGAGATTTCACATTAACGTACTATAGAATTTCTACTTTACTGCATCACAACACTGCAGACACTAGGGGACCTGCTGAAAAATTTAATTCACCCTGCCAGAGAATATGCAAGCCCTTGATTTACAGGAATTATAAACCTGTAAAACAAACTCTAGAGTCAAGGTTCTAGTCCTTTTTCCTTAAATATGTGATCTGTGACAAATTAGTTATATTTTTATTTGTTTGAGGGTTTGGTTTTTTTGCACCAAACTGAGATAAATCAGTAAAGTCTTTTCTAAAACATGGAATTTTGAGAAATGACTTCATGAAGCTGTCATGCAAATAACTGTTGGGAAACTAAATTTTTATGTTTATTTAATAGACACTGATGACATCAAAAGCACGCTACTGCTAAGGTCAGAACTCTATGAATATATCTGTATTTGGAAAAGTTCAAAGGTGTAGTGAGGAGGTTGCCTGTAGAACTCAGACAGCAAACTAAAAAAGAGATGAAAAATTCTGCCACTATGGGGATCCGTTTTTAATACTATGCTGCCCTATGTTTAATTGAAAAAATACGTTTTCTTTATGAGCCACTTGCTTATATTATGCACTAGCTGCAACTTTCATCTGGCCCCTACGAACTCTGAGAAAGATGTGGACCTGAAACTACTTTAAGCATTTTTCAATTCATTAGGCTCAAGATCAATGTCTATTTAGCAGCGTAATAAACAAAGAAAGCAAGGAGTCTCGTGGCGCTTTAGCAGATTATTTAGCAGATTTCTGAAAGAGAACTCTTACAATAATATTTTAACTTTTATTATAAACCCACTCAAAACACTCATAGCACTTGTGCACACTTTCCTTGGGCAAGCTGACGTTACAGATAGACTCTGTAGACAATGGCTCACATAAACTAGCTTTAGCACGGGCCTTGACAAATGTGCTGCAAACCTAGCAGTCAGATCAAAACCTAAGGAGCCCAGGTGTCCGGCGCTTCAGAATGCATCTCCCACCCTCAGCGAAAAATACGCCACTGGTGATAGTTTCAGCAGCAGCATGGCGGCACCTCTGAATGGTGAACATGCAAGTGCGTCCCCCCTCCCCTCAAGGCAGCATGGAACAAGCCTGAGGTATATACTGCAGCATAGCTAGGCACCACAGTGAAATTCCTGGGCACCATGGAGGTTGGTGCCCAATATTTGCCACGCCTTGTCCTGACACTACCTGCAGAATGAGCTGACTGTGTTATCTGGATACATGTTCCTTCTTTAGAAACAGTCACCTCATCTGGGTGATAGCCAGGCTGGTGACCACTGTCATTTCCAAACGAGAGTGATTCAAAATAATAACCAAGCCTTATCCTTCAAGGTTCTGGACCGTACAAACTGTTGAACACCCTTAATCACAAGGAAGACACTTGAATTAAATCCCTCATTGTTTTCCAGAATCCACTAAAAACAAAGTTTGTGTCTTCTCTAGCAAGGCTTCCCTGAACATGGCCTAAAATACATCCTTTATTAAATGGTGCCATAGATCTAAACAGCACACAAAGTTTTGGTTCTCCAGTCCTTCCAGAAATGACAGCAATATTAATATAATCTTTGTCATGACAGATTAAGGCAGTGGTCTCAAACTCAAATAACCATGAGGGCCGCATGAAGACTAATAAGTTAGCTCGAGGGCTGCACCGCTGAAACCTTTTCCTACAACAATATTGCAAATATTGGTAACAACAGTGTCATTGCGGGCCACAGGAAATAGCTTTCAGGGCAAATGGTCACCCTAGGGTAGGGTGAGAGAGGCAGCTGCCCAGGAGCCTGCGTTTAGGGGTGGCCCCATGGGGGCTGCACTGCTGCCCACACCCCACCCTCCAAGCCAGGGACTGGGTGAGCTGGCCAAAAGTGAGCCTGGTTCACAGTGCCGGCTTGCTTAAGGCAGCTTGTTGTAATGCAGAAGATCAGGATTGCAACAAAGGTGAGCCATAAAGACCAGCAACTGAAGTGCTAATTGTTGTTCAACCAACCTCTAGGCCTCCTCTCTGAGTCAGTATTTCTTTGGCCTTCTCCCCTTCATATGAAAAGGCTTGAGCTCACTGGCAAGCAACCTTTGTGCTTTTTTATCAATAGACCCAGTGAAGAAAAATAAAAACTGTTAACACCACTGTATTCTACCATTTCTGTGATGTGGGGATTGCTGTTGTTTTTGCAAATTAGGACTTGCCTTTTTTTTCAGTGGGCTGAGAAGTCCCTTGCTTGCAACAAAAGTTTAACTTGTAGATTTTAATCAAAACTCCAGTAATTTTTTTGACTGATAATTAAAAAGAAGAGAAAAGCAAACTGTTCTATTAGGAGCCTGTGTTACAAAGCATGGTATTTTTTTCTACAGTTAGAAAGCCAATAAAATCCAACTCAGGGATGGATCTTCTGGAAAGAGAAGTTATTATAAGGTCCTAATCTGAAGGGGAGAGTGGATAGCCCCATTGTGTTCCTGCCTTATGCATGCTGCCAGGGGTCACCAGACAAAGCAGAGAGAGCTAGCACCCCTCCAATCGCAATATTGTGGACAACTGTGTGTTCATGGAAACTCATGCAGACTCAGGGAGCAGACGAAGTGCACAGGTGAAAGTGGAACCTAGAAGGGTTGCTTCAGTGCCTGGGACTGGGCTGTGGAGAAGGGAGCAGGACCTGGAGGGACTTGGACAGACTCAGCAGCAGGCAGGTTCTTCCAGGACCTCTCTTTCCAGCCTGGCACTGGCTCTCTTCTCCTTCTCCTGTCTCAGCACTTCCACCTCATTTCTCCACCCAATCACCCCCCCCCCAAACTGCAAGGAGCTCCCCCACACACACTCCAGGCTACTACATGCAATTTTAAAGACTTGGCATGCTTCCTGATTTGAGACAGGAGTATGGCATGTGGGATCACCCTCTGCATGTTCCATGTAGGTGATCTAAAAATCAGATGTGTAGATTTCAGAAATGCAATAGCAGCCTCAAAAGAAAGGATGAAAGCCATGAGGGATTGACATCCCCCCCAACTGCTGCTCCCATCCGCCCACCCTCCGCAGCCATGATCAGTGATCAATTTCCTGGCGGTGGCCGCTTTTTTTTTTTTTTTTTTTTTTAGTGGAGAGTTGCCACCTGGCAGAGGGGTCCAGAGCTAGGTCCAGAGGAAAAGTTTGACAACCACTGGCTTAAGTGCAGCTAAGAAACCAGATCCTGCACTCCAGTTCTGCTGCTTTTGGCTGGCTCGCCCGATCCCTGTTGTGGGATGGACAGCACAGAGGCCTGAGGGGTGTGAATGGGGGCACTGCAGAGGGTGATTCGCCCAGGTCCCCACACCAACCTAGGCACAGCCCTGATAGCTTTGGGGCCGCTTATTTGAGACCCCTGGATTAAGGACTAGGTCAATACTGTATCAGAACTGGAGTTAAGATAGCTTTGCCAACACTTCCATGTTTAACTTTATACACAAATTCTCCCACTGATTTAATTGTAATAATGTTTTTCTAAGCTAAGCACATTCATACTTGTTTGCAAGGTCAGGCAAATGAAAATCAAATCAGCAAAGGGCTTTCATGTATTTACACCATGAATTGTAAGCTTGAGATTCTGTATCCTGAATGCTGGGTCTTAAAGCAATTTATTTTCCCTTCAACCGCCAGACTGGCTAGTGTCATAAATCAGGCTCTGTAAGGAACACCAACTCAACAGCACACTAACTTTCAAAAGATAAAGAGAATCAGACCAAACTTTAAAAATTGGTCTTTAATTTCCTAATCCATTTCCAACTGTGAAGATTACACCAGCAGCAGGAGAGTAGATTAAAGTGTCTTTACTCTGGCAAGAAACACAAAACCTGGGGGGGGCAGGGGAGAGAAGGGCTGTCCCTCTGAACCACACAGTTACTTTAAAGCAGTATAATTTGTATGTGATTGCAGTTATCCCAGTGCCTTACATTTGGAAGTCTACTGGTATAGGTGATCATAGCAGCAGGCACGGGTGGAGGTAAGCAAGCAGGAGGCTGACCATTTGCCCAGAGCCCCATAGGGAAGCCCCCGGTGCTGCAATCCTTAATGCAGCCCCTGTTTATTGGTCTAACTACCCCCCTCCTTCTTTTACCCCTAAATAGCTATGCTAATTAATAAATTGTATGTAAACCAGGTCTCAGAATGCTAGAACACAGGTTCAAAACAAGAGCTGAAGTTCTCCCTCAGTTATATCAACTGATTATACATCCAGACTCCTCTTTGCTCATTTTCCAAACATCTCTGCACAAAGTCTATTTCTTTTCCAACATCTAATAAGCAGAAACTGTGGGAGAAGATTAGTCCAAGCCACAGGAGAGAAGCTGACATGTTAGAAATGAGATTGTCAAGTCTCAGACACTTGCCAGTGTGAATGAGCGACACTGCACGATGGAATTAGAGAAGAGCTTCTTTTCCAAACTCACGCCTAGTTGTTAGTTTCTTTAAATTTTCTTCATGGGCTTGAGCTTTCCTCACAAATGCACAGTTCTACTACTTAGTTAAGTCTTATGCTGTCATTATTTCTAGGAAAACAACCTGTTAGTCCCAGCACTGCTGCAACAATAAAATTGGCTGTTTTCAGCCTAATCTTGAGCAGAAAAAAGTTCAAACTATAACTCTTGTAAAAATCTTAATTTCAATTTCACAAAAGACTCAAAGCACATCTAAAACAGTGCAGAACATCTACTATAAATTAGGAACTGATTATACTAGCAATGAATTATCTGTTTTGCCAACCAGGGGTCTGTCACAGAATGAACAATGGGCTAGGATCCATGTAACATTCCTGTTCACTCCTGCAGTGCAATTGTATTTGATTGAAAAAGTGTCACATAAAATTTCCTTTTGCATGCCTTGCCTTATTGTTATGGTATCAGGTTACCCACAGCTTCATGTACATGAGGCATGTTTTACGTGACGCAGGGGGAGGAAATACGGTTTTCCTCCAACAGCAGGAAGACAGTAAGAGCCACTTACCAATCAGTGTTGCAAGCAAGTACTCTTAGAAGATAACCACAGACAATGGGGCTAGCTACATGCCTGTTGCCCCTCAGCCCAAAAAGAAGGGAACAGGTGAAGAGACTAGGAATCAAAGACAGACACTCTGAACCGTGCCAGGCTTTTTGCCAGACTCTTCATCTTGAAACATCTACAAGAAGGATTGGGCCTGCTTAGAAATAGACAGAGAATGGCTGCAAACCATCACAGCTGGACTTGAGGGGTAAGATGAGCGTAACTGTAGTGGTGTTAGCTTTATAGTTTTTACTTACTTGTGGTAACTGACTCCTTTATTAAAATGATGGTGCATTGATTTGCTATATACTCACTTAAAATTACATTCTAATCAATAAACTAATATTTGTTTTATCTAAAGCTGTGTGGACTTTAGCAAGTGTGAATGAATGAGGCTGGGCCTATCCATTTCTATGTTAAATGGACAAACATGAATCTATGATGGTTGGGAAAGGGTACCAATTCCTACGGCACAGAGGCTCCCTGGGTGGTATCTGGGGATGGGGGTGCTCTCTTGGAGACTGTCACCTGAGCAGCCAGAGAGCATACCGACTGCCTGGGACTGATTACACGCAGGAGGCTGGCATGGACTGACTCGGGAGTGAATGGTCACCTGGCAAAGCGGGGTAACTCACGGTTCAGGAGTACAGACCAGACAGCCACGGCAACAAACTGGATCACATTCTGGTAGGGTACTGTCACAGGGTCCCAGGACTATTATAGGCGAGTTGCGAGAGCGGTGGCTGTTGGGCAGGTATTCAACACTGAAGGTAGTGTGAAATATTTTCAAAGGGGACTCCAGGAAAAAAAAAAAAAAAAGTTTGACAACCACTGGTCTATACTATTATGTCTTTATTCAGCAGCTTTATCTATGCAGAATCAATTATCAAGTCCTTCAGTCTATTTGTCCTAATGGCAGATGCTGGCTATGAAGGTCACCACGGCAAATGCCCTCACATTAAAATATATACACAAGAAATCCTGATGTACTGCACTGCAGATGTGGCAGGATCCCAACAGAACTCTGCCAGCTGTCTGCTTATCAAAAGGTATAATACACCTTCAGAAGAGCAAAAGAGCAACAGACAAGCCGTTCTGCATTGATTCTGACTTATTAAATATCCTGCTGGATGACTTTCACAGGTATCTATGGAAGCTCAAGGAGAATGAATATATATTGCCTGAAGAAGCTAACTGAAAATCAGTATGCTGATCCAGACAGAAGCTTCCAAAAAAGACTAAGTCTAGACCTTTTTCAGAGAGTTTTTAATCATCCATCTTAAAAATGTCTTCTGTGCTCTTGGAAACATAGCGGTTAAAGGAAATCTCTTACTAGAGCTCTGAAATCAAGAATCTTCTTTGAACATTAGGAACCATACCTTCTGGAATATGTCCAAACCCTCCATGGAGGACACATACAATGTTCAGAAAAATGAGTTTAAGTTAAGTTAAGAGCAGAGTAAAATGTCAAAGAACACAAGAGGAAATAACTGTAATGAAATCCTAAAATGTTAAGCACAAAAACTGACTTCTGAGACATCCCAGTCCCTTCCACATTATGTAAATGATGTATGGTACAAGTATCTGGACTATAATGTTACTTTTAAAAAAATGTTAAATTTGAAATTAAAATTTAAAAAGTTGTATCTTTTTTGAGTACTTTGTTTATAATGATGCACTTATCCAAATATGAATGTCAGGATATACTTAATATCTTGCTATCAAAGAGTCACTTACTGCAAACACTAAGGGCCACACTATGCCTTCCATCATCCACTTCCCATTCCAGAGCTGTGTGTGACTATGCACTCATGCAGAGACATCGCTTCATCAGCCCCTTTCTCTTGCATGTGCTGTCTCTGCCTTATTAACCAACCCCAAGGCTATTCAGGCTGGTGAGGAGAGACCATCAAGGTACTACTTCGCTGCTCTCGTGTAGGACCCAAAGAATCACTCAGGGGAGCATATGCATTCCCAAGAGTCCTAAACTATGTGTCTCACCTCTCATTACAAAAGACTTACAGATGTTACACAAACCAACAGTTACAATGAATAACTGTTTGGTGGGGTTTGTTGTTTTATTTTTTAAAGAAGAGCTACTCTGTGAGTTCAGCTACATTTCAAAGTGTTTTAATACACAAGCTCAAAAATATATTCAACTATATTAATTTCAATTCTATGAAAAATCTTAATTTTAAGTGGATTTTGCTTATGAGAATTGGAGAGGACAGTAGTCAGGAAGCACGATCTGTGAACAGGTCCAAAGGAATAGCTGTGTTAGTCTAGTTCAGCGAAACAAGCAAGGAGTCCTGTGGCACTTTCAAAAACTAACAGATTTATTTATCACACGCGTTTTCATAGGAGAAAAACCCCACTTCATCTGACGCTTTGAAAATAAGGAACTTGCAACTCATTTGACTCCTCCTATCACTCTGAAGTCTTCTCAAGTCATCTCTTGCATAGTAATATATGTACTTCATTTTTTCTAAAGTCACATTATGTCCATGACAGAAGATTAATTTAAGGTTTGTTTGTTTTTTCTTTTATATTAACATTGCACCTGCAGCAAAACTAATGCAGAATTGTATTAGGAAAAACTAGGAAAAAATCCAAATTATATTAAAATTACAGAATGTTTGCAAGTGCTGATGGAAGAAGATTAATCTTAATTAAAATTAGTTCGAAGTGTTTAAAAGGTGGAGAACATTCATAGCCAATTTAGTTTTAGGCGTTAAACCTATTGAAACCACTATTGGATAACTAACATTCAAGGCTCTGAAATATTCTCTATCATTGACAAGAATTTAAGAATTATATTACTCTTGGAATTTTTGTGTTTGATAAATTCTCAAAAAGGAAGCTGAGGTGGGAAGAAGGAACAAACATTAATCATGCAGTAGCTAAGAGATCATCTCATGAAATATAAGCAAGTTCTATTGTTACCTTTTAGTCAATCATAAAAGTTAATCGAACAAATTCATCTATGGTCTCACTCCACTGAAGTCGAACACTAGAGACGCATTTGATCCAAAGAACTCAAGCCACTTTTTACCTTCCCATGATACTTGAGCCATATGAGCATTAATCTCTTCAAGATGACAACCTGCCATCAAAATTCAAAAATTTTCTGCCAATCTGTAATGCAGTGGTTTTCAACCAGAGGGAACATACTCCTGGAGGCCCTTCTAACTTTCCTATCTCTCCTAGGAATACATCAGCTTATCTAGCTATTTGCCTAGTTTTACAACAGGCTACATAAAAAGCACTAGAAAATTCAGTACAGAAAAATTTTGTATAGTAAATAACTTCTTTATACTGCCCTATATATTGACATGCAATTACAATATTTATATTCTGATTGATTTCAGTATGTGGGCTTTGATACTTTAGTATTTTTATGTTTGATCTTATAAGCAAGTAAGTAGTTTAAGTGAAGTGAAATGTGGGGTATGCAAGATGAATTAAATTCCTGAAAGGTGTACAGTAGCCTGGAAAAGTTGAAAGCCACTACTGTATCATATTCAAAGAAAGGAGATAAGAGAAATCTCAAGCAGCTTTCAATCTATCTAAATTATTTAAAAAGCACAAAGGTGACCTCAGTATACTTTCTTTATAAAAATAAAAACTACTTCTTAGTAATATTAACATACTGATCTACAGACCAAAAATTCACATTAATTCTTCTGCATGATACTTAACTGATCCCATTACGCCTTATGTGAGTTTATCATATAAACTCACATGCTGTGTGATTTGGACCAATCCAGCTATGAAAACTTTCTTTTTGCAAACACAGAATTTCATTATAACAACTTTTATGACTTTTTCTTTCTAGTCCAAATTAGAGTTGTAAGACTAGCTCTCAAAAAGTATTTTTGGTATACCAGTTGTACATTGCTCACTCAGATACTCACAAACAAAATCACACGTACATATGTCAAACTGCATAGCCATATACTGCATATCAACCATGGACTAGTTAACTGGAAAAAATTATTTAAAGTCGGGGGGGTAGGTTAAATTCAGAGAAGCTTTAAAAAAACAAAACAAAACTTTTATAATGAGAAAGATCCCTCATTTGCCAAACACAGCAGAGCATATTTAATCTAATTTGGTCATAAAGAAAGAAATTGTACTTTGGCTGCCAAATTTAAATCTGGCAAATTAAAGTGGCAACTTATATGACTATTAAAAATTAGATTTATAAATAAAAATGCTGACCAAGTCTCATCTCTGAAAGTGCCAAGTGTCAATGTGAAGTAGATGTGAAGAACAAGAATCTTTTTAACAAGTACTTTGACGGTATGTGTAATAAGCAGGGGGGGGAAAATAAATAAATAAGTCTGACTTCAGGGTAGCACTGTGTCTTCTCAAGCAGGTAAGAAAATTAGATGTGTGAGATCAGAAAAAACCTCAAACCTGAACTTTGCCTCAAAGGCTTTTAGCCCTTCTATCATGAACTTCACATCAAATGTAAGTAGTGGAGACGTCAGGCAAATGAAGAATAACTGGAGCTGAATTGCCACTTTTAATAACCCAGTTTCCATGCTAAGCAAGGAGATAGCTCTAGGGTTTGAGAATTTGTTGCAGGCACATACACCCGCTGATAGTAAAGTAAATGCAGATGAGCTAAGTGAATTTTAACAGCATGCTCCATTTTTTACCCTTTGGCCATTTAAAAAAAATTTAAAAAATTATAATTGTATTATGAATAAATGCAGCTTATTTGTTTTAGGACAAAAGATAAAATGGATAGAATGGTGGTCAGGTTTTTGACAAGCATTGATAATTTTTGATGTAACATTTTAAAAATGTATACCCCAAATCTACAGATGAGGAAATTGGGGATGCTGCACCCCTACACACAGCTCTCTGTGCCCTACATGATAACCTTAGAAAACTAGGTTTTAGTCTTCCATTTAGACAATGTGACATTTACAGTAAATGTATGCTGCTTCTGTGGGTAGTTTGTTCCATCTGACAGCAAGTATATTGGTTTTCATCTTCACAGAGAGAATAAAGATTTAGCTTCCCAAACACTGATACATTAAATTGTGCCTGGGAAAGGGTCATTCATACATACATGGAAAAAAAAAGGAGGTCAATCAATCATTTATAGCTCAGCCATAGTTGCTACTAAAGACTTTTTTAAGTGAATTTTAGAGCTTGTGAAAAACTGTCACATTAACAACACTAAATCAAACCCATTGTTTAAATACTGAATGGGTAGGAGTTCAAACTCCACATTTACTTACACGCTTTGCCTTTGCAACTACAAACACAGTTAACAATTGTGAGGTTTTGCAATATGCATTAGAAAACTGGATTGATGCCAAACTCATTTCATACCAGCTAAAAATAACTTTTGGTCACTACTAGAGATGAGACTCTATATCCTAGCACTGAACCCCTGAAACATACAGATACAAGGACTAACGAATGCATCTCTTCAGTTTATAGCAAGTTGTAAATTAACTCAGTGATACATACGTCCTGTGATATGTATGCTAAGCCTACAAAGGACACAAAAAAGAATAAGTTTTTTTCTCCATAAGGTTTACTATACCAAAATAAGTTTGAAGTTAACTTAAAATTACAAGTGCACTGAAAACACCAGAATTTCTGAATCACCCACCTCAAGCAGGGATATTGTGAACATACATCATCAAGGAGAATGATAAGAAATTGCATAATGGTAATTTGGCAGTATTTCCTTACAGATTCATCTTTGATCTCACAGTGTATCAAAATGCTAAACTATAATTTAGATAGACCCTTTTTGGGTATGTCTGACTTGATAAAATTCCAACATTCCATAAGGTTATTTCAGTACTTTATAGGTTTTCAGACTGACCCCACCTTACAATAAAAAGTCAGGTGTCCACAGATTGCTCAATAGAGAAACTAAAAACATTTTGCACTTCCGTGCATGGGAAGAAATTGCCAAATAGACCTACTGAATGAAGCACAAAAGGGGTCAGAAAGTGAGGAACCAGAAAGGACAGGCAAAAGATCAATGTGAAGGTAAAGTCACATGAAAGGCCTGACAAAGGGAATCAATGCAAAGTAAGAAAGACACTTCAAATTAACCCAGATTTCAGGGTTTTCCTCATACATGTTACATTTTTCTCAGAAATATATATAGCTTGAGTCTTTAATTAAGAATTCATAGTATCATTTATTTTGTAAATAGCAGCATTTATTTTGTTCACTAAAATACACACAATGTCTAGGACACCTATTTAAACTCATGATCCAGTACTAATCCAATTCCTGAGATTTAAAGTCTAAATGATTATTATTAAACACAAAAGCACATTCAAAGGAGATATGCAGACATACTAAAATAGAGCAAAAATTGCCATCAACTTTCACTAGGTACATACAATCAATCATGTAAAACTACACTGGCTAGAAAATATTAGTGTATGTTGTTATCTACACATCTTTTTTACACCGTGCTTTTTTAAAGATCCAACTGTTTAATTTATCCATTTTCCTCAGACATTAAACCATGAATCCATGAAAAATTTAGTTCATAAGTATGCTTACCCATTCCTTGCCATGATAAATAATAAATACAAACAACTTACTTGCCCATGCAAAAACAAAACTGCAAGCTATGGGCAAGTGGATTAGTAAAATTTGCCCAGCTAAATTATTCATTACACATTTCAACTCATCTGTTGATGAAGATGGCATTGGTTTATAGGTTACCTGCTTTAATTAAAATCTGAAAAAAATAATTTAGTGTATTGTGGGGAAAATAATGAATGGTACACTGAAGAATGTGTGCTGTTAAGGATGTGTTTATCTGAATAACATCAGTTCACATCCTTGCTAATTATCACCCATGCTACATTTGTTGATCTGGCACGTATAGCAGGAAAAGCTGTTCACTATTTCTGTACTTTGACTGACAAAATCCAGATGACAACCTAATCTGAGATGACATTTCACACCCACTAATTCTCCGTCCTTTCACTGACTACAAAGTTAGAGCAATGCACATCAGCTCTATCATGGGCACCACTTTTAACCTGTAAATTTCAATGTTACTTGAAGAAGTTAAGGTGGCTCTGTGTTTGTATTTACAGAAGAATGGTTTACATCAGCAAGTTGGAATAAACCCATTTTGAAAAGTTTTGATTCAGCAAACTGCACACAGAAGAAGAGGGGGAACACTTACTAATACAGGACTTGGTTTGCTTCATGTCTTTCATATCTCACCGTTTCACACATCAGTCTGTAAGAGAAAAAAGAAATTCCTTTTCAACCTTCATAGTTTATCATCTAAGGAATGCCCCAATGTCACAAAAATGTTTATTAAAATACTTAATATATTCACATTTGTTCTGAGCCATTAATAAAAATGTACATTTAAATTTAAGCTGTTTACCCACATATCTAAATGGTATTGAAGTTGCCAGTTTACCTAATGTGTTACTAATCCTAATGGGGTGTAACTTCTCCCATGAAATGCTCAGTCCCTGTAAAAAGAGGATAATGATATTGACCTCCCTCACAACATGCTTTGAGATCTCCTGATGAAAAACACTGTAGAAGATATGGTATTATTTCACATTTCCCTGTAAGCTAGTTCAGGATTGAGGCACATTCTAAGGGGGGGGGGGGTTGGGGGAGAAAGCAATACTCATCAGCTGTCTCTTATGAGTTTTCCAGTATCTCCTTTTTCAGGTCCAGCCAAACATACTTCAATAAATTACCTCATGCTGACAATCCTGCCCTCAACTGGAATCGTGACGCTCTAGCACTAAAATCCCCTGCTAGTTTCCAATTCCAAGAGACCAGTAAACAACAAAGAGAAGAGACCTTCCTGTAGGAAAGTCCTTTCTCCAGACTTCAGGAAAATCTCTAATGGCCTTTTCACATTCAATATTCACTATTTTTCTTTCAGGTTCTATTATTTCAGACAAAACAATTGTAAGAAAACTTTGTTAGAGATGTAGCTGGGACATCAAGACTTCAAAGAGAAACAGCAGAACTCAAATTAATATGCAAGCTAAATTCTGTGAAAGCAGGACTCAGTCAAGACTATGGGTTCTTTTCCCATTACAAAAGGTCATTTGACTTCAGGCTTCCCATGGTTTGAACCTGAAAACTGCTCTGATTTGCTGTTACTGTATGACCTGATCTTATGTTTTTATACCCCTTTGCATTTAGTTTCATTCCTTTCTGTAAGTTCACCCATCTTCAAAGCATCTGAGGAAGTGGGATCTTCTCCCACGAAAGCTCATGCAAAAAATAAGTCTGTTAGTCTTAAAGTGCCACACAACTCCTTGTTGTTTTTAAGAAAACTTCCTGCATCATGGGGAAAGCATTGGTTCATCCATGTTAATGATGAAATAAGTGATGATTCCTCAAACCACTTTATCTTAATGAAATATAGAGAATTGTGACTCAATGGCTTACACTATTCCTCTCCCAAAGATATTCTGCGCTTACAAAACAAACTACAAATTAAAAAAAAAAAAAAAAAAAGTTATTTGATGAAAAAAGATGCTTGAAATTTGCTTAAGAGACTAATGTGAATATTTTATTAAAACAATAAGTACTATATTGAAATTCTTGGTCACTGGAGGTATGAGCATGTCTGCTGCAATGAGATATCTTGCTATGTGAAGATGACACTAGCCTCTGATGACATATCAAGATAAAAACTTTCCTAGCACAGCTACCTTCACCATACCAAGTGATAAATGTCAATTTTTTAAAAGCAACTTTTTTAAAAAAACCTAAGTTTTAATTTAAATTGGATTTTATTTTAAATCACTAGGTTTCTTCTTAAAATTGAACTTTTAAAATAAAATATGAATTTAACACAAAACATGTTAAGGCCTAAATTATGTCTGTATCAAAGCATTTAAATAAATATGTTGAATCCATGAGGCTCTACCAAAACCCAAGTTAGTCTGTTTTTCTATATTTACAGAAAATCAGGAGAAAGACCTCTAAGTTCTAAGGTCAAGCTTGATTTAAGTGACAATAGGTGACAGCCTAAGTAACTTATGTGACAGTCTCATTTTCAAAAAACAAAAAGATCAGATGAACTAATCTCCAACCACTTTCACATAGGCATGTTTGAATTTTTTTTTTTTCCTAGGCTGACCTGAAATATCAATTCACTGATTACACTTAATCCTGCTGGTTTATTTAGATGTGAAACGTGTTGTGATAAAGGAAGTTTATGTATCCAAAACATTATGGTTGTTTTATTTGATAAAAGTAAATTGTGCACGCTGTGTGGGTATTCAGTTAAATCAGGTGTCTCAAACGGGCTGCATGCAGCCCCTAAAGCTATTTCCTGTGGCCAACAATGACTCTATTGCTACCAATATTTGCAATACAGTTGTATGGAAAGGTTTCAGTGGTGCAACCCTCAGGCTAATGTACTAGTCCTCATGTGATTCTACTGGTGATTTGAGTTAAATTCTAGTTGCCATCCCAATGCAGCTTGACAAAAACATGAGCGAAAGGCAAACTATCCAGTAAATAAGCAATATATGACCCACCATTTTCTAATATACTAAAAATGCACAATTAAGAATTTTTTAAAAAAATTAACCCATATAATTGCTTAAAGAAACATATACAAATTGTACTACACCCTCCTATGTAGCAAAAAGATGTACCAAACAATGTAAGGCCTCCATTTACTTGGAAATCAGTATGTTTTAATGATTACATCAACCAATGAAAACAAACCTCTCTTTAGAAAATAAATGAAATACAAGTGAAAAGTTGATTAAAATTGAGGATTTCCATTTGGTGATTTAGTTCATGATTGGAAAAAAATCAATTCACTCTGCATCCAGGCAAGTGGAAAAAGTCTGACAACATGGCTGCTGAATGAGTGGAAGGAGAAACTGGTTTTGAGTGCCTGCAGCAACTGGATTTTTCTGTAAAATCTGAGAAGGTTTCTTAATTGCCTAACATCTCTGAACTCCATAGCCTGAAGAGCCAATATGCTGCTACTGTAATCACCATACCCACTCTAACAAAATCTTTTTAACAACCTTGGTCATGAGGGAAAACAAGGCAGTTTTCCCTGCTGAAGAATAGGGCCTGAATTTTTTTCCTCTGCTCCTGCATGTAAGATACCCTGTTAAAATATTCCATTTTGATGTTGAGAACCTCTCTAATTTGCATCTCCTGCATCAAAATATATTCCAGTCACCAGAAGGACACTTTTACTTCCTTGTGCAACAAAAGACTTGCTTGTTAATACAACCTAGTGTCAAAATACTGTCCACTGTCACAGGGCTCCACATGGCTTTCCAGGAGAAGATCCAGAAACCTTAAAAAAAAAAAAAAAAGACAAGTGCCTGCTCTTCATTCTAGGACCTTAATTTTCAGTTATTGTGCCCTTGAGTCTTACTTGTCATAAATCAATCTATGGAGCAGAGAAGGAATAGAATGGGACAATTATCAGTGATAGAGCTAAGGTTTAAAACCCCAAAATATTAACAGAGAGGTCTGTGTGATAGGCAGCCTGAGATTAGAAATTAATTGGCTAATCTGGTCTCTCAAGGACAGTGCAATTTTACTGTAAGTACCATTGTACTGTAATTTAACATAAATGCAGCTTTGATTTGCATTTGGGCATTGGTTAAAATCCATTCCCACTTTCAGCAGACAAGTCCACCCTTTCTTAGAAGCACTATGGCTGAATTTTCTGTACATAAACAAGTAATAAAAACTCTTGCTGAAGGTGACAGTACTTTCAATAACTAATGCATGTGTTTAGTCATAGTCACCATAATTAAAGCTCTTTCATAGGAGGCTGCTGATTATTTCCTTGCTCTATATAAAACTGGAATGAAAGTTATTTATGAATGAGTTACCTCATTTACATGGAATAAGTACCTATGGAGATGGTGGAATGTTCATCCTCAGAGGTTCTTAAATTGCAGCTTAAGAAAGCCCTGGCTGGGATGATTTAGCAGAGACTGGTCCTGCTTTAGCAAGGGGTTGAACTAAATGACCTCCTTGAGGTCCCTTCCAACCCTAATTGTCTACAACTGTTTCTGACCAGTACTGTGGATGTGCTGATACTTATCTAAATGTTACATAGCTTCTACATCACAACACAACTAAGTTAACCAAGTTTAAAACCAAAACCAACCTCAAAAAAAAAAATCCCACAATCCACAAAAACTCTAAGATAGCCATTTTCAGGAGTGAACAACAAACTGTTTAAAAAAACATGAAAACAATTCATCCCTAAAAACAATTTACAAACTAACAGGCACAAAAAAAACAAAAAACAAAACCAAAAAAATCTGTTGTTCTCAACCACAGTGTCAGAACACATTATTGTGTCACTATACAGTGGTAAGTGCATCCTGCAGAGCCACAATATGCTGTCAAGTGTCTCTCAATCTGCAAAAGATTGAGAACCACTGCCCTAGAACACACTATAAACCCATATCTGGATGAGACCAGCCTTTCCTATGTACAGTACTGTAAATAGAAACTCCCCTCTTGGACTTCTCTGTGTTAGTAAAGTCTAAAGTACAAGTTCCACACATTCCTGAGCAAAGAGTCTCTTAACATAATTCCAATTTACAAATCAAAACCAGACATCAATGTATCACTCTACCATACGGATGTATGTGACCTTTGTTACAGGGTCCCTTTAAGTCTAATACTGTCAAACATGGATAAAGCAAGCTAAAAAAGTTGCATATAATTTAATAATTGATACTGCAACAGTTTGTGTGTGATCAAAGCACATCTTCCAGAACAAAGCAAAGAACAATATGAATTCCATACCTACATACAAGTTGCAAAATATATTCTAAATGCTTCTGGATGATGATGATGATAAATACTTGGTGAACTGAAGATGACATGTAAAGGACATGCAACAGTCTAAAGTAGGGATGCCAAAAGTGCGGCCCATGGGCCGCATGCATACCACAAATGACTTTAGTGTGTCCCGCAAAAGAGTTCCTTGAGAAAAGCATGCAAATACAAAATTTTAACTGAATGGTAATGGCAAACCACAACAAAACACTCACTCAGTTTACTTCTAAGTACCATATATACTCGCCTATTAGCCAAGATTTTTCTTCCTAAAATTCCCCTCTGAAAAGGGCACTCGGCTTATGAGCTGGTCAAGAGCTGGAGCGTGCTGTAAACAGAAAAAATCCAGTGGAACAGCAGAGAGCAGCCCCAGCCCAGGCTGGGGGTTTTGAAAATTCCCACCCTGAGCATGTTCAGGGAGGAAGCCCCAGCATGTGGCGTGGATGCTGGAGCCAGGTAAGGGGGGGGGGGTCATAGACTCTGCAGAAGCAGTGGGAGCATAGGGGTGGCGTCAGGGACTCTGGGGAAACAGTGGCAGCAGTGTATGAGTTTTATGGAGGGAGGTCAGGGTCTCTGAGGAAGCAGCAGTAGTGTAGTCAAAATTAGGTATGCCTTTTTTGTTGTAATATACTAAAAATATACAACTGTATATCATGTATAGTGCAAAAAGAACCAGTTCTGGAACTTCACAGCCCACGGGCCCACAACAATCAGGCTCTGTGGCCCCCATGTATGAAAACTTTGGGCACCCCTGGTCTCAAGACTAAGCACTCAGACCACAGATGTGATTTATGTTACAGTTGATTTAACTCATGCAAATAAGGTAGCACATGTAACTTGGCTTGCCCCTCTATATTGGTTCGTGCACTGAAGCACACTAATACTCATTTTTAGTCTCTATGAAAAAAACTTATATTGCTACAAAGCGGAAATATTAATTTAAGGCCAACCACTTAAAGCAACTTTACCTGACGATACCATACCTGCATTAGTATTAAACCAGAAAAGAAGAAGTTCAATAGCACGAATATGTTCATTATTATTCTAACATATTTAAAGTTCATTAGACTATCAGAACCAGAACAGGATTCCATTCATGCCCGTATTACAAAATTCCTGTGAAACCAAGCCAATTAATCCACTGGTTTTCAAACTATGGGTCAGGACCCAGTACTGGGTTATAACCCTCAAGTACTGGGCCCCTGCTGCCACCTCCAAAAGACTGGAATGCATTGCTGAAGGATACATTTTTTGGGTCATTGGCATAAATGATTTTTTTTTTTTCAAGCAAGTCCTGAAGAAAAAACAAGTGTGAAAACCACTGACTTAATTCAGCCTTCCAGAGGTGACTACTAAGAATGTGTCTACACTGTGTCTGGGAGGAGCCACCCAAGATTTGTTTTAAAAATAGCTGTTTGGATTTTGCAGCACCAGATTCTGTCCTTAATTAAAACTGAATTGCTGGAGACTTGATTTCTTATAATTGATGTGCACAGTTTGACATAACTAATGACTACTGCTGTTCTGTAAAAATCACTTTGCTGGAGTGTTATTAGTAAAAGAGGCCTGAAGCAAAGCCAAGAATCCTCAAACACTACAGAAACAGCTAAAACAACACTTCCTTCCCATCATATTTAAAAACCAGTTCACTGGCAAGTACAAGGTATCATCTTTAGTTTAAATTTAAAAGGAGGTGTCAAGCAAATTGAGCACTTCTGAAATTGAATCTTCAATAAAAATAATTTATTTTAGCATAGGTTAACAGTGAAGTGGTGTTCAAGGATGCATCTCTGCATACCATACTGTGGAGGGTGAAAAATCTCAAACACTGCTAAGCTTGTTTTAACATTCCCTGATATGTTCATAGAGTAAACTTCTTACTAGGAAAAATTATTGAAGAATTACTTTAAATCATCAGTTACAGGTATGTAACTACAAATCCTCGCAGTCTTGCTATTGTATAAAAATGCTACGTTTTTCTAAAATTTATAGAATAATATACTAGGTAACTTGTTATTCATCTATATGCATCTCCTACTGCTTTTTCCACACTCTTGCTGAGGGTGTTTTTGCCCACATTTTAAACACTTGTACGGCTTTCTACAGAAGTGAAAAATGTGTTATTCATAGATGCTTTCACTATTACCTGATCCTTAGTGAAATTCAAAGTGCACAAATCAGACTGATGCCATCATGATCACTGCAGTAAGTGGTGCTTCTTCAAGGCAATATTCACTGCCTTCTCCACGAGATCATCCTTTTCCAAAACTTCATGCACTCACTCACATCATTCATCACACACTTCCCCAACCTCAGAAACAAAGTAGGCAAGAGTCCTAAAACAATAGCTTCACTGACTGAACAACTGATTAATTTCCAGCACACAGTCTGCTGTGTCGACTAAATGAGGCACATGTCCCACACAAAAAATAGTTTGTGACCCTGTAATTAAAGACTACCACAACACATACATAGCAGGGAGATAAATTGAGGTTTCATGGACAAACACAGTTCTGCTATTTTCTGAGCACACCACAGTATGTACAGGTTTGCATCCTATACCAGAGGTCACAAACCTTTGCTGGCCTCTATGCTGGCCCTGCCCCCTACATCTTCAGCGGGTGCTGTCGCAGGGCCAGGACATTTCCTTGCTGCCCCTGCGCTCGCGCTTCTCCACCCAGCGGGTCCTGGGGCCGCAACAGCTGTGTGTGTGTGTGGCAGCTCTTACTGACCCCATGGCCTCATGCTCCAACAGAGAGCAAGGGAAGAGAGAGAGAGCAGCTGCAGGGATGGGAGTCCTGTGTGCCACTCTGAAGGGGCATACTTGCCATGTCTGGCACATGTTCCCAGGGTTACCAACTCCTGTCCTACTGTTTGTATTAAGTATGACTTGTAAGGTTTCATTTGAAAACTCATAATTTGATGATCACTATCATGGCAAAATGTCCATATAACAGAATCTGTGTGGTTATAAAATGTAAGCTGGAATCATAATTAACAAAATATAGATCTTAGCAAAGAAACAGCTTGGAGTTTCCTTCCATCCAGACTGCTTGCCACCTTGTCCCAGATGTAAATGCTCCTCAAAGGAGAACTATAAAAAGAAGAGATGTATACCACAATGCACCCTCTTTCTCCCCTACTTGCCCATCATATTCACTGCATCCCAGAAGCCAAGGAAAGCCGCTGTTGGACCTCAAGGGAGGTCCTGACTCTCCTGACCTGAGAGTTTCGTCAGTAACTGGCTGGACCTTGTGATGAGAAAGGTTTTTTTGCTTTTAAAATAATTAAGTAGATACTAGTAAATGTTTTATTTTTCTTGCAGTCTTTTCTGACTTTTATGCTTCATTACTTGTACACAGAATCTCTTGGTGGTTAATAGAAACTATTTTACCTAATCCCATGATTTCAAATAAAAGTTTCTGGGCAATGCCATTTGGGGTAACATGCTATGTGCATATTATTTCCTTTGAGGAATTAACATATTTGTACTGAACAGAATAGGATATAGGTTTGGGGGGAAAATCTGGGACTGGGAATATGTTGAGGTCACTTTGTGATAATCATTAAGGCTGGTAAAAGTCAAGGTATGGTTGACTGCAGCATACACAGATATAGCTGGAGTAACTTACATACTGGAGGCCGTCCGTGAGAAGGCTATAAAGCACTGTAAAGGGGAGCCCAGGTTACAGAGCAGGGGTAACAACTATTCACTGTTCTGGATCATATCTTGGTATCTCATACTGAATACTTGACTTGAAATCTTAAATTTATTATTACACTGCATACTTCATAACAATGAAGGTTTTCATAAGAATCAACTGAAAAATTTGAGATTACATCATCTAAAACTGTGCTACCTCTGCACATGAGCGGTCAGAGCTGGAACCTTTGGATCACAGCAGTAATCGCTACCACCTGTGATGACAGAGCAACTAATAGCAATAGTAAGCTGTTACCCTCTGCGTGGGTCTATCGATGAAGGGGAACGAGACATTGACATCAAACATTATGAGACCAACTGGCAGATGAGTAATGTTAGTACTTCAGAATCTTGGATTCTATTCCACATACTGGAGAATAGTGTTCTCTAGTGGCTATACATTCTTCTGCCTCCGAGTGTATCAACTTATCCTGATAAACCTTCATTCCATGCTACATTTCCCACATCCCCAGCCTGTCAGTTTCTATCCCTGTTTACCCAGCTTTTATCCTCCTCCAAGCTGCCCTTTTCAACCTTTAATCCCATACCTGACTCCCCCCTTGCTCCCTGTTTGAAGCACTAACCCTGTCCTCTTTTCCCCATGCTTTTATCTCCTTTTTGCCTGTCCTTTCTACTCAATACCATTTAAGTAGGGCTGCTTCCTCCTCCTCCAAGTTGCTCGAGTTCCAGCAGGAGGAGCACTAAGTCTTCCTGTTCTCAGTTTCAGTACCTAGCATCACAGAGGTCCCTACAGTCAGAACCGGGGGCATGAAAAGACCCATGCTGGGGCACACTCAGGCCACATCTATACTGAGCTAGCAAATTTGCTGCTGTCAGACTGATCTTTCCAGATCAACTTGGTGGTCAGTTAAAACCCACTAAATTTGAACTGAAGATCGACTTACTAAAACCACCCTCTCAACTGGCATAGTGCATCAACAGACATTTCCCGTCAGCACTGTGCAGTGAAAACACTCAGCGCCTTTTCAGTGCAGTAACTACCATCAACTGCAGCCAGATTAGTATAGACCTGGCATCCGTGTGTTCAGCAGAAAGTTCTGTTCAGGTGGTGCATACTTGCTGGAATCAATGTTTAGAGAACTTTGCTGGCATTCGCTAACAAGCCGATACTAATCATATATCAAAAACAGTTTTCACAGACTTAAGTCACCCAAATTTGGATAGATTTTTCAAGGGAACAGCAAAACATCTCTTTGAAACCTCATGCAAATGTCAAGTTTCTGCTCAAAAACATGGATTTGCTAGACCTTCAAATAGCTATAAAAATGTAACATTAGGAGAACAGTTTATTTTTGCCTAACTTCATTCTCAAAAGTAGTTCAACTGTTTTTGCCAAAGCTTTCCAGAAAAATTCAATCTATGGGAGACACCCAGCATGCAAATTTTCATGCAGAACAGTTTAAAGTCTGGTAAAGTTACAGCCAACTAAGAAAAAAGTCTTAAAATGAAAGCCATTAGACAAACTTAACAACAGTTGGCACTAATCTGCTTTGCCTCTAATGCAAGTTAAAATTTCTGTTAGCATTTAATTTAAAATTATTCACTTAAATATTTTATATAAACTATTTTTTAAACAAATACATGAATGACTAAAAAACTGGCAACCAGCCTTCTATAAAAATTTATTTCTCTGGTTGTAAAAACCTCTACATGTGGCCCGATCACACTGAGTAGTAGTAAATTAAAATCTGTACTATTACTGCCTACTTTAAAAGATAAAAGAAATCAAGTATTATTACAAGTATTAGGACACTTATCACCATGACATCTGACTAAAAATATATTTTCCAATTCACTGCTACAAGATGCCTCTTTAGCATACAGAGATCATAGCATTGGTGTTAAAATACCATACCTGAGTTGGTGCTCCCTCAGATTTGACAAGGCTTCCATTCCATGTAAATAGGAATACACTATCTCCAAATCCTGCAAACAGACAGAAAACACTTAGTATACTTTTCATATCAGTGTAAGATACTGAAATTGTTAAGATCTTTACAGAGTTTCCCCAACAGTCTTCAACTGAGTGTGCTGGGAATATTATATATACCTATTCCAAATAGTAGGTTAACATTAGGCAGAATGAGAAAGTTGTGGTATTATTTTTGCATATACATACTAAAAAATTTATAATGGAATTTTACATACAAGTATAAATTAAAAAAAATTCTGGGTCTTTGCTGCAGTTCTTCTTGTGTGTTTGATTTGACTATGAAGACCGAAGCATGGTCCATGATCTCAGTTGCTGTTTTGCACTTAATAATTTAGCACACACCCCATTACACTATTAAGATATTTTAGGACCATCAATTCTTTTGTGGAAGCAAGCTCAGAGAAACTTGGTATCTAAAACTGAGTGTTCTTAGAAGGAAATAAATCCAGGTTCTATTTAAAAAAAGAAAAGAAAAAGAAAAAAGAAAAAAAGAAAAACCACTTTAAAAAACATTAACCTCATGCTCAATATTATTCTTTCTATCCCAACCCCCTTCTAGTGTTCCTAAAAATAAACACTATTGTATGAAAAAGCAGAGTTACATTCCTAATTACATGAGAAAGCTTGGAAACAAGTGCAATGAGTGGATCAACCAAATCAATCATCCTAGCCCTTTGATATCCAATCACGAAAACAGCATCGTTTCCGCCGGGGGAGGGAGGGTACTAAATGTGCCAAGATTTAACCATGGGAATACCAACATGGTGTTAGAGAATTTGGATCATATCCTAAGTGTCATCCTCTATAAACCAGTACACCAAAGGATGCTTCAGTTAAGCTTAGTCCATGCCAAAGTTGGCACTATTTAACTATAACTAAAGCTAAGGGATTGATACTGTAATAACTGCCCACTTTTTAAAATGGAATTTCATTATGGGGGCAATTGTCCACCTGTTTTTCTTAAGAAAACCATAATAGATGCTTGCTACATGAGGCTGTGGCCAAGATGGCTTCAACTATCGAGAAAGAGTGAAAGTAACATTTTCTTGCTAAAACGGACAACCAGGAATCAGTCAACATCAAAACAACATACCCATTTAGTCCAATGCAAAAGACCATATTAAACAGGTGAAAAGACATTTCTTGTTTGTTTTGAGTGGGTAGTGACAGAGAAGTATTAGAGTTTTCTACATAAACACATGGAATTAATGTCAGGAATAGGACTTGCTGAAAGACTTCAGAATGTATTCAAGTCTTAGATTTCAGATGGGTAGAATTTTCTCCAACATATTTTAGATATGAGGCAAAAAGCAAAAGACAAGTAGTAGTAAAAACACAGAGATACATACAAGTATTACCATCACGTTTGTTTAAGCCATAATTGTACATCTGAAAAAGCACAACAGTGCTTACAGTCAGTGTCAGATACTGGAAAAAAACAGATGGCCTCCTGTAGCGAAACTAGTACCAACTTGAAAAACTGTGTATTCCTCCTGAAAAAAAAATCTGCTGAGAAAAGATGATGCCAGGCTGAAGAAAGTCAATGAGATACATAAGTAAGCCATGGAATTTTGGCAGTATTTAAACTAGCTCTTAAGACATGTTCTTCTATCCTATATAGATTCCTATACCTCCCCTCATCACTATAAATCAGGCATGGTCAAACTGTGGCTCAGGAGCCACATGCAGCTCTTGAACGAAAAAGTGTGGCTCACAGAAGATCAGCAGCAAATCAGTTCAGGAAAGCAGCCTCAGCCTAGGAGTTCAGGAAGGGGATGGGACAGTGGGGAGAAGCGGTGGCATGGTGAAGGATGGCGGAGAGAAGCACAGCATGGTTGGGATTTTAAAAAAAAAAAAAAAAAAAAACAACAACAAAACAACTTGCCACTAGCCTGCAGTCTTCTACATAAAGCAGCAGCTAAGCTTTTACTGTATAGACCTAATTTTCATGGTACCCTTCAGTAATTATTAGAATCTGACATTAGTAGGATCAATATTTGCCATCTTCTTATGATAAAATTGAAGTGTGCAATCAATTTTAAACTTAGTAATTTTGGAGTAAGGAAAAGTATATGGCTATATGCTTCAGTGCAGCTTGGCTCTTGAGTTCCATAAGTTTGGCGCCCCTGCTATAGATCCAAGGGCTTTCCAGAACTGCATTAGCAATGTGACTATCACTTGCCACACGTGGATTCATTCTTCCTCTGATCTTCTTTCCAAGATAAAAACTGTGCATGCAATGTAGTGTTTTGCAGGTCTGTGTGTGTCAGTCAAGGTACATGCTGTTATATATTTATTTTGAGGAATTTAAGATTGACGATACAGGCCTTGCACTTGGAGTAGAAAATAACAAGGTGTTGAATGACACAGTCTAAGTAGGAACTAGTTCCAGTCTTGTCGTGCCCTGAGAAAAGCCCATCTCCTCCAAAAAACTAGCTTCAGCCTCATGGTAACCAGTTCCATTTTATCTAAAGAGCAAAACCATCCAACCCAGAGCTTTAGGTCATCTTTTAAGTATGTTCTGCTCAAGTCACTGATTACTTTTAAGATAAAACACTGGAACCTTAAACTTGACTCAATTGTCTATGGGAGGCCAATGCAGAGACAGAACAGGTTTGATGTGCTCACAGGAGCCCATGTTGCTCAGAAAATGTGCTTCAGCATTCAGTAGCACATCTGGCTTTTTCTACAGTTGCACTGCATTGCCACAGGCCAAATGGAAGTTGTTGAAAGTGTATAACTGAGGCCAGCTCATGACCTATCAGGACAGGGTGGAGTTTCAGATCAAACAAAAAGTTTTCTTCTGCCCCACTATAATCTCTGCCTTGCTTGGACTGAGCTTCCACCAGATGTTCTTCGTCCATGAGCTGGATCTTATCCAAGTGATGGATCATCTCTGTCATAGTAGCATGACTGCATGTGCTATGGGGTAAATAGAGCTGTGTCTCATTTACATTCTGCTAGCACTTGAGTCCACATCATCTCACCAGTACACCTACTGACTGCAAGTGTACGTTGAGTAGAATGAGAGCGCTACTGGTCCTTTTGAGACTCCACACATGAGAAAGAAATGGTTGCTTACCTGTAAGCGGTGTTCTTTGAGAGGTGCCGCTCATGTCCATTCCACTTTAGGTGTGCGTGTGCAGCGTGCACGAGCCACTGGAAAGTTTCTCCCCTAGCATGCCCCAGGTTGGCTGTGGCTCCCCCTGGAGTCACGCCATTGTGGCATGCTATATAATGAGCTCTGCCGACCCCACCCTCTCAGTTCCTTTTTGCTGCGAGTCTGACAGCAGGGATGGATAGCGGGTGTGGAATGGACATGAGCAACACCTCTCAAAGAACACCACTTACAGGTGGGAAACCATTTCTTCTTCTTTGAGTGCTTGCTCAAGTCGATTCCATTTTAGGTGATTTCTATAGCCCTATCCTAGGAGGTGGGGTTGGACTTCACTTGCTTGCCGTGTCCAGGACTGCTTCCCGAACCCAGCATCCGCTCTGGATTGCTTGATCAGGGTGTAATGAGACGTGAAAGTGTGAATCGATGACCACATCACTGCTCTACAAATGTCTTGAACGTCAACAAAAGCCAGAAATGCCGCAGAAGATGCTTGGGCTCGAGTTGAATGAGCTGTAATCCTCGGGGCTGGAACACCCAACATCTTATACCACTCTTTAATACAGTCTCTGATGCAGGAAGCAATACGCTGGGAAGAGACAGGTAGGTCCTTCAGCCTGTCAGCCACCGCCACGAACAGCTGAGGAGGCCTCCTAAAGGGCTTAGTCCTCTCTAAGTAGAACACTAATGCCCGACGGGCATCTAGAGAGTATAACCTACGTTGGTGATCCAAAGTGTGAAGTTTCAGGTAAAAAAAAACTGGTAAATTAATGTCCTGTTTTAAATGAAAGCTCAACATCACTTTTGGAAGGAATGAAGGATGGGGCCATAACCAGACTCAATCCTTGAAAAACACAGCGTACGGAGGGTCTGCCACGAGCACCCAGAGCTCTGAAACCCTTCTGGCCAAGGTGATTGCTATGAAGAATGCCACCTTCCAGGATAAAAAGAGAAGGGAACAAGAAGCCAAGGGTTCAAATGGGGCCTTCGCAAGCCCGCCAAGCGCCAAGTTAAGGTCGCATTGCTCCACTGGAGGCTGATACAGTGGGAAACACTCTATCCAAACCTTTCAGAAACCTTTTAACAACTGGCAATGGGAACAACCATACAAAGACTTCCCCAACATGGAAGGCTGAAGACAGCCGCCAGGTGGACTTTTACGGACGAGCTGGCTAGGCCCTGTACTTTAAGGTCCAGCAGGTAGTCAAGCACTAACGGAACAAGGGCCTCCCATGGTGGAAAAGCCTTGTCTGCCATCCAGCAACAGACGCGGCTCTATCTGGCATGGTAATTGCACCTTGTCAATGATTTCCTGGTACTAAGCAGTATATGTTTAACCTGCTGTGAACAGCATCATTCCTCGTCGTTTAGCCACAGATGTTCCAAGCCGTTAGATGAAGCATTTTCAGGTTGCGGTGATACAGGTAACCCCCACGCCAAGTGAGCACAGAAGAGGTATTGAATTATCTATGGAGAGGTTCAACAGTGTCACGAACCAGTGTTGTCTGGGCCAAGCGGGAGCTATCACTATCACCAACACCTTGTCCTGTTGGACCTTTATCAACATCTTGTGGATGAGAGGAGTTGGTGGAAAAGCGTAAAACTGACAATCCTTCCATGGGATCAGGAACGTGTCCTCTAGGGAGCCCGGACTCTTGCCCTGGAAGGAGCAGAACTCTTAGCACTTCCTGTTCATCTCCGAGGCAAAAGGGTCCACCTGGGGATGACCCCACTTCCAGAAGATGAAGTGCAGGATGCTGTCCTTGACCGACCACTTGCGTGTGAGGAACGATCTGCTGAGGGCGTCCGCTAAGTTGTTCTGAAGGCCCGGCACATAAGAAGCAACCAGGTGAATCAGGTGGTTGATGCAAAACTCCCAGAGATCTAGACCTTCCATGCAAAGGCAAAAGGAGTGAGCACAAACCTGTCTGTTTATATAATACATCGCTGTTGTGTTGTTTACCCAGACTGATACTGTCTTGTGAGACAGGAGATTGTGAAAAGCCTGGCACGCTAGACAAACTGCCCGAAGCTCTCGGTCACTGATGTGTAGCAAATGGTCCGAGTGGCTCTAAAGCCCTTGAGTCTTTAGAGCCCCTGTATGGGCTCCCCAACCTTGATCTGAAGCGTCTGTTGTCATGGTGATTGATGGCTGAGGAAACTGAAAGGGAACCCCCTGCAGCGCCCATCTTGGATCAGACCAGCAACGAAGTGCTTCTAGTACTCTCCCTGGGATGACTATCATTTTGTCCAGACTGTCCCTGGCAGGATGGTAGACCATGCTTAGCCACAGCTGAAGTGGGCAAAGCCTCAGCCTTGCGTGCTGGATTACACTAGTGCACACCGCAAAACAGCCCATCAGAGATAAACTGAGCACACAGGGTGGCTTTGAAGCTACTCCAACATGTCCCTCATCACCTCGAATCTGGCCAAAAGGTAAGTATGCTCTGGCCTGGGTTGAGTCCAGGACAGCTCCAATGAACTCTATCCTCTGGGCAGGTACCAGAATAGACTTTTGAGAGTTCACTACCAGGCCTAGACTGTCAAACAAGGTCTGAATAAAACACAGGTATACCTTCACCTGACTCCTAGTCCTGGCTTTCACTAACCAGTTGTTGAGGTACAGGAACACCTGGATGCCCCTTCATCTTAGGAAAGCTGCCACTACTGCAAGGCATTTGATAAAAACCCTCAAGGCCACAAACTGGTAATGGTTGCTGCCTACTGTAAACCTTAGAAACCTCCTGTGTTGCGGGGTGATGACTACATGAAAATACATATCTTTCATGTCAAGGGTGGCAAATCAGTCTCCTGGATCCAGAGAGGGGATGATAAACGAGAGGGAAGCCATCTTGAACTTTGGTTTCTTCAGAAATTTGTTCAAACGCCAGAGGTCCAGGATGGGACGAAGACCTTTCTTGGCCTTGGGAATGAGAAAATATCGAAAATAAAACCCCTTCCCTCTTAGGTGGTCCAGCACCTCCTCTATAGCACCTGCTTCCAGCAAGGAGGTGACCTCCTGCTCCAGGAGTTGCTTGTGAGAGGGATCCCTGAGAAGGGACGAGGGGGGTGGGTTTGGTTGGGGTCTGGCGGAAAACTGGAGAGCGTAGCCGTGTCTTACAGTCTACAGCACCCACTGCTCCACTATAAGGAGAGACTAGGAATGGTAGAAACATGCTAGCCGGTTGTAAAAACATGGGTGGAACAGATCCAGGGGTGAGGTTGATGGGCCGTCCTCAAAAGGTCCTCTTGTGGGACAGCTGTCAGTGGGAGTGGTCCTGGTTCTGGCCAGATGAGTGGGTGCTCCGTCTTCCACCGACTCCTTTTATGCCCATATTCCTGCCTACGATGGTATGCTCTTGGCTGAGGCTCAGGCTTAAAATGCTTACTTTGAGGGGCCAGAGTGTGGAGGCTCAAAGATTTAAGGATAGCTTGGGAGTCCTTTAGGCTCCACAGTTTAGAGTCTGTTAGAAACAAAAAGAGGTCTGGGCCCTCAAACGGGAAGTCCTGAATAGCAGTCTGGACTTCCTGGGGGAGGCCAGAGACTAAAAGCCTGGAGGAATGCCTCATGACCACACCTGAGGACACTATATGAGCAGCAATATCAACACTGTCCAGGGCAGATTGTAAGAAGGCCCTGGAAATGATCTTGCCCTCCTTGATCTCCAAAGCTCTGTCTTGAATTCCTGACCCAGTTTGTCCTGGAACTTGTCTAGAGCTGCCCATGAATTAAAAGCACATCTACTCAGGATGTCCTGCTGGCTGGTGATCCTGAGTTGAAGGCCTACATAGCCCTTCCTTCCGAACAGGTCCATCCATTTAAAGTCCTTGGACTTCGGGGAAGGGCCTTGGTGGCCCTGTCTTTCTTTTCATTGGCCGCAGCAACCACCATGGAACTTGGAGCAGGGTGGGTATAAAAATGTTCAAACCCCTTTCAGGAGAGGAAATACTTCCTCTCCGACCGCTTCGCTGTTGGCGTGATCGAGACCGGGGTTTGCCAAAGGGCCTTGATGTTCTTGCTAATAGTCTTAATAAGAGGTAGGGCTACTCTGGAAGGCCCCTCTGGGATCAGGATGTCCACCATGGGGTCTGCATCCTGAACCACCTCTTCTGCCTGGAGGCCCATGTTGTGGGCTACCCTTCACAGTAGCTCCTGGTGTGCTTTGGAGTCATCTGGAATTACAGCAGGGGCTGCCCCAGCTACTGCCTCATCCGGTGAAGAAGAGGAAGAGACTCGAAGAATGGCAAGCATCTCTTAGCCCTCAGTACCAGCAGAGTCACGCAGCACCCATGCGTCTCCCACAGCGCCGTGATCCTGAGTGCCACCAGCAGCAGAATCCAAATCAGAGACATCAGATGCCTCCTGCAGAACACTGGCTGAATGGGATGGACGAGCTCTGGAGCCCGAAGTCTGCAAGAATGAACGGCTTGACTGGGGCCCCTGGGACTGATGGTAAGCCCAGGGTGTCCAGAAGGGCCACGGAGGGGGACCTTGCCACTGCTGCTGCCAGTGAGGCACCAGACGCAGTGCCAACAGTCTGCGGTGGGAGTGATGTTTGCCCCGCCTTGATGTTCCAGAGTCTGAGGCAGAAGAGGTGGAGGGATAATGGCTACACGCCAACCATGGTGGCGTGGTGCCAGAGAGAGCAATATCTGAGATGCTCTGTAGGTAGCCAGTGCTCCACGCCTTCTGCCAGTGCCACATCGTGGTGCCATGGTGACTTCGGCTTCAAAAGTACCGGTTTGCCTCTAGATTTGAGCATGAACTTTGTCACTGGCTCCTGAGCCCGGTCCAGTTTTTGAGGTTTGGCGGGGCTTTCTCCTCAATCAGCTCCCTTGCTGCCTCGAACATTTCAGGAGTAGAGGGGAGCTGTAACTCCTCCTCTAAGATCTCCTGGGTCAGGGAAGCCCTGGTGCAGTGAGGACGACGGGGCCCTAGCTGGTGCCAAGCCTCGCCTCCCCAGACTCGAGTAGCTCGAAGTGGGTCCTGCTCTTTGAGTCTCATCCAACCGCTAAGGGGAGTGGCCCTTTTCCAATCTGCTCTTCTTCCGCAGTATTGGTGAATGCGAAGGGTGCCGCTCATACCGGGCTGATGCCTGCTTCCCGGTGCCGGGGCTCTTTAGTGTTCTCCTTAGGACATGTCTGCAAGGAAGCCAGAGCACTGCGTACCACGCGGTGCCGGACGTCTTTGGTGCCAACGGCTGGAGGGCTTCGTCCATCATATAAAGTTTCAGGTGCTGACTTTGTTCTTTCTGGGTCCTCCGGCGAAAACTTCTACAGATTTTGCAGTGCTCCCAAAGGTGAGCCTCTCCCAAGCACTTTAGGCTCAAGGAATAGGGATCATCCAGCGGCATCGATTTCTCGCAGGCTTCGCAGGACCTGAAGCCCGGCATGCCCCGGCCTGTAGCCTAGCAAACTACCCAAAAAACGGGGAACACTAACTAAAAAAGAAGAACTACTACAACTGTTTTACAAAACTATGCTAAACTAACCAACAATACTGCCAAAGGCAGAGAAAAAACCCAACGCAGGGAAAGAGACTTGCCAGAGGAAGGGGCATTCCAGCAGCTGTCACAGACGGGAAGAAGGAACTGAGAGAGCGGGGTTAGCAGAGCTCAATATATAGTGCGCCACAATGGTGTGACTCCAGGTGGAGCCACAGGCGACCTGGGGGACACTAGGGGAAAAGCTTTCCAGTGGCTCATGCATGCAGCATGCACACACCTAAAATGGACTTGACATGAGCAAGCATGTGAAGAAGAATCTATTGCTAGGTGCAGTTTCCTATCACTGCTCTTTGGGAAGACTCAAAACAGTTTAGTGTGCTCATTTAGGAGAAAGAACAAACATGTGAGGCAGCCAGAATGGCTTAGCAGGGAACTTTGCTCTGAGCTTAAACATAAAAAGGAAGCTTACAGGAAGTGGAAGCTTGGTCAGATGACCAAGGAGGCGTATAAAGATATTGCTAGGGACTGCAGGGATAAAATCAGAAAGGACAAAGGACAAATGGAGTTGCGGCTAGCGAGGGATGTAAAGGATAACAAGAAGGGGTTCTACAAGTATGTTAATAACAAGAAGAGAATCAGGGATGGTGTAGGCCCCTTGCTGAATAGGGCTGGCATCCTTGTGACAGAGGATGAGGAAAAAGGTGAAGTGCTCAACGCATTTTTTGCTTCAGTTTTCACAGGCAGGGTCAGCTCCCAGCCCTCTCTCATGTGTGTGGCAGACGGGAGAGAAGAACACAGGCCCTTGATGACGGAAGGTCAGGTTAGGGACTGCTTACAGAAGCTGGATGTGCACAAGTCCAAGGGGCCGGATGAACTGCATCCAAGAGTGCTAAGGGAATTGGTCGATGAGATAGCAGCACCACTGGCCATTATCTTTCAAAACTCATGGAGAACAGGGGAGGTGACAGAGGATTGGAAAAAAGCAAATGTAGTGCCGATTTTCAAGAAAGGGAAAAAGGAGGATCCAGGGAATTACAGACCTGTCAGCCTCACCTCAATCCCTGGAAAAATTATGGAGCAGGTTCTCAAAGAATCCATCCTCAAACACTTAGAGGAAAATAAAGTGATCAGGAACAGTCCGCATGGATTTACCAAGGGTAAATCATGCCTGACCAATATCATTTCCTTCTATGATCAGATGACTGGTTTTCTGGATGCAGGAACAACCATTGATGTGATATACCTTGATTTTAGCAAGGCTATTGATACAGTTTCCCACAGCATTCTCATTGGCAAATTAAGGAAGTATGGGTTGGATAGGTGGACTATAAGGTGGATAGAAAACTGGCTAGATCAACGGTTTCAGCGTGTAGGAATCAATGGTTCCATGTCTAGCTGGCAGCCAGTCATGAGTGGTGTGCCCCAGGTGTCGGTCCTGGGGCCGATTCTGTTCAACATTTTCAACAATGATCTGGATGATGGAATAGACTGCATTCTCAGTAAGTTTGCGGATGACACCAAGCTGGGGGGAACAGTAGACACGTTGGAGGGCAAGGACGGGATTCAGGGGGACCTAGATAAATTAGAACAGTGGGCCAATAGAAATCTTATGAACTTCAATAAGGACAAGTGTAAAATCCTGCACGTGGGACAAAAAACCCCATGCACTACTACAGGCTGGGAAACATTCAGCTAAGTAGCAGCAGTGTAGAAAAGGACCTGGGGGTCATGGTGGATGGGAAGCTGGATATGAGTCAGCAGTGTGCTCTTGTGGCCAAAAAGGCCAATGGCATACTGGGCTGCATCAAAAGAAGTATTACCAGCAGATCAAGGGATGTGATCATTCCCCTCATTTCTGCACTGGTGAGGCCACATCTAGAATACTGTGTTCAGTTTGGGCTCCCCACTACAAAAAGGACAGGGACATGCTAGAGAGAGTTCAGAGGAGGGCAACCAAAATGATTAAAGGGCTGGAGCACAAGCCCTATGAGGAAAGACTGAAAACATTAGGCTTATTTAGTCTGCAGAAGAGAAGATTGAAGGGGGGATTTGATAGCAACCTTCGACTACTTGAAGGGATGCTCTAAGGAAGATGGAGCTCGACTGTTCTCAATAATAACAGAGGACAGAACGAGGACCAATGGTCTCAAGTTGCAGTTAGGGAGGTCGAGGCTGGATATTAGAAAAAACTTTTTTTTAACTAGGAGAGTGGTGATGCCTTGGAATGAGCTGCCAAGGGAGGTGGTGAAATCTCCATCTTTGGAGGTGTTTAAGGCCCGGCTGGACAAAACCATGACTGGGATGGTTTAGTGGGAGTGGTCCTGCCTCTGGCAGGGGTTGGACCAGATGACCTATGAGGTCCCTTCCAACCCTATGATTCTATGATTCGGGACCTCGGTCACCTCTTTCAAGTAGGATAAGCAGTATGTCCTGATTAAATGCTACTAGGAGATCCATGAAAATGAATGTTGGAGAAAAACTCCACCTTCTCTCACTACAAGCTCTTGCAGAAGTTAATATTAACAAGATGTGTTACAGTAAGTTATGTCTGGAACAGAAACCCCTCCACACAAAGTCAGAGAGATTCCAAGAATCCTATTTTACCAAAAGTCTAACATCAAGACCTATACTGAAGCCATCACAATAGATTCAAATTAAGGTTTTCCAAAAGTTGGACTTTTTAAAAGCTGCATTTTACTTGGGTGTGCACAAATTAAAGTCAGAACTGCTAACACTTACTGGATGATAGTCCCTTTCCACAAGAAAACAAATGACTAGAATGAGGTAGAGATTTTAAAGGGTAAGTTTATACTTAAAGCATAACCCCTACCATATTCTGAAGGTACTCTGAGCATAACAAGCAATTAAACAGATTTGATGTTAAAAACTGTTCACTAAAAATGAATACACAAAAACAAACAAATCTCCAAAGAGGCTATAAGAGTCAACATTGCACAGCTGATGGAAAAAAACTTAGGCTGATAAATTACTAAAAGATAAATTGAAAAACCACTAACTTAAGTCTGAACCTAACCTAAAAATGGAGGATTATATAGCACAGAGGGGAAATTCTAGTTTAGTCTCTGCAATTTCTACAGAAAATGTTCTCACTTTACAAGTAAAGATATGGACTTAGTGGTCAATCTTCCAGATTTCTCTATAATATATGATAGAGGGGAGTTTTTGCCTCTCAAATGTATATTTTACGGTGAAGAATCAATTTACTTGTATGGCACCACAATGATAGTTGCTGGCTGGGGTAACAAAGGGAGAAAAAAGCAAAGACAGCCCACAAATAGGGGTTTGAAAATTGTCCATACCTTCACACATGAAAAACAATCAGGAATTAAATAGCCAGTACTGCCAAGCAGCAGGCTCCTATGAAAGAAAAATAAACTCCAGCTGATGCTTGATTTAACATTCCATAACTAACTCCCTATAACACTGTTGTAATCTAATCTGCCTTTCAGGAGATGATGCTAACAGAGAAGAGCTCCCCCTGGCATTCACAAGGAAAATCAAGTAAAAAAGCAACAGCTTTCCACAAAGTTACAGTTTGTATCCTGTTTGTATCCAGTTTGAATCCTACAAATACCTATATTCAACAACGCTATGGATCACCACATGTACCTCCACAGATCCAGCAACCACTATAGTCTGGTACCTACTGCCAAGCAATCAAATACCACAGAGTTTTCACCAAAGAAAGCATCCAGGATACAAACTAACTTAAAACCTACTTCACCAAACATCTACTTCTCTTGTGAAGATGATCACTTTATGAAACAGACCACCCGAATACCTAGGGAAGAACCTGTTTCAATGAGGGGGGGAGGGCAGTACTGACCACACTTTCCTGGTTGTCACTGCCGTCACAACAGAACCCATACAGAATATCATTAAATCACAAACCATACTAAATAGGGAGCTTGTACTGCAAATCTTTTGTAATCCCCTCTTCTGGCCTTCAAAACAACCCACTTTGGAAGCAAGCTCTTCACAAACACAAACCATCTAAGTAGCACCAGACTTTGCAAGAACAACAGGTAAAAAGCCTGCAGACATATCTCCACTGCTAGCAACAATTATACCTACATGAGTGAACAGTTTCAGAGCATGATCACTCCATAAATGATCTCTCAGTTAGAAAACCAGCACAATGTCACCTTCAAAACAAACCTGGGGACTTTAAAACGTAACTCTGCTAATTACTAAGACAGACACTGGTTTGACAACTCATTACAGTAATTTGTAATGCACCTTAACAGCCCACTTCATTTTAAGTCGTCTCCTTTCAGTGTCAGTTGAACCCCTTATACCTAACATCCTGCCCAAAATTGTTTCAGTTCAGAGACACTCCTTTATCTGTCCCATACCTGAAGAAGAACTCTGTGAACCTGAAAGTTTGGTCCCTCCCACCAACAGAAGCTGGTCCAATAAAAAAAGACTACCTTACTCAACTTCTCTCAAACTCAGCCAGCCTGTTGCTTCCAGATCTCAAGTCAAGTCAAGTCAAGTCATAGGGCTGGAAGGGACCTCATGAGATCATCGAGTCCAACCCCCTGGGAATTGAACCCAGGACCTTCTGCATGTTAAACATCTCTCTCTCTCTCTCTCTCTCTCTCTCTCTCTCTCACACACACACACACACACACACACACACACACACACACACTATTGCAAGTGCCAGTCACTGATCAGAAAGTCTTCCAGTTAGCTCAGAAATGCTACAGCTCCAAATTTTGTTGTGCAGAAGACAAGGGGAAATAAAAACTCTAAATACTTCCATGCAATTATTCATTTTATAATTATTTTGTGTGCCCTTAAGTAATCTTTTTATGGATATACTTATGTTTCAAAATTCCTTTTCAAATACTTGCATATTTGAAGCCTTTTTAACATGCTCAGAAAGGCGCAGGATGCCAGAACCTCTGAATTATACTGAAATTACAGAAGTTATTTTAAAAAACATTAACAACTCTCAAAACCTTTCCATTTTTATATTCTATACATATCTGCAAAAATACTAAAGGTTATACTTCTCAGTAAAACTGCTGTGTTTTAACCTTCAAAAACACATTATAAAAATAAAAGTTATCAACATTTCACCAGAACAACTGGTTAAAAACCCCATCTGACTAACATTCAGAAACTAATAATCTCAGCTACATTGTGCTTTAAACAACTATTTCTGAAAATTGTTCAATAAATCTATCCACCCGTAAAAAAAAGTGTGCAGCTGACAGTCTAATTGCTCTATTAGCTTTCAAAACCAACTGTAAACTCAGATTACCACAAGGTGGCAGACTGAGCCACTTCTCGCCTTCAAAAAGTTGAGAGAAATACATTTCCCCCTCTTTAGATACAAGGTTATCCCAGTTTTCAAAGTAGATCTTTGTGTATATCATTAACAAGAAGAGTCAGCTTTGCTTCTTGTCCCAGTGGGAATAAAATCACAGTTTATACAGTTCCAAAGGAGAAGCTGTGTAAATCTAGTAAAGCAAAAAAAGTAAAGAGTTATTGAAGGAAGTTGCATGGGAGAAAATCCCACTTCATCAGATGCTTTGAAGAGGTGGAACTTGCAGAATGGGATGAAAATAAATGCTGGGGAGTGTAAATCATGGGATCAGGTCACACTGCAACAGCAAATCAAAGCATTTGTAAGGATTCAAACTCTAGGAAACAGCACGTTGAGGAAGGGTAAAGTCAAATTACCTGTTTTAATGTGAAAAGAATCCATAGTCACAATCTAATTTGCATATTAGTTCAATTTCAGTTGTTTCTCTTTGAAGTCAATCTCTCACTGCTTTTTCTTGAGGATCATCATTAACAAATCATCAGTGGGAGTGATTAGGAAGATGGAAATGCTCAGCAACTGTTTGTGTGTGGAGGGGGTGAATTCTGATGTCATTTTGTGCCCATTTCTGGAGCCCTGCACAGATTCAAATAAGTGGATCCATATCTGACCTACATCTGGAAGAAATGGCCCATGGAAATCCGTGTTATATCCATGGATGCGGATATAATGCGGATATCCGCAGATATCCACATATTGGCAGGGCTCTAGCTCTGTGCAGATAAAAATATGCGGATCTGTAACCGAACTGCATCCACAAGTAATGGTCCATGGATATCCATGTTGTATCCGTGGATGCAGATATAAGGCGGATATCTGCAGATTTGCAGGGCTCTACCCATCTATCCTTCTGCATAGGGACTGTCCTATTTATCCAATATATAAGGTGTGGGGGCATTTCCGGCACATGATGGCATAAATCACATTAGCGGATGAGCAGGTGAATGACCAGAGGTAAAGGAGAGTAAGGGGGAATGCACTGGAATGCCATTCCGGGGCCCATTAATTTTAGGGGCTCAGCATTTTGGGGCTCACCACTGAAAAATGCAGGACTTGGAATGCAGCAATCTGGGTCCACTTTCTATTTTTAGGGGCCCAAACGCTGGGCCCCTAAAAACAGCAAGCCTCGGAGCATCGTTCTGTCGTGTTCCAATGGGCATGGGAGGGGAGAAAAGACAGAGGCGTTACTAGGGGGCTCAAGCCCCACCTCAAAACACTACCCTTCTACACCCTGGCCCCAACCTCGGGCATGCAGCAGCGCCGTGGCCTGGACCAGGGCCTACCGCCCCCACCCCCACAGCCACGCTGCTGGTGAGCCAGAGCGGCAGACTTGCCCTGGGGAGAGAGACCCGGGGGGGGGGCGCATTCCAGGGCCCCCAAAATTATACTTTAACCCCTGTGAACGAACCTTTGACAGAGTAGCTGGCTTGATTAGATTGTATGATGGTGTCTTTTGTGCAGATATAGGGACAAAGTTGGCAGCGCGGTTTGTTGTAGGGATATGTACTTGCTTTAACGTTTCTATTGTTTGGTCTGTAGTTGCTAGTGAGTATCCATTTATGGTTCAGGGGTTGTCTGTAGGCAAGGAGAGGTCTTTCTCCCAAGGCTAGAGAGAATGAAGGGTCATCTTTTAAAATAGGCTGTAGGTCCTTGATGATCTGTTGTAGAGGTCTGATTGGAAGGTTACATCTGGTGACCAGTGGTGTTCTATTGTGTTCTTTTTCAGGCCTTTTCTGTAGTAGTTGACTGCAGGGTACCCATCTGGTTCTGTGAATCTGTTTCTTTACTTCCCTGGGTGGGTACTGTAGTTTTAAGAAAGCTTGAGAGAGATCCTGAAGATGTCTGTCTCTGTCTGAAGGATCAGAGCAAATGCATTTATATCTTAGGGTCTGGCTGTAGCATAAGTAGAGGAGGTGCTTTGACATGAGACTTGATGAAACATTGTTTTAAGTTGCCCATAAAAATGTTGGCATATTGTAGGGTCTTGCGGGTACCCATAACACTGCCACTGACTTGGATGTATAAATTATCCTCAACTCTGACTCCCTCCCTCAGACCCTATGTTATCAACATCCTTAGCTATCTTCAAGATACCACCGATTTCCTGAGGAAAATCCAATCCAGTCAGCCAGCTTCCTGAAAACACCATCCTGGCCACTATGGCTGTAGAAGCTCTTTACACCAACATCCCACATAATGATGGATTACAAGCTATTAGAAGAACCATCCCAGATGATGCCACAGCACAGCTTTTGGCTGAACTCTATGACTTTGTGCTCACCTGCAACCATTTCTGATTTGATGATAATTTATACCTCCAAGTCAGTGGCAGTGCTATGGGTACCCACATGGCCTCATAATATGCCAGCATTTTTACGGGTGACTTAGAACAGCGTTTCCTCAAGTCTCATGTCAAAGCACCTCTCCTCTACTTAATGCTACCTTGATGACATCTTCATCATCTGGACCCATGGCAGGGATGCTCTTGAAAATTTCCAGAGAGATTTCAACAACTTCCACTCCACAATCAAACTGAGCCTGGAACGCTACACACAGGAGATCCAGTTTCTGGACACTACATGACAAATTAGGAATGGGCACACATCAACACCACTCTCTAATGAAAACCTACCGATCGGTATAGTTATCCATATCCCTCAAGCTTTCATCCTGAACACACCACACGATCCATTGTCTACAGCCAAGCCCTAAGATATAAATGTATTTGCTCTGATCCTTCAGACAGAGACAGACATCTTCAGGATCTCTCTCAAGCTTTCTTAAAACTACAGTACCCACCCAGGGAAGTAAAGAAACAGATTCACAGAACCAGATGGGTACCATGCAGTCAACTACTACAGGAAAAGCCCCAAAAAGAACACAATAGAACACCACTGGTCACCAGATGTAACCTTCCAAATCAGACCTCTACAACAGATCATCAAGGACCTACAGCCTATTTTAAAAGATGACCCCTCATTCTCTCTAGCCTTGGGAGACAGACCTCTCCTTGCCTACAGACAACCCCTGAACCTTAACCAGATACTGACCAGCAACTACAGACCAAACAACAGAAACATTAAGGCAGGCACATATCCCTGGAACAAACCACGCTCCCAATTTTGTCCACATATCTGCACAAAAAGACATCATCATAGAACTTAATCAAGCCAGCTACGCCATCAAAGGGTCATTCGCCTGCTCATCTGTTAATGTGATGTATGCCATCATGTGCCAGAAGTGCCCCCACACCTTATACATTGGACAAACAGGATGGTCCCTACGCAGAAGGATAAATGGGCACAAAACTGACATCAGAAATCACAACACAAAAGAAACAGTTGCTGAGCACTTCCATCTTCCTAATCACTCCACTGATAATTTGTTAATGATGATCCTCAAGAAAAATCAAGGGGACATCAAGACTTCAAAGAGAAAAAGCTGAATTGAACTAATATGCAAATTAAATTGTGTGAAAGCAGGACTTAACCATGATTATAGATTCTTTTCACATTATAATAGGTGATTTGACTTTACCTTTCCTCTATGTGCTGTTTCCTAGAGTTTGAATTCTTACAAAAACTCTGATTTGCTGTTGCAGTGTGACCTGTTCCCATGTATTACACTCCCCTGCATTTATCTTCATCCTATTCTGCAAGTTCCCCCTCCTCACAGTTACACAGTTATTTAAAATATTCTGCAAGAACTGTGACTTACTGCACAAAAGCACTGACAAAGCATCTAGATTTCTTCTCACCTTGGTTCTGAGATTTTTATCATTCAGGAGATGCCTGAATGACTGCTGGAAGGTTGCTAACTTCACCTCAGTTGGCTACAATGGAAGTCTCAACCAACTCCTAACCCGAGGTTTTGGCAAGAGTTAATAATTTCAGTGGAGATCCCAGACACACAACAGATTTTGAATTTAAAAACACATGTAACTGTTTAACTTCCTGTACTATTTTAATTCAAGTAATAGGCAGGGGAGATTGAGAACTGCTCTACACACAAAGTTTACTGATAACCAAAGATATGTTTTTTATATTCATTCAGTTGTATCAGTGCAAGTCTGTGTCTTTTTTTTTTTTTAAATCAGATTAATACTCGGTCTATACTACAAAAATTTGCCAGCATAACTACATCAGCTAGGAGTGCAAGAAAAAAAAAACCACACCACCTAATCAATAGTCATGATGACAAAACACCTGGTGTAGCTGCAACTACGCCTAGAGAAGTGCGCTTATGTCAGCTCAGCTAATATTTGGAGAGTGACACATCTGTGTGGGAAGTGTCCACAGAGAAACATGTACCCTTTACTAAACCGTGTTACATAGCCCTGACAGGAGAGTGCATAAGCTGTAGGAGTTGCCATCTTTCAGAACTCAGGAAAGAAACATTGTAAATATATTATTATGGGTTCAAATAACTGCCCCCCTCCTATCTCAGTAGCTCATGTCAAGGAAAAGCTACCCTCTAAGATGTGTGTGCAAAAACTGCAAAGCAATATTGGTTTCCATTCATTTCTGTGGCAGAACATGAAACTGCTTTCCTAGCTAAACTTTTTGTCCTCATTACTGTAGGTCAAAATGCTTCGTTCTGAAAAATTCAATAGTCTATTGCCAAGACAAAACATACTCCTTGCTTTGCAAGGGTAATGTAAACTACCAACAGAGGAGCAAGACTGAAGCTTCCCACACAAGAATTTCAATTTAAGACGAAGAACAAAGTACAAGCTTATTTTCTTTTTCACCAAGATATCTGCAAGAGAAAGAACTGCTAATTCCAAACCAGGTTTTGTTGGGCTAAGTACATTACTTCTAAACTAGAGGTATGGTTCCTATTTTTCAGCCTAGTTAATCGACTGTGCATTAACCTGAGTTATTTATTACCTTTGTACGTTCCGATCCCTAATTTTCACTAGGGGAAAAAAAAAAAATTACCTATGTTAAGCTGTTAAAGTCTGAGTGAAAACAAGGCTGTTCAAGTTTACATTAAGATTTAAAAAAAATTTCACTCGGATTTTAACACATGGCAGCTTACTGGTGGTAGAAAAACACACTGTTTTCTGGTCAAGCACACAACTCTTGTCATGGGACAATACCCATGCAGTGCCTAGATTAGCATTTGTGAAGGTCACTTGATTTACTAGGCATCAAGTTAAAATAGATGAAAAAACAATCCTACAGGGAATGAACAAAGATTAGAAGAACCCACTTATGCGCACACACATACAGAGAATAGAAGAATGTCCTGTCTTCAATATTCCAACAAACAAAACTCGCACACTTAGGCTGACATAGTCACTTACACCATGTACCCTCTTAGTATGTGGCAAATGTTGCCTTTGGATATGGTTACCAGATTGTCATGCAAAAGGAGGACATGTCCTCCTTTTTACCTCCATGCCCTCCTTTTTAACTTCACATCCTTTGTCTGGCAGGCATTTTAAAATACATGATTTTTTGTCTGCTTTTTATTTATAGGGGTTAAAGTATGGTGGAATGCCATGGAATACCTTATTTTTAGGGGAAAGTGTTCCAGGACTCCCTAAAAACAGAATATCACATTACTACTACATTTTCTCCATGTGTTCTCCCTCCAATGTCCTCCTTTTCATACTTTCCTGTCCTCCTTTCCAGACTTTGGTATCTGGTAGCCCTACCTTTGGATGACAACTATGGGTATCACACACACACAGCTGCTACTCCAACACTAATAGTTTTTAAATAGTTAGCTATAACAAAAATCTGGAGACACAGTCGAACAGGTTTGTCAGGTGGGCTAAAGTTTTAGTGTATCTTGTTTGACTATTGTTTAATCTAGGCCTTGGTCTTGGTCCATTTCCATATTCTGCTAACTCTTTCTTCAAAGAAGACATGTTGAGTTTAATAAAATGCTGGTTTTTTAGGATAAGCCATTAAAAGCTTCTATGGGACTTCTTGTTCAAGTTGGAGATTCTCGCAATGCTCTCAGAGGAAAGTTACCTCTCCCCCACTATTGTGCTGAGTGCTATATGGTTGTACTCCACTCTGTAGGTGAGCTCTCTTGAAGAATTATACTTTACCAGGGGCCTGCTACCTACAGCTCCAGAGCCACATGTGGCTTTTTGGCTGACTCGTTGTGGCTCCAGGCCACTCCTGCCACCGGGGGACCATGCAGGTGGCATGCTCCTGGCTCCAGGTCAGCCCTGCCATTGGGAGACCCAATCCTGGTTCTCGGTGTCCTTCTCTCCACACCCACCATCCTGGGACCCTGCAGCAAGGCACTGCTCCCAGCTCCACCCAACAAGGAAGCTACAGCTATTGAAGCTCTCAAAACACTTGGTTATTGAAGGGATTTTTAAAAATGGCTTTCCTTATCTTTTGGGTTGCTGATCCTTGCTCTACATACTGGTTGAACATGCTGTCTGTGAAATACAGCTACAGCTAGCCCACAGACACACAAGCTTAAATACAGGCAATTAATGTTTTCAGAGCTTAATTCCTGGGGTTCTAGGTTTCTCAAGGTTCCCACATTTCTAGATTAAATCCCAAGGTTCTAGGTTGCCCATGTACAAAGTTTAGTCAATTATGTCTATTGCATGTGAATTTCGAACAATTCACCAGTCCATATGAGCCAACAAACTGTGTTAAAAAATGCTTTATAAATGCTTTTTTATCGTCTTTTTCTTTTCCTCCTCCAAATGCTGGTTATAAAAGTCTCTCCAAACATAACGTTTTAATTAACTGGGACACTAATTTACAAAAATTTACAGTTGAGTAGTTTAAATATTTGTGTAGGAGGAAGACCGCGAGGGAGGCAAGAGAATGAGGCACAATGTGAAGTTCCAGGATACTTGACAGATCAGCACATTTTAGATTTTGTACAAAACTGGACAGAGAGAGAGAGCGCAAATTAAAGCATGAATCAGATATAATACTACATTACTAACTATTCAACAAGTTTGAATAAGTTTAGAAGTTATCAATAAGCATCAGAAATATTAACTACTACAAATTTTGTTTAAAGAAAATTGTACAATGCTATATAAATCAAATGCTTCTATCTGGCAGCTGACCAACATCAAGATTTACAGCATTAAAAGAAATTGTTAAACTATCTCCTGAAACCTTACATACACTGAAAAATTACAGACGATAGGTAATTTTTTTTTAATTGCACCAACTTGTGTTGGTGAAAGAAACATGTTCTGCCATCTGAAATAGTAACTCATATTACCTCACCCACTCGTCTCTCCTAATACCCTGGGAGCAACACTGACTAAAACAACAGCACAAATACCTTGCAAAACTCAGCTGGAAAGGCATCATATTACAGAATAAAAAACTTGAACCTCCCAGGACATGTTTCTGTGATTTGTCTTAAACTGACAGTTTAACTTCTGTCTTCAATTGTGTTTATGAACCCAAGTAAACAAACCTTTTAATACTAAGAAGAGTAAACGTGATGAATTTTGTGAGCAACCACTCTGAGTGCTGCATAAATAGCAACACACTTGTCATATGCCACTGATGTCTTTGAGGCATTGATTTTTCCATAACGATAACTTCCTTTTTTTTATTTTGTTTTTTTTTTTTAATCATTCCTAAAATTGTGGGCTGTTTCTTCTCTCCGATGAGAGCCTACCAATAGTTTTGCAGCTGTTAATAGATGACAAAGTGATTATTCACTTCAAGAATGACCATTTCTGCTAGAACAGAATCCATTCAAGGAATTAAGGGACAGAAACAAACAAAAAAAAAATTTCAGCTCAACTGATGCCCCTTTGACATGATATGAACAAATGATTTTAAGTATTCTTGAACTTTCCATCTTTTTCCATCCTGAGTGAAATTAGATTGATCCAACCGTAGACAGACTGACAGAATAGATTGCAAATATGTGGCTAATATCTTTGTTTCATTAAGATTCACCAATAATATATATTTGTGAGGTCTACAAGAGGAAATACTACTTTTCAACTTCAGGGATAAATACAACAGTTATTTTCATAAACGAAGGAAATCCCTCAACAAAGAGAAGAGAATTACAGATATCTGCCGAAGTGCTTATTAAGAACCCCTCAGATATCTTTCAAAGTTGGAAAGGCATCAGCCCAGCCTGGAATTCTGCCATTCTTCATGGCTGCTACCAGCTCTAGAATCTCATTTCTTCATCTGAAGTTTCTTTAATGATCTTACATCTCTGGCAAATATGCTTCCACACAGTTTTCAGAACCTCAAGAGCTTGGAGTTTCTGAAGCGTACAGATCACTGAAGTAGCAAAAGCAACATATTTTATCAGAATATGTAATTGCTTATTTTTATCAAGTAGAAAATTCATTGCTCGACTGCACTAAAACTTTCCATGAAGTAATTATGCATTTTCCATAAAAATTTTTCACAGTACTTAATATCATATTCCTTTTCCCCAAATATGATCCATCTGATTTTTTTCTGAGCCTGCAGTTTTATGATTTTGTTGCAACTCCTACATCTCATGTTTTCATTTTCATTTTCAGCTGACCCTTAAATATTGCTTTACAGCTGCCTCCTACAGAAACCTCTTAATATTATTTTTATCATTTTTTGATGTGATGAGTAATATGAAATTGCTGCAGACAAATATTTGTCTCAGAGAAGAAAACAATTCATTCTTCCAAAAGATAATCTTGGAGTTCCAAAACCAGCTACTGAATGTTCCTTACAAAATGAGCAGAATCTGGCTATGTAATACTGTCAGTTTCTACAGATCTTGCCCACTTCATTAAGGATCTAGAAATTAACATTAAATATACTCTAGTACAGCGGTTCCCAACCTATGGGCTGGGGACCCCCGGGGGTCTGCAAAGGTGTTGAAAGCGGTCCACGCGGTTGCTCCTCACTGGGGGCAGGAACCCAGTTGCAGTGTCGCTGCTTCCCACCAGGGGCCGGAACCTGGAGGGGTGAGGGGATGCCTCTCCTTGCCCATGGCCGGATCCCAGTGGAGGGGGGAGGCCTAAACCCACCAGGTGGCTGCAATTTTTATGGTATTTTTTTAAAAGGGGTCCGCAACCTCATAAAAGTTGGAACCCCCTACTCTAGTACTACCAATGATCTGATATAAATATATAGCTGCCTCCTCCTATGCAATTCTCTCCAAAAGTCAGAGACTGAACTGTTGAAATAAAGAGGTTAAAGAAGTTATTCCCCTACCTATTTTTATTTTTTAATTCAGAGCTGTTCTAAAGTCATAGTACTTTTATACATTTTAAATTTAAACATATAGACTGAGTAAACAGACAATTTATCACACTATGTCATTAAACAGTACAGTGCCTGGCTCCATTAGATTTTACCACCTTGAATTAATCAACTGCCAAAAGTCAAGGTAGTTAACACCTTTATAAAGGCTAAGGTGAACAATCCCTAAATATTTGTACAATGCAACCAACATTTATCGTTTACCTTGGGTGACCCCAAGGATAAGCCACAAAGTGGTTTATGTCTAGTGTAAACATACCCAGAGTAATAGCAGCAACAAATGCGCAATGTAATCTGGAATGCCTTTTTGCACAGATAGCATAGAGAAAAGGAAGACTAATGCAGTTACACGAGCATGATGTGAGGGAGCCTCACTCATCTGCACAACAAAGCAATGCTTCAACCTGCTTGGGGGACAACCATCTGTCAGCCGGCTGACAAGGGTGAAATACTATTAACTGCTACTGTCAGAATGTTAACCATGTTTGAGCCACCGATGTCTTAACTTGTTACACTCCATTAACATTTTAATACCGTTAATACCAGGGGAGTCCAAGCTTTTGTTTAAGGCTGGACTACAAAGATTCAGAATGCTTCATATTTTATTAATTTCCTTACAACCAAATTCTTCACTAATTCACACTGCCTCCACATGGCTTCAATGGGGTTGATAGAATTTAAGTCACCATGGAAATCTGGCTCTTAAAATTTAAAAGAAGAAACTTACCAAAACTCTTTAAAAAACAGTGTTTTAAAGCTAACACTTGGAAACAGCTGTGTAAAATCACTCTTCAAAGCAAGAGTCTTCCTTATTCTTAGCCTACAATTAGCTATGTAAACATAAAGAGCTATGAAAATATGTAAAAATTAAAAAGCCAAATATCTCTGCAGTAGGTAAAAAAAATCAAATTGCTAGAACTGTGAACAGTCCTCTATGACATCTAAATTAGAAATTATACAAGTAAAAGCATTTTAGCTGAGCAGCACAATAAAGCACTCAAAACATTTTAGCACAAGTCAAATATAAACAAAACAGAGGCCAGAATGGTCACATGTATGAAAATGTGCCAAATACTCCGCACAGCTGGTATTTGCAAATAGAGTTACTTAACTCAAGTCATAAAAGATGTTGAGTATACATTTTTTTCCAAAGATTCTCTTTTAAACTTATCTGGAACAAATGTTTCAAAATAAGTGCTCATCAAAATTGAAATAAGTGAATTCCACACAATAATTACAAGCTACTGATGGAGCAACAAAACTCCATTCCTTAATGTAAACTAGAGCTATTTATTAACTGTTCATATTGATTTAACTCAGTCATGGGACAGAAACGTGAATCATCACTGCATGGTAGAATTCACTCTGCACTTTTCTTGCTTAAGCTTGACTCCTGCAGTGCTGGGTCCCCAATACCATAAAGAGCACAGACTACTGGAACTCTGTTACTAGGTTGAACATGTCCATCTTCAGCGATCGAAAGGACATAGTAAACCTCATATCAGGTAATGCAACTTGAAGCAGTTATGTTGTAACCCAAAGCAAACTCCACATGGCCTCTCTAATTGTGTCCCGAAGCCCTACATTGGGGAAAGAGACCAGGTTCAAAATCTGGGCTCTTGCAGAATGAGCCCTCACTCCAGAGGCAGGCCAGGTGATTGGAAGATTATAATGTACCCTAAAATCCACTTGGAGATTTGCATTGTGAATACTACCTGACAGTTGATGGTCCTCTTCTGAGGCACATTTTGGGGAAAATACAGGTAAAAGAATGGGCTGATTAACATAAAACTGGGAGGTGATTTCATTGGAATTTGGGGTGCAGGCACAGGGACACTATCTTCGCAGAAAGTGGTGAAGGTAGGGTCCGCCACAGCAACTCCAAGCTCAGCAACCCTTTTTGCTAAAGAGACAGCAACAAGAAATGTGATCTTCTTGGAAAAGAGCAGGGATGGACAACGTTTTTGGCCTGAGGCCCACATGTGGCAGAGGGGGGAAGAGAGAAAGGGGAGTGGTCAGCCTTCCTCCCTGGAAAGAGGGGTGTGGCTGGGCTCCATTCCCCCTCCCCTCCCAGCTTCAGCAGTGGCCAGGGCCAGAGCGCTGCCACCAGTCAGTCTCCCTCCCAGGTCCAGGAGACAGCTCAAAGGGGTGCAAAGACAGCCAGGAGCATAACGAGGGTTTCTGGCACCCAGGGGCCAAGTCCACATTTGTGCCCATGCCCATGCCTTGCAGGCCCCACTATGCAGGGCAGGAAGTGTCCTAACATAATAGGCTGGGGAGGCAGTTTGGAGATAGAGGTGCTTCTCCGTGGAGCACTGCAAATCTGCGGCTATCCACACATACTCACATCCATGGATACAATGCGGATCGCCACAGACCGCTTCTTGTGGATGCAGATCCAATACGGGCCCACATTTTTACCTGTGGCAGGCTAGCACCTTGTGAATATGTGGCTATCCACATCTGCTGATACAACAAAGATATCCACGTACCATTTCTTGTGGATGCAAATTGGCTGCAGATCCACGTATTTGTATCCTCACACAGCTCTATTATCTCTCTTCCCTCCACGGCAGCAGTGGCTATTCCCACTGTGTGCCATGCCACACACAGTAGCAGGACAGCCGAGCTATGGATGAGAGTGTGGGTTTGCAGCTTGCAGCCCTGAAGAAGTTGGGGAGGAAGGAAGGGGCTAGCAGCTGCAAACTGCCCCTCCATCCCTAATTCAGCTGTCCTGCAGAGGCATGACATGCAGTGGGAATGAGCACTACTGCCCTGCAGGGAAGAGAGAACAGAGAAGCACCTCCTTACTGCCACAAGCCATAGCAGGACAGCTGAGCTAGAGATGCAGGTGTGGGGTTGCAGCCCCCAGCCCCGCCTTTCCTCCCCAACTTCTTCAGGGCTGGAATCAAGTTTTTCAGCCTCACTGAATCAGCCTCTGCAGCTGCAGCAGGAGACTAGGGGGCAACATCCCCACCCCAGCAGGTTCCAACCAGCCCTTAGCCTACACTCCCCAATAGTCCCCCGGGCTCCCTCCCCACCCTTCACTCACTCACAGCACAGTGCTGTTATGAACTGTCCAGTCAGGCAAAGGTAAATCAGGGAATTTGGAAGCCCTCCCTGTGGTAGGGACTGGGAGAGGAGATCAGAGCCCCCTGCCCACTCCTTCAGGGCTGGAGGCAGCTCTCAGCCTCAGTGCAGCTGCAGCAAGAGAGCTGGGGGCAGACAAGTCCCCCCAACACACACACACTCTGCCTGCCTCCGCCAGCCCATTCCAAGGAATTCAGGCTCGGCATTAGCTCATACCTTTGCCTGGCCCAAAAATATTCCCCCCTCCCCCCCCCCCACTATATTGTTGCTGAGGGAATTCCTCCAGCCCCACTCCTTACTCCTGCCTTTTACACTGTTCTGCTCCAGGAAGTTGAAACAGAGCAGTCTCCTGGGAATAAAGAGCCAGGCACTAAGAGGGGAAAGGCTCTTGCTCCAACTGCCAGTCACAAGCTCAGCTCCCCCAGAGGATATCATCATCAGGCCACATTAGCTTTCTTTCCTGAGTGTGGTGTGAATGCTGTGCTACAGCTGGGCTTTGTTTCTGTCTATGCTGGGCAGTGAGCATACACAGGGAAGGAAGCACTCCAGCATTAGGACCCAGGAGATAGCACTCACTGGGCTCTGGTTCTGCTTCTGGTGAAGGGCCAGCCAAGCCTGGCTGGGACCCCCTCCCAGCACTTACCTGTCCTGACAGCTCTGATGGGGGGCAACCACACTGGCTGGGCCTTCACAACAGTGGAAGGGCACACAAGGCTCTGTGCCCTTCAGAGTCTCCTGTGCCTCTTCTCCCCCTGCAGGGCACCTTGGAGAAGGGGAGGGAGCGTGGGCTGGAGCACAGGCCCTCATGATCCATAGTTTGCCCACCCTTGGGAAAAAAAGGGACACAGAGCCTGATGCCACTGATTCAAAAGAATGAACAGAACCACATCCGATCCGCATCCACTCAGTGACAGCATTGATCCAATCTGAAATCTGCATGAGAGGGTTTAACCGCATCTGCAACCGAGCTTGGGCTCACATGCAGCATTTCAGACTTTGATTGGTTCATTTCCCATATGGGTCCCACCCACTTTTTCCTTTCTTGTTTGTGGTTTACATACTGTGCTATCAATCAGATGTCCTTGCCAACCAATGGAATCTGACTGACAGCAATGGCTTGCCAACTGCAAACAAGAAAGGGAAGAAGTGGGCAGGGAAATCATGGGGAATGAGCCAATTGAAGGCCCGCAGTGAGTCTCCAAGGCCCAGCTTGAAACTCTGATTGGCTGACAGATCACAATCTAGGATTGGCCAGAGAGCTTCCTGGTTCCCCTGAGTGCTGCTGACACAGATCAGCCTAGGAGCTACAGCACTGGATTTCATTGTGAAAAGATAAAAATAGAAGCCACATCGGTGAGTCGATCTGCAGCAATGGGTCTGTGGTTATCTGCATCTGCTCCCACGGATGTGAATAACCGTGGATCTGCAGCGGATACCCAGAGATCTGCTGGGCTCTGGTGATGAGTAGCATGTGTGGGAAAGTTCTGATGAAGCCCCTCCAGAACCTAGCAGTCAATGAATGTGAAAGACTGATCAGTCTTCCACAAGGGAGCAGAATGAGGGTGCTAACTGCTGCTAGGTAGACTGAGGGAGTTGAGGGCAAGTCCCAACATCTTCAAGAAGTAGAGATGCCCACCCAAATACTATGTTCTGAGATGAAGAGCCTGTGGATTGGGATTGTTTTATTTATTGTTGTGTTATGTCAGCAGATCAGAGAAAGTGGGAATAGGAATTGGGTGATGGTTGGACTATGCGGGAGTTTGGGAAACCAAAACTGTCTGGGACAGCAAAGAGGAAGCAGGATGACTGTTTCCCTGTCATGTCTAATCTTATAGTCCAGTGGTTCTCAGCCATGGTGTTGGGACACATTACTGTGTCACTACACAGTGGTAACTGTGTCATGTAGAACTGGGCAGATGGCTAGATTTGGCCTGCAGTAGGGGGGCTGGTGTGTCCTGTAGGGTCACAATATGCTGCCAAGTGTGTCACAATCTGCAAAAGATTGAGAACCACAGTTATAGAGTACTTCTTGTAGGAGTGGAAGAGGAAGGAAGACACAGTAGATCCAATTTCACCAAGGGAGTATGGTGGCATCACCCTATAGTGAGGGCCAAGAGGTCTCTGGTCAGAGCCCCCAGTGGGCCGCAGATGTCACATACCATGCTGCCATGATTTCCCACTCGTGGACTGAGTGCCTGCTGAGGGAAAGTGCAGCCACATTTTGTATCCCCAAGAAATCGACTGCTGCTAAGAGGATCTAGTAAGTAACACACCACTTCCTTAAGCTGACTGTTTCTGCACACAAAATGATCAATTTCATGCCTTCATTTGCTTATGTGGCAAATGGTGGCAGTGTTGTCCATAATAAGAACATGAAGAGAATGGATGACAAGAGGGAAGACTGGTATGCCTCCCTCACAGCCTGGTGTTCCAGAATCTTGATATCCATCCTGGATTCCCATGGAGTCCATGTTCTGTGTCGTGACCTATCCTATGTGTGCCCCTCAATCTGTGTGTGATGCATTGATGATGACAGTCTTGTTCAGGGAAGAGGAGAGAAAGGAAATCCAAGAAGAGACAGGACACAGATCCATGTTTCAGTGGAGAGAAGAGAACACATGAACAGCATGATGTTTGGGTGCATGTAACATCTGAAGCCACTTCTAAAGGCAACAAAGATGGAGCTGAGCAAAGACAACAACATATGAGCATAAGGCCATGTAGCCAAGGAGGGACAAGACAAGTCCTAAACAAGGAAAACTGTTCATGGTGTATATGATGAGTTCTTGCAGAGTCTGGAACCTGTTCTGCTATGCCAAAGTTCATAAAGGCCCCCAGGAAAGTCTAGAAATTATGTTAGGTCATAAGTTAATTTTGTTGACTTGATGCTGACTCCAAAGGAGGAAAGAAGATCAAAAAACATGGAGAGTGACACTCAGACCATGTGTCTGGATTGTGCCATCAGGAGCTAGTCACTGAGATATGGGACCACCACGGACCCATAAAGTCTGATGTAAGACATTCTAACAAAAGAAAACCTTGGGTCCAAATGAGAAAATCCTGTACTGAAAATGGTGTGAGCTGTTTGTGAAGCTCAGGAACCATCATGCCAGATGAATGTCTGTGTGAAAGCAGGCACCTTACATGTTGAGATCTGTAAAGCATGTGCCTTTTTCTAACAATGGAATGATTGTTGTTGGTATGACCATACAAACTTGGGCCTGGAAATGAAGTGACTGAGAAGACATAGGTCCAGAATTGTCCTCCACCCACGCTTCTTTTTGGATATCAGGAAGGTAACTGGCATTCTCGAGACACCCACTCTAATGCTTCATTTTGGAATAAACTGTTCACCTCCTGGAAGAGGATGCTGTCATAAGAATGGCTCCTGAGGGAGAGATGAGGGTAGAGGGTGAGGCACAGGTGTGTAAATACCCAAGAAATTAAGTGTGGCTCTTGAATCATTGAAGGTGTGTAGGGAATTGTCTGTTTTCTGATTAAGAAAACGGGATTCACAGCAGACAGGAGATATTCAATAGTATGTTGTTCTTCCCTAAGGAAGCCAGAGGAATGGAGCCACAATTCTCTCCACATGGTAATGCCTGTAGCCATGCAGAGCAATGAAGGGTCTCCTGTATCTACAGTTAATTCAAGCACTGTCCTTGCCACTTAGTTTCCTTTCCTTCAAATTTGCCTGGAATCAGGCCCAATCCTGTTACAGCAGTTTTTCAGCAACTTCTGCATGTTTGCTGTAATTCAGGAAGCTGAATTTAATAAGTAATGACTGATAAATTCGAAGTCCTGAACTGAAGACTAGCTGAGAATTGCAACCCAAAAGCTCCAACTGCTTGCCCTCCTTAACAGCTGGGGCGCAGCATGGATGCTGCTGTCTGGACCATTTCATCACAGCCTGTATCACAAGCAAACGGGGAGGGGGAAACAAAGAGGAGAAAAGAAACTCAGAGGCCTTAAGCTGGTAAATAGTAGCACTTTCCTGTCCCCCTTGACAGTAAGCATCCATGTGGCTGGTGGATGCCAGACTGTTCTAGCTAACTTGAGAATGGCACCCTTACAATGTTGCCTCTCTATTGCTTGGAAGAAGCCAGGCACTGCATTCAGGTGCACTATCTGCAAGGCTGTCCCCAGTTGTACCTAAGAAGCTGGGCTCTCTGCCTCCAGAAGTACTTCACTGAAGTTACCACGAGAATTTATTCGGACCCCACCACAGTACATTGGCCTGACACATCCAACAGTACCACCACTATGGATTCCATGCCAGGTCCTAGTGGGGACACACACACACGTGACTAAGTCTTCCTCCAGACCCATTAAAGTGGATGAATACTCCTTTCACCAAGTCCAATTATGGAGAGGAGGTGTGCTCTAAGGCACATAAACATGAGAAGAAACCAAACAAACTGACAGATTCAAACCACATGACTATCAAACCGCACACATTGTCACTGTCAGCTCCACATTAAGATGTGAGAACTGCCCACTGCAGAGAAGTTTACTGATCCAGTACTGGTTGTGGGTATGTAAAGAGTACTCTTAAGTCAAAGGAAATCAGCGAGTTTCCATAGTCCCAGAAAGCTTTGGCCCTGGGCCAGCCAAGATCTCCATGTCTTCTCGCATCTTTCACATATAGGCAAGCTAGACTGCCCATGCAAGACATCCCACAATCAAAGCACCATTCATTCACTGCTCCCAGAGACTACATGCTTCCCCAATTCCAAAAGTACTACTAATTGAACCAGTGCCCAAATTTTCATGTTTGGAGGAGTTGGACCAAGGCACGGACTGTCCACCTCCTACTGCTATTTCAAATATTTTAAGAGGCAGTCTCATCATGGCAATATCGTCCACTTCTGGATACCATTCACTCATCGGTAATGAGTAGAACTGTTTTGCCCTGACAGAGAAGGAGGTGGGCAGGAGACACAGATTACAAAGTCTGGGTTCAACCGCATAATCCGGTATGTTTTCTCTGGGTGCAGGAGTGTGGTGAGGTTTACCAAGCACCAAAACCTCCAAAGAGCATTAAAAGTTACCAAAACGACTAAAACCCCTAAAATAGAAAAAAATAAGTTACGAAAATTATACACAACCATACTCCTTTTAAAGGTGCATCACACACAAGAGGACACTAATAGTTCTCAAACATGTGGAGATGAGAATGAACTGAAGATGGGTGATCCACACCACCCTTTATCACCTCAGATGAAGCAGGGCTTGCACACAGACCAACGGATACTATACTTTCAAAATCCCTCACGAAAATACAATAGGGACCAACAACCTAAGAAGAACAGAGTTTTTTGACACATTAATCAATATGTTCTGAAACCCCATTTTAACTTAGTCAAGACATACCTATAGTGTAGATCAGAAGTGTGCAAACTGCAGCTCTTTGGCTACTCCCTTCAGGATCTGGGCACCAGCCCCCTCACTCCCACACCCCACCAGGGGCCGTGCCATAGGTGCCCAGGCCCAGCTCTCAGCTTCACCCACCAGGAAGCTACACCTATTGCAGCTCTCAAAACACTTAGTCTTTGAAGGAATTTTTAAAAATGGCTCTTCTTATTTTTAGGGTTGCTGTCCCCTGGTTTAGAACATTGAATGTAATTTCACATTGTTTATGATGAAATTTGACTCCACTATAAAACAGGCTTCGCTGGGCAAATCCCACTTGAAAATCAATATTTATCACCTAGCAGATAGGTTACAATGCCACATTCCAAAATGATTATTCATCTCCTCTGCTTTAGTCAAGCAAGCTAGAAGGTAAATAGGAAAGTTGCAACTATCCTGTTAGAGATGTTGGAAGAAGCAATCCCTGGTTCTTAGTTTTGCTGCAGTTGCTTGCAGCAAAAAATAAAGACCCTAAATCTTCCGGATACCCTAATTCAGTACAAATACCAGTGCCTTTAGTATTAGAGAGGCAACCTTGGAGGATGTCTGAAGTGCTTTAGGGATAGAAAAGAAAGAAAGGCAATTTTCCACCAAATAAGCCTTCTTATGCTATCATTAAACTCTGCTCATAGTTAACTTCCTCGATGAAAATAAGGCAGATATTAGCTGTATGTTTATTTCATTTCATTCATTTACTGAAAATTTTTCTAACGCAAGCCAGAGGAAAACTCATTTACTTCCGTTTTGCATCAAGTCTGACTGGGTAAAGTACAAGCACTAAGAATTCACAGACATTACTAGTTTCTCAAAACCATATTACATCTCACTAGAACAACCTGTTCAAATATATGAGAGGGATATTGGAAGGTTTAATGATCCACCCACACAAGCAGATTTTAAATACTCAAATCAGCACAATTTATTCAACATATCATGCCACTGCAAAAGCTTTTAACAGAATAAAGAGAAGAAATTAAGACATTCATGATTATAATGATCCCATAAGATGGAGAATAAATGCAAAAAGGCTAGATGGGAAATTAAAGCCTGCCACCTTTTGTACTCAGCAAAAAACCAATGAACGGAGAAAATTATAGGGTACTGTTGTACATTTCTCGTCTGTGTTGGAGACTCTCAAAAAAAAAAATCAAACAAATGACTTAACACAAAGGCACAAGTTCTAGAGTGAGAAATCCGTTCTTAGGTATTGTGTCAACCACAGACAAAATGGTTTACCACAAATGACGTCTCCTACTGACTGCACATAGTCCATAATTATGAAAGACACTCTTGAGTTTTCACAAATTTAAATGTTCTGCCTTTTTGTTCTTAAATATGTCAATAATCATCCCCTGGAATCTTGTAGTAAGAATGCTTTACCTATTTTCTCATTCATTGAAAAAAATAAACGGTTATATTATTCTAGGGTTGCACTGACCCTTAGGCTCTGACAATGTTGGAAAGACAAAACTTTCAAGGTCAACAGGCCAATTATCTGTTCAATGTCCCTCCCTATCTCATTTATAAAGCTGCCTGCCTGCCACATTAGAGAAGGGAATAAAACTCAAAGCATACTGGCTGTGGAAATCAAATCAATTACAACAGCCAACAGATATTCAAGATCAGATGTTTTAGAACTAATAACCACTGTTTGTTGTTTAAATGACAATGATTTATGATGGGAGATAGCTACACTTCTACAAATGTAAATAAAAATAAATGTATATAATGCATAGTTAAGTATTCTGAGCTAAAATTAGAATGTTTTCAAGGTATTTCATGCTACTATAATCACCATTCTCACTATGGTACACCAGGCTACAAAGTCTTGTTTCCTCAACAAAAGGATCTGAAATTATTTGTATAAAGATGTACTAACTCACAGCAGAGCTAAATTCATTTAACAATTTTTATCAGTTCACTGAATTCAAATGCAATATTACTACATAGGTATTATCTAACTTCTATACCATATGATATGAAAGCATCCATTCTACAGATTTAAAGACAAATTTTGAAAACAGATTCAACAAGATGCTTTTTGCGATTCCTTCTACAAATCACTAGTCTTTTTTCAGCACTGTCCTAAGTGCTGAAATTTAAGCGGGCAACTCAACTACCTGGAGTTTTTAGATTTTTCCTCCCATGAATTAAGCAAAATGCTTTAATCAGAATCTAGACCAAGGGTCTGCAAACTGCGGCTCCGGAGGTGGGTCTGCAACCTGCAGCTCCTTTGGCTTTCGCCTTGTGGCTCCAGGTTCCAGGACCCCTGCCCACCAGGGCACCCTGAAGGCAACCCACACCAGTCTCCACACCATCACTCTGTGGGATGTTCATTCCTGGTTCCAGGCTCTTCCCCACCCCAACCCCCATGGGACTTTGCGTCAGGAACTCTGGCCCAGCTCCCAGCTCCCCCCACCAGGAGGCTACCTACACTGCAGCTTTCAAAACACTTGGTTATTGAAGGAATTTTTAAAAATGGCTCTTATCTTTTGGGTTGCTGACCCTGATCTAGACAAAGTAATCACCCATAAAGTAGCAAAAACATCTTTTACTTCAGACGTCTTCATGCTCTTTCAAGTGTGTCAGCAACTAGGCAGCGTCAGAAATATTTTTTTTTTAATTTGTAAGCTGAAGTTCTGCACAAGATATCCCAAAAGGAAGAGAAACCGTTCTATAAATATATGTTAATAGGAAGAAATTGAAGTCATTCACTGATGAAATTAATGGTGTGTGGGGATTTGCTGCTAAAATAACAACCAAGCTGATTTGCTACCATGACAACTCTGAGAAGGAAACAAAAGAAACTAACATAAATGGTTAATATCAGTTATCTGCCAGAATCTGCAAAAAATACCATCACAGTGATTTTATTAATACCAAGGATGGGGGCCAGGTTTTTAGCCTAGCGGGATTATAAAAATTGCCGGTACACCTATCTACCACTGATTTCAACTGAAGATAGGCCAGAGCTCGATAAATCCTGGGTGCCAGGTTGCTATGGTGCCCAGGCTTTAGCCTCTGGTGCCTACCAACCTCACAGCAGACAGGCAGATGAATCCCCCTGGTGCTTTAAAGAAAAAATAAGAAGTAAAAGCCGGCAGCACTGACATTTCCTCACCACTGCCCTGTCCCCTACTAAAAGTACCACCAGCAGCAGCTTTTTTTGGCAGCAGGGGGATCTTTAGTGTGCTGTGTTGATGCTGCTGAAAGTATCAGCAGCCACAGAGGGTTTTTGGTGGTGCATGGGGGCGCGGGTGGAGGCTGTGTACTCTGAAATGCCACCAAAGGAAGTGATGACAGTGGTCTTTTGGGGCCGGGGCCCCTTCACTGCTGCACACCTAGGGACACCTCAGTCTTTGTGCTGGCTCCTAGATGTGTGGCAGATTTGTTAAGGCCTGAGTTAGACATTTAGGCAGACACCATAATGGAGTTGGGTGAAGGATGAGAGAAGAGGAACTCTGTGGCGTGGACCCCAGTGATGACACCAATGGATGGCTGTACCAAGACAGTGGTAACAGGGCCCTGCTGGTATTGGGAACTATAGAGGGCTTAGAAGGCACGATGAGATAGCACTGGAGAGTGGGATAGTGTGACAAGGCAGCAGGGAAGACACGCATGCTGAGCAGAGATGCAGTCCAGAGGTCCCAATGCCAAGGAGAAAAGATTCAAGAGACATGCATGCAACTGATTGGAATGCTGGAATCCCAGTTGTGTCAACAGGATCAGTGCCATCAGTGGTGGTCAGGCAATAGTGATCTTGTCCAACCATTCAGGTACCAGATGAGGCATTTGTACTGATGGAACATGACAGCGCTCCTGTCATCATTAGGATTGCTTTGACTTGGTACCCATACCCACTGGATCACAACTGTGCACTCTCACTGCTACCTGCTGCCATACTATTCTTTGAGCTGTGGGTACTAGGCTTGGCCTGTCTCAGTGCCGATAATATTGAGGACACCAACCATGCCAGGGATTGTCTGTTTATACAAGTCTGGCTCACAGCTCACTGTGGGGTCTTCCTTGACTTACAAGAGCAGCATGTGGAAGCCAATTTCTTTACCCCATGGCCATTGAATGTTGAAATGATGGGGAAGACTCACATCTACAAAGAGAAGCTTGGCACAGGTCTGCACAAGGTTTGAGAGCCACCTCCATCAATATTATCTTCTGCCTTAGCCTTCTGTCCTTGAGAGATCCGAAGTCCTAAGCTGACAAGGAGTCTACTTTTTAAAAGCTCTTTCACTAACATAGTACTGTGCACATTACCACTTATTCCAGCAAACAAAAGGTTTTTTACCCACACTCCTCCTCATAACTGTTAAGCGCATTCTGGGAGTACACTAAGCAATGCGATTAGTATCTATCACAAGTTAATACTGAAGACCAGTTAGACACTATAATAGCCCAGAATTAAAGAGAATCAAAGAGCTTAAAATCACCCTCTTTCAAACCCCTTTTTCTTGCATAAATCAGAGTTGAGGTGTGCTAACAAAGACCACTGTGTTTTGAAGACACAATCACCAGAGCAGCACTGAGCATTATTAGCAGTTCCCAATATCCACCAAGGTGTGACTTTATTACTGTTCCACTGCATCACCCAGTGTTATCCACCTAAATGATTACCAACTTCACGCATGAGACCTCATTCAGGAAATGAGAATCAGGTCCTACGGTCTCAGATTCAGTAGTTCCCACCCAGAATACTGAAGATTTGGGAAGTCAAAACTACATTACTCATGTTCAGTTCAAATTTTCAATGCTCGCACAACCAAAAATACTAGAAGCAAATTTTAAAAAAATCACCTGAAGCTTACATACCGCAGCACTATACTGAAGCAACGGGTTGCTTTTCTGCAGTCAAGAACTGCAGAGTGTAAGATCATCCTGGGCTGCATCCAAGGGTGGCTAAACTTATGGAACTCAAGAGCCACACAAGTTGATTATTAAACCTTCAAGAGACGCACTGAGGCATATAGCCATATATTCTTACCTGCTCCAAAATTACTAAGTTTAAAATTCATTGCACACTTTAATTTTATCATAAAAAGAGGGCAAATATTGATTCTACTAATGTCAGACAAATAATTACTCAAGTTTACCATGAAAATTATGCCAATACAGTAAAAACTTAGCTGTTGCTTGATGTTGAAGACTGCAGGCTACTGGTGAGTTTTTTTAAAATCCCGACCATGACACGCTTCTCCCCACCATCCCTGACCATGTTGCACTTCTCCCCACCATCCCGACCCCCTCCTGAACTCCTAGGCTGGGGCTGCTTTCCCAAATTGGTTTGTTGACATTCTTCCAGGAGCCACACTTTCTCAGTCAAGAGCCACATGTGGCTCCTGAGCCACAGTTTGGCCACTCCTGGCTGCATCTCTCTGCGAAGACACCACAAATCAGCTGTGGCATCAGTAGTACTTAGTGGTCAAAGTTTTGAGCACTGCTGTCTGCTTTGCAGCTTAGTCAGAGCCAAATCCTGATTACCTACTTAGAATAGCTTCAACTGGTCTATTGGCCTGATCAAAGCATGCAGGATGTGGTTTTCTGGTGCAACTTAGAGCAGTTCAAGGGTCTCCTACCTATTCTATAGACTGAAGGTTCTTAAATGACACTTATCTTTGTAATAACCGAGTGCCTTCCAGTAGTGCATTAAGCAACCTGACTCATATCTGTTGCTTTAATATTCACGGTTATCATTTCATCACTTTCCATGAACAGCACAGTGGAAATTTTCAAGGATGTATATGGAAACTGGGCCTTGTATACATGAGAAAGTTGCATCTGTTTAAACTTAAATTGTTTTCTAAACCAATTTATTGAAACCAGTGCAAACCACAGCATGGAAGCTTACTTCAGTTTCAGAGAAGCTTAATTGGTTTAGCATAAAGAGATTACCCACTGACTTGAGCTAAAATGAAAAACGCCTTGTTTAAACCAAAATAAGATTATCTACACAGTATCTGCACTTTTTTTGCATTGGTTTTATTACGCTGATTTCAAAAAAAACCCAGTGCAACTTTCTCATGTAGCTAAGGCCTTAGGCACTCACTTCACTGACTTTCAATGGCATTTAAGTGCTTAGCTATCCCCTGTGAGCTGTGGCTGAGGTTGGGATGGGGGGGGGGGTTTCATAAAATTCCATTCATAAAAATTCATGAAAACCATTAAAAACAATTAATGACAGGCAAACCCTAGGGAGTTATAGTTTGTGTACAAACAATATGCTATTTATGAAAAGTGTAAGGATTCTTCCTCAAAACAAAGTCAAGATATTTTTGGAATGGGTCATACTAGAGCTCTTAACTACAGATTAAATGCAACTATGCTCATTTAAATTATTAACTTGGACTCTAAACCTAAAATTGCTTACTAAGGCACTTACGGTCTATAAACAGTTAACTATTCACTGATTTATGCTGCAGAGTACACTTGAGCTGAGCACAATGTAAATTAACCATTAACATATACAACAGACTCAATTACACTACAACAAAACAACACCACGGCTGAAAAATAAATACAATATCTGTGATAATTACAGACAAATGTGTGCATCCTACTAATATAAAATTTGTTCAATAGACTGCTCTTTAAAAAGCTATTGATAATATTTCATTTTGGAGTTGGACACCTTGCCATTTCACAAGTTAGAATAGCAGTCCCCAAACTGTGGGGGCATGTCCTCCTTGAGAGGCATGAAGAAACTTGTGGGGGGGGGGGAGAGCTAGGCTACCCCCACAGGGGCACTTCAGTCCAGACTCCCAGCTCTGGTCCCTAGCCTGCTCCTGACTGGCCCAAGGCCTCAGTTCCTAGCCCCAACGAGTCCTGTAACCTCAGCTCTTAGCCTCTTTCTCAGTCTCATGGCTACAGCTCCAACCCCCATCCCAACCTCAGCCACAGCTCACAGGCCCCGACCATAGCTTTTGGTCCCATTCCTGGCCCTGGCTCCTGACTGCACCTCCTGGAGGGAGGAGTGAGGACCAAATAAGCGAAGGGGCACAACCCTCAAAAGTTAAGGAACCACAAGTTTAGAAAAAAAAAATGTGTTACAAAAAAATTAATTGTAAAAGTAATCAGATTTGCTGCTTATGAAAAAGATGATGGTCTAGCTACACCAAAACTTAATACAAGCAGCCACTGTGAAAGCCTTTTCATACAATACTGTTAATGCAACTCATTCCTGACTTCCAGCACACTAAATCTTAGGCAAAACCACCTATTACAATGAACTGCACCAAAACTATACTAGAGGGCAATTTGATTTTAAGATTTCAAGGTATGGAATGTATCTTACTATGTAGTCATCTCGACATGCCTATACGTGTGGGTGCTGTTCAAAATATTTAAGAGGGCATGGTCTTTGCATAAAGGGTCATAAATGCAAATTCAAAGCATGGCATGTTTTGAAATAACAGTTAAGGGTGTCCCTTCCAGTTCGGCTAACCCTAGAAGGCTACATTAAAAAAAATAAATAAATAAAAATAAAATAAAATGGGTTACCATCAGGGACTTCAGAACTAAGTGACAGAAATGCAGGCTTGAAAACAAGTGGTAGATGGGTTAACAAGAATCACTGTTCTCACTAACAACTTGTGAGGAGAAAAAGAATGAAACAAGAGCAAAGATGGAACAGAAATGAGGCCTTAAACACTGACAATTATTTTCCTATCTAATAGAAATAGCAATAGAAAACCAAGAAGGGGAATCAGAAGAGGGCAGTAATAAATCGAGCAATAAGCCAGATATAGCTTTAGAACTGCACTTTGTGCAAGCTGATTGGGGAATCTATCCCTACCTAATTGTTATGAAATATTTCTTAAAAATGTAAACATTTAAAATATTTATACCAACCTCTATAAATTTAGTTGCATTTGTTCAGAGGAATACTAACTCCTAATATTCAGAATGTGTTTTCCAAACTAAATAGTCAATAAAGCTTTCCTACTTAAATTATTTATATGAATTTACATTGACTCCAGCTGAAAGATGGTAAACTCTCTAAAAAGAGTGTACTTGTGGGGGTTAGGGTTTTGTTTGTTTGTTTTTCTTACTTAGTTGTCATGGAGGACTTCCTATATGAACATGCATGCTCTTAGACATTATTTCAAAGGACATGTTTGTTCAATCTTTGATAGAAGTCCATTCCTACAAAACAAATACCTTGGCTTTCACTCTCGTAGCTCTTCTGATCAAGGAGGAAAATATTTGGCAACAGGCAACTAAAATGTCAAATGAGAAAATACTGACAAGAGAATTTTCTCACTATAATCCCACTCTCTAGTAAAATAAAATGTTGCGGCCTTTATTGTTAAAAGGTGTTCCATTCATTTGCACCAATTCCAGATGGACACAGTCACTTCGAGTGCTCATGAATCATTCATTTCTGGTTTCCATTCAGCCCAAAAGAGAAAAGCCTAACAGACCCCGGAAAGCACTTGCACTTGGGGTGCTCACATGATTTGCATCAGCTCCAGGAATATGCTTTGCCATTTAAGTGTGGATAAATTTCTTTTGGAAAAAGATCATTTTACAGAAAAAAACCATACACATAAAACACAACTGTGGACCACGTAAAAAACTTCTTACCATGGTGATCAAAAAGTCTTACATTAAATCTAGCAAACAAATTGTTCTTGCAGTCACCAAAAAAAATTAAAGCCAGCACACCATAGAAACCAAAAAAAAAAAAAAAAAATTGTAAATTTTGAAGTCATCAGGAGAGAATTAGAGTGAAACAAAAAATAATGCACAAAAGGACACACACAGAAGTTCATTTAATTACAAAAGAGTGACATTGCCACCTAAACTCATATGAACATTAAGACTCTGTTTGTCAATACAGATATACCTGTAAAGCTATGCCAGCCAATTCTCTTAGTGGAGATAGCTTAAAACAATGGCTAAGAGTTCCCTTCTCAACAGCTTCCCTCTGTTCCTAAAGTGGTATAAGATATATTAGCCAAAAGTCTTCATGAGCTTGCGAACAGGGGACTGCAAACAGGGGAGTCTGAGAGGGAAGGAGTTGGTGCTAAGTAAGTGATTTGCTTGTGTCTTTTCCCCTACAGGTGATTGCTATTAGTTGTGGGACTGTGCTTGTGTGATTGGGTGGGGGCTGTTTGCACCATCGTTCCCTGATCACCTTTAATCACCAGCCTCTAGCAGCCTTGTGACTGGCCTGCCCCTGTGTGACTAGCAAGGGGCACGGGCTGACCTAGGCAGAAAAGGCCTTACAAGCCACTGACCATGGATATCTCCACCTAGGTCCTGGTGTGGATTTGCAGGGACTGTGGCCTTCATTTTCCTGCCACTGATGATCAGGCTACGTAGGTGAATCTATGTGATAGGAGCCTTCTGGTGGCATCTCTCCAGAAACAGGTAGGAGAGTTACAGGAGGAGGTGTCATGACTCAGGGGAATCTATGCCCTGGAAAAGTTCCTTGACAGTGTCCACGATGAGACCTGCAATGAGGAGGTCCCTATCCCGATGCCAAGGGCTACTGCCACAGCTCTGGAAACGGATGGGATGCCTATGGCAGAGGGAGGACGCTGGCAGCTGGTCACCTCTGGCAGTAGACAGTGCTCCATGCCTGCTCACATCCCACCATCCATTGTGGTGAGGAACCGTTATGCGGCACTAGAGACAATGCAGGAGCTAGAGGAGAGTCCATGCACCCCTGAGGGCTGGGGAGATCACAGCCATCTCACCTAAGAGGAAACGTAGGGTTGTGGTGATTGGGGACTCCCTCCTGAGAGGAACGGAGGCACCCATCTATCGCCCTGACAAGGCCTCTAGGGAGGTATGCTGCCTGCCAGGTACCCGTACCGAGATGTTACGGAGGGACTGTCAAAAATCATCCACCCCTCAGACTACTACCCCATGCTTCCTATCCATGTGGGTACCAATGATCCTGCGAGAGGTGATCCTCAGCAGATCAAACACGACTTCAGGGCTCTGGGAGTGAGGATGAAGGAGTTTGGAGCACAGGTGGTGTTCTCATCAATCCTTCCAGTCAAGGCTAGAGGCCTGAGGAGAGAGAGATGCATCCTAGAGGTGAATGCCTGGCTGCGAAGATGGTGTGGTCAGGAGGGATTTGGCTTCCTTGACCAGGGAGTACTGTTTCAGGAAGGAGGACTGATAAGCAGAGATGACCTTCATCTGTCCAGAAAAGGGAAGAGCATATTTGGGCACAGACTGGCTGACCTAGTGAGGAGGGCTTTAAACTAGGTTCAAAGGGGGAAGGAGACCAAAGCCCACAGGTAAGTGAGAATATGGGAGATCTGGGGAAAGGGATGGAACTTGGGGGTTGCTGGGACTGTAACACCAGGAATAAAAGAGAAGGTAGTTGGAACACGGGGGGGGGGGGGGGTCAAATAATTGTCTTACATGTTCCACTGAAGCCCCAATACGTGAGGAGAGTGGGGGAGGACAACTCCTAGAAAAAATGCAAGGAGGCATATGTAATAGAATTGAAAATCAAAATGACAAAGTAGGGAAATCGGCCGGGTATCTTAGGTGCCTATACACTAATGCAAGGAGTCTGGGAAATAAGCAGGAAGAATTGGTAGTACTAGTGCAGACAAGGAACTATGATATCATTGGAATAACAGAGACGTGGTGGGATAGTCTGCATAACTGGAGCTCTGCCATGGATGGGTATAAACTGTTCAGGAAGGACAGGCAGGGAAGAAGAGGGGGAGGAGTAGCACTATATGTAAAAGAGCTCTATGACTGCTCAGAGCTCCATTATGGAAGTGGAAGCGTGCCAGTAGAAAGTCTGTGGGTTACACTGAGAGGCGAAAGCAACAAGGGGGATGTTGTAGTCATCTATAGCAGACACCCACCAGACCAGAAGCAGCAGGTGGATGAGGTGTTCTATGGACAACTAGCAGAAGCTTCTAGATCACAGGCCCTGGTGCTCATGGGGGACTTCAATTGCCCTGACATCTGCTGGGAGGCCAATACAGCAGTGCATGGGCAATCCAGGAAGTTTTTAGAGAGTGTTGGGGACAACTTTCTAGTACAAATGCTGGAGGAACCACCTAGGGGTCTTGCATCTCTTGACCTGCTGCTCACAAACAGGGAAGAATTGATCAGGGAGGTAGAGGTAAACGGCAAGCTAGGCAGTAGTGACCATGACATGGTTGAGTTCAGGATCCTGATTAAAGGAAGCAAGGAAAGAAGCAAAACACAAACCCTGGACTTCAAAAAAGCAGATTTTGGCTCCCTCAGGGAACTGATGGGCAGGATCCCTTGGAAAGCTCATCTGAAGGGGAAAGGAGTCCAAGAGACTTGGTTATATTTTAAAGAAACCCTGCTAAGGGCGCAGGAAGTTGCCATTCCAATTAGGAGAAAGAACAAACATGTGAGGCAGCCAGAATGGCTTAGCAGAGAACTCTGCTCTGAGTTTAAACATAAAAACAAAAGCTTACAGGAAGTGGAAGCTTGGTCAGATGACCAAGGAGGCATATAAAGATATTGCTAGGGACTGCAGGAATAAAATCAGAAAGGCCAAAGGACAAATGGAGTTGCGGCTGGAGAGGGATGTAAGGGATAACAGGAAGGGGTTCTACAAGTATGTTAATAACAAGAAGAGGATCAGGGATGGTGTAGGTCCCTTGCTGAATGGGGCAGGCATCCTCATGACAGAGGATGTGGGAAAAGTTGAACTGCTCAATGCTTTTTTTTGCTTCAGTTTTCACAGGCAGGGTCAGCTCTCAGCCCATTACCATGGGTATGGCAGACTGGAGAGAAGAAAAGAGGCCCTTGGTGACAGGAGGACAAGTTAGGGACTGCTTAAAGAAGCTGGATGTGCACAAGTCCATGGGGCCGGATGAACTGCATCCAAGGGTGCTAAGGGAACTGGCCGATGAGATAGCAGCACTGCTGGCCATTATCTTTCAAAACTCGTGGAGAATGGGGGAGGTGCCAGAGGATTGGAAAAAAGCAAATATAGTACCCGTTTTCAAGAAAGGGAAAAAGGAGGATCCAGGGAATTACAGACCTGTCAGCCTCACCTCAATCCCTGGAAAAATTATGGAGCAGGTTCTCAAAGAATCCATCCTCAAACACTTAGAGGAAAATAAAGTGATCAGGAACAGTCAGCATGGATTTACCAAGGGTAAATCATGCCTGACCAACCTCATCGCCTTCTATGATGAGATGACTGGATTTGTGGATGCGGGAAGAGCTGTTGATGTGATATACCTTGATTTTAGCAAGGCTATTGATACAGTTTCCCACAGCATTCTCATTGGCAAATTAAGGAAGAATGGGCTGGATAGGTGGACTATAGGGTGGATAGAAAACTGGCTAGATCAACAGTTTCAGCGCTTAGGAATCAATGGTTCCATGTCTAGCTGGCAACCAGTAACAAGTGGTGTGCCCCAGGGGTCAGTCCTGGGGCTGGTTCTGTTCAACATTTTCATCAATGATCTGGATGATAGAATAGACTGCATTCTCAGTAAGTTAGTGGATGACACCAAGCTGGGGGGAACAGTAGACACATCGGAGGGCAAGGACAGGATTCAGGGAGACCTAGATAAATTGGAACAATGGGCCAATAGAAATCTTATGAACTTCAATAAGGACAAGTGTAAAGTCCTGCACGTGGGACAAAAAACCCCATGCACTGCTACAGGCTGGGGAACATTCAGCTAAGTAGCAGCAGTGTAGAAAAGGACCTGGGGGTCATGGTGGATGGGAAGCTGGATATGAGTCAGCAGTGTGCTCTTGTGGCCAAAAAGGCCAATGGCATACTGGGCTGCATCAAAAGATGTATTACCAGCACATGAAGGGATGTGATCATTCCCCTCTATTCTGCACTGGTGAGGCCACATCTAGAATACTGTGTTCAGTTTGGGCTGCCCACTACAAAAAGGACAGGGACACGCTAGAGAGAGTTCAGCGGAGGGCAACCAAAATGATTAAAGGGCTGGAGCACAAGCCCTATGAGGAAAGACTGAAAGCATTAGGCTTATTTAGTCTGCAGAAGAGAAGATTGAGGGGGGATTTGATAGCAACCTTCAACTACTTGAAGGGATGCTCCAAGGAAGACGGAGCTCGACTATTCTCAGTAGTAACGGAGGACAGAATGAGGAGCAATGGTATCAAGTTACAGTTGGGGAGGTCGAGGCTGGATATTAGAAAAAACTTTTTTACTAGGCGAGTGGTGAAGCATTTGAATGAGCTGCCAAGGGAGGTGGTGTAATCTCCATCTTTGGAGGTGTTTAAGGCCCGGCTGGACAAAACCATGATTGGAATGGTTTAGTGGGAGTGGTCCTGCCTCTGGCAGGGGGTTGGACTAGATGACCTATGAGGTCCCTTCCAACCCTATGATTCTATGATCAGTAGGGCCAGCTTATCAGGAAGGCCTTAGGGGCTTAAGCCCCCAGCAAAATGAGGGCCCTGGGCTCCAGCCCTTAAACCCCCGATCATGCAACACCCATCTGGCTCAGCACCAGCAGGTGGTCAGGAGCACTCAGAGTGCTCCTACCCTGCCAGTGCCTGGGGAGGATGATGGGGGTGAGCTGGCACAGCCTTCTAGGGCCCATAGACCTGAGGGGCTGTGTTCAAAGCCTCACCCAATGTGTAGTCAGTCCTCCCCCCTTGTCGCCACCCCCCCCCCCGGCAGACTAGCCAGAGCAGGGCCAGGACAGGAGTGCCCTCTGGCCCAACAGTCCCCCTTCTCAGCGATGGGGGGGGGGCCAAGGCCAGCCCATGCAGTGGGGGGGCCCAGGAAAGGAGGAGGAAGGGGACTGCAGTCAGGGGGCAGCCTGGGGCCCCAGACCAATTAATTTAGCCCTCTTCATCAATTTCAGCACACACCTTGGTGTTTTGGACAACATAGCTATGTCAGTTAAGGTATGATTCCTTCCACATTCCTACCAACTTAGTATTACCAGTAAAACATTTTCTCATGTAGACCAGGCATCAAATATCACATTGCTTTGGCCAAGAAAGGCAAGCTTAATAATCTCTTATAGTGTTTTTGAAGTGATCACAAACATAATGTAACTGTAAATATTTTGCTTCTGACAAGAGATAGTAAACACATGCAAGCAATTGCTTCCTACTCTGTTCTATAAATTCCAGGGCTGAGCAGGGGGAACCAGTAATCCTTTCAAAAAACAAAAATGTCTTAACTATTGGTGAAACCTACAATAAGAACAAAGAATGGAGCAAATTTAATACAATCATGAGACCTACAGATTAAATTCTATTTACCAGGGAATCTGAGAGACAAACCAGTTCAACACCAAGATGACAGAACTGAAACTAGACTTCACACAAGATAAACAGAAAAAAGATAAATGAAGGAAAGAGAGCTTGATAATGCAAAAATCTGACTTTTTTTAATAGCAAAACATCTTTTGTTTAAGAAAACCCTTTATTCCAACTGTCTATAATTAAAAATGGCCTCAAAAAGCCATATAGCATACTTATTCAAACAAAAGGATAAAAGCACTGTTGACACATTCAGTAGGTCAAATGGCAACAGCATGCTGCTTAGTAAAATTGTTCAGCCTGTGATCATAACCAAGGCCCAAGAATAAATATTACACAATTAACGTCAGTTTAGATCTAGGCATTATGCATAACAGTGTTCACTAATTCAGACCAGCAGAAGCAACAGCTCTAACCAAAGACAATTTTCAAATGCCATAAAGTGGTAACAAAAAAAAAAAAAAAAAAAATCAAACTAAAGCAAAGCTCTGGCTGAAATTAAACAGAGATGAAATCTAGAGTTCTGAATAGAATTTAGTTCCATCACATTTGAAGTATACTGTAATAGGATGTTTATGCCCATTTTCCAGGACTGGAAAACTAGGAAACATGCCCTGTAGTGAGAAATTTAAGAAGCTTAGTCTCTTTACCTTATTCACAAGGTGGTTAAGAAGTGATGTAGTCACCACTTAGAAGTACCTAAGCTGGATACAGGATGGTTGGATGGATTTACATCAGTAACTAAAATCACCACAAAGGAAGCCTATACTTAAATCATTGGCCTTAATTAGGTATTCCCTCCATACTTCAATTACTTTTTTTTTTTTTTTACCTTCACTAAAAAAAGGTGCAGCCTCATTCACTCATATAAATACTAAAATACATTAATTTACATCTAAATAGAGCCTTTACATTAGATTTAGTTCTCTTTTTGCTACTTAGAAGGGTATACTATGACTATATGCATCAGGGGTAGGCAACCCCCAGCACTTGTGCCAATAGTGGCACCCAAGCCCACTGAGAGCAAAACGTGGCACCTCTAATAGTCCTACATTTTCCCACAGAAACACTATCCTGGTGATTTGAGAACAACAGGGTTTCTTGCATGTGAAGGCAGAGGATGCAGCTGTTTCCACCTATAAATAGAATGTTACTATAAGAGATGTGACTACTATTGTTTCTACAGTCCATCAGAATTACTTCCAGTCTTCTCATGTAATGGTCAAAGTGAAATTTTTTTAAAAAAATAAAGGCTTGGGTACTCTTTAGTGTAATAGGGACTAAAAAATAAACTATGACTGCAAAATGCTATGGATATTTTCCAGCACCCACCACAGCTTACAACAAGACTGACATTACAACATCTTACAGAAGATAGTTTTGGATGCACAAAGTTACATCAGCCACACTAGTTTAATGTGTCCAGCAATGTTTTAAAGATACATCTGATGTTTAGAGATATTAATTCTAAACACCCCCCCCTTTTTTTTTTTAAATATGAATCAGAACCTTTCAGAGGTGGGCCCAATATCAATAGTAAACAGAAGAAAATATACAGAAACTATACCCAAATTTTACACTTGACCAAAGATTGTAATAATGAAACAAAAGGACAAAGGAACATGGTACAAGCTCTAGGATGATTGGCCTATGGACGCAGGCCAAGACAGGGAACATTGTACTGAATATGTACTCTATAACATATGTACAAGTCAGAAGATACCTGACACGACCTTTGCAGTCCTCAAAATTGGAAGCCTAGGGTTCTTGCCCCATTTTAGAACTAAGTATCTAGAAAAGGAAGATTTCAATTCTCATTTAAAGCCATAAAACAACATATTAATCCTTTCGCTCACAGAAACTGGTTTGTTTCGTATTTTCAAGACCAAATCACTGTTTGAGTCGAAAACTTATCAAACAAGTTTCTGTGGACCACTGAAGGTCCACTGGTGACAGAACTAATGCAGAGCTGGCACAGACATTTTAACTCTAGACTAGAAAAGCAGGAGTACAGCTAGCCCCTGTTCTGTGACCAGGCTGCTGTCTCAAGGGTGGGCCCAGCCAGTCCTGCTTCCGATTCTGTGACCAGAAGCTTCCTGATGGTGATCCAGTTGCAACGAGGATGGCAGAGAGAAGCATCCTGGTCCGTGCTGTGTAAAGGTCACAGTAGCTACACAGGGTCAGAGCTGTGTAGACCATGAGCTGCCCACCCCTGCCTGCCTAGCCACAGCACTGCCACTTGCGGCCATGGCTGCCAGCTGCTGGATGGTCTGTGGTCGCAGTCACACTTGCAGCAGCAAATCCTGCACAGCTGCTGGGCACTGTGGCTGGCAGGGGTGGGTGGGCTTGGCCAACTGGATGGACACGTGCTCACCCAGGCCCACTTCTAGCTACACCCCAGCAGAAAAGGTCTTACATACCAATGCCCTATCCTAGCACTATCACCTGTGAAGCTGCACTAGAAATGCTTTTAATTTTTCAGCAGAAGGCATCCAATGTTTATAATAATGATACAGGTAGTATTCTTGCAGAGAATACAATAAAACTTCAGATTTACATACACCAGAGTTATGAACTGACTGGTCGACCACACCCCACATTTGGAACCAGAAATATGCAATTATAGCAGCAGAGACAGGGGAGAAGCAAACAGCACAGAACTGTGTTAAGCAAACTATGTTTTAAAAAGGAAAAGTTTAGAAAAAGATTTGACAAGCTAAGAAATCTTTCTGTGCTTGTTTAATAAATTGAGATGGTTAAAGGCAGCATTTTTCTTCTGCAAAGTAACATTTCAAAGCTATATTAAGTCGATGTTCAGTTGTAAACTTCTGAAAGAACAACAATGATTTGTTCAGAGTAACAATCTCAATTCCAGAGCATTCTTAAGTCTGAAGTTCTACTGTATTTAGACATTAGCATAGCTGTGTCATGTACAGACTCCAGTCAAGGTCTTATGCTTCTATGCTTGATGCTGTGTGAATCCCTAAGAAATGTACTCACTGTTCCAAAGAGTTCACAAAACCAATTTGAAGCAACAAAGTAATACAACAAAGGAAAAGGAACACAAAGGCAACGCTAAACTCACAATTACACAAAGTGGCTATATCCACAATATGAAGGTTCTGAAACATCCTCAGCCCACTGAAGAACCCTATAGCACAGACCAGAACTACAAAATAATCTAATTTATAATTTAAAGTTAGCAAGCAGAAATGAATAAGCAAATAAGCATTTCTGATTACTTTTTTTCAAGAACAGAAGATTATGAACTTTTTTAAAATTATGGATAGTTATGATAATTCCTATGTGCTTCCTTCAGCAAGATACCTGTTTTTGTGGTTACTAAATGAAGGAGTGAGTTCTAGTCCTAATTCTAATCAGAACTTTCTAAATCAGTCATTTTACCATTCTGTATTTCTTCAGTGCTGAGACTAAACTCAGTATTTAACAAATGTTTTGCAATATCTTTGACTGGCTACTTTTTAATTTTTCTTACAGTAAGGAAAGCCAGGAGGAGTATGTATTTTGAAGGAACAAGTACGTTGCCTCCATTACACTCGTACCTTCTACCAACTATTTGAAAGAGGGACCAGTCTCACACTCCCAACCTAATTCCTTGTACTACAAATTCATTGCATATTAGTAAGATCAGACCAAATAGCTCATCAGGCCAGCCATGAATACCCCCCTGCTAAATAACTGTAGCCACACCATTCTGGCACTCACTACATTCCATTATAAAAGTTTATAAACATACAGAGAAATCTAAAGATAAGATTACCAACATGTGGCAAGCTGAAAAGGCTGGTTAATATATACATGGTTTCATTTAAGACACAAAAGTATACACATTATACTGCACCTGCAGTGATTCATGTTTTCATATCACTCTTCAAACACTAAGACTGATTTTTTTTAAGTTTGTTTCAACAACATGAACACATAATACTTGTAAAGATAGACAGAGCTCCCATCAAGCGCTCAATTCATTGAATAGACTTCCAGCCACATTAAAAAAATTAAACCGTACAGTGGTTCATTTTAGAGCTAATGCTCAGGATGTCCTCATCTAATACAGAGTTAAATGTCTATTTATACCCATTTGCCAAAGATTTCTCCCCGTTTCATGTTGTAATCCAATATTTTATTACACATGCCATTACATTCCATCCTTGCTATACAACAAAAAAAAAAAAAAATCTATTTCCTGTACACATGTGTATTTTGTCCATTGGAAAAAAAAATCTGCTCATTGTTAGACTATCTTATTTCATTACAATCTGATATCAAACACAAAACAACTGAAAGTTTTGCTAGTTCAAATTTTCTTCTTTGTTTTAAACATAGCTTTCTTTTGGAAAGAGCTTCTCTCTATGCACAGTAGAACAACTGTCAAATCTTAATGTCTGCCTTCAATATTTTTAAAAACATTGATCAGTATTCTCAGGCTGGGGTCCAGACAGATACAAAAAAGAGCCATTCTATCACCTACTCTCCAAACCAGAAGACAACGGTCTTTTTTTACAGCCTTTCAGAATGTGTTAGCAGCTGCTGTCAAAATGACAAAAGCTATTTATACTGATCTGGTTCCTGAAAAGCAATGGTTTGCTGTCCTACTGTTGCAGACACAATACTAAATAATTTTTCACAGTGGTAAAAATAAACTGAACCAAGACTTCTCACTGTTTTCGACAGTGAAAATGTCTCCTTCCTTAGCTTTAGTTGATATTTGCATTAGGGTTGCCAGGTATTCTTGACCAGAAAAGTCTGGTTGAATAGGAAATCTGCCAGTGTAGGGCTACCAGATACCAAAGCCTGGAAAGGAGGACAGGGAAGTACAAAAATATAGTATTAATGTAATATTCTTGTTTTTAGGGGGCCCTGGAACACTTTCCCCTAAAAATAAGGTATGCCAGGACATTCCAGCATACTTTAACCCCCTATAAATAAAAGCCAGACAAAATCATGTATTTTAAAATGCCTGCCAGATGGAGGATGTGAAGGTAAAAAGGAGGACACACTCCTTTTGCCTGACATCTGGTAACCCTATGCCAGTGTCATGAAAAAATCTGGCTTGCCCAGAATCACAAGCCCCTCATTCCAGGGACCAAACTCCACTCCACCCCTGTATGCCCCCACTCACCCCTGCCCCAGGCCCTTGCTGTGGGGACCCACCCACCCCACCCCCATCTCTTGCTGTGCCCCAACTGTACAGACAGGTCCATATCAGCTCCTCCCAGCCAGTTGTGCAAGCCACAGGTGAGTTCTGCGGAGAGGTCAGCTAGCTATGAGAGTAGGAGGGAGCGGCAGGGCACATCAGGTGGCTTTGTCTGGCCTTCAGTGAAGAGGCAGAGCAGGGGCCAGGCCTGAGGGAACAAATGGGGCCCTGGAGAGGAAGCAGGTCCTCAGAGGAGAAGGAGTGTTTTCAGCCACTAGGAAGTTAGCAACCCTAATCTGCATGCAAGAAAATAAAGATACTAATACAAACAAGCCTGTGCATAACGTTCAGTTGTCTACTAACAATACAAGTTGCAAGCATGAAGATTCTGTCGACATCAGTGGTGCCAGGACCTCACACTAATTGCTTCACCTTGTATTTACACATTTTGCTTATCAGTGACCTAAAATATTCTCCTTCCCCTCCCAGATTTTCATCTGCATGGGGAGAGGAGGTGTGAAGTGATACATGTTTAATATATCATTTTCGAAAAGAACAAGGATCTTAACACTTGAAAAAAAACATGTGAAAAGTTCTCAAACGAAATACAAATCTGATCCCATCCATAAAAAATACAACAGATCATGGAACACACACAATTTCATAACGAAAATCAAGTTTAAAAACCCCAGGAAGACCTGCTTATGCCCTTTTTCATATATCTCATAATTCCAAGTATTACTGACTCCACTGATAATGAACAGCCAAGAGCCTCCTCCTTCCTGTTCCCAGTGGCAAACACTTGGGACTTCTCATCCCTGAGGAGCAGGGTCCAGTTGTACCAGCTTCTCACTTGCCTGGCCACTCTATGACAGGAGTCCACAGCCTTTGTCAATTTCACAGCTGAAGACTTCTCCAGTTCAGACTCTCAGCATCCGAGGGTTCCTCACCCAAGAGCAAGGCTTGCAGCCACTCCAGCTTGTAGCAGCCTCAACCATGAACAGGAACCAGGTGCCCCACCTGCAGCAGCCAGGGCTTGGGTTTTCTTTCAAGCTTGGGCTCAAGTGGTGAAACTGACAAAAACAACAGCCTCAGAGATATAAGGGGACACTGCCTCATGCTAACTTTGCTGACAAAAGCTCTACACCTCTCTCGTCCAGGTGATTTTATTTTGTCAAGGGGGGGGGCAGTTTTGCTAAGGGGATGGGGGAAGAGGGAATGGTGAATTTAAGCATATACACCAGCACTGTTTTGTCAAGAAATCTCTCTCATGAAGACCAGGCCTTAGAAGCAGATCACCAATGACCACTGTGCAACTCCCTTCCCCTCCTGCTTGGGAACAATGGTGCATTGTTTTCCTTCTCTGCAAGAACACAGTTAGATTTCAACAAAACTATTTTTCTTTAGAAAAGACTGGGTTAGTGATCTAAAGTAAAAATCCATCTTTTTTCCCTCCACTTGTCCAAAACATAAGACGCATATACTATTAGAGGATTTATTCTACTCTTCCTAATGAGAAAATATCAAGATTCAGCAGACCAGCCACCACCAAAAGTTGAGTGAACATAAGTATGCCCACACTATATAGAAAGTATATTTACTTTAATACTGTAAAATCTTTTTGTTGTGCTTATGTCTTAAATGGCAAAACTGGCAGAGTCTGTGCACATAAATCAGCGTGGCTAACAAAACTGTTGCAATATACTCTTAAAATATTGGGGGTATTTTGTTATAAAGACAATGTGCATATAATCGCAGAATTGGAAGGGACCTTAAAAAGTCACCTACTCCAGTTGCCCATATTTCTAGAAGGACCAAGTATTATCTAGAGTAGTGTTTTGCAAACCACAGGTTAGGACCCCATATTGGGTCATGGAGCCTCCTGCTACCATCACAAAAAGACTGGAATGCATTGCTTGGTTGTGGGCATAAATGATTTTTTTTCTACTGGGTCCTGAGGAAAAAAGTTTGAAAACCACTGGTCTAGACCATTCCTGACAGGTGTTTCTTTACCTTGCTCTTAAAAATCTCCAATCAGAGATTCCACAACCTTCATAGGCAATTTATTGTAGTTCTGAACCACCTTTAAAGTTAGGAAGATTTTCCTAATGTCCAACCTTAACCACCCTTGCCACAATTAAATCCCATTACATCTTATCCTACCTTTGGAGGCTAAAGAGAACAATTTACTTTCCTCCTCCTTATAACAAACTTTTATGTACTTGAAAACTTATGTACGTCCTCAGTCTTCTTTTCATTAGACTAAACAAAACCAATTCTTACAATCTTCCATCATATGTCATGTTTTCTATACCTTTAATCATTTTTGTCACTCTTCTCTGGGTTTTCTCCAATTTCTCTACATCTTTCCTGAAATGAGAGCCCAGAACTGGACACGGTACTCCAGCTGAAGCCTAAGTGCTAGGGTACAGTGAAAGAATCTCTCTTCATGTCTTGCTTACAACACTCCTGTAATAGATCCGGGAATTATTCTGTCTTTTGGGGAATGTTACACTGTTGATTCTTATTTAGCTTGTGATCCACTATGATCTCCACATCCCCTTCCATAGCATTCCTTCTGATGCAGTCATTTCTCATTTTGTACGTTTGCAGTAGACTGTTCCTTCCTAAGCAGAGTACCTCATTTTTGTTCATACTGCATTTCATCCTATTTATTTCACATTTCTCCAATTTGTCCGGATCTTTTTTTAATTTTAATCCTATCTTCCAAAGCACTTGCCAACCCTCCCAGCTTCGTATAGTCTGCAAACACTAAATGTAATACCTGTGCCATCATCTAAATCATTGATGAAGATATTGAACAGAACCAGACCCAGAAACAGCAGTTACTCACCCGTAGCCAGAGTTCTTCTAAATGTTTTTCTCCTGCCCATTCCACGTTGAGGGTGTGAATGCCACATGCACGGATTGCAAGGGAACTTTTCCCCCTAGAGTACCTGTAGGGTCGGCTGTGGAGCCCCCTAGAGTGGTGCCACCACAGCGCTCTATATAAGGCTTGACTGACCATACACTCCTCAGTTCTTTCTTGTCCCATATTCTGAAACAGGGGGGAGGCGGGTGGAATAGCCAGGAGCAACACATCTCAAAGAACACTGGTTACAAGTAACCAACCAGTTCTTCTTCTAGTTATTGTTCCTGTCCATTCCATGTTAGGTGATTCACAAGACTTACCTATGGTGGAAGGTCAGAATTATAACCTCACAAACTGCAGGACTGCTCTGCCACCTGCTGCATCATCCCGTGCCTGTTGGGTGATCGCATAGTGGTCTGTAAAGGCATAGACCAAAAACCAAGTGGCTGCCTTACCTATGTCCACAATCAGCATGCGGGCCAGAAATGCCATTGAAGATGCTTGGGCCCTTGATGAAGGGGGGGGGGGTGCTTTGCTAACGTGTAGCACTCCCAAATACAGGCTTCTATCCAGGCAGGGAGGCATTGTGTTGAAACAGGCTCACCTTTCATTCTGTCTGCCACTGCAATGAATAGCCAAGTAGTTTTTCCAAAATGGTTTCATTCTTTCAGTGTAAAAGGCTATAGCCCACTGAACATCCAGCATGTGCAGCCAATGCTCTGTATCAGAGGCATGCCGTTTAAGATGGACAACTGGCAAAACAATCTCTTGATTGGTGTGGAACTTGGAGATCACCTTCAGTTGAAAGGCTGGCTGAGGCCTTAGTTGAACTTTATCTTTGAAGAAGACCATGAAGGGGGTTCTGATGCAAGGACCCAAATTTCAGACACCCATCTGGCAGAAATGATGGCTACCAGAAAGATTACTTTCCATTATAGATAAAGTAGCAAGCAGGATGCAAGGGGCTCAAATGGTGGACCAGTTAAGTCTCAAGAGGACTAAATTCAGGTCCCACTAAGCCCAGTGCAGAGCAGCCTATCCAGGCCCTTTAAGAAACACTTGACTGGCAGGTTTGAAAAAACAAACACCATCAGTTATTTCATGGAATTCCAAAACTGCTTCCAGGTGGACCCTAACTGATGTGGTTGAGAGACCTTACATCTTCAAGAACCATAAGTAACTCAGAATGTTCAGGACTGAAGCAGAGCCCAGTTCAAACCCTTCTTTAGCTACCCATACCATAACCCTTGCCCACCTGGCCTTGTACGTGGTCCTTGTAGCCTGCCTCCTGCTATTGCATAGCACTTCCTGAACTGCTGCTGAACACAACAAGAAAGTCACCTTGCTTCAAGCTGTGCAGGTTCCAAGCCTGAAGATGTAGGGATTTCAGGTTTAGATACACCAGTTGGCCATGGTCCTGGGGTAAATGAGTACCTCCTTGCTTGTTGATGTAAAGCATAGGAGACATGTTGTCCATCTAGACCAACACTACTTTACCCACCAGAAGATCCCAAGATGTTTGGCAGGTCAAATAGACAGCCCTGAGTTCTTAAACACTGATGGGGAAAAGCAGTTCACTGCCCTCCCAAAACTGTTGGGTCTTGAGATGGCCAAGGTGTGCCCCCCCCCCATCCCATGTCTGATGCGTCCATTACTAGGCACGCAGAGGGCTGGGGTGACTGAAAGGGAAGCCCACTATACACATTGCGTTCCTGGCACCACCAATCCAATGCCTGCAACTCTTCCACAGGGAGTGAGACCCTAGCATTGAGATCGTCCCAGGCAGGGAGATGCGCTGACGCCAACCACACCTGTAGTGGACGTAAACAGAGAGTCGAGCATGCTCTGCTGCATAGGTACAAGCTGCCATGTGTCCCAGCAGTCGCAAGCAGATCCTCACCATGGTGAGGGCATATTTTTGAAGATCTATGATAATGTTTCTGAGGGTCAGAAAACAAGACTGCAGGAGAAAAGCTCTCGCCACCCCTGAGTCTAGCAACACTCTGATGAAGTCAATCCTCTGCATAGGAGGAGAGTTGACTTTTGCACATGGACCAGGAGGCCCAAGCAGGCAAAGGTGTCCTGAATTACTCACAGGTGATGGGCTACCTCATTCCTGGAATGACCACAGACTAGCCAATTGTCCACGCAAAGGAACACCTGAATTCTTAAGCATCTTAGAAAGGCTGCAACCACTGCTAGGCACTTCATGAATACGTGAGGGGCTGCTGCCAGTTGAAAAGAGGACCATAAACTGTAGGTGCCTGCCCCCCACCATGAACCTGAAGAATCTCCTGTGGCAAGAAACCATCAAAATATGGAATTGGGCATCCTGAAGACTGAGGGCAGCATACCAGTCTCCTGGATCCAGGGAAGGGACCACTGAGGCTAGAGAGACCAGGCAAAAGCAGATCTTGTCTAGAAAACCATTTAGGCCTCAGAAATTGAAGATGGGACAGAGGCCATCCTTCACCTTTGGGATTAGGAAATAATGGGAGTAAAATCCCCTCCCTTTCCAGTCCACAGGTACATCTTCCACCACCCCTTTGTCTAGAAAGGGCTGCACCTCCTGGGTTAGTAGCTGTTCATGAGAGGGGTCCCTAAAAAGAGACAGGGCGGGTGGTGGGTGGGAAAGGGGCAAGGAGGAAAACTGGAGTGAGTAGCCTGTTGCACCATGCGGAGCATCCAGCTGTCCAAGGTTACCCCAACCAAGCATGACAAAACCGGGATAGCCTGTCGGCTGAGGGAGGGAGAGCTGGATCCAAATGTGCTGATTGGTATACCAGCCTCAAGCACACCCTTGAAAGTTTTGGTTTGGATCCACCAGTTTGCGCGAGTTGTCTTGGTTTTGGTGGAAGAGCCGTTGGTTGCTCCTCCTCTGCCCATTATGGCTCCTGCGCTGGTCATCTTGCTGCCAATACTGGTATGGGCACGGCACAGACTGGGGTTTGAATGGTTTTCTTTGGCACACTGGGATATGCAGAGCCAGGGATTTCAGCAGTGCTCTATAGTCTTTCAAAGTCTGAAGTCTCAAGTTCATCTGCTAAGGAAAGAGCTCTGGTCCTTCAAAGGGGAGGTCCCGGATAGTGGACTGGAACTCCTGGGGAAGCCCTGAAGCTTACAGTCAGAAACTCCATCTCATGGTGACTCCGGAGGCCATAGCCCTTGTTGCAGCACCAGCAGTGTTAAGGGCAGACTGTAGTAGCACCTTGGAAACCACCTTCCCTTCTTTAATTGAGGCTGTGAACAATGTTCCCTGTAAGCTGTATGGCCATGCAGCCCCCCCCCCATCACTGCTGGCCGTGTCCCTACCTAGCTGGAAGACTGTCTTCCAACTGGCTGAGAGCTCCTCCAGAGCTGGGAGTTATTACAACTCCCACCCAGAAAAGCTCTGGCTGAGCATACTCAAAACATCTGAGCATGCTCCATCAGTGCTTCTCTGGCTGGAAGAGCCATGGCTCAGTGGTGCTGCTCCAGCTGCTGGGTAGGAATCCATGGGGGGGGGGAGGTCCAGGGCGTCTTGGGGGGGGGGGGGGCTTGCCGGGGAGGGGGGGTTGATCGGGGCAGGAGATTGCCAAGGTGCGACTGGCGTGGACCTGCCCCCCCCCAGGGATTCCACAC
>ML681966.1:24679781-24744431 GCA_007922195.1 Podocnemis expansa
GCTTTCAAGTCCTGGGCGATTTTGTCCAAGAGTTTCTCTAAAGATGACCAGAAACTGAACATATATCTATTAAGGATTGCTTGTTAGTTAGCAATCGTTAGTTGGAGCGCTCCAGTGAAATAGATTTTCTTCTCAAAGAGCTCTAGCTTTTTTGCATCCTTGGATTTGGGTGTGGGACCTTGCAGCCCTTGCCTCTCCTTCTCATTCACAGCTGCCACCACTAGCAAATAAAAATGCTCATGGCCTTCAGCCAACACAAAGTATTTTCTATCTATTCTCTTTGCTGTGGGAGGGATGGAGACTGGAGTGTGCCATAAGGCCTCAGTGGTGTTCTGAATGGTCTATATGAGCAGGAGAGCCACCCTGGCTGGTCCTTCAGGAAGCAGGATGTCAATGGGTCTGCTTCCTCAGTGATCTCCGCTGAAGACCCAGACCTTCAGCTACCCTTCTGAGCAGCACCTGATGGGCTCTGTTATCCTCCTAGATGGCAGCTGGTTTGGCTCCCATGACATCCTTAATGGGGCAAATGGGGGGGGGGCGAGGATGAGGATTCCCTGCCAGCAAGTTTTGCAGACTGAGGTAGCCCTGTGGGCCTCCACTTCCTAGGCTAATGTGATCCTGTCCCCCCTCTCCAACTCTACCTCTGACAGCTCATCTGCATCCAGAGATACTCACCATAAAGGAGGATAGAGGCCGGGCGCTCAAGGCTGAAGAGGGTCTATCCACTCTAGGACCCTGCTCCTGATGGTAGCCCCAAGGTATCCAAAAGGGCCACTAGTGCAGTATTTGCCATTGCAGGATGCGGGGTGGGTGATCAGGATCAGCTCTGCAACCACAGTCTCTACTCCTCCAGGACACTATAGAGCCTTCTTCTGAATCCAAAGAAAACCTGCTCTGGGGGGACCAGGGCAGTGCCATACCAGGTGCCAGGCAGCAGCGTCACAAGCTGCTAGCCCTCACCCCTGGTGACTTTTGGTGCTGGTCTGATAATCTCACTAGAGAACTGTACCGGGGAGCCCCCACTGCAGCCACTATCTCTGGCAATGCCAGAGAACGGTGTTGGACTGGCAAAGCCACTGTTGCGGTCAAAGAACCTTTCAAGCACCCCCACACCAGAGATCTAGCCCTGACTGGTGCCTGCAACCAGTCCTGGGGTGAAATCGGGTGCATCCATAATGGCTTGCCTCTTGAAAGCCACACTCTCTTGAGTGTTAGAGATGGCAAAGAGCCTGAGGTAGGGGGGAGACATCTGCTCTATGAGCTCCCAAGTCTCTGGTGTGGAGGGGAATTAAAAATCCGCCTCTAGAACGTCTCTAAGTCTGGGATGACACAGATATCAGACTTGACAGCCTCTTCTCAGTGACCGGACTCGACAGTGCCATGGGCCAAGGTGTTGAGCTACCATGGCCTTTCCTAGAGCTCTATCCCCTTGGAGAGCATCCTGTTTGTCTTTTTCTTCATCTGTGGTGCCGGGGAAAATGACCAGTGCTGTTGGCAGCATGCTGGAGCCCCCAGTGCCAAGTCTCCTTTGATGGGTCCTAAGGTCTCAGTTCTTCTCTTGGTGCAGCCGGTGCACTGCACTTCAACGGTGCCATGCCGGATTCTGTCCCAGAGGGGATCGGACAAAGAGCCTCCTCATCGTATGGATTTTTAGTCTCTGGTCTCTGTCCTTTTGTGTCTGATGACAGAAACTGTGGCAAATCTTGCACCTATCTTTAAGATGCAATTCTCCTAAGTATGTAAGACGAGTGGTGCAGGTCATCCAGAGGAATAGGCCTCTTACAGGACTCACAGGCTTTGAAGCCCAGCATGCCCCAGCCCTCAGCCCAAGGTGGGCAATCACTCCATGAAGACTAACTAAACAACTACTTAAACCAATTACTACAAACACGTAACGGGTACTTAAGCACAACAGTGCTAAGGGTAGAGCTGCTCACTGCAGCAAGCTAACATTCCAGGGACCTGCCAATGTTATAAGAAGGAACTGAGGAGGGTAGGGTCAGCTCAGCCTTATACAGAGCACTGCAGAGGAGCCACTCCAGGGAGCTCCACAGCCGACTCTAGGGGGAAAAGTTCTCCAGTGATCCATGAACGAGGCATGCGCACACCTAACACGGAATGGACAAGAGCAATCACTCGAAGAAGAGCTGAGCCTCTTGGGATCCCACTCAATACATCCTTCCAGCTTGATTGTGAGCCACTGATTATTCTCTGGGAATAGTCTTCCAGCCAGTTATGCACCCCCACTCTGTAGTAGTTACATCTAAGCTGTATTTCCCTAATTTGTTTATAAGCTCATGCAACAGTGTCAAAAGCCTTACTCAAGTCATCTGCTGCTTCCCTCTATCCACAAGGCTTGTTAACCCGCCAAAGAAAGCTATATACTTGGTTTGTTCTTGATTCTATTCACCACCACCTTATTATCATTTGAAAACTCATTGCTTAATTATTTCCTCCATTATCTTACCAGGAACAGAAGTTAAGCTGACTCATCTGTAATTCTCCAAGTTGTTCTTATTTCCCTTTTTTTAGATCAGCACTAAATTTACCACGCTGTGACTTCTCAAAGACAATTGCTAATGGATCAGGTAACTGCTTTGTCAATTCCTTGAGTATGTCAGCATGTATTTCATCTGGCCCTGGCAACTTAAAGACTTAACTATTCTAAGTAATTTGTAACTTGTCCTTTCCCTGGTGGAGAAACTACTAGAGGAGAGACTGTTCTAGATTTGATTTTTACCAACAGAAAAGAACTGATTGAGAATTTGAAAGTGGAAGGCAACTTGGGGGAAGACAAAACAACAAGATTCATGATTCTAATGGATGGTAGGAGTAGCTCTTCAAATTACCTGAAACTCAAAAAAAAAAAAAGAGTCCTACAAATGTGGAACCTAGATCAAGTTACAATGGATCAAATAGACGAGTAATGTATGTAGGAACAAAATTAGAAAGGTCAAGGCACAAAATGAGATTTAACTAGCTAAGCATAAAGGGTAACACTAAAACATTCTACAAATACATAAGAAGCAAGAGGAAAATCAAAAACAGAGTAGTCCCGTTACTTGATGAAGAGGGAAAAACAACAACAGAAAATGCGAAAGTAGCAAAATTTCTATATGGCTTTTATGTTTCAGTTTTCATCAGAAAGATTGGCAACAACTGGGCACTTTATATGGTGAATGTCAGGGAATGGGGGGGGAGTTCAAAAATATGTATTCTAGAGAACTGAAATATACTACATGTTAAAGTTCTATATGATTTCCCCTAGCCAAAATACTTTCCTGAAGTTTGACTCTGTATAGATAGATTACGACTCTGCTTGATACGTAGCTGCTGTTAAGACTTACTGAACCACAGAAAGATGTGGAGGCTTCTTGTGAACTAAAATGGAACCTGAAGTACTGTTTTTCAATTATCTCTGGCTGCTGCACTTTTAACCCGTGTGCATGTGTTCAGGTCATTTCTTCAGATTTTGTTCCCCATACATGATTAGTCAGATTTCCACTTGCGTAAGAGTTACAGTGTCTTAATGTGTAATAGCAATTGTAAAGCATAAACCATCCATGATAGACAAGAAAAAGTATTTCTAACTACACATTTTTATCCATCTCAAACAGTAAGAGACACTTGCTCTTTTTTAGCATTAGCTTATTCGTATACTGAACAGTTATCAATTCTATATTGACAGTCTCAATATTTGATCTTTTACATCAAGCCCCAACTGCTAGAATCAAGTGATTTATATCAGCTTTTGCTTTTAAAAAAAGTGTTCCCTCATGCTTAAAAACTGAAAATGTGGCCCAAGTACATTCTAAAGGATCAAAAACCATAATGAACGAACATGCATGTGTGCACACATGCACACTTTTTTTAATCAAAAAAACAAATAAACAATCTCCTCTTTATAACTAAGTCCCACGATTTTTAACCTCATATGATTTTTGATGGCTTTGGGTGGATAATACTGTGAATGCTACTTTAAGAAAAATTAATGAATTTTCAGAAAAAAGGCACTAAACAGATAAACACAAAACATTCAAACAATGCAGTAAGGAAAAGCTTCCCAAATCTGGAAAATGTGTCATGGAAACTAAATGTAGGTTGAAGGGCAGAAGTTCCCACCACCCCAAAAAGTCAAGAGCAATCTCATTCTTGAACAAAAAATTAGTTATGTTCATTTACTATCCAAGTATCTTACTGCTACTGAATAGCCTTTATAAAGCTAGATGTTTTAGGAAGTTATTTTTATCCATAATACAATTAAAAGCAAAACGTGGAAAACCCACACACAGTTTACAAGACATTTCAAAACCATAATGAAAGTATTTAATAAGACTAATTCCATGTCTGCCAAGAGACATTATCCCAAAGTTTTTGTTTTTATATAAAAAAAAAAAAGCCAGCAATGTAAGTAAGGCTACTCTCCCAGCAGAAAAGAACTGGAACTGCTTACCTTCAAATGACAGTGCACTATAAAGTAAATGTTTATGCCAAGACAAAAACATTAGCACTAGAACAAAAACCCGTTCATACTTGAGTAAACTCTTTAGTCCCTTTTCTGGAATGGGCATTTGAAAAAGACAAAACAAACAATCTTTCCTTATCCTGTTACCATCTTCTATTTGTCATTTTGTAGTAGTAATTCACAGTGAATACTTATGTACATTTGACTGTGCAGATAAGACATTAAAGTTAGGCACGTTAGAAAAATACTAAGGGAGCTAGGCATTTAACTCCCCAGAATCCCACCCTAATCCCAGGTACAAAAATAAAAGCTTTACTCTTCCCTGCATAATTTATGAAAGTTACCAGGACTATAAAACTCTCTCATTCACTCTCTGAGTGGAATAAAGTATACCGTGATATTTCACACTCCTTTCCTCCCTCCATTTGGTCATCTGCCTCTTCATCTTGCCCACTGTCTGTCCAGAACCTAGTCAGCATTCTTCTACTTGTTTTCAGCTGATTTTGCCTCCTTTCTAAACATATCTGGAGAGCAAGACTGCCACTGAATTTCTTGGCACTTAGAAAGCTTGAAGTTTTAACTTGTGCCACTTTCAAACTTGCTGTAACAATTGCGACAAGAAATGCCTTCACTTTAGTAACAAAAGCTACATGGCCTCGCAGATTATTATTGGCTGGGAAATATTAACTATAGTGCTTTGTCTTAAACTAGGGCATTTCTCTTTCAAAACTAGTTTCCAGAAGCTCAATGGAGCCATATATCACTGCACAGTTTTCCTTGTCCCACAGATGTTACATCACACTTGCATTTCTACCCTTAAGCCACTCTCTTTTCAAAGCTTCCCTTATCTTTAACTCTAAATTATATAGTGACAAGCTTTAATGCCAGTTAAAAAAAGAACTGCAAAAGGCTCACAAAAGTATTAAAAATTTAGGATACAAAACTATGTGCAGCACATTGAATATATAGTTAAACCAAACAAAATATTACACAGGGAAGCGTATTTTCTAAAACCAAATAAGGACTGGTATTTCAGAGTATCATCAGTTTCAAAAAGCCTGGTTCCTTCAGTCCTAATTTAAATTACTATAATTATCTTCCATTTCAGGAATTTTTTAAAAAGCTGAGTCAAACAATTTTTCACTTACTTTAGTTGACTGTTAATGCAAACAGATTTAACAGAGCTCTGTTTTAGTATATGTTAATTTATATCCTCCATCCTATAAGCCCAATGGGACTACTACATCATTGGCAGCTTGCCACATGATGCTACATAACCCACAGAAATGAGATACATGCTGAGATGTGAAGAGCCTCTTGGGGCTGAGGAGCCTCAAGTTGATGTCACTAATCCAAAGAAATATTAAAAACAAAGTTCAGAGTGGTAGGGTTTGTTTCCTACTTTCAGGAGAATCACAACAATTTTTGTCACAGGTTCTGCCCCCTCTCCCCCCTCATGAAATCTTGAAAGAAACCTAGCCTTCCTATTTGTCAAATATTTACAATAAAAATTAAAACTGCTGTGGAAGTGAAAAAACAGAGAAAAAAACTAAAATACGGAATTTATTATGAAGACACGGTTACATATTTGGAAGGCTTTTCAATTATTTAGAAAGTTCCATCACCAACACTTTCAGATACAAGAATTCTTCATTCTCCCCTTCTTTTGTAGTTACCCTATAAGTTGTGATGACACATTCCAAAGAGGTAGCCATGTTAGTCTCCTTCTGCAAAAAACAAACAAGGAGTCTGGTGACACTTAAATTTTTAGTCTTTCAAGTGCCACCAGACTCCTTGATTGTTTTCCTGTAGATTGCGCATCAGAGATATCATCCTCTGGATGGAAATTCAAGGGACTTTCTTCCCAACAGCTGACCTGTGTTGGTGACACCACTCTATCCACTCATTCAGGGGCCTGCAATCTGTGGTTCTGGAACCACATGCAGCTCTTTGACTGCCCTCATGTGGCCCTGGACCCCAGGATGACTTCTCCTCTTGCCACCAGGTGACCCTGTGGGTGACTCTTGCCCTGTCTCAGCCCCTGTCCCTTCACCACCACTAGAGGGACCCTGCAGAAGGCCCACTCCTGGCTCCAGGCTCCCCCCACACCACCAGAGACCCTACGGGTGGCCTGTACCAGGCTCCAAGCTCTTCCGCACCCCACCAGGGTACCCTGTGGCCGGTGCCCTGGCCCAGTTGCCGCCAGGATGCTACAACCCTTGAGACTCTCAAAAAACTTGGTTATTGAAGGAATTTTTAAAAACAGCTCTCCTTATATTTTGGGTTGCCAACCCCTGCACTAGTTGCACACAAAAGGACAGAGAAATTTATCTCCTTTTTGGGAGCACAAAGCATCGCCCATCCAGCCACCAGACTACCCAGCAATAAAATATTAAAGAAAATACAGTAAGTACACCAGATTCAAGGCATATCCAAACAATTATAAAACTAGGCATGAAGTTTCCTTTATAACCAATACTCTAGATCAGTAGTTCCCAATCTTCTTGGCTCAAGCAACACAGATAACATTTTTACAACCCTAAAAGGCCACCAAGTCTCTGCCAACAGGCCCCCTTCCTTCACTCCCCCCCACCAGCCCCCACTCCAGATAGAAGTTAGTGCAGCAAGGCGGCTGCTTCTTCACTTAAACATCTCCCAGCTGCAGCAGGGAAACAGCATTTGTCCTGTAGCCCGGCCTACATGCTCCACTTGGATACCTAGGCAGTGCCTCCTTTCAACAGCCAGGAGGATAGAAGATCAATGCTCCCTCCATCTGGCCCCAGCAGAGACCCTGGTACCTAAGGACCCAGGAAGAGTGCTTTGCTATGCTCCCTGCTCCCAGTGGCAGAGAAGCACAAAGCTCCCATGCCTTTGGCTGAAGCAAGGAGCCTGCATTGATCTTTTAACCCCATAGAAATTCTTTCTCTGGGTTGTGAAGGCAGCTGGGGGGGAGCCATGAGTCATTTGGAAAGCTGCCCCAGCTTGGGAACCACTGCTTTAGGCTGTACGTACACCAATTTTTTTTATTTTTTTTTTCTTCTTTTTTTTTTTTTTTTTTTTTAATACTTACAGTTAATACCCCTAACAATGCCTTTATCAAATAAACACAGTTAAGTGAATTTCAACACCCCATTATAAACAGCTATAAAAGAAAATGCAGTTTTTACATTTACTTTCAAGCCATGTATTTCAGAAAAGGAACACCCACCAATTTGCCATCACCAAACAATAAAAACTTCCTCTACTTATGCTCATATTTCACTTTTTTTTGTTTTTCTTTTGCAACTCTCTCTAACCTTATCTGCTCACTTGAGACACATCAAAGAAAGCCAGCACGATCATTTTCATGCCACACAACGCCACTTCTCTCAGCCGCAGGACCCTGCTCCATGGAAACACTTCACCTCTCTATTCTACTATGGTTAACTTGAGAAAGCTCTACTACATTATCCCACAGTTACCATTCTAGCACAGCATAGTAATGCACATCGAAACAGGAGAAGCCCAAAGGGAAGACTTGGCCTGGAGGAATGGGGACAAAATTTTGAGCAAAGACAAATGAGAGCAAACATTACCACAATCTGACACAGTTAAAGACTAAAGACGTTTTGTGAATTATAAAAGGAAACAGAAAAGAAAGTGCATCAGAAAATAACATGCAACAAAATCTGATGGACTACAACTTAGGCTGCAGAAAGGGAATGTTATTTTCCCCAACAGTATAATAATGTTTATTATAGCTCAGTGAGAAGCATTTAGACCTGGCTCCCTTTGTGCTATAATCTTATTTTGGAGCCTAAAACTAACAGTGTCATGCACTTGTCTGCTCTTGTAGGTACTCTGGTATAAAAAGGAACAATAAGATTAGACACTGGGTTTCCATGGTAATAAGAATGTATGGGCGATTGGGGGGGGAGGGGGAACGCGGGAGCAATGTTAGGAGTCAGAAGTTCAAGCTGAATTCACTTCTGAATCTAAAATACCAAAAACTACCCAAGCTCACCAACATGATCTATGACATTACTGTCCCCCTCCCCAAATGCTGAGTACAGGAAAACTAGACATAACAGTTTAATACGAGTTCATTTGTAAGACTTCAGTTCAAACGTAAGAGTTTCAGTTGCCTGAAGAAATGCCAAAGATTGTCACATTATAATTTGATTTGACAACAATGAGACACTCTGCATTCTATTTGGTCACTAGTAACATGATTTGGAACATGACTGGTTCATGACATCTTTGTGGTGAGGTTTAATGTGCAATCAACCCACAATGACCAGCACAAAGGGAGAATCCATTTTATGTTTTTCAAGTGGTAAAAATTAAACTTACTTACTGCATCACATTCATCTGATTTTATATTTTGTTTCAATAACCCTCTATTACTGTTCACATTAATTAATTTGTTGTAGATGTCTGCTTGTATGGATTTTATACACATGCCCCAATTTAACTATCCTCCCCTCCCCCCATTTTCTTTTTAGATCAAAGGTTAAAAATTATCTGTAAAAAAGCTAAATTATTTTATAACAACTATGGAGGATAAAAAAAAGCTTTCAGCTCAAAGAGACAAAAATAAGCAGTGTTCATGTGCAAAATCTCTCAGCATCACTCTTCCCAACCAATAGCATGGAAAATAGGAAGTTCAGGACCGAAGTTAACTACCACTAGTACAGGAAAACATTTTAAATGGCAATACACTGCAAATATCATTCACCTAACAAATTTCTGCACTAGCAAAATACTTGTGGCTTTCCGTTTTATTAAACTAATACTGAACTATTTTATTGGCATAAGGCTAAATGGAAAGTCGAACCTCATTGGCCGTATGGGATCCATCAGGTAGTTATGATACGGGACCCTGCTGAGCAGCTTGGGGGGAAAAATGCTGCAGTCTTTGGTTCCAATCATACCCAAAGAATAATCCCAGATCAGCAGTATTGAGAAGCTCTCAAACACACACTGGAATAATACTTAATCATCTATTTTGACTCATGTCACTCTTGAATACTTGGAGAACTTTTTGTGGTATGTTTGGGAAAGCGTGGGATTTAAACAAATGCTGCTCTGCGTACTATACCCAAGTAAATATTTTCTTATCCCTAATTTTGTTATGCATTTAAGAACTGTACTGCCAAGACACAAAACTGGATTGATCTGAAACTGCTTGCAGTTAAATCCTATCAAATTGGAAGCTGCACTAGTTGGGATTGGCAGGAAGCACTGGCATTTGAGGGGAGAAAAGGCAATAGTAAACGACCATTTTCCAATGTCCCTGGTAAACACAGCACTGCCATGCTGTGATTATTTCATTCATCTGAAAGAACTGCAAATAGGAACAAGACTAGTTAATGTTTCAGTAGATGACTGTTCCAACAGATTATTCAGTTACTTGATATGCCTGTCACTGTTCTTAACATTTGGGAAAAAGTAATTAGACTGCAACTTCTTATTAGACAGGAATGCCATTTAGTGGGGTGTACTGAGTGGCTAGAACAATGGTGTCTCCAGGATTTATCCAGGGCAGCACAATATACACGGACGGACATTTTCTAGCACTGTCTCACATAGCCATTGGCCAAAGTGAGTACTGTACTAGAGAGTTCTATGGCAGGAATTGTAAAACCTCTCTCCACATCTCTTTTCTTTAAAAAAAAAAAAAAAAGTAAAGTGCTCTACGGAACTACTTTATTAAACTTCTTTCACTCTACCACAGTAAGTTATTCTATAAAGCAGTGGTTTCCAACCTTTCCAGACTACATACCCTTTCAGGAGTCACTCATCTTGCATACCCCATGTTTCACCACAGAAAAAGCTACTAGCTTACAAAAAGATGCAAAAATGCAAAAAAGAATGTCACTACCCACTTACTGAAAAGTTGCTTACTTTCTCCATTTTATCATATAATTATAAAATAAATCAATTGGAATATAAATATTGTACTTATATTTCAGTGTATAGTATTTACAGTAGCATCAACAAGTAATTGCCTGTAAGAAATTTTAGTTTGCACTGACTTCACTAGTGGTTCTTCTTGGCTGGTATAAAACTAGGCAAACACTGAGATAAGCTGACATACCCCCGGAAGACCTATGCACTGCCCCCAGTTGAGAACCATGGCTATAAAGCAGCCCCACCCTACACGTCTTTTGGCATTGCATTCTGCAGTATAAAATGAACAAAACAGTACAACTAACATCAGACCAAACCATGAAGATGCTGTCATTATTTTCTAGCACTGTCATTAAACAGTAACGGGGTGAATGTCTTCACTGCAGAGTAAAGGTTCCTACCCAAATGTCACCACAATCCCTGTTCCATTCGTACACAAAAATCTCTTAGTTGAGTTTAGTGCTGTTCTCAAACTAGGCTAGCAGGCCTGGCTGAAGGTGTGGGTTCAACTCTGGGTTCTGCTTTCATTCTACATGGAAACCAGTTCACTTCACAGTGAAAATCCACGTTAAATCATTTGGGTGCTGACAGTTCTCCAATTCCTCCCTCTCTGCCCCAGGAGGTACCCAAAAGGACAAGAAATCTCTCAAAATTCACTAGGGAAGAAACAGAGTGACTCAGCTTGCTGCACCACACAGAATCACCAGATATGCCTTCAGAAGTCTCAGTGACATGTGAGTGCGCAGCAGCAGTAAGGATGGTAACTTATACAGACAGCGTCACAGCTCTTCACACTTGTCTAACTCACATGCTCAGATCCACACACCAATTACCAAAGTTAATCCTGCAGTGAAAACATACCAAGTCAATTACCAGTAATGAATAACTTTACTTAACCAGGCTCTGAATAATTCCCATTACTAAATATTTTATGCTAATTTATTTGATTTTTGGTGGGAATAGTGCCACTTACTCTTTGTGAAAACCAAGAATTCACTGCACAGTATCTGATATCCTATATTTAAGGCTCTACTTCATTTGCAGCACTGTTGAAACTGCAGTTCCCTCCATATTAGGCTTCCACCACAGTTTATTTCAATTATAGTACACCATTGTTATAACAAACCTGTTGGAAACCAAGCCATTTCCTCATTATACTCAAGGTTTCATTACAGCAGCTGGGGTGGGACCAGCAGCTGAGACACTGACAGTGTGGGGCAGCGACAGCAATGTTGACCTCACAGCTAGAGTTCCTGGCCCAGAGACTGACAGCCAAGACCAGAGACAAAATGGGAAACAGCAACATCCATGAAACTGACAAATGTCAATTTCACTGTTAATAGGCTTCCCTGCTGTTAAATAAATCTTCAGGCCCAGCTCACAGCTTTGGGCTGACTGGAATGGGGGAGGGAGAGCAGGGCAGTCCGTAGGGCAAACAGAAGATTTTGTGATGGTAGAGCATTAGTAGGCAGTACAACGTTCCATCTTCTCCTTCCCCCTCAGAATCCAATTCCCAAACATCCCCATCCCAGGTTTTGGGGTCCCATTCAGCAAAACTCTACAGGGTGCAGCTGCAAATTATACCCCAACTGAGCATATGGTTTTAGCATGTTATTTATCTTTACAGGAAAGGAGAATCACAGAGGGACTGGAACAATGTTACCTGTAAGCCGCACCAGTGAGCACTGGCCCAGCCGCTGCCTCTCACCTGCGCAGCAAGCACTGACCCCAGTGCAGGTCCAGCAGCCGCAGGCCATACCTGGCCCCAGACACATTTCTCCTAGGTGCCAGGCAGGCTGGGGTGGGGCTGAGCTTTGAATGGGCAGCTTAAGATCTCTAGCCTTGAGTGTGCTTTAGATGCAAGTGCAGAGCTGGGAGAGAGCAGCACACGTAGGGAACCGCATCAGCCAGATGAGGGAGATGGGGTTAAGGAGAAAGTGAGTGGGATAGGGAGGGAGAAAAGAAGGGGTTGATCTGGGGCTGGGAGGAGAAGCAGGGGCTCCAGGGCTGGGAGGACAAGCGGGGATCAGTGGCAGTCGGGACTCCGGGGCTGGAAGACCAAGCGAGGATCAGCAGCAGTCGGCAGGGGCTCTGGTGCTGGGAGGACAAGCGGGGATCAGTGGCAGTCAGGGCTCCAGGGCTGGAAAGACAAGCAGGGATCAGTGGCAGTCAGCAGGGAGCTCCAAGGCTGGAAGGACAAGTTCGGGATCAGCGGCAATCGGGGCGCTGGGGCTGGGAGGACAAGCGTTGTCACCTATACACTGATAGAAAATAAATTCCCATTCCTGGCCCAGTTGGTTGATATATGTGGCACATTTCAAGAGTCTAGTGCAGATGCTGAACAAGGCTTCAGTATAATGAATGATAAATAATATTAAGACAGAGCCTCATAACAGGTTGGATGGTTCTCACCTAGACATGCTAATGTGCGTCAAGTCATATCTAACTGCTGGATTCAAGGTAGACCTTGACTCTGTATATGCATTCTGGAAATATGACAAAGACAGGCGTCAAAAACTGAGGTGTAGATGATGATAGAGGGGGTTTGGAAGGCAGCATCACTGTTTCATATTTGTTTAATAAAAATGTTAAACTGAAAGACTGTGGTTTTATTAATTTACTGAAGTTTGAACAAAAAGACAACATCTATACAATGTTCCCTCTTTAAGCTAAGTGATGCAACTGAGCAAGCTATAGATCCACTTGGGGAACCGATGGGCAGTGGCTCAGGGGCCTGGTCCCAGGTCAGGGAATGGGTAGGAAACTTGCTCAGTTGCATCCACAAGTTGCTCAGCTGCACCATCAGCTTAGAGGGAACATTGGACTGGAAGTCATATCGAGACCTGAACTCCCTATTACGGCACGGGTCTGAGAACCCTTGGGACCTAAGATGGAATGAGCTCTGCCCTGCACTGTTCTAAAATGGAAATGGTATATACAGGAGTAGGCCAAACCAGGCCCTGTGGGAGCCTCAGCTTTGTAAGAGGAGATAGAGGAACAAGAGACCCCAGTCCCCCTCATCACCTGCACATGGCTTGGCTGTCTGCCCCACACCACCACCACCCCCTTGGGGAACTTAACACATTGCAGAGGCATGCCTGGTTCACACACAGCAGTGCAAGATATTGAGGCCCTACCCAAGCGTGGCGAGCAGTGGCCGTACAAAGACAATGAGACATTCAGCTCACCCAGGATGGAGACAATAAATCCAGCCAGTACACTGAGCTAAAAGCAATCCAGCTGGCAGTGACAAAGGCAACAGAGTTTGGAGATCCTGAGTGTTACATTTACTCATGGACTGGGGCTAACGGCCTAGCTCTGTGGGCAAGCACATGAGAGCAAAATGGTTGGAGCATTCAGAGAAAGGCAGTATGAGGTCAGGACATATGGAAGGACTTAAGTACCCAAGCAAAACACATCACGATCAAGGCTGAGCATACCAATGCACATACCAAAAGGATACTGAGGAAGCCAAGCTTAATGCACCTGCAAATGCCTTAGCAGCTCTTCATAAGGTATCACAGAAGAAATTTACCTTTTAGCAAGATAAGCTCATGAAAGATCTAGAATCTGGGTGTGGACCACAAAGTGCAATGGGCCAAGGCTCATGCAATCCCAGTAACACCCTCTGTTGACCACAATGCAGTGGAGCAGTGTCCTATTTCCCAAAATGTAAAGGGACACATGGTACCCACTAGGCCTGCTGGCCATATTGCAAAGGGAACCAAACCTGGGGAAGTGTGGCAGGTGGATTACATCGGCCACATGCCTATGTCTGAAGGAAAGACACTATCATAGGTCCTAATCGAGCCAGCTATCCCATCAAGGGCTCATTCACCCGATCATCCACTACTGTGATTTATGCCATCACATGCCAGAAATGTCACCACACCTTATACATTGGACAAAAACTTGCACAGGGATTGTCCTAAGAATAAATGGGCACAAAACTGACATCAGAAATCACAACACACAAAAACCAGTTTCTGAGCATTTGTGTCTTTCTAATTACTCTATAGACAACTTGTTAACAACCATGCTCAAGAAAATGATTGGAACATCAAGACTTCAAAGATGAAGCAGCTTAATTAGAATTGATATGTAGATTAAATTGTGTGACAGTAGTATTAAATCTTGCCTATGGCTTCTTTTCCCATTACCACAGGTGGTTTGACTTCATCCTCCTCTATGTATTGCTTCCCAGTGTTTGAATCTTAAACACTGCTCTGATTGGCTGTTACTGTATGACCTAATTCCATGCCTTACACTCCTTTGCATTTATTTTCATCCCATTCTGTAAGTTCCCCCATCTTCAAAGTGCCTGACGAAGTGGGATTTTCTCTCACATAAGCTCATACAATAAACAAAATCTGTTAGTTTTAAGTGCCACAAGACTCCTTGCTTCAGTATGCTTTAGTGGCAATAGACTCACTCTCAGGACTTTTGTTTGCTATCCTCTCCAGGAAGCTACCCAGCAAAACACTTTAAAAGCCATGCATCACTTGTGTCAAATGTACGGTGCCCCCTTGGAAATCCAATCAGATAGGGGTACCCACTGTACTGGAAACCTGGTACAACAGTGGGCTCAAGAAATCAGAGTGCGCTGACTGTTGCATATTCCCCACCATCCCAAAGCCTCAGGCTTAGTGGAAAGGATAAATGGGCTGTTAAAACAACAAATCCAAAAGTTAACCCAGGATGGCTCTTTTAGGGCTGAGCTAAGACCTTCCCATGGCAGTTATTCACTTAAACCTGCTTGATAGCACTCACTCTGCTTGATGTAAAGGAGATAAAGACTTTCAGCTCCCTACTGCTGCATTTCCACAAACAAAGGATCCCAGCCTGTCCCGTTCCCACCCCCCACCCCACCAGAGTACAGATACACACCCTAAAGAAAAATCTGGCATAATCAAATCAGAGAGAATAATCAAACTGGAGGGAATAGCAGCTCCTGGACAGGGAAACACCTACTGGGTTTTACCAAGGGGAGAAAATTCACCTGTTATCCCTGTTCACATTTACAGACTCATGAATGACCATGTCGGGTCTTCTGCATGTCTTGCTGCGTCAGACATGGGCACTAAGCAATGGCTATGTGATCCCTCCTACAAGTAACCAATGAGAACAACCTAGTATGGAGAACAATTCCACAGAACTTCACCACTGGAAATTTACCTGCACCCACGGATGCCAACTGTAACATAGCTAAAGTAATGTATTATTGTCCTACAGGATGTTACTCACTGTGCACCTCCCAAATTTGATCCAAGCTCTGGGTTATAGGACCAAATAGCACTCTTACTCTCTATGTAAGCTGGGCAAGTAACACCTCGTGGGTCAAAACCTGTATCACTAACACAATATATGTATGAAACACTAATGTAACCAAATTGTGCCATACTACCCCTCAGCCGCCTTTGGGTGTAACTCATCACTAGATCAGTCAATGAAAGGGTTTCAACACATGGTACCATATTATATAATAATTGGAGCCCGCCAGATTATCCCACAGCATTTGTTCACATCCCCTGCAGCAACTTACCCAGCCACCTGCAACAAGGTAATGGTTGCACTCAAGCAATGGAAGTACAGACTAGTATCAATAAAAATCTAGCCAATATTAGATTAAGCAACTTTTGGTGCAAACCATGGACTGACTCCCTTTTTAATCATCAGTGGCCCAGGACGTCCCAAGTGCATAGGGAACTTGGAGCTACTACACTGGGAGGAATTGAAGCTGGAGCAGGTATGCTAAGTTTCCTATGATATTGACGCAATACACAATAAGTTGCAGATGCTGGGCTCCCGGAACTCAGATTCCCTGTCCTTGATTGCAATACAGCTCCCCACAGGGTCCCAGAATAGACTTCAAGCTGTACAAGGCATGTGGAAAATGTGTAGCCTGTTAAATCAAACTATTTGGGCAACTCTAAAGAATTCACAAAATAAATGATCAAATGCTTACTAATGTAACTGGATGTGTGACTTCCCAATTAGCAGCCATACTGTTTTGGGGTTGTCTACAGATAACTCAATGTGGATCCATAAATTGTTTAATATGAGCCAGTATATCTGAATCGAACCTCACTCAGACATGAACAATCAGTCCTATATTTCTTTTAATTTCTGTTAGCTTATAGTCGATCTACTCCCCTAGTGTTATGTAAATACGCAGTACTTCCTCACTTAACAGGCAACAGATTTTTGGGAGCCTCAGTATTCATAATGGATTAACCCACATAACCACCACACCTATGGCACGCACAATTGTGAATAATGGACAGCAGGATGGGTATGTCCCACTGTAACACCCCATTCTGAATCCGGTATTTAACAACAGTCATGAGTCTGCCAATGGCACGAACGCTTTCTAAATGAAACTGTCATTTATGACAGGGGTAATGGTTTTATATGCATAGCAACAGTTATCAAAGTTCATCTCTCCATACTGTGGAATGTAAACAAAAAGTTTCTTTTTTCACTGATAAGCTTACTGGAATGATTTACACCCTCTTACGTAACCATAAAATCTGGAACCTAAATTTGTTACCCTCACGCCAATCACCTGCATAAATAGTTTTCCCAAGCCTGCAAAAGTTTTTAAATCATACCTCCCAGGTCACCCAATTTTTCAAGATACAAATGCCTCCATTTTACATGACACAGTGGATACTGTACACAATATTGAGCAACGATGACGTATTGCAATCCAACAACATGATTTAACCATGCATCACTGGTGGGACAAGGGATGGTCCCCAAAAGCCACCACCTTTCCTAACTTATTAGTTTACCCTGCTCGTAGTTGTGCTATGTAGCAGTTTCATTTTATAAAGTAGGGTGTTACTTCTGTTTTATCAAATGTGGAAATATATTCAAACTTTAAACATACTGTTTCAATCTGCAATTTGGAAATGTATATAAAGGTCATAAGGCCCACCACCACCCAGGTGACGGACTTTAAGGCAAACAGAAGATTGCAACGGTGGCTTATTAGGGGGCAGTGGGGATCCCCCCAGACACACTTCCACTCTGCCAGACTATAAAGTAAACAAAAAGTGTCTAAGTAATAATCGGTAGAAGTTATACTGGTTAAGTAGCTGTCAGCTTTCTGACAGTACCACTCAACACCCATCAGGAGCAATCCCTGTGACCAGGAGAGGGCCTGATCACTCCTCCCTGTGAGTAAGGGCCTATAAAAAATAGGCCCTTTCCCAGGCCTCATCGCACTTCCACGCAGGATCTTGTGCAGAGATGCCTTGGACAACGCACTTCCCTGCTGAAGCGCTCAGTCACTTGGAGTCCCCTATTGCTGGAAGGAGTGTAAGCTTACTTTCATTCTAACTTCAGTACTTTCACTGGTATGATTAATAGATGATTGGTTAAGTAGTCTGTTAGCTAATAAATCTGTCTTTTCTGCTATGCTGTGTCTTGGTGTTTGTTGCTACTGGACCTTGAACCTTATCCCACTTGGGGAGGCAAATAAACCAGTCGCAACGTGTGTACGAGTGTGCAAAAACACAGTTGTAGCAAAATATCTGTTTATCAAAAGACATTAAGAAGCATAACATAATATGTGAGTGTTTATATTGTTCCAGCAATTTTTCTTAAACAGGCCTTCCCTGGTTTTTACAAATTACCACAATTAATAAAGGTTTATCACTTTTCCATGATTTTCCATCTCTTGTCCATAATTACTTCTGCAATCATGCCTTGATCCAGCAGCATCTTACCTTTAACTGAAATGTATCAATCAGCTGCAACTGATCGCAAAACACTTGATATAATTTCCGTCCCCTGATTGAACAACTGTACCTTTATCACAGTGAGAGATTTAGGAAGCCAAAATCTCTCAGAAAAAGGCATGTGTTTACAGAGCAGCATAAGATAATGATGAATTTTAAAAATATTTACAATTTTTCTTTCCAAGTTAGATACAGAATTTAATTTTTGTTTCCTCACATTCACGCAAAGTAAACGCATGTGCATGCATGATTTAATCGTGAAGTGCAGTCACATCCTTGCCTGGCCTGTGGGGGGGGGGGGCCCTTTCCTGCTTCAGGAGGGTCCAGTCACATATAAAACATCATTTAGAGTAAAAATCTGAGCACACAATCTTAAGATTCACTTTTATGAAGTATTTAAAAATATCAAAAAAAACTAAAAAAAAATTGCTTAATTGACCACAAAAAGCCAAATAAAATAGCATGAACTGAGAAAGCTAATTGTTTTTAAATTAGCATGAACAACAGCAGAATTTATATCAGATGTGTTTTGCAATATTAATCTCAAGTGTTACTTGATTATTCCCAGGCATCAATTACAACGTAAACAAAGTAGTAAGACACTAGGAAATTTTGTGCCTGGTAAACTACAAATTGTTCTCTTTGAAGAAAAAAACTGGAAGCACTGTACTTATACAAGAAAGGAAGCACACAAAACATCTTTAGAAGGTAACTATCCTATCCCACGAAATAATATTTTAAACACTATTTTTTTTTACCTAAATAATAACGTTCAAATAAGTAAGTCTAGTGAATGAACTTGAGCATTCAGATAGCCTATCGTCTCCGAGTAGTGCCCTACCTGTGTATTCTCAGCTTTCTGTTCTCAACTGCCCTGGCAGTACAGCTGTTCAAAAAAGTCTACAAGAACATGTATACCTAGAGAGAAATGTAAATTTACTTGCCTGTTCATTTCTTTTATTCTAGCGCTCTCCCTGCTAATACCCTCTGGTAAGTTTTTCCTTTCTTCTCTATATAAACTGGGAGTGGCCAAACTTACAGAACTCAAAAGCCACACAAGCTGATTATTCAACCTTCGAGAGCCACACTGAGGCATATAGCCATACACTTTTTACCAAATCCAAAGTTACTAGGTTTAAAATTCATTGCCCACTTTAATTTTATCATAAAAAGAGGGCAAATATTGATCCTACTAATGTCAGATTCTAATAATTACTTAAGGTTACCATGAAAATTAGTCCTACATAGTAAAAACAAAAAAAACAAAAAAAAACAAAAAAAAAAACCCTTAGCTGTTGCTCAGTGAAGAAGACTGCAGGCTAATGGTGAGTTTTTGAATTTCCCACTATGCCATGCTTCTTCCTGCCTTCTCTAACCCTGCCACCACTTCTCCCCACCATCCTGACCCCCTCCTGAATTCCTAGGCTGGGTCTGCTTTTCTAAATTGATTTGCTAACGTTCTTCCGGGAGCCATAGTTTTTCATTCTAGAGCTGCATGTGGCTCCCGAGCCACAGTTTGGCCACACCTGATATAAACTATAGGAAGTAGGGCTTTAACAGCAATAGAGAAGCTGTTCATTGCCATCCACCTTAGGAAGCCACCAGAAGAGTTCTTCTCAACTGTTAAGTTGTACTTGAAATGTCATCTTAACACTGACTGAGTCATTAACTATATATGCATATCACTTGCTAAAGCTCTAGAATTAAATACAGTAAGAAAACATTTCTATCAGTTAATCTTTCCATTGAGTGGGACAGTTTAGTAGAAAGTCTCACTCCCCCATACCCACAGGGGGGGGAAAAAAAAAAAAAAAAAACACACACACAAAACTAGTAGGAGTATACATTTGCCACTCTCCAGTACAGGTCTCTCCCCAGTAATCTCAACTGATGGGGAAGTATGAAAAAGTAAAAACTGAGAGGAGGGGAAAGACAAGATCAGAAAGAGACTTGTTCTTGAATTGTGTGGAATGCCCAGACAAAGCATCTGTATGGATGCTTGTTGCTCTCGTTTATAACACTTGGTGAATACAGGAACTATGAGCTGATTAAGTGGAAGATGCGTATAACAGTTGCCCTCACAGTCCAGGAACTGCACTTACCTTTGTAGTGTGGTCTTTGATCCACTGGGGAATTAGGCTCCCTAAACACTTACATACACTTCAGTAAAACATCTTACCCACTCTAGTTACAGAAGCCTTAAATGACTTCCTCCTCGTTCAGTTTCAATGGGGAGACCTCAGTAGAGACAATTGCATTATTATTATTTGTACTGTAGTGGCACCTCCAAGTCCCAGTCATGACACAGGACCCCATTGTGTTAGACATAGTACACACAACAAAAAGATGATCCAGGCTCCAAATTACTCAATGTAAACCAGTTATCTGAACTTCTGTTCACTGCATGAATCCTTCACACATCTCATTTGTACCATTCTTTGGGTTTGGGATTGGCTGCCTTCCGAAAAAACGGAGGCAGAACGCTATGCTGGGAAACACAGAGTATTTACTTCTGGAAAAGAGCCAGGAGTCATTCAAAAGTAACCTCTTCTCTTACGACAGACAACAACTCTTCCATTCACAATGCAGTCTCACACACTGCTCTTTGACACAAGGAGTCAACAGTGATTGATACCAAATGGACGGGTTCAAATAGAGCCTAACTAAATAAAAATCAGGGGCATTGCAGCCTCAAGAAAAGGGCACATCTTGTCCTCCAACCACTGCTCTGGCCCTGGACCCAAGTGGACTCACCAGCCCACCACGTTAACTCGCAGGCCTGAGCCACTGCCACTGCTGGCCTAGGTTGCAGCTGGGTCAGGGCCAACGCTAGCTTAGGCCCAAGATCTGGCTGGGCTGGGGCCAGCTGCTTATGCCTGCCAGCCCCAACAGCAGACCCCAGCCAGGCTCCAACCCCAGCCCTGGATCCCAGGCCATAGCCAGCTGCCATTGCCTGCCAGCCCCGAGCACCAGGTCCCACCACCACGGCAAGGTCCCACGCCAGCTGACCCTATGTTCCAGCTGGGCGGGAGCCAGATGCTGGTGCCAGGGCTCAGCAAGACTTGGCGCACTGGCTGAGACACTTGGAGCCTATGTCCAGCACCAGCAATGCCCCTGATTAAGATTCCACTTGCAAATGGTGGAATACGTAAGGGCACCGCCAGTTTAACAGATCCTGTCAATCAGGCAACACACAAAGATGAGCCAGAGAATACTGGCCATACAGGACCATTCCTAGGGGGATGCGGGGCCCCAGGCAAATTGCCCTCTGCGGGGCCCCCACATCCTCCCAGCACTGGGGGGCGGGGCTGGCCAGCCCAGGGGAGGGGCCAACTCCTGTGCTGCCCTCCCATGCCAGGGGCCAGGTGAGCAGCCAAAAGGGCAGCCCAGTTCAGCACTGCCAGTCTGCACTCCCTCCGCACCCCCGCAGGCCACACACACTGCTCTCGGCTCCGTACTGGAGCAGCAAAGAGGGGCTGGAAGGCAGTGGGGCCAAAGCTGGGGGTAGCGATACCAACTCTGTGCTGCTTCCTGCCCCCCCCCCCCCGCTGCTCTGGCATGGGGCGCAGAGCAGCGCACATGCTGCGGGGGGACATACCAGCAGTGCTGAACTGGGCCACCCATTTGGCCAGCATGCGGGGGCAGTGGTGCGGCCCCATGGGGCCCTGTGAGGCCACCCTGCTCCCTCTACCCTAAGAACGGCCCTGTGGCCATATCATTTGAAAATAATCCCTATAGAATTCAGCATGTTTTCTGAGGTATTTATGTAACAGATCTAGAAAGAAAATGTTCTGGAGAAACTTTCCATCTTTTTCAACTATATAAAAGTTGTCATTTTTGAGAGAGAACTAAGCTACATTTTTAGGAAAGTATTTTTCAGTCTAACAATGATTAAACTAGATCATCATTTATTGTTCCAAACCTACCTTCCTGCAACCAAAAAAGAAGAATACTACCTTGCTCACATTGTGTACCTTCCACACTGACCTCATTTACAGACACCGTTCCCCCACAGCGGCTTAATTATAAAAACTGAATTATAAGTATACCATAGCATATCGCAGTCATTGGGCATGTTCTCCTGCTCAGATTCTTTCCATCTCTGCTCCCCGGCAGAACCAAAGTGACTCACCACAGATCATCTTCAGTGCAAACCACATGCTCTTTTATTTAGAAAAGTGATAGTCTCCACTCCCAAGCCCTGAAAGCACTTAGGGCATGAACTAGAGGCTTAGGGTTCTGCTCCCTTTGGTCTGCTAACAAATACCCGGTTCTGCCTTGCTGGCCATGCCTCCCTGTTTCCTCTGCTGGCCCAGATTATATCATTGGGCCAGGTCCACCACTGCTCCTTATGTCCCTGACTAGCAGGGACCGCTCAACTCATAAGCAAATGAGGCCCTGGCTCAGGGCTTCATTTGCCTAGGGCAGCTGTGGCACCACATGGGGTGTGGAGCAGGCCAGCCCATGGGTCGAGCTCTGCTCTTTCGCCCCACCCCTGGGCCAGAACAGCCAACCCACAGGGGAGGAGCGAGAGAGAGGAGCCCAGCCTCTGGGCTGGCCTGCTCCTCCTCTCGGCCATCTGTTCCACACCCTGGGGGTGGGGTAAGCCAGGCCAGAGCGGAGGCTGAGTTCCGCCCCCTGCTGCACCACATGCGGCCATGCAGGGTGGAATCAAAAGCCAGCTCAAGTTGCCAAAGCCCCTCAAGCCAGCCCTGCTGATTAGGCTTAAGTTTTGCTGATGCCTAATCAGCCCCCAGCTGCTGTTTGCCTAGCCTTAACCTCCCAAGCCCAGATTAAAAGGGGCAGGTGAGGAGATTCACTACTCCTGCCCCATTACACACTCCAAAACCACAGGCAAGTCCTAGTGTCACTTTTTTCAAATAGTTCTTCAGGAGTTCGGTCCAAGGGGCATTGTATCAGACAATACTGCAGCATTTGCATAGGCTCTCTAGATTCACTTTTGAGGCCGTTCCACCTGGTCACACTGTTACCAGTCTTTGTCTATTTCCACTTTCCCACCAAATCCAACAATGCAACTGTAATTGTACCTGCCATTAAACTATCCGTGAAGCACCACACAGAGTACTGAATTCAGCAACATGATGGGTTGACACTGCATCCTGTCCTTCATTGCCTTCTCTTCACAATGAAAATGCTAGCTTCTTATTAATATAGATAAAATATTGAAGCCATTTGGGACCACTACACTTGGTCACACTGTTGCCATTTGACTCCCTAGGTCTCACCTGATTTAGAGTACACAAGAGTTTTCTTTCAAAGTCAGCTCCTGGAAGCACTTCTTCTGAAGGAACCAGGTTCTCCAAGATGAGCAGCACCCCCACCATTTAGTTATTCTGTAGTCTTCTACAATGGTCTTTTGAGGTAAGAAATTCTCAAGGGCAAAAGGTTTTTCTGGACTTCAATTTCTTAGTATACCTTTGGGGAGCCTTGTTGTCCGATATAATGCCCCAAGTTTCTTTCTGCCTCTACTCCTGTGGACTGACCTCCTAATATCATTCTTGTCTTATTATATTGGGACAAACCTTTTTGGTAGCAAATCACATCTATTTTTTATTTTGTTGTCTTGTTTGATAATGAAAATAAGATTGCTGTAGACTTTTTTAATAACTTGTGTTTAAAAAATGCTGAACCTTCATTTTACCTGGCAACCTTATTCATTCAAATTCGGTTGTCATTCTGCTTTACAACTAACTGGTACCTTAATTATCTTGGTCCATTCCAGACTCTCTACTACTCTGTGTCAGACAAGAACTTCAGTAATTATTTCCAAATCTTGCATGTGTTTTGCCTCCTTTCATCCTTCACCTTGCTCCTGGAGCACCCAAACAAGCCTACGATTCATGTTTCCATCCTGCATTCATTGAGAATGACTAAAAACCACTTCCATGACACCATGCACAAGAAGCAAGTGGACTTGCACTTCACCTTCAAAAACAAAGCACATATTTACACAATGAGGACACGTGTATATGCCTGAAGTGACTAGCCATATTGTCATCTCAGATCCATGTCTTCTCCTCTCAGATGTATACTACAAAATCCTTTGTCTGTCAAGTTAATTATTTGGATTGTTATATGGCTTGGGGTAATAAAACATCTTCCAATTTTTGTGAAGCCTGTAATTACACATCAATTATGTGAAGCATGCACATTTCTCTGAATGTACCTTATTTTTAATATCAGACCCTTAGAGGGGGAAAAAAAAAAAAAGTCACCACACAACAGATGCACCTAAAAGCATAAATGCATTATATAATAGGAGGCACTTACCAAATCTGATAGGGTTGCAGTTACATGAAGACAAATATACATCTTTGCTAAAGCACAAAGCTGAGCACAGGAACCATATCCTAAAGTCAGCCACAGCTTCCTGTATATTCACACCATCACGAAGAACTATAGTATGAACACAACTAAACCCAGACCCTGAAAGATGCTGAGCACCTACAACTTATTTCTTTTCAGCTAATAAGTACCATCAGACAACTTACTTCCAATATTACAAACAAGGAGTCCTGTGATGATTAAAGATTAACAAATTTTTGTATTGCATAAAGCTTTCATGGGAGAAGAATCTCACTTCAGACACTTTGAAGACTCTTCTTCAAAGTGTCTGACGAAGTGGGATTTTTCTCTCATGAAAGGTCATGCAATAAATAAATTTGTTAATCTTTAAGTGCCACAGGACTCCTTCTTTGTTTTACTGAACTAGATTAAGACGGCTGCCCTTTTGGAACTTTCCCATATTAGTGCACCAAAGTTGACTGGATTAAAAATAAACTCTCTTACATTAACTGTATATAAATATCAAAACACATGTTGATTTTTTTTTCCTCCTCTAAGAATGGGACAGAAGTCCTCATTTCCCTATCAAGATAATCAACTTCCTTTCTGCTGAACTTCTCTTCCTATTCAATGACCCCACCTCTGATCTCACAGAAAAACAACAAGCATTTATTTTTAGGAGATAGCCACTGGATAATTTTATATAACCAAAGGATGTATTTTTCAGAACGTAGGTCTATGGTCACAACATTCTTGGTAGCATTCACAAAACCAGATAGTGTTTTCTTTACATCCATATTTAAAAGTAAAGCTACCAGGTCTGTTCAGCATGTTACATGCTTCTTTTTGTGAAAATCAAATTACAAGAGAAGCACTCTAAACTAGAGAAAAGACACTATATTTGTACATTTGTGCCTGGATATGATTGCTCACTTTATCATTTTAGTCACAGATCATTCCTATAAGTCTACACATTTTTTTCCCATAAAAAAATAAGGAATGGAGGCTACTTTTATATTTTCTAAACTTTATCTAGTTTTCTGCAGCAAACCATTAACTATAGGCTATAAATGCCTGCAGGAAGCCTTCACAACTTTCATAGCCAGGAACACCCACAACTAAAATATAAATTACTGCTTAAACTCTTCTCAAGAGCATACGTTTTGCAAATTTTATTGGAGCAAGGAGTTCAAATGCCATTGTGATGGGTAACAAAAAGATCCCAGCCAAGGACTGATAATCTGACTACTATTCAAAGCACCATCTTGCCTATTAAAAAGAGGAAACCTCACCCTTTTAATCAAAAATTATGTATTAACACTACATGCTTCTGAACAATGACCTTTCAGCATGACCTGATCCTATGTTTTACACCCCCTTGCATTTATTTTCATTCCATTCTGTAAGTTCACCCATCTTCGAAGCATCTGATGAAGTGGGATTTTCTCCCACAAAACCTCATGCGAAAAATAAATCTGTTAGTCTTAAAGTACCACACAAGGAGTCGTCTTTTTTTTTTTTTTTTGCTGGACTAGACTAACACGGCTATCCCTTTGGAAATTTAAAAGATTTGAGTCAGGCCCCCAAATTCATGAGGTTTTTTTTTTTTGTTTTTTTTTAAATCTCATAATTAGGTCATCTGATCCTTTCACTTGCCTTTTTGTTGGAATCCTTGGATGCATTTGGATCAACTGTGAGAACTAGAAACGTTTTAATTAAGTAAGAACAGTTTTAAATTGTGCGACTTGGCAATCTAGGGCCAAAGCTGTACATATCAAGAAAGACAACTAAGGTGGCAGAGATGAAAGAATTTGCCGCTATTAAAAAAGCAATACTGCTGTAGATTCCCAGGAACCCAACAAACCAAAAATGGACATCAAAACACAAGATTTGTCACTCAGCATGTAGGGCAGCAATCCCAGTAACAAATGACTATTTACATACGGACCTCTGACAAAAATAGTACACTGACAATTACGCATATTTTCTTGATTTCCCCAGGCCTTATTTATGAGCAGGATGTAAACCAGCCCTTTATCTTACATCAAGTGGGCAATATGGCGGAGAGAATTAATGTTGTCATCACAATTCAGAGATAAAAAATTCCTATTAGTCACATGACAGGGATTTGCAGAAGAAAGTATGTGCATCTACTTTTAAAATGCTGTCTATTGCAGCATGTTAACAATAAAAAAAATCTGTGGCCTCAAATCTCAGACTGAAGGTCAGCTGGCTTTGGCTGGAAGGGATCAAGCTGCAAAGCTAAAAATAAAATTATACAGTATATATATTTTATTTTATATTATAGTTGTATATATTTCAAACTCTGCGCCTGAATGTATGCAACGATTATATATCGGTGTATGCATAGATGTGTGTGCGCATGCACAGGCACATACACATTCAGGCCTAGGCTTCAAAATCCACCTGCCTCCAGCCCAAGACTGCAGGTATACACTGCAATATTTAGCTTCACAGGCCCAAGTTGGCTGTTTCAGACAAGCCACAGGTGAAGTTTATTGTCATATTTACATAGCCTTACCACCCCCACCCCCAAACTCTCTCTCATGCATCAGTTTCACTCATTTTGGGATGATTAATTAAGTTCTTTTGTATATGTACAAACGTGCACACTTAGCTTATTTGTTAAGCACCAATATGGCACTTAAATTTCATTAAGAAAATGTTGTAAAAAGAAAAGAAGCAGACAATCATAGTGTTAAACAGAGGGAGTGACTGGGCATCCAGGTTCACAGCGCAGGTCATTGGAAATGAACATGTTGCAGTAAAGAAGGCAAGTACAACCAGTACGTGAGCTACAGTATTCTGCATGGGGAAAAAAGTCAAAAGGCTATGGGCCTGGAATACAAAAGAGTTAAGAAATTCAAGACCATTGCCTTTATAGACATTGCAGAGGGTATGCAAGGCATGGTAGAATAGTACATGTGTTAATGAGCAGAATTATGGCAACAGCCTCACCTTAGCTCCAGGCCCTTTAAGCTAGGTACAAGGGCTACAAAAGGCATAAAGAGATCCTAAAGGCCCCAGTTCTAGCTGGAGGAGGATTTCCCTGCCACAGACACTGCAGGAAACAGTCATAAGGCTGCCTTTGACTAATTTTGAGGGCCCCACACAAAACCCCTAGCATATGGAGCATCCTGGGAAATAGAGGGCAGTCACAGCTATGAGGAAATTCTGGATAGTCCTGTAGCCCATTTGACAGGTTTGTTTGTTTTTTTTAATTAAAAAAAATTAAGTCCATTTTACTCAAAACCGAGGATTTCAAGTCACAGAAAACCCAGTTTTTCCCTGCATAGGGATTCCAGCTAATACAGCCAAAACAAACTTACAGAAACTATATGTGAAATGAGTATGAGAGACTTTAAAGAACTGCCTGCCCAATTCAGGTGAGAGTTCATTCCACAAACATATTCATGCCCACTTGAATTAAGAGAGGGATAGAATCACTGAAACAGAGTGTGGTCTTTCTATGAAGAAAAATTCACAAGACGTCTGAAACCAATAACAAAATTTGGGGGTTGAGGGGGGGCTGCATAGGAGTGTGTGTTTGGGTGCACTGTGGGGCCAGGGAGAAGGCGGCCACTGAAAAAGCCCAGTGATTTATCCCCACTCCAATCCATATCTGAGGAAGTGGGATCTTCTCCCATGAAAGCTCATGCAAAAAATAAATCTGTTAGTCTTAAAGTGCCACACAACTGCTGCTTGTTTTTTTTGTTTTTTTTTACAGAATTCCTAAGGTACTGACTCTCAACCCTACTCAGGAGCTTCATCTTTAGGATCAATCTCTGGCTAATAGCTGTTTAATATTGCTAAAGCATCCAGATCCAAACATCTCTCTGAAGGATCTCTTCTTTATTTTCCCATCATCTATGAATAGTTCCCATACCTTCCTCTGCTACTGCCTAGTGAAACAGTGTTTCTGCTGAGTCACTGGTTTCTTCTCTGAAAGCAGCAGTGGAACAGCTTTTGTTTTGTTACTATGGCACTAAGCAAAACTACACAGCCCCAGATATACCCAATTGTCTGAACACTGGTGACAAGATGCCATGACTGTCAAAACTGTGAGCGCTGGACATTTAAGACAAAGAATTTAAGATTCTACAGATATTGATGACTTATGGTCAGGTACTCAGTTTCGGTTTCTTCTAGTACAAAGCTGCTGAACTACCAGTGATCAGTGGAACGCGCAAGTCCTCCCTCTGAGTTTTCAGGTAACGAGTTTAGGGACAAAAAGAAAATGCTCTACACAATCTGCACGTTATATACTATCTGCAGAGTTTACACTATTTTACACTGCAAAGATGATTTACCAGAATTTTTAAGGTATTCCATAAGTTGCTCAAGATCAGGGGTTAAAGTAGGCTGGACTGCACTGGAAATCCGTTCCTGGGCCCTCTATTTTTAGGGGTTCAGTGCTCTGGGGCACCTAAAAATAGACAACAGAGCCAGAACAATGCATTCCGGGGCCCACCATTTAAAAATAGCAGGACCCACAATGCAGTGTTCTAGTTCCATTTTCTATTTTTAGGGGCCCTAATACTGAGCCCCTAAAAATAGCAGGCACCGGAACAGCATTCCACCGCATACCTGAAGGCAGGGGAGCCGCCCCAGCCTGGGCTGAGACTCTGGCCTGAGCCTGGTCTGACTAAGCATGCTCAGGCCACAGCCTCAGCCCAGGCAGTGGTCGCTCCAGTGACATGGTAGCCAGGTAAGGTGGCCCTGGGGGGAGGTGGGGGGTTGGGATAGTAGTTTCCCCAGGACTTGAAATTTTGGAAGGTAGGAGGAGGTTTGGCGGGGGATGCAGGGGGTGCTTACTAATTTGGTATAACACTTTTACTAGCTGACAACTGGGGAGGGTGTTCAGAAATTCAGGGGAGTGCAGGAAGGAGTTAGGGAAATACCTGGCTCAGGGATAGGCAAGTCAGCCTGGCAGAGAGACAAGGGCCAGTGGCAATAGCTGGGGTGGCAGGTCAGCATGTGGGGGCAGTAGCTGGGGTGGGGGTAGGCATGTGGGGGCCCGCACTGGTGCCAGGGGGGCCCACGGCCCACCAAATTATACTTTAACTCCTGCTCAAGATAAATATGCCAGGTCATATACGTATTCTGATAGGTGTATTTTACTGTGGAGCAGAGAGATTTTGCAATAAAACTCTACATTTAGAAGGACTAATTTTTATAACTTGTAAATTGCTGCAGTAAGATTAGATAAACACAAGTGACAAATATGCTGCTACTGATAGAGATTGCCTTTAGATAATCTAAAAGCAGGTTTAGATTTCAATACACATGCAGACTACATTCTGTTAACAGAAATCTAGTTTTGATTTATGAAGCGTCCAAATAAGTTTAAATATGTACCAGCAGCAAAGCAGAAACATTCTATTGAAATCTTGTATTAGATCATAAATGTGTCATTTATATTTTGAATAATTTCTTTGAACTTTTAAAATAGGTGCCTCTCCAGACCCCTGCATGCCTATCCCATAATTTTTTTTTTTTTTTTTTTTTTAAAGTCTCAACTTCATTGTAAACGCAGGGCGGCCCATAAATACATTCACCTTTTGACACACCTTCAAACCCTAAGCAGTCAGAAAAGATGGGCTTTGCAGTATGCCCAGGAGGTTAACAAAACTGAGCTCTGGCAGACATAGGCTGGAAGCAAATTCTTCAATCAAGACCACACCCACAGCCCCTGCCAGCATCATCCTCCAGCAGACCCCATATCCAGGGAGCTCCAGCATGCTTGCTGATCTCAGTTGTGGTACTGCATCACAGGGAGAGATTATCTTTCGGATAGCCAGGTTCCAAATCATATAGGACTTCATAGATTAAAACCAAGATCTTGAATCCAACTGGAAACCAGTGCAGACCACTGGTGCAATGTGCTCTCAATCCAAAACTGCACTTAAATGAACAAGCTCACAGCATTTAATTGGCATCAGCTTTCAAACAGCCCCAAACTGCAACACCAAGCAGAATGTACTTAAATTTTTGATGACAAAAGTACGAATAATCACAGAAACATCCAAATGGGAGGAAAGTTTGATTTCATTGTGCCACACACAAGAGTTCTTGGCTACAGTCACTCCCTGAGTAGACAGAAGCAATACAGGACCAATACTACCTATGAGTTCACCTGTTTTGCAAAGAGCAGCCTAGATATTTATAACATCAAGATATCTTCCAAAACATGCTCAACGCCCAAATGCTAGTAATGCATACTTATCTCATTTTAGCCTCAAAGTTATTTTAAAAATGAAACAAGAGTAGTAAGTAAGGCCTCTCCTCTTTCTATTGTTGAAAATATGTAATGGACAATGAATTGCTAGACAGGTATAACCCCTGTTTGCTCAGGGGTATATACAGTTGATGACACTTGAAGGGATCTCCACAACATTTTAAGTTTCCTAGATGAATGCTTCTTGCCATCTACCTACTGCATACCATACATGGGTTTTCACAAGTTGTGGCATTCAGACATCTTATTCACAAATCAGATCTTTTGTAGAACTCTAGTTCCTACTTTGTGCAACGCTGACATGTCCTATGCTGGCAACAGCACATAAGGCAAATTTACATAATTGGAATTAATATGTAGTTATTTAGAAATTTCACAGTATTGTTCCTCTAGTACCACAAGGTAAGGAGGCTGGGGAGTTTTTGAATTTGGAAGACTTCAAAATTGCTCATCATATTTTATTTTACTTTAGAAATATTGAATGCCCCTTTCTATTTGGGACACGAAGATTAAACGTTTACAGCACTCCTTCAGAAACACCTTTACAGACTGTGAATCATTAAAACAAACAACCAAAGTGCCTCAGTTAAGCTCTTGGACTCACCACATGCCAACATACTTAACAATGAATGAAGTCTGCAAAAACTGAAGCCAAGTCATTTTTTAAGCAAAAATTATGGGAACTCTGCTAGTTCCATAAATCAAACCCCTCAAAGTGGAAGTATATTTTTCTCTGCTTCATTGGATGAAGGCATCTCCCCTCCCTTTGCCCTAAAGCTTTTGAAGTATTTTTTTCTGCTCAAGGCAGAGCTGATTAATAGCAATGGCTCAAAGCCAACCTACAGCTCTGGCAGCTGCTGACCAATCCCTCTTCCATTTGCTATTCTCTCCCTGCTATACACAAACACATGCCGACAAAGAGCTCCAAGTCATAAAACTATTCACTTTTGAACCTGGTAAACTCAAGATGATCAGTCAGTCAAACGGAACTATTCCTTAAGCTTAATACCAGAAGCAAAATCAACTACACTTCTGTTGCAAAACCTGACAGTTCTTTTTATACATCCTTAGAAACTAGCCTGTCAAGTAAATGAACTGACAATCTTTTTGACTGTTTAGAAAGCACGCTCTAATTATATAACCTGCAAACCTTCATGAAAGTAATGCTGAGGCTATGGAAGATGCAAATAAAGCTTGAAATATTTGAAGCCTATGTTAATCTGGATAATTTCTAAAACTAGTCTGGCTCCCCAACCACTGTTTAGTTTAGTCAGTATGAAAACAAGTCTGAATTTCAAAGGTTTGTGTTTTGATAATGTCAGAGACAATTCTAAAAATTTAAACAATGGAACATTTAAGTGAGTTTCTATGATCACTTTATTCTATAAAGATAGCTATACTACAGAACTTCAGGACAAAAATCCTCACCAGTGCTAATCCATTTTAAATACCAACAGTAATTCTCCCATAGCTTAAGGCAGTGTTTCCCAACCAGCGTGCCACAGCACACAGGTGTGCCATCAGGTCTGAGCAGATGTGCCACAAAATTTTCTGAAAAAACTACTCAAAGAGCTGTGGATTGGCTCATGAATATTCATGAGTTCATTTGGAAACTATAGGGTGGTGTGCCTCAATTTCATTAGAGGTAGCAAGGTGTGCCATGGCAGAGAAAATGTTGGGAACCACTGCCTTAAAGATCCAGCAGCTCCCTCCCCTCCACTCCCATCTCCCTCTCCAAAAAAACAACTGTGGACAGGTTCAAACAACACTGAATTTGGTAGACATTCCATTTTTATATGGCAATACTCAAATTTTAATGAAGTTGAGGGGTTTTTTCCAAGTTGAAAAAACTTCCCTTGCCAAATTTTCAACCACCATTATACAAAATCACATTCATGATTACTCTAACTGGGAAAAGAAGCAGGAGTCCTGTGGCACTTAAAGACTAACAGATTTATTTATGGCACGAGCTTTTGTGGAGAAAATCCCAGTTCGTCAGACACTTTGAAGTTGGGGGGGGGGGACTTAGACAATGGGATGAAAACTCCCTTGCATCTATTTTCATCCCATTCTGTAAGTTCCCCCATCTTCAAAGCATCTGACGACCAAGTGGGATTTTCTCCCATGAAAGCTCATGCGATAAATAAATCTGTATCTGTTAGTCTTTAAGATACACAGGATCCCTTGCTTCTTTTGCTGAGCTAGACTAACACGGCTGCCCCTTTGAATCTAACTAGGGAAAAATCCAGGGAAGCTTTTCAGTTTCATGATATTGCGCATCCAGTATTATTTTACGTGTAATCAGATTCACTGTTTTCTTGATGGTCAGTTACATATTCCGCCTGGTACATTTAGTTTGTAGGTGATGTTGCACAAGGCCTCCTCACACTCCACTCCCCCAGACAATTTTTTTTTATTCATATATATTTATAGCATCAGTGAGCAGAACAATTTTTTTTTTTTTTTTTTTTTAATCTGGGTCTACTGCTCAATGTGCTCTATCAGATACTTGGTCAGTTCTTTTATTACTAACTATAAATATCGTCCAAGTTGACAATGTCCCTTTTGATGATGTAACCATGATAAACACTTTCTTTAAAAAAGTGAACAGAGCTGAGGACACTACACAAAAGCCTGGCTCTACATACGTACACACACAAACCCTTTGAAAAAGATCAAATTGCTACAGACCCCTTCATAAAAGTCCAGTGCCAACCACCTGTCTTTGAGACACGCAGTATAGTCATTTATGACGCCACAGACGAAATCTGCTTGGAGCAGCAAGTGCTCAACAACATTCTTTAATAACTGTCTCATCACTGAGCCAACCATCTATCAGGTTTTGATCTGCCATGGCATCTGTGGTCATCTCTGAGCCATTTTACCAACAAGACAGGACAAGTGTATAATCACTCTCTTTAAATGGAGTTTTTCTAATGAACTGCAAGGCAGCTGTGGTCAACTCCAGAGCGTGTCACTCATTATTGTTAAGAGTCCACTGACTCATTTAGACGGTGAGTTGTCGACTTTCTACCTGGCTGATGAGGATGCCATTAAATGAGTGGGCACATTGCACCTTCGCCGATATACCCAGAAGCTGCCAAGAGTCTACTCAGAACTGTACCATGCTTCTCTCTCTGGACAAATGTTACTGTGCTCCCTCACACAGTTTCTAAAGGGAATAATGGAAAGAAGTCCACATGGGAAGAGAAATAACATAAGCTGAGATGGAAAACACAGACACAAATACTCATTTAACATCTCAAAGTAAAATCTTACTTTTGTCAAGCATTACAAAACAGTGAAAGCAATTCAGTGCCAAAGTAGCTAACATCAGTTCTGTGAAAAACCAAGGAGACTCCTAAATACTTCACTGAATACCATGAAAATGAAGTACTACTACATTCCCAGGATAGCTATATAAATAGAAGTAAGGAGTTCTGTAGCACTTAAGAGACTCACAAATTTAGTTATCACATGAGCTTCCATGGGAGAAAATCCCAGTTGGTCAGACACTTTGAAGGTGTAAATATATACATTCTTCCAAAGACATGTAAATACAAAGAATAAATATAAAAATTCTTCCATTAGAGACAGTTTGCTGGAACAGCTATATGAACCATCTCCTTCATAGAGGCAACATAATGGCAAAAATGCAAAAAATAAATCTGTTAATCTCAAAGTGCCACACGACTCGTTGTTTTTTTGCTGGACTAGACTAACACGGCTATCCCTTTAAAAATTGCTTTAACTTAGAGTGATTCACAGTAGAGAACTTTATAGCACAGTCACCTCCACTACTAACGCATCTTAAGCACCAAGTGTCAACCCTTACATAGATAACTCAAAAGAATTCAAAGGACACCATGTAGAATTAAGACAAAGGCTGTGTCTTCACTGTGACTAGTGTTTCTTGCATGGAAATCTACTGTCTCCATATAAAATCCTAGTGGAGACAAGACAGCAGATTTGTCGATGTAACTAATCAAGGTAAACCCCAAATCGGAGGGCTAGTATACGATATGGGACTAATTAACTTCACTTAGTGCAAAGGTCCAAGCTACCTGCATCTTCTCCGCCCTCTTAATGTAACACATCCTTTTCCCCCCTAGTGATGACACAGGAACACAGCCTGATGTGGCCACTTCTCTTTTAATGTTGCCTTCTATTTCAGTCAGTCCAGAATAACTCTAATCTCCTAGTCATTTCAGTTCTCTTCCTGTTTCTGTTCTTGCTAACTTTGTTTGTTGCATGTCATGATCTTGTATACCACTATTCTCAACTAATTCAGAAAGAAAATCATTTTCAACTGTTAAGGAAACTACAATACACCATCCTCTATTTAGAGCTTTGTATAAAGTAAATTGATCTCCACATTTTTTCAGTGCACCTACTCCAACTCATTCGGTGTGGGGGCTACACTGGAGGGCAGGACACCTGTCACAGGCCATGTGCCCACACAGGCTCCCCAAAACATTCCCCTGCCCCATTTAGAGTGGCATAGGCTCCCTTTTCCCATCCCCCACACTGCAGGCTCAGACTCCTTCCTTTCTCCCTGACCCGTGGGCTCCCCTTCCCAACACTGGCTCCTAAACCCTCTTCTGCTGGGCAGCTCCCTCTTCCCTTTCCACTTCCCCTACCACATGGTGGCAGGCAATCAGCCCGTCACAGTCACAGCCGCCTCCTCCCCTCCCCACACACTCACCATCAGTCATTCAGCATTCTGGTCTTTGGTTGGGCTCAGTCCGGCTGGCCTTTGATTAGCTCCTTCCCACTTGGGCCTCTGCTACTTTTTCCTTTCTTATTTTTGATTCATGCAATGTGCTGTCAATCGAATTAGCATGCTGACTGACCGACAGACAGTGAACAGTTGGGAGTGAGGGACGGTATGGGGGCTCTCCAGGAGCCCAGCCCAGACTGCTTTAACTGAGACTCTGATGGCTTGGCAGACCACAGCAGAGCTGAGCCAAGATTGGCTGGAGCACTTCCTTTGTTTCCCTGTGCTCTGACTTGGATCTTGTGAGTGACTCAGAAGCACGCTTAGCCCTCCTCTGCTGGTGGCAGCCTGTCTTTGCTGTTCACTGCTGCTGCTGCTGCTGCTGCTGCAGAGAGTTCCCAGGCACAGTCCAGGCAGCAACTCCGCGGGCCACATCAGTTCCCTTGGGGGGGCTGGTTACAGCCCACTGGCCTTAAGTTTGACACTCCTGACCTGCAGAAATAGTATAAAGTAACTAATCTGACACCTCCACATAAACAAAGAAACTTAAGTTGCACTACATGAGAAAAAAAATTGTCTCCCCTTCATGCAATTTTAAAAGCTGAGAAACTTATAATGGAGTTAATTTTTCACTTTTCTTGAAGGGAGTAGGACAACATCAAAACGTGTTTTAATTTAGAGCCAAATTTAAAATACAACAGTTGTTTGAAAGGCTATGATACGAGTTACAAAATACCCAAGAAAACTCTACTATAAATACATTCTGAAATTTTAAGCTTCTGAGGAGATCAGCTTGCACGTTAGGTTGGTAAGAGAAACAGACATGCATTAAGAGGTGGTTGTATCCTATGTACAAACAGATACTGTCCTTCGAACATCTGCCTGCTAGTTATTATAGGAGAGCACTCTAGTTTTAATGCACAAAACAGGAAAGGGTTTATTCTCCCCTCCAGTACACGCACAGCTCAACTGATGCTTATAAGGATTGGATTTTCAAAGTTGACCCTTTGGAACATCTTTTGGAAATCACATTGCGTAAAAAAAAAAAAAAAAAAGCACTCTCTTTAATATAGGGGTCTCAAACACGCGAGAGGGTTCACGGGCGGGGGGGGGGGTCCGTTCTGGGCAAGCACCAGAAAGCCCCACCACTAGCCACAGCACGGCCCCCAGGGCTTTCCCCACTGCTGGTCCCGGCACAGGCAGAGGTGTTTCCCCCAGGAGAGTGGGGTAGTGTTTTTTCCTTCGCCCACCTCAGTGCTACTAAATTCTGGCAGGAGGGGATATTTTTTCCTCTGCCGGCCCCACTCAGCCAAATTCAAGCAAGCAGGCGGGGGGGGGGTTTCCCCTTCTGCCACCCCCAGAGCAGCTAAATTTGGGTGGGCAGGGAGTATTTTCCCCTATGCCAGCCCCACTGCAGCCAAATTTGAGTGAGAAGGAGAGTGGGGGGGTGTTTCCCCCTCTGCCGACCCCAGCACAACTAAATTCAGGTGGGCGGAGGGTGTTTCCCCCATCTACCAACCCCAGCATGGCCAAATTCGAGCAGGTGGGGAGGAGGATGTTTCCCCCACCACCAGTCCCAGCACTGCCCCCTGGGCTAGGCAGGGGGCTGCTTATTTACGGTCCTGTGGAGGACCCTAACCAACCCATTTGCAGCCCTGTCCTAGGATGTGGCAGTTCTCCTCCCTTCCTGGCTTGGGGATACATGCAGCTTCCTCTTTTTAAAAGAAAAACACAAAAATCTTCTAAAACAATTTAATTTTATTTTAAAAACTAAAATCTTTATAAAAATGTAATTTCAATTAAATTTAATTAAATTTTAATAAATCAAACTGCAATTAATTTATTTCAATTAACATCAATTTGAATTCAATAAATTAAATTTTAATTTAGTTTTAATTAAATTAGCCGGTGGTTGTTCAGGGTTTGAAACAGTAAATTTTTTGCCCTCAAACTAAAAAAAGATTGGGAACCACTGATTTATAACATAAAATTTTAAGTGTGTGTGTTTATTATTTGTCTTTTTGATGATTTTTGCCATTTGAATGGAAGTAATTCTAAAAGTAAACATGTGTTTTGACTTTGGAATGACTGTCAAAATTAGCACAGACTTCACGTCACAGTTTCAAAAAAGTTAATAAATTGACTTTTATTAGCATACTATATTACTCTTCATTTTTTATTGTATTTCCCCATCATTGTATGAAAAGGTTTCAGTGGTGCAGCCCTTGGGCCAATATGCTAGTCCTCATGCGGCACTTAAGGTGATTTGAGTTTGAGACCCCTGCTTTAATTGGTCCACTAGTGTGCTCGTCTAACTTCACTAATGTGAAGACTATTTCTTACCACAAGTCAACCAACCATTTTCATTCATAAATATACAGGCAAAAATTAAAAAAGCTACCTGATTTTGCCTAATAGCCTCACCAACAATTCTGCGAACCATTACAATATTATGCAATTTCTAAATATGTACATCATAAAACTTTGTTCAAAATCCAAGATTAAACAGCTAAACATCTCCACTCCTGCAGAAATTTAGATACTGGTGTCTAATTTTAGATGAAGCAAGCATAATTTTGAAAACTGGTTAAATGTTTGACGACTGAAGTATAGTATTTTGCTTCTCAAGGGAATTACTGTAAACACGTAACTAAATTGTACATTGGCTTCTTAACAAAAAGGCAAGGAAAGCAACCACTTTCTTTCCCCATGCTAATAACCTCAAATATGATCTACCAATTAGGAAAACATGCTCTAATTACAAATACAGTGGAACACTACACAATTACAGCATTTCACACTCTTGATAGGCTACATTCTTACAAACAAAAAGTGCTTTATTCATCTCAACTGTGGATGACTATAGTCAGTTTTTAGCAGATGTGAATAGGGTTTTAGTCACCATTTACATCATACCTCCTACTTTACCATCTTTATCTTACACTTCAGTATTATTTTTTAAATTCATTTTTCCACTTCTCAAGCTTAAACTACAAATTTCTAAATGTAGACAAACTAAAAGTTTGCCAGAAGCAATATATTAATGTTATTTGAAATTCTATTTTGGAAAGGAGGCTATTAAGTAGATTTAGGAATGGTTATGCCCACAAAAAAAAAAAGGCTATATTTGAGTAAGAAAAAATGTCGATTTACTGGAAATTGTTAAATTTTATAACTAGAAGCTGAAAACCATTTATAATGCATGTGACAAGAAAACTGGGGGTATAAATGAACAACACAGGACCAGAGTCCAGTTTAAATAATTTAAAGCAGAACTATTTGATAATACCGACCTCATTAGAATGAGGAGTGATTTGAGATGAAAATATAAACAACATTTTAATGCACTAAAAACACTACATATTTTACACAGATGCTTCCTTGGTTCTGAACAAACTGTGCTTTGTTCTTTGTGAAGATAGATTATGTCATCCCAACATAATATTGCTGTTAACTGGCACTTTAATTTTTTGCAGTCTGCATTTTCTCTGTAATAAAAGATTATGTTGACATAATAGCAATAACAGAAGACAAAAAAGCTAGCTACACAAGTTTAAAAATGAATGTCTGTAAAACTAATATCTTGTCTTCTAAAAGACCTGTCACAACATAACAGTCTGGTGGCACTTTAAAGACTAAAATTTATTCATCACATGAGCTTTCATGGGAGAAAATACCACTTTGTCAGATGCTTGAAGAGGAGGAACTTAAGAAGTTCTATTCATTTGTCTGTGCAAACTTACAACTGGTGACTGTGGTGGACTAAACTGCCATGTTGTTGTAACATTATGTTTCTTGCCATTACTGCTGCAAAGCTGGAAAAAAAAAGTAATAGTTTATGACCTGCAGTACTCTCCATTCAGCATTGTAAGAGAAACAAAAGTAAAATGCCCTTGATTTGAGAAGGCTGAAATCTAAAAACCTTCTTTACACTAGACTTTTTTTTGCCACATGACACCCCTTACTTTAACCACCGGTTCAGCTGCAGCAGTGGTACAAATTCCTCAGCACTGAATTCATCAAGTAACACCATCCTGCAGATGCTTTTTTGACTTATCTTTGGATGTCATACCTGAAATAAGGCAATCAAGACTTCATGAAATAAGTCTTTACACAATTTAGTTAGGGATTTATTTTTTTAAAACAAATTTACATCCACTAAAAACTATCTCAAAATGCTGCAACCTTCAAGACGAATGATTATAACCAAAAATGTCCAGGGATCATACCCTGGCAGATACCCCACAACCTTCCCTCTTCCCACAAACCATGTTGTGGGAAGGCTAGACTTCTCACTACAACAGGTGATCTGACGTCATCTCCCTCTGTATTCTGCTCCCCAGCGTTTGAATCTTTACAACTGTTTTGATTTGCTGTTACAGTAACCTGATCCCATGACTTACACTTGTATGCATTTATTTCCTCCCATTCTGTAAGTTCCCCCATCTTCAAAGTGTCTGACAAAGCAGGATTTTCTCCCATGAAAGCTCATGCAATAAATACATTTGTTACTCTAAGTAACACAGGACTCCTTGTTTGTTTGCTTCTGTCATTCTGACTGTTTCATTCCGGTGGTATACTCCAGCAATGCCCTTGATTTGAGAAGGCTGAAATCTAAAAACCTTCTCTACACTAGACTTTTTTTTGCCACATGACACCATTATCATGGCAACCAGGCTAAAACTGAGCGGTGCCACGACTCCAGAGATTGCAGTATCTGGCGCAAAGGTTAGTCCAGCCAGACCAATAGGACAGGAGCCACAAGACCTACCACAGAAATACACTGAAACATTCTGACAACCCTCTGTTGGGTTCCAATCCAGAGGCTGACAGAAAAAGCCAGAACATACACAAATATCCCAGAGATGAAGCTGTCTTAAAGGAGAGGTTAGTTGTTAACTCTCCTCCTCTGGCCATCACAAAAAAGTTCTCAAGAGGGAAACAAATGTGGAAAGTATACACTGGAGAAGCATTGCTTGGCGTTCAAACAAATAGTTCCTTTGCCCTTTCCACTATGAATTCAGATAAACTGCAGCAGAGTGAAAGCCATCAGCTGCTTGATAATTTCAGTAGTGCGTTTCATAAATTTCTGAACAGCAGCAAAACTGAAGAATGATGTCTTCCACACTGTGGATGAGGTAATGGAGTGATTCATAAAACTCAAGTACAAAGTGATAAAAATAAAGTGATATACTAGAGGGCCCCAAACCTTTTATACTGTATCCTCCTTGAGCCTGTCTACTTCCCTTCTCCCTGGGAGCAAGTCTAGGGCTGGAAGTGGAACCAGGTCTGGGTCACAGTCAAGACCAGGGGCTGAGGCTGGAAACACAGCCACAGCCAGGTTAGAGGCCAATGCCAAGCTGAGGGCAGAGCAGCGCTCCCTCTCACCCTCTCATGGGGTCTGACCATGGATTTGCCACAAGCCCCTTGATGTCCCTCCATTCAGCCATGCCAACCTATGGAGGCCCTTCTCACACTTTTGGAAGCTGTGCAACATACCATGCGTTTTCTCAGCTAGCTAAACTACAAAGAAGGCTAAGTAACCTGAAAAAGCAAGTTAATTTAAACAAATTCCCATAGAGAACATTCCTTTTCATTCTCTTGCACTGAGAACATTAACATTTCATGAATGAACAGAGTCTACCACTATTTGCTACTGTATGTAAATGACTTAACAGTGGGCTCTCCATTAAGAAGCTTCTTCCTGATTCATTACTGCCACATCTTGAGGCTTGCAAATGTAGGATGTCCAAGCTATTGCCTTATTCCCCCAAACACTAACAAAATTCAAACCATTTTCAATGAAGATACTGTATGTCACGTCAATACTGCATGCCTGCTCATTCAAATTCCTCATTACTGACAATTCATCAGCAAACACTTTTTTTTTTATTTTATGGTCTAATCACTGCAGCAATATCTGAAATAAGCCAACTAGATCTTCATGCCAAAACAAACCATTATATACAGCTTAGCTAAGGTTTGCTTTTACCAATATTTACATTCACTGAAGATATTAGAAACCGCGGCAACTTTCAAAGTGAGTGACTACCATCAAATGCTTTCCCTATGATACAAGAGGGTCTTCAAATTTCAACAGTATAATCTTGAAATCAATTTTCCAATTTCGCTGTTAGTATTACTTCAACCCATCTCCCCAAGGTACGATTTCTTTTCATTCCTTAGAACATGGTCGCAGTGAAACAGTTTCCTAACATGGGCTGCTGTAGAACTACAACCATATCTATGTCCATAAATATTTATTGGCCAAATAAGGCTTGGAAAGTTATCCAACACTATTAGCATTCCCTAGAAAAATTAACATATTAGCCACGTCATTACCGCAGAAAGAAGCTCTCAAAAGAGGTTAGAGAGGAAGCAGCCAAGTGGAAAACCCTGGGTCTCCCATTTCCTAGATGTGTGAAGTTAGTGTTGTCTTTCATGCTAGCAATGCTGTACAAGACCTTGCTAGCCCACCCTTACAACAACCTTTTCCACAGCCATTAAAAGTCTTCAAAAAAATTGCTTGTGGTTTTAGCAGTAGTATCAACATTTAATTTCCCAAATATTCCACAAAAACATTAAGGCTGCATAGGCAAGATCTCAAAAGTTAGGAGACGTCAGACTTAACAGTGTTCGAAGAATCTTATTTTGGCTCTCTTGCACGTATGCCCGATAGCCTTTAATTATGTTGTCTCATACATTTTTTCCACAGGATGTCTTCTTCATTCAATGAATCTATATTTCTTTTCCTCCACATTTAATGTGTAGGCCTGGGTTTTTACTTAATACACATCATATGCACCTTTCACTGAATAAAAAATTATTTATTTCCTCATGGGTGTTTCTATAGTGTTATTACCATCATATATGAGCATTTCATCAAATCAGTGAGAATGCGTCTTCACAATACTCCTCTGAGATTAGCAGGTAGCAGCCTCATTTAACATCTGTGAAACGGAAGCAAAGAAATTAAGGTCAAAATTATCAGTAGCATCCATTAATTTTGGATGCCCAACTTAGAGACAGGTAGGACCTGATTTTCAGACACTTATTTTTTCATAGCATTTGGTATGTTCAATGCATGGCTTCAACCAACGTTAATTACAACTGTGAGTGCTCAACACCTGTGCATATCTGGCACCATGTGCCCAAGAATGTTGAATATGCTATTAGCGGCCAACAGAAAAAATTTTTACTTAGTGACTTGTTCAGCATCACACAGAAACTCTGTGGCAAAAGGACAGAATCCAGTTCTTCAAGGTGTCAGTCAACAGTCCTTTCTCCTCCTGCGCTGCACTCACGACATGGCTTCCAATTTCTTTAACAAATATTGCAGAGGTTGTAGACAACAGCCTCCCTCATTACACACTTATTACATTTATTAAAGAAAATTCAGGTCTTCTCTACACTGGATGACATGTCTAAACTACAAAATTAAGTTGTTATTATGCATTGTTGCAAGCTACTGGTTGGCTGAACAGTTAATGTGGACAAATAAGATGAAACCTGAGATAAGAAAAAGCCATCTTCAGTGGAAACTCTGCTTCAGTAAAAAAAAAAAAAAAAAAAAGTCAAAGTCATTCAAGCAGCACCAACCAATGTTGAGCCATGTATACAACTGGAGCTAAAGCATGTTTGGCACTAGCTCATCTGTATCTATAAGCAATGGATAGATCTTCTAGCACAAACCCAGCTAAGTCATGACTTGAACTAGTGGAATACACAATCAAGAGGGGAATGAAAATCTTAACTCAGTTGTTTAACATTGTTTTACATTTGCTTTTGTTTAAACCTACTTAATGATTTCCAAACATTTTGGATAAAAACACTTCTTAAAAATTCTGTACTCTTCAAAGCGTTAGGGCTCAAGCATCTTCTTCCCTAGACTCAAATTCTGCACCCTGAAATGAAGACACGCCACTACTCTTCTAACACACATAAAAACAACATTCTCTAAGAGTTACTATCCTTTTAAGGACAAACTAATATACAGTAGAATGGTCAACTACTGCAATAGTTCCCAAACTTTTTAATGTGGCAACCCACCATCTTTTCTGGCAACGTAATGAGGGCCCAAATCACAGGCAAGCAGCCTCCTTTTCCTCCTCCTCCACAATCATTTTCTTTGGCCCACCAACAAGGAAGGTGCCAACCATCCACAAAGACTTCTTCACCTAGGGACTGCAGCCCCTAATCCAACTGAGGTACAGGTGGCCTCCGTTTATATCAAGCGGAGGTTCCAGTCTCATGCAATAAATCAGAACACTCAGAAACCAAAAGGACTACATTTTCTCAGTATAATCCCTGCCAGCTAGAGAAGACAAAAAACACCCAATAACAAAAGATCAGCCTTCCCACCATGAGCTAAAGTAATGGGGGGGGGGAATCTTCACTTTTGGTTTCTTCAACAGTAATCTAACCTTGAGAGCAGAAAATATTAAACAAGGGAGGGGAATGGCAAGGTGCCAAAGAAAATATTTAAAAAAAAAAAAACCACACACACACACACACACCAAGGAATGCTATTCTTTTGCTGTTGATACAGAAAAATAATGACAAGGAGTCATGTGGCATTTTAAGACTAACAGTCTGTCCTTAGAGATCTAGCTGGGACATCAAGACTTCAAAGAGAAACAGCAGAACTCAAATTAATATGCAAGCTAAATTCTGTGAAAGCAGGACTCAATCGAGACTATGGGTTCTTTTCCCATTACAAAAGGTAATTTGACTTCAGGCTTCCCATGGTTTGAACCTGAAAACTGCTCTGATTTACTGTTCACTGTATGACCTGATCCTATGTTTTACACCCCCTTGCATTTAGTTTCATTCCTTTCTCTAAGTTCACCCATCTTCGAAGCATCTGAGGAAGTGGGATCTTCTCCCACGAAAGCTCATGCAAAAAATAAATCTGTTAGTCTTAAAGTGCCACACAACTCCTTGTTGTTTTTTTACTGGACTAGACTAACACGGCTATCCCTTTTGAAATTGAGAAAAATAATGAACAGGATCAGAGAGCTAGCCTCCTCTCGTAAGGAGAACAATGTCAAGAAACCTTACCTCTCTCCTGTTCCTCCTTCTGCTAGAACATTTATACCCACTTTCAGGATTGCAGAGAGAAACATGAGAAAACAGTCTTCAGAAAAGCAACAATGGACAAAACAGCCGCCATTTCTAACACTAATGAATGCCATGCTACCACCAAATGGACTAAAGGTTTTTTAAAAATGGACTATACATACAAAGCTAATAGCTAGGAAAAATTTCAATGATATGTTCAAAAACAGACCTTGCACAACTCTGCACATATAAACATGCATTAGAAAATAAAACTAGTAATTAAATTTTCCTGAGAATAACTAAATACAGAGATTGAACTCATTGAATTTCATCATAGTCAGCTTTCCAAATTAGAAAATGCAAATAAAGGTCAACTCTAAAATATATAGGTAATTCAAGTTAAAATAAAACTGAAGCCTCCACATTTAACAAGACAGCTGTCTCATTGTCTCCATATCCACATCAAAGTTAGGACTGCAGAACTAGAGACAAAACCAGACATTTCCTTCATACACCATTTTCACTTCCCAGGTCAGATATTGCAGAGTGGATGGTTTGTGCTCCCACAGAATACCATCTCTGGAAGTGGCAAATTTCTGATATCAGCTGTCAGATAAGTCCAACACCCAAAACATTTATAAGCAAATGGAGTCAGGGAAAGCAGCAGCTGCTCCTAAAAAAAAGGGATGAAATGCAAGGATGAGGAATGAATCCAAAATAAAACTTGGAGGCTGTATAAGGTAAAACTTCCAATGTTATTTTTATTCTGTTTACATTCCGCTGCAGAGATGCACAAGGACAAAAAAGCATGACCTTTGCCAGCCAAAACACACTTGCACAATAATTCTCTCAATGTAAGTAGAACTGTTCCAATGGTAGTTTAGAAATGCACTTCAGTGCTGCTGATTAACATTATACCCATCCCTCTATGTCCCCTCATGTGCACAGGTAACTTACAGCAGCCTCCTATAAACCACGTACACACATTTTACTATGTTATTTCAGTTTGATATACCATATATAATCGGGTATAAGCCGATCCAGGCACAAGCCGACCCCCCAATTCTGAGCCCAAAAAAGAAGCTAAAATTGGTAACCCAGGTATAAGCTGAGGTCCCCTTTTGGTGTTGGCCCCTAACCTCCCACCCACTGATGCTGGCTTCCTCTGGAGTTTGACAGCTTCCCTACCCCAAAATCTCTGCTGCTGCTTTTCCCTTGCCCCCCCTCCGCTGTCCATTCCTCACCCCCGCCCTCCTGCTCTGCCCTTTCCTCACTTCCCTCACCCCTGCTGCCCCCTCCTCTGCCCTTTCCTCACTGCTGCCCCCCTTCTCTGCCCCTTCCCACTGGTGCCCCACTGCTCCTCCTGCTGCCCCCTGGCTCATCACTGCCGCCCCCCTACTCCCTTCTTAGTTCAGTGCTGTTGCTCCCCTGTTACCCAACACCCTTTCCCTGTCACTCCCCCAAGCCCTGCTGCCGCTCTTCCCAGCCTGCCAGGCGCCCCTCCAATCCCCAGTCCCTTTTGCTGCTTCCCTGGGCTCCCCAAAAACCCTGGGTCCTCCTGCCGCTTTCCCCGGACTCCCCGACCCCCCCCCCCAAATACCCGAGCCCTGCCACCCCTTCCCTAGCCTCCCTGAACAACCCCCCCCCAAAAATCCTCTCAGTCATCCCATCATTTTCCCCAACTCCCAGTCCCGGCCGCTGCTTCCCTGGCCCCCCTGAATCCTCCCCTCAATGTCCAGGCCAACCCCCCCCCAGGCGCCCTTACGTGGCCGCTCCAGACACCAGGGTCCTCTCCTCACTCCAGCCCCAGCCCCAGCCGACTGCCCAAGATGGCCACCCAGCAACACTGGGGCTCCAGCTTGTCACATGGTCAGGGAAACTCCTGGGCTGGGGCTGTCTACTGTATTCTCTTGAGTATAAGCCGAGTGGCTATTTTCAAGCCAATTTTCAGGCACAAAATTTTTGGCTTATTGGCGATGATATACGGTAACTTAACTATTATATAGTTACACAATTAAACACACACACCATTAATCTATATTTCTACCAATCTGTGCATTTTACTAAGGCTGAATAGTTCTGTCTGTGCATTTCCCAACACCACTACAATTCTCCTTGATGCAACAGGCTCAATTCATTATGCACAGTTCATGGACTTGAGCACTGTACTGTATTATATATATTAACTGCAAAACATTAACCTTGACCAGCCCATACCTGTCTGACAAATACTGAAGAACCCTACCCAAAAAACTACATGTCCTCATGTAAACATCATGCAGTTGCTGTTATCGATAGTTAGAAAACAAAACAAAACAAAGAAAAAGAAACACCAACCAACCACACACAAACTAAGATCTAGCCCAAAACACATTTTATTAAATTGTACAACCATTTAAATGGAAACATCTTTCAGTTTTAATAGAAATGCTATTTTATGCAACAACAGTTCTTTACTATAGCCCAGGGATGGCCAACTTATGGAACTCAAGAGCAACACAAGTTGATTACTAAACCTTCAAGAGCCACACTGAGGCATATAGCCATATATTTTACCTACTAAGTTGATTTGCTGGTACTCTTCCGTGAGCCACACTTTTTCATTCAAGAACCACATGTGGCTCCCGAGCTGCAGTTTGGTCACACCTGCTACAGCCCATAAGGACATCAGAGTGGAGCTATTTTAAACAAACAAATCTCTGTTCAAGACTAACAAATCATTACACTGCACCGCATGCACTGTGCCAACCTACATCATCACATCACTGGAGAGCAGACACTCTTAGCTGATTTTTCAACTAAATTATAAAGAAAGATACACTATCATATCTTCTGGAAAGTAAAAGATTTCCCACGTATCCATAGTTGTTCAAATGATTACAGCATGAGATTTTTGAGTCTCAAAGCAGCTCAGTTGTGTTTTGTTTGTTCCAGAGTTTAATCTTAATTTTAATACAGAAAAATTATCTGCTTTGTAATCACATGTCTTTGTATGACAATCATTTTGAAGGACATTTGTTTAAATACAAAAATACACCATTAAAAATCCAGAAACAAATCTCATGAAAAATTGTTAAATTCTCTCAGCTTAATCTAATACTGGGTTATCCACTGTGTTAGTTTAATGCCATGAGAGAGGTCTTAAAGTACACAAAAAACAGTTCATGGCACTCTATGGATTTCTGTTTCTTTGCACAAAAAATGGCAAGTCATTTATAAAGAAGGTCCTATAGAATAATCTGTAACAAAAAAAAAAAATTTCCAGCACCATCACAAAATACTGTTTTATTTTTATAAACGACACTTCTCATTTTTATGGACATGTATTTGTAGAGAGTCCGTTACGAATACATCACTGTTTTTCTTTCTAGACTCTCTTCCAAATCACCAATTCATCAGGTTTCATCAATTACACATAGAAACCAAAAAAATATAAAGAAAAAAAATTAAAGCTGGAAAATCATGATGGGGAGATTTAAAAGGAGGAGGCACTTTAAGGGGCCAGAGTAACAGAAAAGAAAGGCCAGATACAAGGGTGAGGGGCAAAAGACTGGTGGGCGGGATCATATTCTGTTACATAGTCCATTTTACAGACTCAGATGTTATGACAGGCATGCATAGTTTTCACTAGTTTTGAAAGGGAACTGGTTAAAGAGGGGGAATTCAACTTACACAATATTCCCTTAACTCACCAAACAACGATTTCTTGGAATCGCCAGACCCATCTTTGCACAACTTTGTTATTCTCAAAAATATTTAGTGGTCTGATGATTTTTTTTTGTACAGTATACTGAACAAAGATGCTGTATATTCTTGCTTTTGGTAACCTTCCTTAATATAGTTACACAATCCTACTTCAATGGTATTTTGGGGGGAAAACTAAGGGTATGTGTACACTACAATTAAAAACTCGTGGCCAGGCCTGCTGACAGAATTGGGAAAGGAAAACAGAGGGGGTAATTATCCAGAGGCAAAAAATTTAAAAGGGCCTTTGCCTCTTCCACCCATGGTTCCAATCCACAGTCCACTGCCCAAGCCCCATTTGGCCCTGCTGTTCTCCACATCATTCTTTCCTCACCCCCAGCTCATTCTTTCTCTCTTTCCCTTCCTCTTCCATCCCATCCCAGCCACTCCCAACTTTAGTTCCTCAGACTGTGGTTCACCATCTGAGGAAAGGGGAGTGTAGAAGAGAAGAGGGGGACCAGGCAGGGGAGGGGAGAGGGTCATGGCAGCAAGCAGACCAAGTGCAGGAGGGGCCAGAGGAGAGGCGGACTATAGGCAGAAGATGAGGGACGGGACTGTTTCACACTGGGGCCCAGAATTGCTGTTGGTGGGCCTCTTTATGGCTGTCTCATGCCAGCTGAGTCAGCCTCATGGGAGTCATGCTAAGGGACTGTTTAATGACAATGTAGATGCTCCAAGCTCAGGCCTCTTACCTTGCAGGGTCCTAGAGCCAGAGATCTAGCACAAGCCTAAGCATTTACAAAAGAATCAAACAGTCCCTTAGACCAAACCCCAGAAGTCCAAGTCAGCTGGCATGGGCTAATCACAGGTGTTTAACTGCAGTGTAAGCATACACTGATACTCACTATCTCCTAGTTACCTGTTCCCAAAAAGACAGCTGTGATCAAGTAAATATTAATAAAAGATCAGATAGCAAAAAAAAATCAAAAACCCAAAGCATCGGTACCAATGGGTCCACCATAAGAAGTTTCTACATAAAAGCCAAGGAAAGAAGATGTAAACTCAACTACCTTCTCATTCCAGAAAGCTATCCCACCCGATCAGGTTGTAAGATAATGTGAAACTACCGGTGTCGCTTTCGATTCACAGGGTCAGAGAGTTTAAGATCAGAAGAGAGAACCTGATCATCTTCTGTATATTACAGGCTACCAGCACCACCTACCAACCACAAACTAAACCAAACAACCAACATTAGACTGAAGCATTATAGCTCAAGAGAGACTATACTTGTCTCTCACAAGCAAATAATAGGAGGGACAAAGAAACACCAATGTCTGCAACCACTGCAATAGCAGGGAGATAAGTCCAGATAATCCTGTCAAGTGACTTGACCTGAATATTGCAGAGGAATAAATAAATAATAGGTCACTGCCAATCTGATCCCCACCTCATATATGGTTATCAGACTCTGAGCATGTGATCAAGAACATGACAATCCAGCACCTGAGAGAGAATATTGGTGCCACATCAGAGCACCAGCCCACTCTCCATGATGTGTCCCATATCCAGTCATGGCCATTTCTGATACTTCAGAAAAAAGGAAGCCACCACCACCCCTCAAAAATTGTTTTTAATTAATGTCTTTCTAAGACCTGCCAATGGAAGACTGAAACCCTAAGCATAACCTAGCTTTCAGAAACATAAAACACATGCCTATGAGGTGTACAAAATAAAATATTTTGAGTTACAGAACAGTCTGCCCAGCACATTTCAAACATGTTGAATTTGCTGACTACTGTTTATTAAACAGAGCTTCCTGAAGCAATAGGCTAGAATAACTAAATACAATGTCAAATGTCTCCCACAAAGAGATCTTCACATAATAGGTTTTCTTAAATAATGTAGAGTAAATTCAAGCTAATGTTGATTCTTATTTCCTTCATTGCAGGGAGCATGTGCAGTACATTGCTTTGCATCTCACACAGTAAAGAGTGATTAGAGCAGACCAGACAAACTCACCAATAGGTACAGCAAACCTGCACAGAAAAACTTGTTTCTGGATTTTATGTAATTTCTTCATGTAATAAATGGACTTGTTATTTATGTTCCATCAGCATAAAAAAAGCATAGTGGTTAAGCAAAATATCTTTGTGTAAGGTGCTAGATCAACAGCTCTGGAAACTACCAGAGATTTGTATTTTACCATATTATGGGTAGCAGTAATACCACTTTCTCCACAGTATTCCAACTGCAACATCAAGGGACTACACAGCTTCATACTCATTGTGATTATTCTGAAGTGTTCTTTTTGCCTGTTTCTTTACTATATTCTGAATTGTTATTCCTTTGACAAAGATAACACAAGTCTGCCCAGGAGTTCAAGCTAGTATTTGTCACTCTTGCATTGTGAGGGTACTATTAATCCTCATTTTAGCAGGAAGAGGAAAGTCTGGCCTCAAGAGAATATTTTCTAAGCAAGATTTTAGAAGCATAGTATCTGATAAAATTCTTCAACACTAGACACAATATGGTGGTATGATGTATGTGCTAGATTTAAGAATACTAATCAGATTTTCCTTAATTAACATGTGGTTATTTGCATGTTAATTCAGTTTGCATGCCAATAAAATCAAATTACACTCCACATCTCCCTCAAGTTGCTCTCCAGATTGCCATTTTCTCATTCCTGCACAGCAAGTAGCTGTTTTTCCACCTACTGCAAACCAGAGTTATGGGGGAACCAGAGATGGTTTAATCTGACACAGAAAAATATTATTCATCTGTGATGTGATCACATTACATACTAGAACCACTCTACTTACTATGCCATACGCCAAGATAATGTTCCCTCCTCAGGGTGTGTTAGCTGGATCCTGATGAGCAAAAAAGTTAGAACTAATACTACAAAAATTCCTCCCACAGTAATTCTCAGATGAGCTTGTACAATTTAGTTGCATGTCTGAGAACTCTGACATATTTCTTCTGTAATAATCAAATGCCCCAAGTTTATATTTACTTCATTAGTAAGCCCTTCCTAAGCCTTAGGAAATTCTTCAAAAATAAGCAATCTTGCAGCATTTCAGTCAATTTACACTATTTTCATTTAGTTGGGAAAGATTATTTAAAGACAAAAAACACTTCTGAAAAATACTGCCATAGAATAGACAGCTAAAACTCTTAGAGTAACACCTACTTTCAGGGAACTACAAGAAAAAGATGTACTAACTTGCTACCATTAATAGATGGCGGGGGGGGGGGATCTTCCCATATCCATCATCATCTGTTCTTAATCCTCACTGAGAATAATGGACTTCAAGAGAACTTCAAACATTCAAGTGTACTACCCTCCTCTTCCCCTCTGAAGTCTTTATTTTGGTCTCAAGGGCTATTTTAAAACTGAAAACCTACAATTAGCCTCTAAAATCAAAGTCTGAACTATAGTCTTATTTTCAAAGTGAGAGCGACTGCTCTTCAAAATGATATGCTGCTACTTTGAAAGAAAAATAAGGAGAGAAAAACAATAGAACAAATAGAAGCACTATTTAGCATTGGAATTCCCACTGGGAACAGGATCTTTTTGCCTCATTTAGCACAACTTACAAAACATGTCAGACACTTTTACAAAATGAAACAAACTTACTTACTTTCCAACTTACTAACAACAAACTTACTAACTTTCCAACTTACTAGTATCTTGCTATTTCTAAGTATACCCGTAAACACTACAATGAACAAGGAACTTGGCTTTCCGATATACACAATTCTAGTATGCCATATTCTATGCATTATTACAAACCTTAATGAGGATCAACACATCTATTATAGGCCTTATAACAGTATTCATTATATTAAAATCATGTAGCACTACTAAAGCTGTCTACTAGATGCTCATCACCAGAATGCATGGGTGCCTTCTGACTGAAAAAATATATTGCAAACCAAATTTCCTTACTTTCTACCCATGGCAGTTGGTTCAAACACTGAGATCAGGTGATCTGTGAGAAAACATAACTTTATTGTCCTGAAAACTGAAAAGTGAGCTTGCTTTGAGTGCACTCTAACAATTTGACTAAGTTTAAAAGAAAAACACTAGTCAATATTACTACTGCTATCCAGAACCCTTAGGCAGCAGTGAAATTGACATTTGTTACCTAGTTTTTCCACTCTGCTTGGGCTATGAGCAGGACAGATATGCAATGCAGTAGTAAATGAGGAAAAAAAACTAATAAAAAGAAATGCACAATAGCAGACTCTCTTTTCCCCTGCTTTGCAGCAGGTACTAGGACACAGGGGGGCAGAGCAGACATACTTACTCACTCCCCTCCTCCACATTCCTTCTCCTGAGCTTAGCAGCAAGCAGGAGGGCACACGCATAAAGAGTGGGACAGCCATTCTTTTCTCCTTTTTCAGAAATTGGGGGTGAAGGAAGAAATCACAAGACAACAGCGACTAAGTTTTCAAAATATCAGATCTATTTAGCCAGAGGCTCGTAGAAAAGATAACAGTTCCAACGAATTCCAAAGAGATCGCTGTTTTTGTCTATTTCAGACAAAAAGGAGTCCTGTGGCACTTCTCAAGACCCACGAATTTGTGTATCACATGAGCTCTTGTGGGTACAATCCCACTTCATCAAATGCATGAAAAGGAAAATGTGGCATGTTAACTATATACACATACAGAGGAGGCTATATTGCAAGGTCAATCCAAACAGATCCAGAGGGATAATCAAGCAAGGTAAATAATCTGTTTTGATTTAAACAATGTGAAAGAGGCAGGCAAGAGTTGTACGATCTCAGCTATGGATGCATAGAGGTTCACACCTGTAAGACACCCGATAGCCATACCAATAGGTGCTGTTACTGAAGATAAAAATCCACAAGCGGTGTTCAGGAATGACACTCATTAACTAGTAATAACATGCCAGGAAGGAACTGGACTTTTCATTTGGATACTGTCTAAAGATCCACTAGTGAGGTTTTCTATATTTGTTCCAGTTCATTTCCCACAAGAGAATGTTTCTCTCCTATTTCCTCCCCTGAGCAAAGCACTCCAACTCTGCTCTCCTCACTGTTACATACACCCACCCACGCACCCTTTGTTTTCCTATCAGATTTTGACTTCTGATTCTCCCTATGCCTTTCTCCTCCACTCCCATACCATCATGGCTTAATTTCAACTTCTGTGCTCACATACAATTCACAGCCTCATCTTTACTTCCTTATTCCACTCTCAGCCCTGGATCAGCTCTCTCTTTCATTGAAGTGTTCACTCCCTTGCTGAACACCATCAAGCACTGCTCAATCTCTAATCCTCCCATCACTGCTCCCTCTTCCTCACCATGTAATCCCCTTCAATGTGCCAGATGTGCATCTCATGCCTCTTCAACCTCCAGCTCATTCATAGCTATGACTTCTGCTACTCTGGATCAGCTCTTCCCTTTTGCTCTGTTGCTGATTCATTCTGTTGCACAATCTGCATCACCTTTGGCCTCTTCTATCTGACCCCCATTCTCCACTTCCTTCCCCCACCCATATACCAGTAAACCTCTCTGAAAAAATCTCACAACCTTGCTCCACTACAAACTCATTTTCACCTTCAGTTCTATCAACTTCCTGATCAACCAACACCACTTTTCTTCTTCACTAATTCATAGCCACAATCCCAGCCCCTGGCAGGCTACTTCAAAGTCTCTTCGTCTTTATCAAAGACCACCGTGATCTTTGAGTACCCTTGTCAATCCATCACCTGAGTTAAGGCCCCAACATATGGGATGCTGCAGAAATGCTCCGTCTTTTTAGAGAACTTCTCCCAAACACTTGATACCACCCACCTGTTCATTCATGGTTCTCATAAAAGCCATCCCATAGTCTTCCATACTGACTATAATACATTCAGTACTCTCAAATTAATCTAATTAAGTATTTTATGCAGAGGAGTGACTTTAAGACTTCCTCTTGTGATTCTTATTGGAAGTGACCAGCTGAAATAAGAGTACCAAAGTGGGTCATTATAGGTAGAACAGACATTTAGAATTAAAGCTGTTCTAACATTTTCCATGAAATCTAGGTTTTTACTTAATTCAAAACTATCAGTTCAGAAAAAATGTTTTTCATGCCTGATCTGCTTCAGGTTGAATTTTTTGGGATACTTTAGCAAGAGTATTTCAACCATTTCCAAGAGCAAGATTAGTGAAAAATAAGTAGTTTTACCATTTTTATTTATTTAATTAAATAAAAGGCATTTACTCTCCTGAAAAATTTGAAGCAGGCATATGAAGTCTGGCAGGACAAGAGCCCTGAGATGAGAAGAGAAGTTTCCTATCCATTTTTGTTCAAATTTAGCCAAAGTTGTAAGCCACACCAAAAAAAAAAAATCATTGTTTTATGGATACCATAATACTTGAAATACTCAAAATTCATAATGAGTGCCTAACTATCAAACTCCCAGACTGCACAGCCTTCATCCTCAACAGGTCCACAGTTACAGTGTATACTGAGATGATGATGGCAACACACAATTAGAGAATCCTAAGGGGAATTTCATACATGATGCTAAGGGATAGGAGACCCATGAGTTCTAACCTTCTTTTCTACTGAATAGTATTACAAAGAACAGTTCGAGATATACCACAGCCCTTCCCGAGCAAGATCTCACCCATATTTTCCTATTTCATCAGCTATTCCCCCCAACTTCTTCATTTTACAGATAAATTAACTAAATCTGAAAGTTTACAGATCATGCCAGACAGGGCAGAAATAAAGTCCAAAACTCATCCTCCAGTCACATACTGCCCCACAGAATGAGAATGCCAAATCTACGTGCACAACTATTCTGTGTGCAAAATCAAACTGTTCTGGCCTACCTACCTTCACAGAGTGCTTTGTGTCCTACAGATGAATAAGCATGATATAAATGTAAAGCATCATTAAGCTACTGGCACCCAAGAGTCTTATTCTTAATCCCTTCTTTAGACCATACATTTCTCCAGATCTAGAAATAAAACCCTGGAATCCTGATTCCCAGAACTGAACTGCTAACTAGCAAACAGTTGCTGGTAGTCTACACAAAGTATGCACTACAAACCCCCCCACTGACTGGCACAAATGCAAAACAACAGCCCACTATTATATTAGCTAATCTAGTTTCTCCTGTAGCTCAAGCTGCAGTTTGTGATGTGTATAAAAGGTCACAAATTCAAACTCCATTAACAGCCAATATGTGGGGTCATTGTAGTTGCACTGAGTGCAATGTCCATTTCTCAGTTTTATTTTATTTTTAGAACTCAAAACCCCATATAGAAAAAAAAAATTTAAAATAACTTGTTAAAGCTACAACATCAAACAGTCTGAATTTGGGAAATACCAGGATTAAGGTTGGTTATATATATTTGACTCTGTGTGCATGACAATTGGATTTCCTGATAGGATTTTTTTTTTTTTCCTTTTAGAACCCAAGTCTCATTCAATGGAAATGTTTAAGGGTACACAGGACATGAAGTAGAGGAATGCAGGAAAAAATTATTTTGTGGTTACAGATCTGGACTGGAACTTTTTATCATTTGTCTGCCACCAACTTCAGTGTAATGCTGGTTAGTTTTTGTTTTTTGTTTTCTAAGTGGACATTAACTGTATTCTCATTTTCTGGGAACCCAGTATGAAATCCCTGCTGTACAATTTTCAGAAGGACAGAACACTGGCAAAATATTTTGAAGTCAAAATGAGCTGCAGATGCACAGCATCCAATCATTAATGCACACAAAATCAGGGGGCAGTTTAGACAATTTTGACCTTAATATTTCTGTCAGCACTGTCTCCTTGTAAGACAGGGACAACCAATACTTCACTGCTGCACTGACATTTTCTGAAAATAAATTCATTAGTGTTTATGGGGCACTCAGTCACATACTATCATCACTTAATACAAAAACCCACAAATAAAAATTCCATATTCAGAACAGGGTCTGAACAACATGCCCTAACCAATGCATGGGGTCAGATATTGAATGCTAACTATAAAACCCACATACTATTAAACCATTACCTCTTTCACACGGCACTACGAATCTTATACATTGTAAGACTGGAGTCATGTTATTCGATCATGTACTAAAAGAATGCATCATCCTATATACACATAAGGGGGCAGGATTTCCAAACTTTTGAGTGGTTGTAACCTTAGTATTCTATTAACAGTATCTTGTTATATGATTAATTGCAAATGTTCTCCTGAGGAGAAGAAATGCTCTCTGCTTTTAGCTGAAAAGGAGTGATGTTCAGATTCAGAGAATTATAAAATATTAGGTTTGGAAAGAACCTCAGAATTTTGTCCAACTAGTCCAATTCCATGTTCAGAAAAAGACCATCCCCAGCTAAGTCTTCCCAGTCAAGGCTTTGTCGAATTCTTTTTGCTTTGACCTTTGCCTTCCTCCAGAGCGGGGTCTCAAATTCAAATTACTACAAGGGCCACATGAGGGCTAGCATGCTAGCCCAAGGGCTGTAACACTCATGAGGACTAGTATAGTAGCCCAAGGGCCGCACCAGTGAAACCTTTTCATGAAACGGTATTGCAAATATTGATAACAACAGTGTCATGTGGTCTGCAAGAAATAACTTTAGGGGCCACATGCAGCCCTCAGGCTGCCAGTTTGAGACCCCTGCTCTAGAACAAACAGATGGCACCACTTACTGCTACTCTGGCTTCTTCAATACCCACAGCACACTTCCAAAAGTCTAGTTCTGTGGCTGCGACCAAGCACGCTATGGCTACCCAGGAACTGAAGACTGATGGATGCTCATAGCAAATGGGGTATTCAGTAATTTAGCAGCCAACTTTTAACTAGTTCTGAAAATTTGCAATTGATGATTCTCAGGAAATGCAAAAAGCACCAACTACCTGTCTTACCTAAGGAACGCCCTCTTGCCAAATTTCAAATATCTGCTTGACATCCTTGAGGTGCAAGGTCTTTGCAAAGAAACTTACAAGAAAATATTAAATTGACAGAGAGGTACTTATTTTCCTCCAACACTATTTTCAGAAACTTCATTCCAGGCTGAAAATTAACATTAAGCAAACTTGTAAGCCCCTGTTTTCAGCTGATTTAATGGAAAGTGGAAAACAACCTTAACTATAGGCCAAGGATTTCAAACTCAAATCACCATGAGGGCCACATGAGGACCAGTACAGGGCCACAGGAGGACTTGTACGTTAGCCCGATAGCCACACCACTGAAACCTTTTCATACAACAATACTGCAAACGTAAGTAACGAAAGCATCATTGCAGGCTCTAGAAACAGCTTTAGGGGCTGCATGTTTGAGACCCCTGCATTGCTACCAGCTCTGCCTATAAAGAAATGTCTTGGAAACAGGGCTACAATTAGTCACAATTCACATAAGCAACTAATGTAAAACAAATTAATTACATTAAAAATTGTGACTGACTGTTCACTTATTATTTACATTTTATATTATTTTACAAATAAATATTAGCACAAAAAACAGTATTTTTTGATTCACCTCAAACAAGTGCTGTAGTGCAATCTATTATGAAAATGCAACTTACAAATGTAGAATTTTTTTTTAAACAGAACAGAACTCAAAACAATGTAAAACTTCAAAGCCTACAAGTCCATTCAGCTCTACTTCTTGTTTAGCCAATCGCTAAGAAACAAGTTTGTTTACATTTATGGGAGGATAATAATGCCTACTTCTGATTTACAATATCATCTGAAAAGTCACATGGCACTGATGTTGCAAGGTATTTACATGCCAGACCTGCCAACCATCTGTATGTCCCTTCATACTTCAACTTGTAGATTGCATTTTAATTACAAGTATTTGCGCTATAAAAAAAAAACAGTATAAAGTGAGCACTGTACACTCTGTATTCTGTATTTTAATTGAAATCCATACATTTGAAAATATGAAGAAAGATCCCAAAATATTCATAATAAATTTCAATTAGTATTCTACAATTGTTTAACAATAGAATTAAAACTGTGATTAATCACAATTTTAATCTCCCAATTAATTCTGATTTTTAAAAATCATTTATCAGCTCTGCTTGGAATCATCAAATTGCACATAGCCAACTTATGTAACCTTATCACTGTTCTCCCTACCCTACCCTTCCCCATATTTATTGCACCCACAGATTAAGTCATGTCTTAAGTTTAATCCTAAACACTTCAAGATAAGGATTGCATCTTCCCATGTATTTGTATAGCAGTTAACTCAGAGTCAGTTCCTCTTTGAAACCTCTGAACTAAAATACAATTAAAAACCACCACCTTTGACTAGGAGGTTTAGTCCTCCAGCACATAAGTACCTCACAAATGTTTCAAGCCCTGATAACCAAGCTTAAATATGTAAAAGCTTAAAAACAACCAATAACCCACAAATTTAAGTTATTGTCACAATTACCAATCATGGACAAATGTCATTTATGGAAAGTATATTCTATCTGAACCCATACTAACATGATTCTAGTTTCAGAGTGGCATGAAGTATAAGCCCAGAAATCTTTATTAAAAAGCTTTAAAAAATACCTTTAATTCTGTTGAATCTGGTTTACATATTTTTAAGTACATACCAGCTATGAGAAACCACTACATTTCTCCTTCTATCACTGGACAAGGTTGAAGTCTGCAAGTGCATCAGGCCAGACAGAACAACAATGGAACCAGAGTTTTATTGCTCCAGGCTTAAAGATACTCTTACAAATATACACCAATTTGTTTCTTCCTCTTAAACAACCAACCAAGACACACACACCCGCCCACCCCTGCAGGGGTTCACCCACTGCAATCACTGCAGTGCCGGCTCTTTGTGCTGGCTCTCTCCAAGTACATTAAAAGATGGCTGAAAATACATTCTATTTATTAGGTAAGCACTTTCTTGATGTTACTAGTGCAGATGAACCTGAAAGTGAAATCAACTCAAAACTAAACAATTGTTTTATTAGTATATTGTTAACCAAACTAATATAAAAGCCAAAAGTAAACAGCAAAATAAGAACCTTAAAAAAAACAAAACAAAAAACAAAACAAAAAAACCACACACACACACACACACAAAACCCCACTTTTCACCTTCAAATGCAAGATGGATGGCATATCTTCATTTTAAGAACATACCCAACCTTGGCCCTTTTAACCAGGCACAATAGGCAGTACCATTTGAAACGCTTACTTTCTATGACCATGTAGCACTACAAACAGCTTGACACTCATTTTATATGATTCAACACATAATGCTAGATCAAGAAGTGAATGTTCATTTCTGTCCTCTGCTAATGAGTTCTCTCACACAATTAAATTCTGTCACTGGTTACCAGATAAAACAATGCTGTATTCCATAAAGTTTACACAATGCTACTGGAGAACAAGCTGAAAATTTACTTGGAATAAATATAGGTACCTCCTATAATTAAACCATTGTTTGTCTCAAATACTTGGCAATGGAACATCTGCCAAACAGAGGCATCCTGTCTTGAGGTGCTCTGACATTAACAGATGTCATTGCTGTTGAGCTCTGGGTAACTAGATAGCCCTCCCCTTTCAAACGAAACATGTTTTAATGCCACTCCTTCTATTAATTATTCTAGTAGTGGATTTGTTGAGTACACTAGACTGAAATTCCAGAAGACTGCCTCAGCAACTTGTCAGTGGGTTTAGAAACTATTTATTCCAAGTTCTTCGCACTGCTCTAATTTCACTGTAAACGAAGTTAAAATGATGCAAAAATTAAGGCTTTACATCTCACCACTCCACTCCTCAGTTCATGTAAAACGTAAGTTTTAAGTTCTCTTTAAAGAGGACTTTATTCTCTACAGTAAGCTGCAACCAGCATATTTCACTCATACTACAAACCATTAAGAAATTGTTTTCAAAACAATTACTCAAATATTAAGAAAAAGGTTTTGAAAAAAGTACTTCATTACATAAAGCTTGGCACCATAAATCTCTTTCTAACATTCAGAAGTTTTTCTTTTTAAAGTCTTCAGAGAAAACAAATGAATAGCTTAAAAAAGCAATCACATAAGAAAAGAATTCTGTTATACAACAGACCCAATGAATAATGTAAAGCAATTGGCCATATGCATTTTGAGTTTTATTGTTTTCTTGGCTTCTCTGAGAACTACACTACAACACTCCATTGATTAGTTCAGGAAGGCTCTGAATATCTACTAGTGTATCAACAAGGACTCACCAAACAAAATTAAATCAAAGATTTTTCTGCAATAATTTCTGAAGCTATGCTCTGAGCCAGCCTTTTAAAATCTGTCCAAATTTGAAAGGCCTTCTGTACTGGAAAAAGTTCTAACAAGCTTTCACTGACTCACCCCCTCTCCATTCATAACTTAATCACATTTAATAGTTTTCAAGCATGTGTTCATACAGGGCTTGCTATCCTGCAGTCAATCCTCTGTTCTCATTTCAACTCACAGTGAATATATTGCATTGAATTTACAACATCATGACATTGATGTTTTGCCCTCTGTTAAATGCAGAAATACAGATTCAAAAAGGGGAGTTCTGTTAGACTAGTTCAGCAAATCAAACAAGGAGACCTGTGGAACTTCTAAAGACTAACAAATTTATTTATTGCATGAGCTTGTGTGTGAAAAATCCCCACTTCCTCAGATGCTTTGAAGATGGCGGAACCCTTTGGAACAGGACCCATTTGTTTTGTAGATATACGGGTGTCACTGAAGCAGGAGGAAAAGATGGGCACAGAAAAAGTGCTTGTTAAAACCTAAGTATATTCAAAAAGCAGTGACGGGAACAAAAACATGACCAACAGGTGCTTCCTATATGATGCACGTTCTCTCACAAGCACACTTGTCAATAAAAAGAAGTGTACGTTCCTCCCAATACCTTTTCAAAACAATTGAAAACATAAACTTAAGAATATCTGAAGATTCCTCAAAACAAAATGAAACAACTACCTTTCCAGGAACATCTGGCTTTTTTTTTTTTTTTTTAAACACAGCAGTAACCAACACCTTTATGGTTAACAACAATAATGTGTTTTAAAGTTTTGCTGGTTAACTACAAAGTAATCAAGAAAAGTTTACTCACCAACATAATGTCTGCCCTAAAATTAAACTGAAATAATCGCTTGTCATAAAGGAAAATAAAATTTAAACAATTTCAAAAAAGAAAAACAAACATGCACTCAATTCAGAAAAGCAGATGAAAACAAAGGTATATATTTTTTAACATACAAGCCTTTAACTGCACAACTACTCTTAAAGAAAATGAAAATGAGTAACATCTAAATCTCAAAAAGTAATAATTACATTACTTAAATATTCTAATCAGTATAAAGGAATTTAACCCCTTCAAGCTTTCTTCCCCAGCAGCAATAAGAGGCACATTTGATCGCTAGCCTCAAACACTTTCCAGTGCTGCTAACACCACACGTTTCCCATAGATCTAGGCTTTTGCAATCTTGATGGTCTAGATTTTGCTTTTTATATTGTGTTCTTCACACTGGCCTCCATATGGGCTCATTTCTTCCCTGTGACATCTCTGTCTCTCTCCCACTCTCTTTTCAAGCAGCCTGGCAGGGACACAGGATAGCTTAACAGTTCCCTTTATTTGGCACAGATATACAGCTGTCATAGTCCAAGCTGTGCCTCTCATAGTGTGGTTTGATGACCCATGAGCTGTCTGATTCACGAGCAACTGCCAGTTTCCCTTGCTGCTGACCAACTGATAGTCTTTTTATAATCTCCTACCAATATCCCTGACAGCACATTAGTGTGACTCCCGTTACTGGAATTTAAGCTGCTCCCAGAAGAAGGGATGTTAATAAATAGTACATATCCTTCCGAAGAGACAGCTCTGTCTCCAAATCTAACTTTTCAGTCACTATGTACTACTCTTGTCTGTAAACTTTCATATTGGTGCCAACATTTAAAAGACAAGCCATAAACATTTTGAAAGGTCAAGCAAGGACACAGGAACACAACTTTAGCTTCACCATAGTAAAAGAAATAAGAACAGGGAAAGTTATGTTTTTCAATAAATCAGGACCAGCTTTTCTAATTGTGACTGGCACTGTACTTTTCAATACGCAATCTGACTTCGTCATGAGCACCAGATGAAAAATAGTGTATCCACCACAATTTATCTGAAGTAGGTAGAAAGAATTTTGGATGCAGCCTGAAAGTCAAAGTTCCTGTCTCAAATTTAAAACATCGACAGCCAATCAATAATCCGGCAAAATTGTCAGTAACCACGGTAATTAAAAGGAAAGCCCCTTACTAAGATCAGGACATGCTGAGTTTAGAGAAACAAGGACAAATCTTTAAAAAATAGGACAGATGGCCCTGCATCTAATGAGCAAAGTAACTCCTTGAATCATTAGCCACTGAACTGCAGCTTGACGTAGGGATAAGCATAAAGCTTATTTGTCTTTAGTCAGTTGGCAGCAGTAATAAGTCACCACTGCACAGCAGAAAGAACTCACTCACCTTAACAGTCAAAACATTTCTACACATTTTCTTCCCCTCACTCTCTAATGTTTACAAAGCTCTCTATGTGCTATCAATCCTGCCAGCAGTAAATGACTGCATCAATTTTTATTTATCCCACCCACCTACCCACAAAAGTCCTCCAAGTGAAGCCTGATTCAAGCATAAAAAAAAATAAAAATAAATAAAAATAAAAATAAATTCTTCCATACCACTGTGCAAAAATTTCATCCTATTTTGAGGAGGCAGAGACTTGCCAGAAACACCACACTCACCTCTTTTATGATCAATGGGCTAGTAATGTTGTAATGAACTATACATGCACAAATGTAATTGAATTCTAAAATAAAAACGACTTGTGTTGCACCAGAAATAGGTACATAACCTCAGATAATCAGTGCACAACAACATGATAAGCTAGACAGTTTTATAATACGAAAAAGAAGTCTATACAGAACACTTTCTTCTCTTTCCATGACCTAGCAATCCTTTACATCAATATTTTGGCCGAGAAGTTTGGAGAACAGCGAGTATGTTAACATAGTAACATACGCTCCTGTACGCAGTTGGGTACTCATCAAAATGTCTATTACCACTGCAGTGTGTTTTCTTTCAAACAAAAACACAAACACCTTTCAAAAGAAGAGAGAAAAAAACATAGCAGCAGTTACTAGATCTGAGCGTTTCCCACAGAGCCAGCTTTCAGGATTTCTGAAACTCACAGCCAAAGAGGTGCCCTCCCCCTTCTCCACTGCCCCTGTCTGACCACACAGATTTGGGCTCGCTGCCCAATTTTAGGCAAAGCTAGAGCTGGTGGGAATGGAAGTACAGACTAAGAGGAGCTGAGCCCCCTGAAAGAGAACAATACCACAAGGGGAAGAAAGAGAAATCCTAAAACTAGTGCTGGTGGTTGTGAATGAATAGAAATGTCTCCCTCCCGTGAGTGGCAAAGGGGATTAGAGGGGTCTGAAAGCAGCTTAGCTGGCCTGCCTATGTGCACATAGGAAAAGGAGTATCCGAAGGAGAAGAGATGTTTGTGGCATGGGTGTGTGACAAACAAGAGACAAACAAGCACTAACTATGGGAAGTGCTGGGGAAGGGAGGACTCATCATCTCGGGGCTCTGGACTGGGTGAGCGGAGGGGGACTGAGGAAATCTGCAGCCTAGAAGGACAGACAGGGAAACAAGGACCTGTTGCCTCCTGTGTGCCATACGCAGGGGGGACAATCAAGTGGGGGGCTCCTGGGCAGGGAGGAAAATGGGGGGGCAGCAGGCACGAGAGTGGGCATCTCTCCAAAGGGGAGGGTATCAACAAGGCATGTGGGGGCTCCCAGGAATTTCCCTAACACCCCTCTACACCCCACACTGAACCTCCCAACACCCCCTAGTTGTCAGCTAAGTGTTATACCCATTTATATCCCCTACATCCACCTGAGTTTCCCAACAGCCCCCCACTTGTCAGCTAATAACAGCCAAATAAAGTGAGTGGCCCCACAACCCCTGAATTCCCCAACACCCCCCCATCAGCTAATAGTGTTATGCTGATTTAGAGACTACCCCTACACCCCCCTCTATGCCCCCCTGAATTTCTCAACAGCCCCTGCACTTATCAGCTAATAACCGTGTTATGCCAAATTAGTGAGCACCCCCCACCCCCCTGAATCTCCCAACATCCCCTTCTTTGTCAGCTAGTCACAGTGTTATGCCAGTTTAGTGAGCACCCCCTACACCCCCCTAAATTTCCAAAGACTCCCCAGTTGTCAGTAACAGTGTTACGTCAATTTAGTGAGCACCCCACACCCCCTGAATCTCCCAGCACCCCCCAGTTGTCAGCTGATAGTGTTATGACGGTTTAGTGAGTACCCCACACCCTCCTGAATTTCCCAACACCCCCCAGTTGTCAACTAATAGTGTTATGACGGTTTAGTGAGCACCCAACACCCCCTGAATCCCTCAACATCCCCCCGGTTGTCAGCTAGTCTCAGTGTTATGGCAGTTCAGTGAGCACCCGCTACAGCCCCCCACATTTCCAAAGACCCCCC
>ML681966.1:24744531-24843806 GCA_007922195.1 Podocnemis expansa
CCCCCCCCCGCCATCTGCAGTCCTGAGGGGAAGAGGGGGCTCCCCAGGGCGGCGGGTGGGGGCCGGTACCTGCGGGCTCCTCTCGGCCGGGTTCTTCATCACCGCCTGGCGGAAGCTGTTATCCACGTACGACGCCATCTCTGCCCCGGCCCCGCCGCTCCCGGCTCCGGGCTGGGAGGCGAGGGAGTCGCGGCGGGGTCCGGGCCGGCGGGCGCGGCCTCCGGCTGCTCGGGGCGGGCGGGCGCGCGGGGGGAAGCGGCGGGACTCAGCAGCGCCGCCGCTCGGACGCGCCCGGCGGCCGGCGCCGGAGTCCTGCCCCAGCGAGCTCTGCGCCTCTGGCCGGCCCGCTCCGCCGCTCCCGCATCGCCGGCCGCTCAGGCGGGGAGCGGCCTCCCGCGCGCGCGGCTGTCTGAGGCGGCGGGAGCGAGCCAGCCGCACCGGGCCGGCGGCGCTCGGGGAGGGGCCGCGCGCGGCTGCCGAGTCCCGCCCCCTGGCTCCCGCTCCCGCCCGGCGCCGCCCGCTATTGTTAGCTCGGGGCTCCCGCACCTGCCCCGCCGCGCCGCCTCTCCCCGCCCCCGGCTTCCCCGAGCCCTCTGGCGCAGGCCGGGGGGAGGCTGCCCCGGTCCGCACGGCCAAAGCCACCGCTTGGTAAACCGACAGGCACAGCCAGCCAGGAGTCCTGGGAGACTCCTCCTTGCCTGAGCTTTGGGGGAGACAAGCCCAGCTGCTTGGGCAGATCGCAGTGCTGGCCGAGACCCAAGGCTGGACAGGAGGACAGGGAGGTAGGGAAAGGGGGGCAGATGGAGAAAATGGAGAATTAACATGAGCCTTGTGTTTTTAGGAAGGCTGCCTCCTGCAAATAAGGCGTTCCAGCATACTTCAACCCTATAAGTAAAGGCCGGACAAAATCAGGTATTTTAAAACGCCTGCGAGACAGAGGATGGGAAGGTGCATGGCCTCCTTTTGCCTGACATCTGGTAAGCCCAGCGCCAGCGCTAAACAGTAAACAGCCCCTGCGTTGCAGGGGGGCACCAGAATTGAGGGGCACCAAAAGGGAACAGCCCCGTGGCACTCCTGTGATGACATCACTAGTGTGCACCGGGGTCGCTCTGCTGCAGCGGGGTGCCGCAATCCCCAGCACCGGCCCTGGGTAACTCTACCCAGAGGGAGTTCTATAAACAGGTTGCTAGACTCTGCACTATGCTCCGTTGATGGATGGATTTAAATTGTGGCTCCATGTGGAGAAAGTCCCCGTACTAATCTCTTCTAGCCATGGCAAAATTATAGAGCATGGGTAGGCAAACCCCGGCCCATGTGCCAACAGTGGCACCTGAGCCCATTCAGAGCGGCACGCAGCACCCTCTGCAGAACCACAGAAATTGTCACTCTTGCCACCAAAAGCTACTTGGGGCGGATTCTTTCAGGTGCAGCTGGGACACGGGGTTCCCCTCATGCCTAGGCCTCCATGTGACACACAAAAAAATTGCCTGGAGTGGCTCCTCGCTGTAGTGTGATGCTTCCCAAAGGAGCCCTTCAGGTGGCTTCTTTCTGCAACATGCCTGGGAACCCCTGAAAGGAGCTGCCTCTTTTTGTGGCATGCGTAGGGACCCGTCTCCAGACCACACCTCCGAGATGAGCCACTCTGGGTGACTTCTTTCCGTGGCATGCCCAGGAAGTGTTCCCACTCCAGCCGTGACCACTGCTGAATTTTCAGGCAGCTGCTACATTTTTTTCAGCAGAGGGGGCTGCTGGCACCAGCTGAGGCTGGGGAGGAAGGACTGGCACAGGGGTTGGCAAAGGTTGCTGACAACCTGCTATAAGCTGTTAAAGCTAGGGCGGATCATTAGGCTCATCTAACTAGTCCGGTTCCAAAAGGGTAGCCTTGTTAGTCTCGTTCAGCAAAACAAACAAGGAGTTGGGTGGCACTTTTAAAGACTGACATTTATTTATCACATGAGCTTTCATGGGAGAAACTCACAAGTGGGATTTTTCTCCCCTGAAAATTTCTTGATCTTTAAAAGTGCCACAGGACTCCTTGTTTGTTCTATCTAGTGCAGTGTTTCTCAATCATTGGTCCAGGGACTGGTCCCTGAGGTCTACCTGACGCACTATAGGAAGCCTGAGATCCTCCTAGCACAGTAAAGGAAGCTGGGCCCTGGCATCAAAATGATCAAGAAACACTGACATATTTTACACGTATCAGGACATTTTAACCAGAGGTCTGCATCAAGCCATAATTTCTGATGACGGCATATCTTTTAGAGACTTCCATTCTCAATTTAAATATTTTCAGCTGATAGAGCACATCTCTCAGTAAAGCATCCTAATGATTAAAACCTTAAGGACTAGAGAATTTTGATTACTTAATCAAGAGAACTGCTGGGGATTTCAGTCTATGACTGTTCATACACCAGTGTAGAAATGCTTCCAGTATGCCACCAAGCTACTGAATAACAAGATTAACTCCATTATTGTAGTAGTCAGGTCCAAGGGAAAGGGTTAGACCTTCCTAGTAAGAGGTACATGCATCTGCTGTCATGACCTAAAGACCGTCAGAAATCTGTCCATCCCTGACTTAACAAATGGACGAGCACCTTCAACAGGGGGTCCAAAATAATCTAAACCAAATCCATGTGTTTTCCCCCAGTCCTCCGTAATATCAGCCCACATGCTCAGAGACAGGGATTTCTCCACACACCCCAAATTTCCTAATTACCTACAGTATTGATATTTTAGTCAGCTGTAAATTTAAAGTATATATAGCAAAGTTTCCCAACCAGCATGTCATGGTACACAGGTGCGCCCTCCTGCCTGAGCAGGTGTGCCATGGAATTTTTTTTAAAAACTACTCAGAGTTCTGGATTGGCTCATGAATATTCAGGAGTTAAACTATATGCTGGTGTGCCTAAGAATAATTAAAGGTATCAAGGTGCAGTATGGCAGAGAAAAGGGTGGGAACCAGTGATGCATATGATAATAAATTGTGTGTGTGTGTGTGTGTGTGTGTGTGTATACATATATATAAAGAGAGAAAGTGTGTGTGTGTGTGTGTGTGTATACACACACACACACACACACACACACACACATACACATATATATAGTATTTGTATCAGAAAAAGCATAAGTTCCAAAGGGGTAGCTGTGTTAGTGTACCTCAACAAAACAAACAAGGAGTCCTGTAGCACTTTTAAAGACTAACAAATTTATTTACTGCATGAGCTTTCACTGGAGAAAATCCTGCTTTGTCAGATGCTTTGAAGATGGGGGAACTTACAGAAAAAGCATAGCAAGTTTGAAAAATAGGAACAAAGATTAGCTTCCTCATATAACTGTTGTTTTTCATGACGACAGCATATTTGTTTTGGCCATGCTGACCAACTTAATTTCAAATCATGATTTGTAAGCAAGGTCTAAATGAGCTCTCTTCTGACAGTTAGTGATAAGCAGCAGAGCAGGAGGAGAGGGGAAGGGGAGAAAAGGAATATGGGGAGAAGCTTTCAGGACCAGACTATATTTACATGAACACACCTATGCTGCCTTGGAATCCAGCACGCAGCTGTGTTGGACAAATGATTAGTTTGGTTTGGTGTTGGATTACAAGTCACTTTAGTATGAAAGCAGTAGTAATGCAACGTTGTTATCCTTATTGTATGAGTAAAGGGCAGTAGAACTATATACTTAGCCTGTGCTGATTGAGAGGGTCACCCTCAGAGCTTAATTTGTGCCAGGGTTTGCCATCTCTGTGCTAATCCACATCAACCAAATGTTCTCTTATCGTCACCATTATGTAAAAGAGAAAGAAAAAGAGCAGTGTTTTAATTTAATCCTCCTTTGGGTCTCCTCGTGATTAATAATTAGGGCTTATAGAAACCTGACTTTAAAAGTCTGAGGTTCTTGCAGCAAGAACTGATGTTATTTGTGTTTACCATAACACTGAGCATACCACAGCTGCTTAACAAATAGTGCTTGTTAATTACACATAATAATTTCAACAATGTAGAGGGATTTGCCTTCTAAACACAATTTGTATTTTTCACTACTGTGTTATGTGATGTAAACAGTTAACATTCTAAATGTTCAAAAGTTTGAGTCGCTCACTTGTAGGCACTAGGACAAGTTCACACTCTTCCTTCAATTGTAAAACAAACAAATAAGTTTCTCCTACAAAATAAAGTTATTTTAGAAGATGTCTGATAAATATTTGTGTAGTTGAAGACAGGATACAAAAGGACACCGTGAGCTACACTAGTTATTAAACCATAAGTACTGTATATTATCTTCAGTTTTTAATTACAGCTTTATGTACATTTTACCCACTTTATTCTTCTATATAATAGGTACATCATTAAAGTATTCAACAGTGTTAGTAATCCACCTCAAAATACAGCCAATTCCCATCTTTTTGAACAATTATAATTATGCACTATTGTTATAATTTGCAGATATCCTAGCAATATGCCCTTTGTTCCTTTTTGCATATTTTCATTTCTTTTTAAAAATCAGACATGGAGGAGGTCAGGGTCAGATAGTTATTAAAACTTCAGGGAAAGAAACTGAACAATTCTGATGATATTAAAACAAGCTTTAATTTATTGCTAAACTTCATTAAATATTTTGAAAGACATTTACACTTTCAAAGGCTTGTATTGGATTTAGCCACACAGTTTCCATTTATGAAACCAATTGCTGGGCACCAGTAGTTGAATCAGAGCTATTCCTGGGCATTGATCAAGAGAGAGGTCAGCCTGCTACAAAGAAGAACGTTTATATTCTCCAGAAAGTTTCATAGCAACTCAGGAGAAACTGAACTCATACACTCGAGTACCATAATTCCACAGCTCACTGCCATATAGCAAGTTCCAGAGGGGTAGCTGTGTTAGTCTGGTTCAGCAAAAACAAACTAAAAGAGACACCAGACTTCTTAAGACTAACATTTATTTATCTCATTAGCGTTTGTGAGAAAATCTCACTTCATCAGATGCTTGCCAAATAGCAGTCCCTCTCTTGCACTTTTTGAAACTCTCCAGCCAACAGAAATAATGCTTATTCGTAGCACTAAGGAGAAGGAGAGAAGTTCCTTAAAAGTTTTTCTTAATATGATGTGTGTGATTTCCCCAAGTGTTGGAAAGATGTTAGAATGTCTCCCGCAATCACTCTTGTGCCTCCCAAAGCAGCAGAATTCAGATGTTCTCACTCATCTCTCTTGCATGATTTGGGGAATGGGAAAGTAATTGGGAATTGACTAATTAATTCTTCCCTTGATGAGCTCAAAAACAGAGTTGTTATTTCCATATTATGGTAATTGGACCAAGCAAAGTCTACCTTTACTCTAAGAAGAGGCAGTCATAGGTGATTTTCAAGTACTTAAATCAGTATTAAAGGCCTACTCCCAAAAAGATGATATCTCCTTAGAATAGGGATTAACCTCCCAAGCTATGTAGATAGGGTAGTTTGCACAGTTTCCATCAAAACTGCCTCCTTATCCTTTCAGTTTTTGAAAATGAGACTGTCAGCAGTTCTAACACTCTTGTATTATTTAAGACCGTGAGTGGCAAAGTCCTCATGTATTTATATCCTCTGAACACATGGAATTAGATTCTTACTTGCATGCAATATGCATAGCATGAAGCTGGAAAAGAGGAGGCCCACGGGATTGTGAAGCCACGGTCCTAGCGCTGGTGGTGTATCCCTGTAGCAGGTCTCACTGTAATTTACCACAACCTTGGACTCCTCTATACTGACTGGCTATAGCCACAAAGGGCCATTATACTAGAGATTGCTGAAGACCATCAACATTCCCTTTTAGCACCCATATCCCCTACGCTTGAGGTTGTGAAGGGGTAGCACTGAGCTGACATAATCCCTCTTAGTGGACCCTTCCTTCAGTTAGATAAGTCCCTAGTTTTATGGGCCTTTTGCACCAGTTAACTAGTACAGAAGTCATTGCAGCATAACAGAATTAAGCCTATAACCTAGAGCAGAAGTTCTGTTTAAAAAAAGAGCTGACAACAGAAGAATCCTTGTTTGCTAGGTTTATTTCATGTATTTACTTTGTACATGCTGTAACTAGAACAGATATGTTATCTCTCAATCCTGGAAGCACTGAGAAAGAGAGATCTTCCAAAACACAAAATTAACTATGCACATCAAACATCAGGTAAAGTCAACCACAATTTATCATCCTTGGGTAGGGTAGGAAGTGAAGTCACATTAATGGAAAGGCCATAAGTGCACTTCAGGTAGTAAACACAGTGCTTTATAAGTGGAATAAACTTAACAAACACACGACTTGCCAATTTTTAAGTCTCAACCATTGTGTGATAACAAAGATACTAGAAGCAGATTAAGAATGGCTTTCACATTCTGGTGGCTTTACATATATAAACTGCATTCTTTACTCATTTCCAGATATGCTGTTAGGGACACTAGCTATTCTAGCGTCCATAGTTTCTGGAAATAGGTCAACTAGTGTTTCAAGCCCACCCAGCTCCATTTTTTTCTTTTTTTAAATTTATAAGTCTAGAAGTCTGCGAAAACAGTTACAACTCCCAAGAGCAACCTTCCATCCAATACAGCAATACTCTTCACTGCTTTTTAGAGAACAGCAACCATGGCACTCCTACATTTCTGCAAGCATTATACCTCACCACATTTTTCCTTTAAATTGGATATAATTAATGCAGAATACCTTTTAAAATATTACATTTTGCTCAATCGCAGTCAAAACAAAAAATATATATATTTGAAACTAACTCATGCTAACTTGAAAGACGTCTGGCTGGACAAATTTGCCCCAAACGTATATTGTTCTAAAACTACCCAGGCTTTTACCAAAATAGTCTCCATTTTTAAAAATTTGCATATGAATCGTTACAAAACATTCTTTCGGGTTTTGCAAACTGAATATGGCACAAATGTCCTGATGGGGGGGGGGGAAAGAAAATTGACGAAGTTAATTGACACTAGATCATTTGTTTGTACTTCAGTAATACCTACAGGCCTCAATCATGCATCAGAGCCCATTGTAAAAGTTGCTGTACAAACAGAGAAAAAAGGTGGTCTCCATCCCAAAGATTGAACTGTCTCACTCTAAGATGAAAGACAATCAACTTCAAGAGAAATAATGAGAGTATAGTGATCTGGGTGATACAAAGCAGCTCTCAATTGACTACTAGTCCATTTTCATTGTGCAAGCTAAAAAAATTGCAGAGAATCCAACAAACAAAGCCCACAGGACACTGCAAAGAAAGTAAATTACATTTTTGGATTTTTTTTTTTCCAGTTTTAATAGTCCAAGGTGTTGTTCATAATGAGAGTAAGACAATTTGTGAATGTTCTTTTGAAACCTCACCTTGTCATTTAAGAACTTTTAACAATAAATGTGAGTTAAGGTTAATAGATAATATTTTTTGTTTGATACTGTTAGAGTAAAACTCTAAAAGATTCATAAATTTATCTAATACAACATAGAACTTTTAAATCTTTATAATCAAACCGGAAGAGACAGGGAACCAAATTTCCACTCACACAAAGAGTGAAATATTTATAAGTAAATCATTTGTGTGGCGCCCTTTTCTATAAATGCCCTTCTTGTACAAGAACACTATTTCCATTCTGAGGATTCTAACAGCTTAATTTTCAGAATCTTCAACAAGAATCTCTTATTTAAGTTACTGCATTATATACAATTCAGATGATTCCATAGGCTATGGGAGTTACATTTATTTTTACTTCACTCCATGCTAAGTTTACAAGTGGTAACCTTTTTTTATGTAAAGAATTATTGATTAATTATTCCAGATACAGCGTTTCTTATTCAGACAGAATCCATTGTTTATTGTACTGCTTGTAATATAACATTTCTTGGAATCCAGTTGCTCAGTTCTGCATACATACTTTAACTGTCGGCTCTCATAATTGCGTGTTTTATAGGACTCCACTTCATTGTTCTCTACTGCAGATTTTAGAAGAATAGTATATTACACCAGGAACTGTTCTGTTATAATTCTACTAGCAGTAATTAGACAAGTATTTAGCAATATTACATTCTAAAAGCACTTGTGAATCATGCTGTTCCTTTAAAATTACTAATCAGTATATAGAATATTTGTAGTTCATGCTTTCTTCGTCATGTAGTTATTGCTCAAGTCTGTTCCTAGCATATGGGAGTGTGTGGGTGTGAGCATGAGTGTATGTCTGTGTATGCTATACTGTACAAGTGCATGTACTTACAGTACACATTCACACCTACATAACTGCATGACAAGTACTACGTGGTATTCATGTCAATGGGGAGAGACTCAGATTGAAAACTGAGTAAATGCTGCAAACAAGCCAGACAAGTAAACATTCACACCATTTATAAACCATTGAATACTATGGTTCACCAACTTCCCCACATTTATTATTCTAAGCAGCACATATCTGCATCTAAATAGCACCAGAGATCAGCCGGCATTAAAAATAATCACCACTTCATCCCAGGAAAGTTTATTCCATGTACGTCACAGCTGAGGTGAACTATTAAGACAATCTAAACGGGTGGAATTGTCCAGGCTTCTCTCAAAAAGCTAATGGTACTATACCTACACCTGTGTATGTTCAAAGCCTGACACTGCAGCTAAATTGAGAAGAAAAGGAAAAAGAAAATATATCATTAGAAGGCTTACAGAGATAAATTGAATTACTTATTGTTTACTTTCTGATGGATCTATGATCCACCAGAAGGTCCAGTTTAAGTTAAGTTTGTCTCTGTGTGTCTACATCACCTAGCACAACTTGACTCCTATCTCAGCTGGGGACATCAGGCACTAAGGAAATACAAATTAACAAGAATACATCTACTTGAAAGTAAAATGGAACATCAATATGAAAATAAAGGTACAGTGAAATTTCTTAAGTAAGAGCTCAAGGGACAGATAAAATAAGTTCTCTAATGCAGGTAATCTGCCGATAAAGACATAACAGAATTTTGCACTATGCTTTTTGCAGTTACTTAGATCTGTTTTTAAGACAAGGGGTAATAAAGTTGATCTAATACAGCTAACCTAATAACGCTGATCATCCGTATAGCTCTCATTGTCAGTGAAAATGACTCTAGCACTCAAAACTATCTGATAAGTTACAGAGGGATAGCCGTGTCAGTCTAGATATAGCAAAGGAAAAAAAATGGAAGTCCTATGGCACCTTAAAGACTAACAAACTTCTTCGGCATAAACTTTCATGGGCTGCAACCCACTTCATCAGATGCATGAAGTGAAAACCACAGTTAGGTGGTATATATACACTGGCAAGAGTGAGAAGCATTACAGTGGGGAAGGGAAGTGCTAACAGAGCCAATTCAGTTAGGGTAGATGAGACCCATTCGCAATAGTGATTAGAAGGTGAGGCTGTGTGAGGAGGGACAATTGCTTTTTGTAATGAGATAACCATTCCAAGTCCTATTCACACCAGTCTGTGTCAAGTTTGCAGATAAGTTCCAGCTCTGTAGTTTCACACCGAAGTCTGTTTTTGAAGTTGTTTTGCTGAAGAGTGGCAACTTTCAAGTCTGCTACAGAGTGTACAGGGAGTTCGAGGTGCTCTCCCTCCTGGTTTATGGATGTTGCCTATTTTGTTATCAGATTAATGTCTATTTATTCTTTTGCATAGGGACAGTCCAGTTTGGCCAGGGTATATGGCAAAGGGGCATTGCTGGCACATAATGGCATAAATCACGTAAGTAGATGTTCAGAGTGAGCTTCTGATGACATGGCTGATGTGGTTAGGACCAGCGATGGTGTCACCGGAGTCAATTTGTGGGCAGAGTTGGCAATGGGGTTTGTTGCAGGGACAGGGTTGTTGTTGTATGGTGTCCAGTTGCTAGTGAGTATTTTTTTCAGGTTAAGAGGCTGGCTGTAAGCAAATATTTGCCTGCATTCCAAGGCCTGAGAAAGTGACAGATCATCTAGGACAGGTTGTAAATCCTTAGTGATCTACTGGAGAGATTTTAGCTGGGGACTATAGGTGATGGCCAGTGGTATCCTGTTGTTTTCTGTATTGGGTCTGTCCTGTAGTAGGTGACTTCTGTGTACCCATCTGGCTCTGTCAATCTGTTTCTTGACTTCCCAGGTGGGTACTGTAGTTTTAAAAGTGTTTGATAGAGATCCTCTTAGTGTTTGTCTCTGTCTGAGGGATCAGAGCAAATACAGTTGTATCTTAGGACTTGGCTGTAGATGATGGATAGTGTAGTGTGTCCAGGGTGGAAGCTGGATGCATGAAGCTAGGTACTGCAGTCAGCTGGTTTTCTGTATAGGGTGGTGTTATTGTAAGCATCCCTTATTCATATTGTAGAGTCCACGAAGTGGATTTCTTGTGTGAAATGGTTCAGTCTGAGGTTGATGGTGAACTGAAAATTGTTGAAATCCCTGTGGAATTCTTCAAGGCTTTTTTCCATGGGTCCAAATGATGAAAATGTCATCAGTGTAGCACAGGTAAAGGAGAGGTACTTGGGGACGAAACATAAGGAGGTGATGTTCTAGGTCAACCATAAAAATGTTGGCATACTGTGGGGCCACGTGGGTACTCATAGCCATGCCACTGACTTGAAGGTAGATCGTCTCCAGATCTGAAGTAGTTTTCGGTCAGGATAAAGTCACAAAGTTTGGCTACCAGGTGTGACATGTCATCATCAGGGACATTGTCTCTGGTACTACCCAGGATCCACAAACCCAGGAATCCTGGATGCCCCATCGTCTTGGGCATTGACACTCTCACAGCAGAATTGTCAGGGTATGTGGGTTCTGTCCTCAGATCCTATACTATAAGTGCTCCTAGCTATCTTCATGATACTGAAAAAAAATGCAATTCATTGGTGATCCAGAAAACACCATCCTAGCCACTATAAATGTAGAAGCTCTCTACGCCAACATTCGATACACAAAGATGAATGAACGTTAATGTGATGTATGCCATCATGTACCAGCAGTGACCCTCTGCCGTGTACATTGGCCAGACTGGACTACCCCTACACAAAAGGGAAAGTGGACACAAACCTGATATAAAAAAATGGTAAAATCCATAAACCAGTAGGAGAGCACCTCAATCTCCCTGTACACTCTATAGCAGACTTGAAAGTTGCCATTCTTCAGCAAAGTGACTTCAAAAATAGACTTCAACGTGAAACTGCAGAACCGAACTCATCTGCAAACTTGACAGAATCAGACTGGGTGTGAATAGGGACTTGGAATGGTTCTCATTACAAAAGGCGTCCCTCCTCACACAGTCTCACCTTGTAATCACTGTTGTAAATGGATCTCATCTACCCTAACTGAATTGATTCTGTTAGCACTTTCCCTCCCCATTGTAATGTTTCTCACTCTTACAAATGTACATATACCTCCTAAACTGAGTTTCCACTCAGAACTGGTTCTTCGGGGCACCAAGGGCTGGGCTGGGGCTGGGGCTGGGGCTGGGGCTGCTCCACTCCACTCCCTGCCTGTGGCCAGACCCTGCCCACGGTTCTGCTCCCTGACTGGCATGTAAGCATATATCATTACGAATTGGATATATCTGGTTTCTAAAGGCCTTCACAGCAGTGACACTGGACCTTCACAGCAGTAACACTACTCCCCACCTGTGGCCTGATCCCAGCAGCAGCGCTGTGCCACCAGCCCCCGGATGGGGGAGGCAAAATCCCTGCTGGCCTAGGGGGCGAAAAGCCTTGGGCCAGCCCTGTTTCCACTTCATGCATCTGACAAAGTGGGTTGCAGCTCATGAAAGCTTATGCCTGAAGAAATTTGTTATTCTTTAAGGTGCCACAGGACTTTCATTGTTAAAACTATCTGAAGAAGTTTTTATAAGTAAAATATTTTTAATTAAGTTATCCCTCATTATTCAGTGTAAGTTTCCCCATTATTTTCATTGATTCATTAGTCAGGCATTTACAATACAAGACCCATAGTGGCAGGCTGCAACAAGCAGTATCGCCTCTTCAGCCTTCTGTGCTGATTGATTCTGTGCTGTTCCAAAAACATGTACAATCATCTTGAGCTATGTTGGAAGAAGCTGGGAACCTGCCCTTAGGTCATTTCTTCTTTTCAACAGACAAATGATTTCAAAATCTACATAGTTCACAAAAATTACAAAACTGGCTTCCCATGATAGTGTTTCCTAGCCCAACAATTAAAACCAGGTAGGAATCTGACTGACAGCAGTCTTTGACCCATCAAACCGGTCTTGCAAATTCAATATTTAACTAAAGAAGAGAAAGAGAAACATAACAAGCAATTGTACTCAGAAAGCTGGAAACTATTGCAGTTTACTAGAAAACAAAGCAAGTAATATGTGATAAGAACTACATTTTAAAAGAGCTCTTAAAGTACTTCAAGGGAAAAGCTTGTACTAAAACTTTCTCTACACTCTTGACAACTTAATAGAGATTGCTTTATAGATCAAATCCCTTCCCATTTGTTATATGGACCATTTATACTTTTAACTCATGATCACATAATATCCGCATGAAAGTCGCTTACATGCAAAGATAATATTAGTAAAGTATTCATTGTATTTTGGCTATCTAATGTGATTTTGCTGCCAGGAAAAAAGAGTGTTGTGTTAGTACCATTTGACCAGCCACACAGCACAGACCACCAGCCTGGACTGCAGTTTGAGAACTGCTGATATTTGCTGATCATCACAAACATTTTGGCATGTTGGTGGTACAGTAGAGTGCCAGGAAGGAAATCTGAATTCCATTACCAGTCTCTGCTTTTAGCTCACTTAACCAGCTGAGATGGGAGAAAGCTACAGAAGCAACACACTCCCTTATTGGGGTGAGGAACTTGAACTGCTCCATAACATCATCTCCAAGTCAGATGAGAGAGTAGGGAGTTCCTCCGTTGTTTTTGACACAATGCTCAATTAGCATTAAGTGAGAAAGCTAGCTTCCCAAGATGTGTAAGGAATGCAGAACACCACTTTGTAAAATTCTAAACATCTTTATAAGGTAAATCCTCATCTATTGTCAATCCATATAATTCCACTGAAGTCAGTGAAGCTATGCCAATTTACACAGCCAAAGATCTGGTCCTCTCTCTGAGCCAAGGTCTGAACTCTTGGAGTGACTGGGAGTTTTTCCAAATATTTCAGAAGATACCTGTATTGCTCTTTGATCTTAAAAAAGATCACCTCTTTTAAACAGACACTAAAAAGGCCTATATATTTATTATGGAGAACATTCACCTCTCATGAACGCCTTCTGTCAGATGGGTGTAATACTGCAATTGTTCCTGATCCTTGCACCCTCAGTTGTTGACCTTAGTCAATGGATCTTCAGTGGCTCAGTCCTTCAGCCAAATCGCATGGTCAAAGATGGGTGAACAAACCCCTCTCAGGGTATTCAAAGTCCAGAACAAATACAAAAGTCTTTCAGTTCTTAGCTCAAGATGGACTCAGGCCTTCCTTCTTGAGGGTGCCTTCTTTCTTCAGCCCCTCCTAAGCTCCTTTAAATCCATCCATCTGCTTAGGCATAGAAGGAATCTTATTCTCTTCTAAGGGCTTAGTAAAGAATCCTGCCAGAACTGTCCATCTACCCTCACCAGGGCCTCCAGTCCTGTCCCTGGACCCCTTTAAATCTAGCCCCTTTTCTTGGGCTTTTAAACTAGTCATGTCCCTTGACCAATTCTGCTTAGGCCACTGCAGCATGGGGGGGGGGGGGGCTGCACTCAGCCACTATTCCAGGTCACAAGCCAAACACCTATAAGTAACAGCCAGATACTGCTCCTTTACTTGATTGTTGCTACATTTCCTGGGTCTCTTTCCTCTGTCCATTACCTTTGGGCTGGAGTTCCCAGATCCTTTCACTCCCAGGTTTAGCTAATGCTGCCTATTGAGCTCCCTTTGGGCATAGAAGCACACCCTTCCTAGCCTAGCTGACCCCAGCCGGGAACTGAGTTTCTCATCCCCTGTAGCTCCTTTTAAGACCCATCTTCACCGTTCCTTTCTTTCAGTAGGGTGTGCTAGGACCACAGACCCTCCAGCAAGGGGGCCTTTAGAAACCAGATATATCCAATTCATAATGATATATGCTTACATGCACCATGGAATGAATGAAAAAAAATCATCTTGCTCCTGTTCATCTGTGACTTGTTAGGAGAGTTAGCTGCATACCTCCATTCCATTTATGGCAATAGTTTAGAATATAGCCTCAGCCCTTCACAGGAAATAGAAGAGTAGAGAAAGAGAGATCTGGGGTGAGAGCCTTTGCTGTGATGTTTTGCCTACACTCCAGTCCATATGCTCCAGGGTAAAGGACTGGAGCAGCAAAAGAGGGCCTTATGATTATGTTCCATAGTTCCTGCACTTGGGGAATCCTCCATCAGCGAATTATTTTGGTTGTAGAACACGTTTTTCCCCAGTCAGTCCCTTTTGTGCAATTTGGAGGGGGCAGAGGTGGATATGGAGCTAATCTCCCATTCTTTCATCTGGATCTCACTCCCATATTATAAAGGTACATGTTCCACATTTCCTCCTTAGCAAGTGGAGACCTATGGCTACAGCTGGTCTTGCCAATAGTATGTATGGGTGGATAAGTTATATATATGACAGTTCATCATCACTATCCATAGTGGCAGGATGTAAGATGCAGGCAGGAACAGCATACACTGAACGGCATAACCAAGTAGCTGGCATTGTGTACAGGAACATCTGCACAGTGTATGGGCTAGACCCTCCCAAGACCAGATGGGAGATCCCACAGAAGGTCGTGGAGAATAACAGGGCTAAGATCCTGTGGGACTTCCAGATCCAGACAGACAGGCAGGTACTGGCCAATCAACCAGACATCGTGGTAATAGACAAGGACCAGAAGACAGCGGTGGTGATAGATGTAGCAGTGCCAAGTGACAGCAACATCAGGAAGAAGGAGTATGAGAAGCTGGAGAAGTACCAGGGCCTGAAAGAGGAACTAGAGCGGATGTGGAAAGTAAAGGCCAAAGTGGTCCTGGTGGTGGTAGGAGCACTCGGGGCTGTGACTCCTAAGCTGGGAGAGTGGCTCCAACAGATCCCAGGAATGACATCAGAGCTCTCTGTCCAGAAGAGTGCAGTGCTAGGAACAGCTAAGATACTGCGCAGAACCCTCAAGCTTTCAGGCCTCTGGTAGAGGACCCGAGGTTGAGGATGACACATACCACCCATAAGGGGGTGAGAGAGGAATTTTTTTTTTATATGGCTCAAGATCTTGACTTATGAAACCTATTAGTTCATGCTTCCTTAGGCCTTTGTTGACAATCTATTGCCCTGTATGCATAGAAATTGATTTAACATACAAATTCCTTTCTAGGGTGAATCTAGGAATTAGTTTATACTTTCTATAAAATATATAAAAGTGTCTTTCAAAAGAAAAAGAGAGACTAAATATTAAAAATCTGAATGAGCTTGCATTATTATGTTACTACTTACATTGCTTTACTAGTGTCATGTGGATATTCAATATATTTAATTTTAACAAAGTCAGCATTAATATATATTTTAAAAAAAGACTTATTTAGCTTAGGAATGTATAGGACCACCATCACTGCAAAATATGAGCCCTTCACCATCTTCAGTGTACTTATACTTACAATGCTCCTGTGAGGTAGGGAAGTGCTAATTCCCCCTATTTTACAGGGAACTGAGGCACAGAGTGGCTAAGTGACTTGCTCATGGTCACATGCAAAGTTTATAGTGCAGCAGAGAGTTCGGTCTGTGTCTGCCAAGTCCTAAACTAGTGCCCATACTCCTGTAACTTCCTCTCCACTAGCCTCAGTTATGTAAGAATCAGTCAGACATTATGGGTGATGTAAAGGCAAATAATTAAAATCATACTTCCCCACATCTATTACATCGTAAGATATAAAAGAGGTCTTTCAAGCAAGTCTTCAATGCATTTTTAAAAACCAAACAATAGCAGGTCAAAATTCTCAGCTTGTGTAAATTGGTGGTGCTGCACTGAAGCTAGTATAGAATTCCCCAGGGTTCACAAAGAGGGTTGTGGAGCTGTGGGGATTTGGAGTGGAATTCCAGTTCATTTTTGGAGGTTGCACACGTGATCATCTAAGATGTCAGAAATACTCTATGGCTATGTCCACCAGAGGCGTCGCTTGGGGGGGGGGCAGGGGGAATAGACCCGGGGCACAGGCCCAGCCCCCACCCCCTGGGGAGAGGCCCCGCCCCCTGGCCAGGGATAGGGCCAGGGGGGAGGCCACACAGCTGCAAGTGGCAAGGCTGTGGCGCCGTGCTGCCAGAAGCGGCAGCAGGCGGCCAGACCCCGGATCCCCGGCTGGGGATCGGGGGCCTGGCCGCCTGCTGACGCGGGCATGGGCCCGGCTTCCAGCGGCTGCTTCTGGCCGCACCGCGGCCGAGCCGCTCGCGGCGGCGTGGCCTCCCCCTGACCCTATCCCTGGCCAGGGGCAGGGCCTGCCAGGTGGCCAGCCAGGCCCCTGATCCCTGGCCGGGGATGGGGCTGGCACCACCGCGGCCGGCTGGGGATCGGGCTCCGGATCCCCCGCCCAATTGGGCCGGAGATCTGGGGCACCAGCGTTGGGACCCGAGGCATGTGCCCCGGCATGCCCAACACTAGCGATGCCACTGATGTCCACACATACATGCTTATTTCGACTTAAGTTAAATCGAAATAAGTTAATTCAAAATAAAATCCTTAATTTGAATTAACTTAAATCAAAATAAGCATAAACCTCAAATCAAAATAGCAAGTCCAGACACAGGACTTGCTATTTCGAATCAGGAGAGGGGCACCATGGGAGGTGTGGCAACATAGCCCCTTCACTGAGCCATGCCCCCACCCAATATATACAAAAAGGAAGGCACCTTGGGAAGGAGAAAGGCAAAAGTATTATTTTGAAATAATGGTTATTTCAAAATAACATGTCCGAACAGCATTACTTTGAAAAACCATTTCGAAATAACAGATGATTTGAATTAAAGTAGGTTTCAGCTATTTCGAAATAGTCTCGTTTCGAAATGATGGAACCCATCATTTTGAAACAAGAAAATATCGTGTGGACCTAATCTTTCTTAAATCAAAATAACCAATGTTATTTTGATTTAAAAGATACGTCTGGACATGCCCTATGAGTAAATTCATATATAGAGTTTCAATGGTGCATCAGGAAGACCAGTCCAAATAGTTCCCTGACTTTTGTTTCATTTCTAAATGCTTGCAAAGATATGTCATCACATCTCATATTTTAAAGAGCAAACAGAACTGCTGAACAAATCAGAGGAACTAAACAACTACAGAACAGAAGTTGACTGAAGCATCCTTGGCTTTGAAATAAGCATACAAGTGGCTTTGTTGTTCAGATCTGTTAAACAGTTTTGGGCCCTGAATCAGGGTCACAACTAGGGCAGGGCAAACGGAACTTTGCCCCAGGCACCCCGGAGCGGCTCTATTTAGCTGCTCTATCAAAGGGCACGTTCCATGCTGCTCACTCCAGGCACTGCGCATTGTAAGGGGTGCGTTCCAAGCGGAACGTGCCCCTGGCACCGAAATGCCTGGTTATGCCGCTGCACTGAATAAAACCCAGAAATGATAGAGAATTATCCTCAGCAGTCAGAGATGTTTATTCATAAATCGTCCAAGAAAATAACAATGTTTTCCAGCTCCATCAGGCTTTTGCATTTTTTTCCAAAGGATTAAACAACAAAAACTGCCTAATTGGTCCAGATGCACTTACTTTGTACAGTAAAATAGGACAGTTCATGTTGAACACTGTGCACATAGAATCCACAGAAATGTGGTAACTTACTCCAGCTGTAATTTCCCATACAATGATTTTCACAAACTTTTCCACAAATCATTTCCATGACACAGTCATGGAAACACCTGCTTTCACCTGGCCAGCCAGCCAGCTGCAGCCCCTCACCTCCTCCCTGGCCGGGTCTGGCAGCAGTCGTGGCCCAAGCTCCCTAGCCCTCCCCCACTCTTGCCTGGTTGGCCCCATGTGACCAGCCCTTCTGTTTCCTGCCCCCCCCCATGCCCAGCTGGCCCTTCTGGCTCCCAGCAGTTTCCCCCTTTGTGGCTGCCCCACAGAGCCCCAGGACTTCCTACTCCCATGCAGCCAGCTCCTAGCAGCAGTACCCCACCCCTCACAGCTGATCCTCCTGACTGTGGCTGGTCCCGCAGGGCTGCCCCTCCTCCCCACCCAGGCCCATATGTCTAGCCCCCACTGCTGGGTTTCCTCCATGTCCAGCCATCCTTCCGGCTCCCTGCGGCCCCTTTCTCCCACAGCTGGCCTTCCCAATGCCTCTCCCCACCTGTGCCCAGCTCTCAAGTCCCAGCACAGCATTTAACTGTGCTGGAACAGGGGAGTCTACAGCCCAGGACTGAGGTTGTTTTCTATCTCCCGCTGTGCTTTGTCCTGGGCCATGGTGCCTGGGAGTGCAGCACTGCAGATTTAAAAATGACCCCACTGGCCCCAGTTCTTGGCCACAGAGCTACAAGGCAGCAGCTAAAGAGCCTCATGCAGCTCTGGAGCCACAGGTTGCTGATCTCTTGCTTAGGGCCTCTGATGACATAAGGCTACCACTGCAGTAGAGCTACTACATCTCTCAGGGGCATACTTAGTGTTGTAAGTTGCTAACGTAAACCAGGCTTAAGAAATGGTCCATTAAGGATACAAAGACCCTTAATGATGATAAGTTTGTCAAATGGTCATCATCATTATTTAGGGTCATCATTACTTTCATCATTAAAAGTATTTGCATCTTCAGTGGGCCACCTCTTGAGCCTGGTCTACTCCTAAAAATTAGAGCAATCTAACTATCTCAGTCAGGGCTATGAAAAATTTCATGCCCTGAACACCATAATCAAGTCTACCTAACCTCCACTGTACATATGGCTAGGAGGGTTGATGGAAAAATTCTTCTGTCTATCCACCTACTGCCTCTAATAGAGGTAGATTACCTACACAAATGAAAAAAACTCTTCTCACATTGCAGAAAGTGTTTATACTATGGCACAACAGTGGCACATCCGCAGAACCCCTATGTCAACCTAGCTACTCCACCTTGACAAGACATATAAGATTTAGGCTGACAGTTTGGGAGATGGAGTATTTAATCATTGCCCATTGGCTGTCAGAGTGACTGGGAGCCAGAGCCCAAGAATCTCAATTTCACTATTGCTAACACCCCTGTTTTGAAATCGGGGTTGGGGCTTGTTCTAGCTATGATCCCCAGCAGTGTTGACAGCTCTAGCCTCACTGCCCAGCACTTTAAGTATGTGCTGAGGGACCAGGTAGTAGCTGGGCTCCAACTGGGAATTCCATGGGGAGCACAGAACTGAGAGCCTGGCACACTACCCCTCTTAAGTCAGTGTAAGTGCTCCCAATGAGATATATGTCCCCAGCTGAAAGTGGGTACTAGGGACATGAGAACTGCAGCAATTACTGTGGCAGCTTTAAACCAAGCAAACACTATTGAACTTAATTGTGTAGTGAAAATGCAGTCTTAGAAAAGCTTAGAAACTGAACCTCACAGTCCAGTCTCTGCCCCAGTCAGATTCTATAGGCTGGTCTAAATTTAGATCTGGTGTACACGAGGAAATTAGCTCTATATATCTACACCATTCAGGAGTGTGAAAAATCCACACCCTCTGAGTGATTTTTTTTTCAGTTAAACTGACCTAACTCCCAATGTAGACAGTGCTAGGTCAATAGGAGAATTAGCCTATAAAACTAGCTGCCACCTCTCAAGGAGGTAGAATATCTACACTGATGGAAGATCTCCTGCTGGCATATGAAGCATCTTCACTGAAGCACTACAGGGGAGTTGCTGCAGCATTTTAAGTGTAGACAAGACTTTAGAAGTTTTATTGATAGCTTATTCTGGTATAAAGGTGTTATGTACCCGTGTAGCTTATTTCAGATACCTAACCAGAACACAGCTACGTCTACAGGACAAACTTGTACTGTGCCAGCTTTATCAGTCAGAGTGTGATTCCTGGCCAACATAACCTCAGGGAACTGGCTCACATGTGATAGGCCTAGTGGTAGGAGTGGCAGTCAGTTATGCTCACTGATTGGACTCTGTACACCACAGAGATGGGTCAAGACAGAATCAGAGTCAGGAATCATAGCCATTCCTTATTATCAGGAATCAGGGAAGGCAGGAGTAGGCTGGGACAGTTTGGGAATAAGACTGTCTATGGGACAGATTCTGGACTGAAGCCATGCAGGAAGAAAACAGGAACACAGCTTGATAAGAAATGAGTACCAGGAGGCAGAGAGTCTGTAGGCATATGCATGGAGCTAATGCTGCTGCTGGGTTTAAAAATGGCCCTGCTAGCTTCCTGAGTCAGTCTGGCAGAAGGTCCATCATCAAACAGCCTGACTGACTCATTACAGCATCAGAAGTAGTGAGCAGATGCAGCTGAAGGGCCTTACACCTGACACATTGCTGGCACAAGTCCCCAGTGCCAATGCAGCTATCCTGTGGTTCTGCTGATACACCTTTTTTTTTTTTTTTTTTGTAGGACTAGTTCTGCTATCCCAGTACAAAGCACACATTTGTGAGCATAGCTGTATTGGCATTAGGAACATTTTGCCTGTATATTATACTGGCATTTCTTTTAGGCTATGTTTATACAACTTCCAAAGGGATAGCCGTGTTCGTCTAGTCCAGTAAAAAAAAAAAAAACAACAACAAGCAGTTGTGTGGCACTTTAAGACTAACAGATTTATTTTTTGCATGAGCTTTCATGGGAGAAGATCCCACTTCCTCAGATGCTTCAAAGATGGGTGAACTTACAGAAAGGAATGAAACTAAATGCAAGGGGGTGTAAAACATAGGATCAGGTCATAAAGTAACAGCAAATCAGAGCAGTTTACAGGCTCAAACCATGCGAAGCCTGAAGTCAAATTACCCTTTGTAATGGGAAAAGAATCCATAGTCTCGACTGAGTCCTGCTTTCACAGAATTTAGCTTGCATATTAATTCGAGTTCAGCTGTTTCTCTTTGGAGTCTTGATGTCCCAGGTACATCTCTAACGACAGTCATTAACAAATCCATCACACGCATCATTATTTCGAAATAAGTTAATTTGAGTTAAGAAAATGTTAATTTGAATTAAGGGAAAGCCTGCTGTCAAAACGGCTGTCATTTCGAAATGCTTATTTTGAAATAAGGCTATTTGGACATGTTGTTTTGAAACAGTTTTTTCAAAACAACGGTGCTGTTTCAAAACAACATGTCCAAACAGCCTTATTTTGAAATAACAGCCATTTCTAAATGAATGGCGTTTAAGCTGTTTCAAAACGATGGTTCTTATTTCGAAATGATGGATCTCGTCATTTCAAAATAAGAAAACATCGTGTGGACCTAATCTCTTATTTCAAAATAACCATTGTTATTTTGAAATAAAAGAGATGTGTAGACATGCCCTTAGAGTTGGCATGGCCTTGCCTCACCAGGATAAGCTATGCAGATATAAGCCCTTTAATACCAGCATAACTACTTCCACACCAGGGTGCCAGATAAAGATTTTGCTACTTTAACTATACTGGTATAGCTTAAGTGAAAACTAACCTTGTATTATCTTTTCCACAGATTGGAGAATGGTGAGTGAAGACAATGCCAAAGTCATTTTCTATTGTTATGAACTATGAATTAGGAACAAAGGCTCTCTGATAGTCCCATGACCCCTCATGTCCTTTGTTAAATCAGATCTTAGTGTGGGAGAGAATCTGGCCATATAGTTTGCAGAAGTAAATTAAATTTGTCTAGTATAGCTTTTAGAATACATACCATTCTTGATAGCACGTAACAGCTTTTCTCACATGGAGAATGTGTTGCCAAGTGAAACACGACCACTTTTAGATTGAAACGCATGGTATAGACAAGTTCCAAAGGGGCAGCTGTGTTAGTCTAGTTCAACAGAAGAAGCAAGAAGTCCTTTGGCACTTAAAAACTAACATTTATATATTGCATAAGCTTTCATGAGAGAAAAATTCCACTTTGTCAGACAGTGGGATTTTCTCCTACAAAAGCTCATGCAATAAATAAATCCATTAGTCTAAGTGCCACAGGACTCCTCACTTCTTATGGTATAGATCAGGGGGTCTCAAACACACAGCCCGTGGGCCACATGCGGCCCCTAAAGCTATTTCCTGCTGCCTGCAATGACATGATTGTTACCAATATTTGCAATATCATTGTATGGAAAGGTTTCAGTGGTGCAGCCCTCAGGCTAATGTACTAATCCTCATGCAACTGTCGTGATGATTTGAGTTTGAGACCCCGATATAGACAGAGCATTACTAGAGCATCAAGAACTCCCAAGTTCTAATTCTGACTCTGATGACTTATTGCATGAGGTGTACATGGACAAGTAACTTACTGTATGCCTCAGTTTTACCGGCTTAAAAAAAAAAAAAAAAAAAAGTACAATGAAATCTATTTTATACCTATTTCACAGGGATGTTGTGAAGATTCATGTTTGTAGCAGATTTTCAAAATGCAAAAACACAATGTAAATAAGCTGTGCATATTCTAGGTTAAAATCATTCTAATAGCATCCATCTGCATCTTGAATACAAGAAAGAAATTGTAAGGTTGCCTGATCAAGGCTTTTTCATGCAGCTCACCCTACTGTTTGGCATTTAGCCAACTGCAATAGCCTATTGAGAGAAACAGCTCTGAAGCAAAGAATGTGCATGTTAAGCAGAAGAAGGCTTTTGCAAAGAGTGAGAAATATAAGACAAATATTGTCAGCTGCCAAAGTACGCACTGGTACACATAAGAATGAAGCAAGATAATGGGGAGGTGAAGAATCTAATAAGCCCTTGACACTTTCCTCCTCGTATCCCTTGCTAAAGACTATCAGCCCATGTGCACTGTAGCCTCCAATAAAGAATGCTTCTACCTCAGGACCAGGTCTGTTTTACATTAAGGTTTCTCCTCTGTGGAAAAATATGGGATGGATTAGTGTAGAGCAACTTAAAGCAATCCAGAATCTGACCAAACTATCATCATTACAGCAATGATGTCATCAGGTGCTTTGAAAACTTCAGGGGTCAACTAGGTAAAGCCAGATCACATTGAGAAAGCACCCAAGTGAACTGTTTTTCTACTGGGGTGACAATGACCTTTTTATTTAACTGGACTAATCTCACTGTCAGATGCACTGTGTATTGTGTTGCTTTATCTAATGGGAGCTGACTCCAAGTCTTCCTAAGAATTACAGAACACAGTGCAGAATAGTCAGAAATTTCTGTTGTCTGATACATATCCAATGACAGAACTAATCTCCTTACTTCCTCTCTCCAGTCATCTATGGATTCATTTTACTCAAGCTGTGCTACAGCTGGACGTTGCTGCAGTGTTGTAACAAACATATAGAGTCACAGCCGATACATCTTCCTCCCCTAATGGGTATTATTTCAGGGATTTTTTTTGGGGGGGGGGGGGGATTGGAACCTTTAACCATGATTTCAGAGGCTAGCTAAGCGACTGAAAACTCCAGGGGTTTTTTGTAGGCAATAAGTTAGAAATTAACTGACAGGAACACTGTATCTAATTCCTATATAAAGAAAAAAAAATTAGACCATCTCACCTCTAATACTTACTTGTTCTGACATCTTGGGTCAAGCCACTTAAGAGGGATGGGTTAGGTTTAGAATTTTAATGTACATTCTTATTTTGTTACAAATTCTTGAATACAACAATGGAAACAATAGTAGAAAAAAATCTAAATTATTTTCCATCATTTAAGCTGTGTACTTTTCCCATGCTTGGAATAGTTCATTTAACTTGTAGAGCAATACTACTAGAGAAAGGCCCCATGAATTTATACTGCATTTTGCCTGGGGTTCTAGCCATATTACAAATAATAGACTAAAGACTTATTTTGAACATGAAAGAAACTGACACTTTCAAAATCACTTTCACAGTGTTGCCAGCCCCAAATGTTCAGAAATCATGAGTCAGACTCATCCAAATTCAGAAGATTGACTTTAAAATCATGAGATTGTGTAAAGAACAATAGCTGTTGTGTTCTTTTTATTTCCCTTCTGGGTTTTGAGCCTTTAAGGTCCACTGGGTCACATTTTGAAACTTCCTCCCCAATCATGAGGGCTAGAAACTTATTTTTCCTTTAAAAATGAAAGGCTGAAATCATAACAAAGGGGCTGTGAGGAGAAAAGGTTAGATATTAAACTAAGCAAGGAGTCCTGTGGCACTTTTAAAGATTAACAAATTTATTTATTGCATGAACTTTCATGGGAGAAAATCCTGCATCATCTCCCACAAAAGCTCATGCAACAAATAAATTTGTTAGTCTTTAAAAGTGCCACAGGACTCCTTTTTTGTTTTGCTGAACTAGACTAACACAGCTACCTCTTTAGAACTTGTCAACATGCAAGGTTAGACATTTGTGAGGCAGTCAGCTACTACTGTGATGGAGAAATATGAAGTTCCTAGGTTCAGTAGAAATTTCTCTATACCACCACCATCCCTTCCCTGGGATTGACCCCTCCTTTTCACCTAAGGGATGGCAGTAGTATATAGGAGTACCCACTCTAACTAAGATACTTACATTGCTCCTTCCCCATAGTATTACCTATCCCTCTGAACAAAACCTTGGCTCAGAGGACTTGGTGGTGTTTCTTCTCAGTACCTTGCATTGTCTCTTCAACACCTCACCCTCCCTCCACTCCCTAATTCCTGTTTTACAGGCTCAACTAAGGATTTCCAGATTCTTAATTTAATCACCAGCCCTTCTTAACTTAATCACTCTGCTTCTGTTTGTAAACAAATACTTACTCCCCACCTCAAGGATGCAAGTTGGGAGCAGCACCTCTCCTCTGCAGAACTCACACACATTCATTCCAAACTCACCCATACTGCAATCAGACCTCCTATACAAAACTAGGGGGAAGAGACAGGAACCTCCTCTGCCTGCCTGCCTGCCTGCCTGCTCCCCCTAAACAGCAGCCCTGCTTCCACATCCTACAGGTTTCACTTTGAGAGATATCAGCAGGTAACCATCCTCCACTGATGCAGTTTTCCCTTTTATAAAGCTCAGTGCCTTCCTTTACCCAGTTGGGCACTAAGTAAATCTTTCACAAGTGCACTGGGCCCCGCCCCCTCTTAAAAGGGCCTGTCATTCTGTGACAGGCCCACAGAAGTTAAAATTCTGGCATCTATAACAGATTCAGCTGAAAACACTGGATTAATTTTTAGCAAAACTTTCAGCAAAATACTTGTTCCTATTTTTTGGGGTATTGTCTTTCCTCCAATCACAATGTCCCTACCATGCCCTCTTCCCTGATTTATTAACTATGGTCTACATGCAGATTTTGTACTAGTGTAACTTTGTCAGTTAGGGATGTGATCTTCTACTGATAAAATTATACTGGTGGACACACTCATGCTGATATTAAAGTCCCTTCCTCTGTGGGAATACCCTCCACCAACATAAGCATATTTAAATTGATATAAGTGCATCCAATCAAGACAGATTGTACCTCCTTAACAATACCAGTATGCTTAAAGCAACATATCTTTTCTATGTAGACAATGCCTTAAGGAAGGGTGATGTTGGCTTCTGTGCCACGCCTCAGGGTGCTGCCTGCCAGTTAAACTGATGCATACAACAGAACCAATCTCCGGATATGCAACTCTAGGTTTGCTGCATCTTAGAACAGGGTATGCAGGTGAACAAATGATTTCAATTAAAAGGTATCAGGCTGCAGCTGCAGAGGATGTGGTGAGAGTGAAAAAAGACAAGTCAAGAGGCTGAAACAATAAGTAGAAAGAGTAGAGTAGGTTAGAGTCAGGGTTCTCAATTTTTAAACAGTTGTGACACATCTGGGAGGGGTCCCAGCTAGTCACAACACAGCAGGGCTCTCCTGTAAGTACCATTGTCCCTCCATGGGCCTGATTCTTCACATAAACACCCCCCCCCCATGAGCCCCAGCAATTGCGCCCACAGCCTTGGCCCCTGCCGTTGCCTCTAGTCCTGACAGTAGACCCAGGCCCCGGGTCTGATCTTCCTACAGCAGGCCTCACAGCAGCCCCTGGCAGCAGGCGTAGGCCACAGCAGAAGCCCCCAGCCCCAGGAGCAGGCCCCCACAATGGGTCCTGGCCCTGGGCTCGGCAGCAGGAGCAAGCCCCACAGCAGGCCCTAGCAGTAACCCCCTACCCTGGCAGTGGGTCCCCAGCAGTGGGAGTGAGCCCACAGTAGCCCCTGGCCCTAGCAGCAGCTCCAGCCCCATGACCAGGCCCCCAGTGGGTCCTGGCCACAGCCACAGTCCTGCACCCAGCAGCAGGAGCAAGCCCCACAGTGAGCCCCAGGAACAAGCCCTGGCCCCGGCTCTGGCACCGACTGCATCTCCCACCCCCCAGCCCTGAGTGCCCCACACATACACCAAACTCACCTGGGGGAGCCAAAGGGGGATCCCACAGCCACAGGAACCTGCTGCCTAGCCTGACCCAGGAGCATACAGCATTTTGTATTTCCTGCCCTGGGCCAGTACCATGGCTGGCCATAGAGTGGGAGATTTCAAAATGCCTCATCTGGCCCCATCTCCTGGGCATGCACAGGTGAGCAGGACAGCCTGGCCATGTTGCACAGGCATGCTCCCTACCCCTGCCACTGCAGCTTTCTGATGGCAGGAGGGGGGCTTTCGGCCTGCCCACAACACACTACCTGCTGTGCCATGACACATTTTTGTGTTGCAACACAGCGGTTGAGAACTGCTGGGTTAGAGAATGCGCAGAGAGGAGAGTTGGAGTTCTAAATAAAAAATGAATTGAGCATGCAACCCAACCCACTATCAGTGCCCCATTCCTGTTTTTCACCCATATTGTCAAAACTATCCAGCAGCCATGTACAGATAAGTACTCCCCACCTAACTCTCCATCCTGTGAAACCCTGCCAAGTACCCTCAGAGTGGGCCTTAGGAAAAGTTAAAGAATAGCCTCTCTTCTGATAAGTGATGGTCATTCCTACTCTAGCTTGGGCAGCAGGTACTAGCACAGGGACTGAGAGGCAACTGAGTACCTGTTTCTGAAGTAAGAGGAAGAAATTCATAGGGGTGGGTTGTAGATCAAGCTGGATGAGCAAGTGTCTCAAAACAGTAAGTAAGAAAGCAGAAACCATTCAAGTAATGGAAGAAGAATCAGCAAGAAAAGCTACCTCTTAGAGGTGAGACTGTGTAGAGATAAAGTGACAACTGCCAGAAGCCAAGCAGAGTTGGAACTTGAAAAGAGAATTAAACCAATAGTAAAAGGTTCTATAGAAGGCGTAGGAGCCACATGTGGCTCTTGAATTAAAAAGTGTGGCTTGCGAAAGAACGTCAGCAAATCACTTTTTAGTAGGTAAAAGTATATGGCTATATGCCTCAGTGCGGCTCTTAAAGGTTTAATAATCAACTTGTGTGGCTCTTGAGTTCCGTAAGGTTGGCCACCCCTGTTCTATAGCCACATAAATAAGGAATAAGGAAAGAAGAAGTGGGAGGATTGAGGATTAGGTGGAGATTAAAGATTATATAGGCACGGCTCAACAGCCAAACAAATTCACTGCCTCAGTTTTTAATGAGGCTAATGAAGAGCTTGGAGTAGTTGCAGGGTTGCTAATGGCAACAAGGACAGGAAGTAGGAATTGCCACATCCGAACTGAAAGTCAAATGCAAACAATTTAATGGGACTAAATCAGGGACTGGGGTGGGGGGTGGGGATCAGATAATCCCCATCTATAGAATAATAAAGCAATAGGCACAGGAAACTGCAAGTCCAATGGCAAGGATTTGTAATTAATCTGTAGATGATCTGAGGAATGGAAAATCTACCTTATAAGAGGGAACTCAAAGAGCTTGACTTGTTTAAAGAAGGGTGCAGGGAGATATGATTACTCTCTATAAATACATCAAAGAGATAAATACTACGGAAGGAGTTATTTAAGGTAACAACAGTGTGGACACAAGGACAAATGAATATAAACTGGCCACCAACAAATTTTGGCTCAACCTGAGCTGAAGATTCCTAACCATCAAAGAATAAAATTATGGGGCATCTTTTCAAGGGGAGCCGTGGGGGAAAAAAATTAATTGGCTTCAAGACTGAGCTTGATACACTTACAGAGGAGATGGTATGATGGGACTGCCTACTATGGCATGTGTCTCATCAGTGATTGCCAATAGCAAAAATTCCCAACAGCCGAAGATAGAACAATAGATGGGGAAGGCTCTGAATTATTACAGAGAATTCTTTCCCAGGTATATGCCGGGTGAACCTTGCCCACATGTTCTGTGTCTAACTGACTGCCATATTTGGAGTCAAGAAGGAATTTTCCACCAGGTGAGATTGACCAAGACCCTGAGAGTTTTTCACTTTCCTCTCCAGCATAGGGCATGGGTGACTTGCAGGTTTAGACAACTGTAAATGATGAATTCTCTGTAACTTGAAGTCTTTAAACCATGATGTAAGGACTTCAGTAGCTCAGTCAGAGGCTAGGAGTCTTAGTAGGAGGGTGGTTGGGTTCTGTGACTTGAAATGTGCAAGAGGTCAGACTAAATAATCACAAATGGTCTCTTCTGACACTAAACTCTATGCCTTCTCTGCTGAGTTAAGCTGGTTTGGATCCTGCAGTTAGCCTCAACCAGGTGAATGTCCAATGCAACACCACACTCACACCGTTCCAGAATTGAGATGCTCGCACAGGTGTGAGGCACTAGGTTTCTAGGGAATTTCCAAGGGCTCTGAGCACTGCACTAAGCTGTTCTGCTTTATGAACTGTTTCGTAGTGTATTATGGGAGAAGTCTGTATTTCCTGGGCCTCGGCACAGAAGTATTTTTAGTCTGTGACCTCACTAAATTAAACAACTTGCAGCTTAGCATGCTCTTGATTTCTGTCCATGACCTGTGTTCCAGCTGATGGCAAGTTAAGAATCCAGCTCAGGATGATGACCTTTTTACAGTTGCTGGCATTAATATAACTCTCATGTGAAATTCAGGGCATGAGACACTGAACAGGGTATTTCAGCAGAGGCTGGTCACGCTCAGAAGACAGCACTGTACCTTGCAAGGGAGGTCATGCTTACATCTGCCACTGCCAGTAGCTTGCATGGTTGATTTAGGTTTTAATAGCTTTGGTTCTCCCATGCTCAGCGGCTTCTGCCACCATACACACTTAGAGCTCCTGGTGGGTTCGTAGGGGCAGTTTCCCCTAGGCCCCTAGCCTGAACAGCATTTCACTCTGATGTATTGAGTCAGAATGCCATTGACAGACGTTCGGCCTGGTGGCCCCTCCACTAGACCAGTGATTTTCAGACTAGGGGTTGGGACCTGGTACTGGGTCCCAATGCCCCTGCTGCTGCCACAAAAAGATTGGAATGCATTGCTGAAAGATGAAATTCTTGGATCATGGACGTAGATATTTTCCAACTGGGTCCTGAGGAAAAAAATATTGAAAACTATTGCACTCTAACAAAATCCATGGTGTCATACTAAGTAAAATGCCAAGTTCCAAAGGGGAAACCGTGTTAGTCTACTACAGTGTTTCCCAAACAGTGTGCCACAACACACAGGCATACTGTCAGGCCTGAGCAGGTGTGCCACAAAATTTTTTGAAAAACCACTCAAAGAGCTCTGTATTGGCTCATGCATATACATGAGTTCATTTGGAAACTATATGGTGGGGTGCCTCAAATTAATTAAAGATAGCAAGGTGTGCCACGGCAGAGAAAATGTTGCGAACCACTGGCCTACTAAAGCAAAGAGTCTTGTGGCACTTAAAGACTAACAGATTTATTTATCGCATGAGCTTTCGTGGGAGAAAATCCCACTTTGTCAGATGCTTTGAAGAGGGGGAACTTACAGAAGTTCCCCCTCTTCAAAGCATCTGACAAAGTGAGATTTTTCTCCTACGAAAGCTCGTGCGATAAATAAATCTGTTAGTTTTTATGTGCCACAAGACTCCTTGCTTTTTAAGTAAAATTGAGAGCTGGTCACTTTCTGGAGATATCCCTGCATATGCTGACCTGTATTACTGGCTGCCAAGGGGGACTGTGGGAAGGCATAGCAGACTATCAACACTCAAGTCACTGAGTCTGCATCTACACTGCAAAATGGATGTTACCAGCTCAAGTCAAAATGATATCCAAGTTCTAGCCTGTCTGCCTTCACCACTGAGTTAGTGCTATGCTACTACATGGCTGACTTCAGGCACCACCATATCTATGTTGAAGGTTGTTGTGTGTTGCTGGCTTGGGGCAATATCTGAATAAGAGCCAAGGTCAACTCTTCAGTGAAGATGTACTGCCTTAATTGCAACCAAATGCAGTAGATACTGATGCCAGAACAGGGGACTATGGCATCTGCTTTTTCTGTAAAGGGTTGGAGAATAAAATGTGCCATCTGATAACGCTGTGTCAAAAAAAAAAAATCACATGAACTGGCAAAAAGAAAGTAAAAGAAATCCTGCTGCCAGAGAGGTAATGAAATGAGACATCTCAGTATAAGAAGCAGAAGAGAGCAGAATACTGTAGCTCAGGCTGTTGGTTAGTTTGCAGTCTCCCCAGCAAAGAGGGGTGGATGTGGAAGTCATCTAGGCCAGGCTTGTCTCACATGAGGCCTGGGGGCCAGAATCTGATCTGCCAGAGGCTTTCATCTGGCCTGCGGAGTGCTGCCACAAGAGCCTGTGAGCTGGGGCTGGCGAGGGCTCTTGTTAACTTCCTGCCCTGCACACAGCTGCAGGGACATGTGGTCTGGCCAGAGAGCTGTTTAGAGGCTGGATTCAGCTCTTTTCCAGTAAGCAAGGGGTGGGTAAAGGAGGGATGCCCTGGGCAGTTTAAAATCTCCCACCCATTGTTTGCACTATCCATGAGTTCAAGTGAAGCACCTGGGAGTTCAGGTGAAGCTCTGAACAGCTTTTTTCAAGCATGAAAAACATCAGAACAAAATCAAGATCCCCTCCTGATAGATCATGCGTGGCCAAACCGTGGCTCAGGAATCACATGTGGCTCTTGAATGAAAAACTGTGGCTCCTGGAAGAATGTCAGCAAACCAATTTAGGAAAGCAGCACCAGCCTAGGAGTTCAAGAGGGGATTGGGATGGTGGGGAGAAGTTTGGCATGGTCAGGATTTTAAAAATCTTGTCACTAACCTGAAGTCTTCTACATTGAGCAGCAGCTAATTTTTTACTGTATAGGCCTAAGTTTCATGGTACCCTTAAGTAATTATTAGAGCCTGACATTAGTAGGATCGATATTCATCCTCCTTTTACAATAAAATTAAAGTTCGCAATGAATTTCAAACTTAGTGATTTTGGAGTAGGTAAAAATACATGGCTATAGGCCTCAGTGTGGTTCTTAAAGGCTTAATAAACTTGTGCAGCTCTTGAGTTCCATTAAGTTTGGCCACCCCTGTGACAGATGAACATCTGAACCACTCCATATTGCTACATCAAGTGTGTGGGCAGACACTGACCATTTGTGCCAGTAAAAGCAATGCCAAATATCACACTAATCATTAAAGTTTATTAATAAAGTTCAATTTGCATGTCTTATCAAAATTTTTTTCACCAGCCCCTAGACCAGGGGTTTCAAACTCAAATCACCACAAGGGCCGCATGAGGACTAGTATGCTAGCCCAACAGCTGCACCACTGAAACCTTTTCATAGAACAATATTGCAAATATTGATAAAAATAGTTTTGTTGAGGGCGGCAGGAAATAGCTTTAGGGGCTGCATGTGGCTAGGGTTACCAGATGTCAGGCAAAAGGAGGACGTCTTCCTTTCTACCTTCATGTCCTTTTTACCTCCATGTCCTCCTTTTTGTCTTCATGGCCTCCATCTGGCAGGCATTTTAAAATACATGATTTTGTCCAGCTTTTTACTTCTAGGGGTTAAAGTATGCTGGAATGCCTTATTTTTAGGGGGAAGCATTCCAGGTCCCCCTAAAACAGAAAACTATTACACTAATACTACATTTTCCCCACGTGTCCTCCTTTTCCTACTTCCCTGCCCTCCTTTCCATGTGTTGGTGTCTGGTAATCCTACATGGGGCCCACGGGCCGTATGTCTGAGACCCGTGCCCTAGACTGAGAAAGGAATTACAACATGGCCCCCTCACTCAAAAAGGTTGGACACCCCGACCTAGCCCTTCTTGACTAGATTCGGGGGCTATTATGGTTCATGAGCAGGGAACTGGATCAAAACGTCGAAGGAGTTTAAGAAATGTAAAGCCTGAGAGGCGTCGGGAACTGCAGAGCCCCATTCAGCTCGCTGCCAGGGGCTGCAGAGCACGGCTGCGAGCGGGCCTCTTGCACAAGCTCCCGAGGTGTTTGTTAGCAGCCGGAAACCCAACCGCCCCTCCCCCCCGGCGCCCTTCACAGCCTCGCGTGCTGGCGCGCGGAACGCCTCACTGCGCCCGTTCTGGCGCCAGAACGCTGGTGCGCGACGACAGGACGTCACAATGCGGCTGCAGCCAACCAGCTTCGAGCGACGCCGGCAAGCGGCTGTAGCCGGCTGCTGCCCCAGCGTCCGGAGGGAGCCAAGCGGGTCAAACCGCAGGCGGCCGGCCAGGGCTGCGCCATGCCCGCTAGTGCCCCTCGGCCCGCCCTAGGAGCGGCCGCTGCGGGGAAGAGGATGGGATTCACAGGTAATTAGCGCGCCCTGCCGCTGGAGCGCCCCCCGCCAGCTGCTGCCAGCCGGAGCCCTGCTGTACAGTGAGTGAGTGTACAGCAGCCTGCCGCCGCACATGCAATATGCTGGTGCTGCAAGTGGTGTCCTTTCACGATGCACACTACAAAAGAGTATTATTCCCTGCTGTGTTATTGACTACAGGCACTATGGGCAGAGAAAATGAAAAGAGTTGCAGTAGCTAGATACATGCACAGATGTAGCGTAGATCAGGGGTCTCAAACGTGCAGCCCCTAAAGCCATTTCCTGACCACATGATTATTCTTGATATTGGCACTTCAGAACTAACATTTATATATCGCATGAGCTGTCATGGGAGAAAATCCCACTTTGTCAGACACTCAGATTTTCTGCCACAAAGCTCATGCAATAAATTAATCCGTTAGTCTTTAAGTGCCACAGGACTCCTCACTTCTTATGGTATAGATCAGGGGATCTCAAAACGCACGGCCCACAGACCACATGCAGTCCCTAAAGCTGTTTCCTGCAGCCCGCAATGACACGATCATTACCAATATTTGCAATACCGTTGTATGGAAAGGTGTCAGTGGTGCAGCCCTTGAGCTGCCGTACTAGTCCTCATGCAGCCCTCTACTAGTCCTTACGTGGCCCTCATGGTGATTTGAGTTTGAGACCCCTGGTGTAGCTAGCTGTGTGTAATGATGCTGTACGTTTATTGGAGGCCTTACTATCTCAATTGAAACCCCTCCTTTTGTTTTGCTTGATTATGATAATCTTTCCCCATCAAGGACATGTCTCCATTGTTCAACCATCAGGGTTTATTTAATGTGTGCATGTGAGAGAAAAAGCAAGACAAAAAGCAGAACGGGAAACAGACACTCCAAGGTGGAAGCTTTTGTGCTTTGCTGAGCAGTGCTTGTTCTTTATTGAAAAAGTGTGTCCTGAGCTCTTCCCTATTAAACAAAGAAACCATATCGGCATCTGAGGGTCTAAGAAAACCACCCGCTGATGGAAAAGAGGTTTCTCAGCCTTACAATTTTATAGCAGTTACCAAGCTGGGTATTTACTAGAAACACATTTGAATTTAAAATAGCCAGAAGACACAGCATAAAATGAAAAAGCACAGGGTAAACTGAAGGAGTGACAACAAAGTTGTGTGTATTTAATTTTGAAATGTTCCTTTTTCAATTGATTAGCGGACCTAGATGATTTGCAGATTGTATCACACAAATAAAACACCTGAAATTTGAATAACACAGATTTGATAGCTCAGTTTCAGCATAGTCCTATCCTATTAGACAACAACTAATTTTAGCTTTCACTGTCATCCTTAGACTCCAAAGAACTGGAAACAAAACATTAACTGTAGAGATTATTTAAAAACAAACAGGAGTCCTGTGGCACTTAAAAACTAACAAATATATTTATTGCATGAGCTTTCCTGGGAGAAAATCCCACTTTGTCTGACAGATTGGGATTTTTCTCCCAAAAAAGCTCATGCAGTAAATGTATTTGTCTGTCTTTAAAGTGCCATAGGGCTCCTTGTTTGTTTGTTTTACTGAGCCAGACAACCACAGCTGCCCCTCTGGATCTCAGATTATTTAAGACATGGTACACCTAACAGAGTCACACAGCTGTGCTCTGCATGTCATATATCAGGAGTGGCCAAAATTATGGAACTCAAGAGCCACACAAGTTGATTATTAAACCTTCAAGAGCTGCACTGAGGCATATAGCCATATACTTTTACCTACTAACGTGATTTGCTGATGTTCTTCGGCGAGCCACACTTTTTCATTCAACCACAGTTTGGCCACAACTATACAGTAGTATTATTCCATTAGGGTACAATTCCAATAAGAAAATACGAATAAAATATATTTGCCTTCATTCCAAATCTGTGTGTCCCAGATATTAATTTAACAGAATATCTAGACCCATACAGGGGCAACTATCTGGGTCTATCATTTCATTTAGTGTCAATGTACACATTCCACTAGGGAGCCCAAAACAGCAGTAGCTGAACTACGCTGAATAGTCCAGCAGAGCTCTTCCTGAAATGCTCTTAAATAATATCTGCACATGTGAAGCTGCAGGAAACTAGAGTTTTGACCTTGAGCAATCATTGTGAGCTGTCTCGCCTTCTCCAAAGGAAGTGGACAAGTTTTGCAGGAAACTCCAACAGTTTTACTAGCAGCGCTTTATGTGGTTCCTTTCCTGTCAGAGACTATTCTTGAATTTGGTTATCACCAGGAATCTCACATTGTAAAAGGGGCACTAGAAAAAAAAAAAAAAGAATGCTGACAGGGCATCACCATTATCTTATGCAGGACAATGCCACAGGAACAGCCATCCCTGATCCTCAGCTCATGGAGTTCAAACAGCTTGGTGTACGCATGGAGAGGATGTCCTGGGGAGAATCTCAGGGGCTAATACCAGTTCAGTTCAATTGATTTGAAAACTGATTTTGGTTTAACAAGTGCAAGTTTGTTGTGCAAACAAGGCTACAAACTGACAAACCCTGTATTTCTCATGGGAGCCAGGTGTTCTCAGAGGGCCCTTCAGTACAGAAATGCTTGTCACCTTAGAACAGAACTAGAATATTGACCATCTAGCCATGCTGCAGTGCTGAATTGTTCAGTCGAGAGTTATCCACAGGTCAGACCAATGACACATTGAGATTACAGAGTTCTCTGCTCCCTAATCCAGTGCACTACCTCGTAAGCTGGGTAAGCATTGCAGGGGGGTGCCGACATTTGAGGGGTGCCAAAAGGGGACAGAGCTGTTGCGCTCCCCTGATGATGTCACTCATCTGCACCGGCATTGCTGTGCTGCGGGGGGCGGGACACAAACCCAAGCTCCACTCCTGACCTAGTGTTCCTATTACTAGACTGTGCATCTCACAAGGAAACCTTAACTTCAAAAATGCATATTGTAGAAACTAATGAGCTTTATATTATACATGCACAGAGTCAATAAATGCAGCATTTTTCAGAAACATACCCATTTTCATCCACATACACTTTCCCTTCCATATCCCCTACAAACCTACAGGGTTTAGGCCTTTGGAACTGCTGCATAGTGGCAGGTGTAGTATCTATTCCTTGAATCCAGGGCAGCCCAAGGATTTTTGCCGCCCTAGGTCAATAGCGATTTTGGCGCCTCCACCCCTGGCCGCCAGCAGAGCAGTACTGCTGCTGGGGTGCGGTGCCAGCTGAGGAGCTGTGCTGCAGGTAGGGAGTGGAGGAGGGTAAGGTAGGCTTGCTGGCCCCAACCCAGGCCTTGGTGCCCCCTGATTGTTGGCACCCTAGGCAACCACCTAGGTTGCCTCTGGAAGGACAGGCCCTGCTTACATCTACCTCACTATGCTACTTAAATCCTCCTCCTTGCATTCTTCCCTGTGCAGAGTACCCCTTTGCCCAGCAAACACAATTTTCTGTGTTAGAGCCTCCTGCGCCTGCAGAGGACAGATGAAGAAGCATTTAGCCTTAGAGATGTTGTTTCATACCATCTACAAAGTCACTACTGCATGGGTTTGTGTTCATAATGGTATTTTTTCAACTTTAAGGGCTAGAAACAGTTTTTGAAAAGGTGAATTCTGTTCTGCAGAAATCAGTGGGACCACCAGCAAATGCTCACTTGACATGCCATAGTGAGGCCTGGCACTACACCTTGTCTTATACTGGCATTTTCCTAAAACTCTCCCAAAGTAGTTCTACTACCAGTAGTAGCAATATTGGGAGCATGAACACAACACAGTGGTCAGTTGGCCATTGACCATTTTATCTGTCTACACTAGTGCTCCCATCATTCTTACCACTGAAGCTGAAGTTAGTACAATAATGGGAGGTTTTTAGAAAAGTGCCAGGGCAGAGAAAGCCTAACTGCCTCAGTCCAGCCCTGTGCTACAGATTGTATTGGGATTTTTTCTTTTTTCTATCTTGTGAATGCCTGGTCCTTTGCTATTGAAATCAGTAGAAAGATCCCCGCCAACTTCAATAGGTGCTGAATTAGGCCCTAAATGTACTCTCCTATGAGCAAATATTTTTCTGTGGAAAGCACTTTTGTTGGGAATATAATCTTGGGGAGTGAATTTGACTTTTCATCCTCTCTACCTTTAATTCAATAAAGTTGCAACATCTTTGTTTCATGCCAGCAGTATCTCTTTACTGTTGTAAATGTTTGATCACTGTCAGGCCATTTCAACACAAGAGGAATAGTCAAGGTTACTTTTAAAGAGTCAAAGGCAACTTAATCACAACCTTAGCTCAACTAAAAATGCAGTATTTGCTTTTAGTGACACAAGTGAAGCACAAATGAAACAAATAATACAGTTCACATTATAACTTACTGGCTTGGTAACTATATACATCTTTATACATCTTTACAGCCTACTCCATCAGTTCAAGATTAGCATAAGTTTCATAAGCATTCCACAGCTCTTAGTATAAAATAATTAACCTCTGTATTTTAGTTTTTTAGTATGTATATTCATAAGGAGGATTTAGCCTCTGCAAAACTGAGTGTTGATGTGCTAACTGTTGGGCACCATGCCAGCTGGTGGAATTCAGAGTCCTTAGTCAGGCATGGCACCTATCTCTGCTCAGGATTCAAGGCCACAACCCTCTCCTGTGTGTAAATAATTAAATGTTCTTTGGAATAGGGGGACCAAAATCTGGCTGTCATATCCCAGCTGAGTGCTCTAACCACTAGGTTATAGAGTCATTTAAATATTCTCTCTGGCTCAATTACTATTTAAAATTATTTATACTAACTGGGCCAGCTTCACCAGGAGAGATTATGGTCATGGACATAGTTTGGGTGGATGCAAGGGGGACATTTCTCCCAACCAGAGGTGAGGTATGTGAGGGTACAACATGGTGTCATGTACCATACTCTACTGCCCCATTTCTGCAGGGGCCAGACAGGCCTGGCGCTAGACAGTAAGCAGCCCCTACGTTGCTGGGGGGTGCTGGCATTTGAGGGGCACCAAAAGGGGACAGCGCCATGTCGCTCCCCTGATGATGTCACTAGTCTGCGCCAGAGTTGCTCTGCTGCAGGGGGCGCCACAATCTCCAGCACTGGCCCTGGTGCCAGACTGCCCTGCAGGACTTGGTCTGCAGTGGGAAGGGCACCTCTGGTGTCTTTCAGTTATACATACGAAATGATGGGTTCTAGATTTTGGTGTCATTGTGGATAGGTCTCTGAAAACATCTGCTCAGTATGCATCAGCAGTCAAAAAAGTTATCAGGAACCATTATGAAAGGGACAGATAATGAAAAAGGAGAAAGCATAATACCACTATAAACACATGATATTCCCAGTTGAATACTGCATGAATTTCTCGTCACCCAATCTCAAAAGAGAGATATTAGAACTGAAAAAGGTACAGAGAAGGGCAAAAAAAAAATTATTAGGGGTAGGGAAGAACTTCCATGTGGGAGAGATTAAAAGGACAGGGTCTGTTCAGCTTAGAAAAGAGGGATATACTAGTGATCTATAAAACCATTAATCATATGGAAAAAAGTGAATAAGGAAACATTATTTACCCCTCCATGAAAAACATGGGTCACCCAATGAAATTAATAGGCAACAGGCTGATAACGAGCAAAAGGAAGTACTACTTCACATAGTACACTGTCAGCATGTCGAACTCATTGCCAAGGGATATTGTGAAAGTAAAAAGTATGACTGGGTTCAGAAAAGATATGTTCATGGAAGATAGGTTCATTGGTAGCTATTTAGTCAAAATGATCAGAGAAGCCACCTTATGCTTTGTGTGTCCCTAAGCCTCTGCCTGCCAATTTACTTTATCATTGTCCTGTTCTGTTTGTTCTCTCTGAAGCATCTGTCATGGGACACTGTTGGAAGACAGGATACTGAGCACGATGGATCATTAGTCTGACAGAGTATGATTATTTTTATGTTCAAGTGCCCAGCCACCAAAATTTAGGTGCCTTGAGGACTTGAACTGTTATAAACTTAGGTGCATAGGGAATTTAGGTGCCTATAGGGTTAGATGACAGCTGAGCAGCGATTTTATGAATGTCAATGGTGCCTACAGGCTGGTCTATACTGGAAACTATCAGCAAAGCTGTGTCTCAGAGGTGTCAAAATCCACACCCTGGGGAGACATAGCTATACTGAGCTAACCCCAGTGTAGAGAGTACTAGGTCAATGGAAAAATTCCTCTGTTGGCCTAGCTGTCACTTCCCAGGGAGGTGGATTAACTACAGCAACAGAAGAACCCCTCCCATCACTGTAGTGAGTTAATTTGAATCTGGGGAGCAGAGAAATAGAATAGAATTCTACACCAAAATGCTTCAGTGACACAATTGCAGTGCTATAGCTGTGTTGCTGTAGCCATTTAAGTAAAGGCGTAGTTTAAGTCTTGGATTTAGGTGCTTAAAATGCCTCAGTCTCCTTTGTTAATCCCATTCTTAATGTTTTAGCTTGACTTTTCATTGCTGTTCAGTTTCCAGTGTTTTAAAGGTTACAGGCTTATCCTTAAAAATAATTCACTTTAAAATAGTGAGACATGGTGAATTTATTTCCACAATAACGTCTGTACATTTACTCCTTCCAATGTTAATGAACAAAATCTCTTGCCACTATATTGGCATACTCTCACACGTCATGGGAATTCTAACGTTCAAGTGTTACGTCTCTTGACATGACTGATGATCCGAAGGTCGAAGGTAGCCATCCTATGGTCTCCGAACCTGTCTTCTCAGGACGCTAAAAAAGCTAAACCAGAACAACTATCTGATAAAGCTGACCTAACATGACTCTTTTGCTCCTGTGCTATATCATTTCAGCCTCTGTTGTGGAGAGCACAGACTGACAGTTGGCAGGTGGATAAAAAATAAAGTTAGCTTTTGTTTCTGTTTCTGTCTGTTTGCTCCAGCCTCCGGCTCAGATAGTTCTCTCAGAGTCAGGTTTAGAAAAAAAACTGAAGCAAATAAAAACAGCTACATGTCATCATAATGTGCCTCCAGGCACCCAGTGACTTTCAGAGTATTCCAGAATCCTTGTAAAGGTTAGGTCAGGAAGTTAAACTAGCATACTTCTAGTCTCAACAAATTTTTATATTTTGCTCACCATTGTGAGGGCTGGCTGGCTGTAAATCGCTGGTTTGAGCCCAGCCCTGGTTAGGGCAACATGAGTAGACTGGCATTGTTGGTATTTCTGTTCTACCTAGAGGAGTTTTGTTTCCAGATTTGTCCGAGTGGTTCCTTTCAAAAGGAAATTTGTTTTTAAATAGACAGGTGCATGCATAAGCTTTTGATAAATTTGCTTTTATTTATTGAGAAGTCATTGTAGAGATAAAAAAATGATTATCAAACTCAACTGCATGACACACCCACATTTTGTAGCTATATCTGATAACAGTACAATTTAAATCAGAAATTAACCTTTCAGTATTTCTCAGTTTACAGAATCATCAGTTAGTGATGATCAAAAAGTGATTCAGCTCTGTGAACTGGTTTATCAGTTTTAGGAAAGAACAAGCAATGAGCTCCTAAGGCAGTAAAGCACCTCCTCATATTGCCAAGTATCCTCAATTCTTATTGAAGTTAACAAAGCAAATGAGTCTGGTGGCACTTTTGAAGACTAACAAACATTTATTTATCACATAAGCTTTCATGGAGAAAAAAAATCCCACATCGTCAGATGCTTGCAACACTAAAAAAATTTAGTCTTTAAGGCTATGTCTACCCTAGCAAACTAGTTCAAATTAAGGTTCCTTAATTTGAACCCTGTCTACATTAGGCTTTGCCTAGTTCGAACAAAAAAAATTTTTAGTTCAAACTAAGCAAAGCTTGGTTTGAACGTTCGGCTGGTTACTTCAAACTAACTGCTTAGTTTGAACTAATTTGCATGTTTAGTTCAAACTAGCCCAATGTAGACATGGTAGTTCTAACTAAAGTTCAAACTAGCAGTTAATTCGAACTGACCACGCTTTGTTAGTTTGAACTAACTTCTAGTTCAAATCAGCCGTGCTTTTTTAATTCAAACTAAAGAAAAGTGTGGCTTGTTCGAAATAACTTTCAAGCTACTTAGTTCAGACTAACCAAGTCAGAACTAAGATTTTAGGTGAAGACAGAGCCTAAAAGTGCCAAAGGACTCCTTGTTTGTTTTGCTGAACTAATCTAACATAGCTGCCCCTATGGAACGTGAAGTTAACAAGAATTGCTGAACACCCTAGACATTTGTGTACCCTTGAAAGTGTTTCTGATTAAAGTAGGGTATGAATTTAAAACACAATAATTATTTCTGAATAACTCCCTATGTGAATGTGTGGATTCTGAAAGAGGGGTGTCTGCATGTGGGGTGAATCAAGAAAAACTGATGCGTAAACAAGCACTTGAGCAATTCACAGGATTTGATCTATGCTATGTATCAGGCCATGCTAAAGAGAGTCACCATTTTTCCAACCTGGATGATGACTTTGGCACCAATCCTCCAAAGATTTATACACATACTAAATTTTATATTCTATGAATAATCCCATTTCCAGCTTCAACTGGTAAGTCACAGTCATCTGGGAGTTATTGTTTTGCTGGTAAAGTGAACTTTGTTGGGAAGGGTAGAGTAGTCCTTCATTTAAGGAATTGTTGCGTGCAATGGAGCTGTTAACACCACTTGTAAGCATAATTTATCTGTCTGCCATTGGACTGAACTGTGACAGGATTTACTTTATTCATCTTTCAAAAAAACAATGCTTATATAACGCCTTTAGAGTCTTAAAGAGAGTGGTCGCTTTAAATCTTTGCCTTGTGGAGGAGGTCTGATAGTTCAGGGAGGAGGGAGTGCTGTTTAGGGAAAAGAGCTGCAGCCAGGGGCCCAGTCAGAGAAGGAGCAGAGGCGCTGCCCAAAGCTGGGGAGGGACAAAACAGCTCATCTGGGGTGCCCAGGACAGGAACCATAGAAGGCAACAGTGCCGGGGGACGCTGGCTCAACCCATAAGCAAATAAGGCAGTGGCTCAGGATGCTGCTGCCTTAGGGGTGCCATAGTACTGGGGGTGGGGCAGGCTGGCTCAGAAGCCAGACCTGCACTCCCACCCCTCCCTGAGCCAGCCACTCCGCCCCTGGAGGCAGAGCAGGCCAGCCCATGGGGCAGACTCTGCTTTCTCACCCCACCTCTGGGCTGGCCTGCTCCACCCCTGAGCTGACTGTTCCCCCACCCTGGGGTGGGGGGTGCCAAAGCAAAAGCCAGCTCAGGGCACCACAGCCACTTGAGCTGGCTATGCTGGGGGGAGTTGCACCAGGACAGAGCTGGACTCAGCGACCAGCTGCCCAGAGTTGTGGGGCTGTGAGTACAGGGCCTTGGACTAAGGGGAAGGCTGTAGTCCATGGCAGGCAACACCTGGCAGGTGTGCCGACAGTGGCACGAGAGCCCATTCGGAGCGGCACACGGCACCCTCTGCAATGCCATAGAAATGGTGGCTCCTGCCACTGAAAGCCACACCTCTGTCCACAGGCATGCTGCCAAAAGGAGCCACTGCAGGCAGCTTCTTTCTTTGAGCAGCTCCTTTCAGCAGCATGCAAAGGAAGTGCCTTGCTCCCTGCCCCACCCCCAACCTCCAGCCATGGCTGCCACCAAATTTTCAGGCAGCCACCATTTTTATTTCTGTGGAGAGAGCCACTAGCACTGGCTGACAGTCAACGAGGAGGGGTTGGCAAAGATAACTAGTTAAGCAGGAAGGGCATTGTGCTGTGGTCTCAGAGGGCAACAAAAGAGGCACTGGAGGGTTTGCTGGAGAAAGTTGCCGGCACCGAAGACTACCAGGAACCCCTTGAACTGACTACCAGACTGGAGCTGTGCTGGGACTCCTGAACTCAAGTTGCAGAGACAGATCTCACTGGCTGCACTCAGCTTGCCGCACCTCTGGGCCTGCAAGACTCTGTGTTTGCTATTATCCTGTGTTAGTGGTGTTGCCCTATCTTCCCTGTTGGTTTCTCCTTCATTCCTCTGCAAATAAAACCTTTTGTATTCCCATATTCACTGTGCTATCCCAATGTGTGTGGTCACTGTGGGGGTTTGGAACAGGTACCCCTGCAGTGAAGAGACTGTCCCTGCTGCATTCCCATGCATGCCCTTCCTTGGCCAGAGCTGCCTTCAGGGCAGACGCCATCTGGGCCACAACGGTTATTTCTACACTAACAAATTAGTCCAGATTAAGGAGGCTTAATTTGGAGTAATTTGGTCCTTGTCTACATGAGGCTTTGCCTAGTTCAACCAAAAAATTTTTTAGATCAAGCTAAGCAAAGCTTAATTTGAACTAGTAAGTTTGAATGGTTAGTTTGAATTTAGAGCTTAATTTGAACTTTAGTTCAAACTAGCACGATGTGGTCATGCTAGTTTGAACTAAGTAAGTTTGAACTAAGTGATTAGTTCGAACGAAGCGCCTTTTATTTTTAGTTCAAACCAGGGGCATTGCTGAACAGCAAAAAGACCTGGGGCACAGCCCCATCCCCCACCCCATCCCAGGCCCTGCCTGAAACTGGAATTCACATAAAATATTTTAAAGTGTTGAAATTTCAGATGAAATGGAAATTTTGGAAACATGGAGATGTGATGTTTCTGAAAGGAAATATGCTCCCTGGGGCCATGCCATCTGATGACTAAAATCAAAGTTGTCAGTTTCCAGTCAGCAGGTGCCTAGGTATCAGGGCAGTCTGGTCATGTGGACTACCATGGATTATCTGATCCAGTGTGTTTAGCCTCCATACCACTCCCCCACCAGAGAGAGGCTCCAGGCTCCTCTCCATGCCATGTTGCACTACAACAATTCATTCATATCCATCTGCATTAAAACTGTAAAATGGGCAATCATTCACTTCCAGTGTTCCTTACAAATGAACCAAGCTGCTGGCAATTTCTCTTTAAAAGGTCGCAGACCATGTTAGGAGGACATAGGACATACAAAAATTCTCCTGTTTGAAAAGGCATAATATTCCCCATCTCTTCCCGGTTTCTGGTACAGAATATCAGGGTTCAGGGAGCGCAGCAAATAGTAGCGGGAGGGACGGTGGCGGATCAGACTGTTCCTGGGACTTCCAGCCAACTTGCTTAGGTTCTCTATGCACTGGAGAAGTGGATGGCATTTGTGTGCCCAGCTGACAGATGACACCCTGCTGACCCGTGCTGAAGATACCTCCTGCTGCTCTTCTCAAGCTTTTAAAGTAGAGTCCATGCACCCCCTGAACTTTGCTATAATGTTTACTCCCCACTTTGAGTAGCACCATGAGACTGGGGAGCAGGGGTTGAAGGGGTGGCAGCACAATAGCTCCAATTTCCCATGCTGTTTCTGTCCTGGGCCATGTACCTGGACTGGGCATGCCACAGAACAGGAAATTTAAAAAGGTTCTGGCCCCCTCCTAGCTTCCAGGTGTATGCAACCCAGGTAGGAGAAGTTGGGGAACTCATGAAGCAAGCAGGCAGGTTGGCTGGAGCTGCCAATACAGTGCCTTGAATAGGGTCACACCAAACTAGCAGACCCAGCCAGGCTGCCTGTCTGCTGCCTTTCCCAGAAATAGCTGAAGAGAACACAATAGAGTGAACTGAAAACAAGGCAGAGAAGGTTCCTGCACTGTTCCCCCTACTCTAGGGTCTCCAGATGTCCAGCAAAAGGAGGACATGTCCTCTATAGAATAGAATCATAGGGTTGGAAGGGACCTCGTGAGATCATCAAGTCCAACCCCCTGGGGTTTGAACCCAGGCCCCTCTGCATGTTAAGCAGAGGTGCTAGCCACTACACTATTTGCAGGGCTGCATTCATTAATCATTACCCATTTTCCATGACATAATATGGTAATAACAGTTATACTAATACTACATTTTTTCCACGTCCTCTGATGTCCTCCTTTTCAGAACTCCCTGTCCTCTTTTCCATGCTTTGGTATCTGGTAACTCTACCCCACTCTGAGCTCCTGCCAGATTCCCAATCCCTCTCCTGGGGAACTTAACAGCAAAAACAGAGTAAGCTGCTCTTACAGGAAAGAGTGTCCAAACCAAAAATACAGCATTACTGGCACCACAGCATCCAATGCAAGACAGACAACATTACAGGAATTCCCAGCGAAGTACTGCAAGAAGATAAAGTAAAACAATCAAGGAGTCCAGTGGCACTTTCAAAAAGTAACAGATTTATTTATCACTAGAGCTTTTGTGGGTGAAATCCCTCTTTGTCAGGCACTTGAAAATGGTTTCGAAAATGGGATTTCACTCATGTGATAAAGAAATGTATTACTCTTTAAAAGTACCACAGGACTCTTTGCCATTTTTACTGAATTAGACTAACATGGCTACCCCTCTGCAAATTGTCAGTAAGAGGGTTAACTTTGTGGCATGCTGCCTGGTAGGTGTACTTATGCTGTGCACAACTCATAGGAGGGCAAAACTGAAGAGCGGAATAACTAACGGTGAGGTTAAAATGTCTACCTTGGCTCAGTTCAAACTAAGTAATTGGGTAGAGGGTTAGAAGGGCTGAACAGATGGAGGCAATGGTGGAGGATGGGGGCTGAATTAAAGGGTTTGGTCATGGACAGACATATAGGGGACAAAGGGACAGGATTAATTGCTAGGTGGGAGCGGGGCAGAGGTGAAGGTGATGACTGGTCCTGCACTAGAGGCCAAGTTATAGTACCTGCTGACCAATGATTTGTGAAGCATGGGCAACATATTTTAGTATTTTTCTCACAAGGGTTAACTTTGTATTTTTCCTCCCCATCCCACCTCCTTGCTGTATTCCACTGTTCAAATCCAAATTACAGCTTTTATTTGCAGTAACAGTCTGACCTGATCCTGCGGCTTACACTCCCCTCATTTATTTGGTTCCCATTCTGTAGCTTCCATTCTTCAAACATCTGGCAAAGTGGGATTTTCTCTTACACAAGGTCATGCAAGAAATAAAATTGTTAGTCTTTTAAAGTGCCACCAGACTGTTTTCCTGCCTAGTGAATTCAGGTCAGTCATTCCAGCCAATGACTAAATTAGCATCATTGCATATTACTTGCTATCAGCTGGGGTGGGGGGAGGCTGTTGGGATAATTCAGGGGGGTGTCAACGGAAATCCCTGGCAGTTGCATCTGTCACAGCTTGCATTTCTGTTGCAGAGTGGTACTGACACACCAGCTCTGAGTCAGCCTACAGAGTCAGGAGCTACCTGTGCTGGTGGGGGGAGGCTTGCTCTAGCAACAGAGGTGGTGGGTTACTTACCAGTAACCGTTCTTTGAGATAGGCTGCTCACATACATTCAGTTACAGGTGTCTATGTGCCGCAGTGCACAGTAGCTCAGAAAGTCTTCAGCCTTAGCCTGTCAGGTCAGGGCATGCAGCCAACACCCCCTCCATGCCGCGACCGCGGCTATATAGGTGACCGTGACCCTGACCCTCCCAGTCCCATATACCTTCGCCAACTCCGTTAGCGGGGATGGTGAAAGGGGCCTGAATGTATGTGAGCAGCCCATCTCGAAGAAGGACATTTACTGATAAGTAACCCACTGTTCTCCTTCGAGCGCTGCTCACATCATTTCAGTTACAGGTGACTACTAGCTGTACCCATGGATGGTGGGAGGAGTTACAGTCTACCCACATTGAGTATAGTTCTGCCCAGAGCAGCATCATCTCTAGCCAGCTGGGCAATGATGTAGTACATCGTAAAGGTATGGATTGATGACCACGTAGCGGCCCTGCAGATCTCTTGGATCGAGTCCTTGGCAAGGAAGGCTGTAGAGGATGCTTGGGCCCTGGTAGAGTGGGCTCTAACAGTTCCAGGAAGGGGCGTTTTCAACCTTCCATAGCAGTCCTTGATACAGTTCATAATCCATTTAGAGATACACTGAGAGGATACTGGTAAACCTCTCTTATGTTCGGCAACTGCCACAAACAGTTGAGGGGTCTTGCAAAACAGCTGAGTGCACTCAATGTAAGTTAGGAGCAGGGGCGTTGCTGGCACTGGGCACCCCAGGGCATGTGCCCCCAGTCCCAGCTCCAGGGCCCCAGATCTCCGGCCCAATCAGACTGGGGATCCGAGGCCCGGTCAGCCACCCGCAGGCGCCGCGGCCCCATCCCCAGCCGGGGATCTGGGGCCCAGCTGGCTGCCTGGCCGACCCCGCCCCCTGGCCAGGGATAGGGACAGGTGGGGCTGCGCTGCCACAAGTGGCTAGGCCACGGCCAGGCCATGGCCAAGCCAGGCCAGAAGCAGTCACAGGAGGGCCAGAGGGCGGGGCCTGCCAGCTGGGGGCAGGACCTGGGCCCATGCCCCAGGTCCCTCCCGACACCCCTCATGTCCAGTGTATGCCACTTCCTGTGGTTCCGCATAACCTGGGAATCTGGGTAAAAAACTAGCAAGTAAATTTCTTGGTTAAGATGGAAGGGGTAGCCACCTTATAGAGCAAGGGTCTCAAACTGAAGTCACCAGGAAGGCCGCACGAGGACCTAGGATATTAACCCGAGGGCCGCATTACTGAAACCTTGTCATACAGCAGCCATCAGTTTATTTAATTAAAATTAAATTAAAAATTAATTGAATTCAAAATGATTGTAAATAGAATTAATGAATTTTTAATTAAAATGTAATTATTAGAAAGCTTTTACATTAAAATTTTTTTAAAGTTTTTTTTTTTAATGGAGAGAAAGGGAAGACAGGATAGGAAAAGAAAAAAGGAAGAGAAAGAGAAGGAAAGAAAAAAAAAAGAAAGGAAAAAGGAGGAAAGAAGAAATGAAAGAGAGTCCTTGCCACTTCTTACAAGTGGCAGAAGCAGTCTCCAAGTGCGGCTCAGAGATGACTCTTGCTGCTTGTAAGAAACAGCAGGAACCCTCTCCTTCTTCCAGCCTCTTGCAAGATGGTCCATGCCACTTTTTACAAATGGCAGAGAAGGCTCCGAGCCTCTTACAAGAGGCTAGAAGAGGGAGAAGAGAGGGTTGCCTGCAGCCTGACCCCCAGGAAACGGCCCTGCAGGGCTCTGCCTAACCTCTCCCTCACCCCCCAGGCAGCAGCAGGCTCCAGCTTCTCCTGGCTTGCCAGGAGTGGAATTGCCTGTGCCGAAGCCCCGCGGGAATGGGGGGACATGCAGCTGGAAGCACTGCCGGAAATACTGGGGCAGGACACCTGGAGTCAGGTAGCTGCGGCTCAGATGCCAGCTCCCAGTGGCGGGGCTCCTAAAAAGCCAGCCAGGGGTATGAACCCCTGAAATCCTGACTGTGTTAGGGGCCGCAGGTGGGGATTATGTTGGCCGCATGTTTGAGACCCCTGTTATAGAGGAAGGAGGAGTGGTGACATAAAACCACTTTATCCGGGTAGAACCTCATATATGGGAGTTCCGAGGAGAGGGCTTTCAACTCCAAAACCCTTCTAGTAGAGGTGATTGATACTAAGAAGGCCACCTTCCAGGACAAGACTAGTAGGGTGGCAAAGTCCAAGGGTTCATAGGGTGGCTCTGTCATTGCCCGGAGGACAATATTCAGGTCCCAAGGTGGGGTGGGCTTACGAGGTTGGGAAAAAGTCTCTCCACTCATTTTAGGAATCTGATGGAGGTGGGATGGGAGAAAACTGATTGCCTGTCCACGGTCTTGTGGAGAGCGGAGATTGCCACTAAGTGGACTTTCAGTGAAGAAGGAAAAGGCCTCCTTCCCTTAGGTCTAGCAGATAGTCGAGGATCAGGTGAATCGGGGCTGATATAGGGTCTACACCCTTGTCCTGGGCCCAAATGGAGAATTGCTTCAATTTGGCTATGTATGTGGACCTGGTGGATGGTCTTCTGCTACCAGCCAGGACCTTCTTAACCCTGTCTGAGCAAAGCCTCTCCAGCCCACTGAATCAGAGAGCATCCAGGCCATCAGGTGTAAGCAGCCCAGGTCTGGGTGCTGAAGGCGCCCTGAGTCCTGCATCAGGAAGTCCGTTCATGATGGGAGGCAGAGTGGGATCTCTATGGACATGTCATGCAAGAGTAGGAACCAGTGCTGTCTGGGCCAGTCCAGAACTATTAGAATTATGTTCTTTCCATCCGTGTCAATTTTTAGGAGAACCCTCTGAATCAGGGGAACTGACGGGAAGGGGTACATCAGGGGGCCCGACCAATTGATGAGGAAGGCATCGGTGAGTGACCCCTCCTCTCGGTCTCTGAGGGAGCAGAACTGGGATCATTTGTGATTCTGTCGTGTTGCAAAAAAGTCTATATGGCGGAGACCCCATATGTCTACCAGGAGGGAGAACACCTCATCGTGAAGGGACCACTCATGGTTCGCTAGTGGTTTTCTGCTTAGAGAGTTCGCCAGCCCGTTGTCTACCTCGGGTAGGTGGGAGGCCACTGGGATGAAGTTGTGTTGTATGGCCTACTCCCAGAGTTTGCACGCCTCCTCGCAAGTGGCATGGAGTGGATTCCCCCTTGCTGATTCATGTAGAACACAGCTGTGCTATTGTCTGTGAGGATCTGGACTGACCTGCCTCGTATCTTGTCAAGGAAGGTCAAGCAGGCTAGCCTGATGGCCCTTAATTCCTTCACGTTTATATGGAGAGGGCTCTCAGTGTGGGACCAGAGCCCATGAGTGGGGGGTCCCCCAGAGATGTGGGCCCCCTACCCTGTGTCTGAGGCATCCATTTTTAAGGTCACTGAGGGCCTGGAGTCTTTGAAGGGGATGCCCCCCATGGCAAAGCAGGGATCCCATCAAACCTGAAGTGTCTCCAGAGTATCTTGGGGGACAGACAGTACCCTGTTCAGGGAGTCACTCCATATGTGGAACACCGTGGAAAGCCAGATCTGGAAAGGCCTCATCCTCAGGCGCGCCGTCTGGATCACTGAGGTGGAGGCTGCCATGTGACCGAGGAACTGCAGGCACCGTAGGGCCGTGGTCACAGGGAATGTATGCAGCTCCGTAATGATGGTACAAATGGACCGAAATCTGGAGAGAGGTAGGAATGCTAACTCTTTGCGGGCATCTAGATGCGCCCCTATGAACTCTGTGTTTTGGGACAGGCTGAGCTTTGACTTCTCTTGGTTTACATGGAGGCCCAGATAGTCACAGAGCCTCACTACTGCTTTGACGTGGCGTTCTACTTGGGAGCTCGATTTCCTGACTATTAACCAGTCGTTTAGATAGGGACAAATTCTTATGCCCCATCTGCGCAAGTATGCCACGACTGGCGCCATGCAGTTTGTGAACACCCTGGGGGCCAGGGAGAGCCCGAAAGGGAGAGAGATGAACTGAAAGTGGTCGTTCACCACCATGAACCTTAGGAACTGTCTGTGGCAGGGCCTTATGGCTACATGAAAGTAGGCGTCTTTCAGATCAAGGGCCACAAACCAATCCCCGGGAGACAGAGAAGGAAGGATTTGTGATAGGGAGCCCATGCAGAACTTTATTCTCCTTATCTGTTTGTTTAAGGTTCTGAGGTCTAGAATGGGTTGAAGGTCCCTGTTGGATTTTGGGACCAGGAAGAATCGGGAATAAAATTCTTTTCCCCACGCCCACTTGGGGACCTTTCGTATGGCTCCGAGGCAGAGGAGTTTCTGGCATTCGATCTCAAGAAGGTAGGACAGTTCCTGGTTTCCGAGGGATGAACGAGGGGGCGGTTTTCTGTCCTGAGGAATTGAAACAAACTGAATACAACCATCTCAAAGACCCACTGGTTGGATGAGATGTTGGCCCGGTGGTGTGTGAAGCAGTGTAAGTGGCTGGGGGCTGGTTGATTCATGGGTTCGCTGGCCGTATGGTAACTGTCAAAAACGCTGTTTCTTCCCTGATGGCCGTTCGGAGGCCTGCCCACACCTACGTGATTGGGGAACATGAGACTTCTCACTCTTTCCTGAATGGACCTTGTCCCTGTCCATGTCCCCAAGGTGGCGCTGGGAAAAGAGGAGGGACCTTGGGAATGTACTCTGCAGTTGGATCTGTTGCTTTATCTGCTGAAGTTGTTGGAGGAGGAGTTGGTGGTGTTTTAGAGAGCATCTGTTAGGTTGCGGGGTGTAAATTCCCAGCGACCGGAGCATAGCCCTTGAGTCTTTCATGCCATGGAGCTTCACATCTGTGGACTTGGCGAAAAGTTCAGGGCCTTTGAATGGGAGGTCCTGAATTGTGAGCTGCAGCTGTACAGGTGGTACGCCCGAGCCCTGTAGCCAGGCTGAACGATGCATTACTATAGCCGATGCCATCGTACAGGCGGCTATGTCCACGGCATCCCAGATGGCCATCAGAGCGTCTGTGGATGCCATTTCCCCTTCTTTGAGCATCCTGTCAAAGTCTCTTAGACGATCCTTCAGGCTAACAGCATGGAAGCCTTGCATAGTGTTCCAGAGGTTAAAGATATACCTTGTCATAAGGGCTGAGTGGTTTGCTGTGTGCAGCTGAAGGGCTGCTGTGGAGTAAACCTTCCTGCCAAGGAGGTCAAGTTTCCTTGCCTCCTTATTCTTAGGGATGGAATCTGGTTGGCCTTGCCTCTCTTTCTGGTTCACGGCATCAACAACCAGTGACCCCAGAGTGGGGTGCTGGAACAGAAAGGAGAATTTGTCCTGAGGGATGTCATACTTACTGTCTGCGACCCTGGATACTGGCGGGATTGAGGACGGAGTTTGCCAGCGCGCTTTGACAATGCTGTATACCCCTTCATGGAGCAGTACAGACACCTTAGCAGGTAGAGCCCTCCAGCTGATGTTGAAGAGGGGGTTCACCTCCTCTTGGACGACCCCAAGCTCCAAGTTCAGGTTTGCTGCCATGCAGCGTAGCAACTCCTGGTGGGCACGAGAGTCCTTGTTACAGTCAATTGGTGTCTCAAAGGTGTATTAGTCAGGTGAAGAGGAAGAACGGGCCTGTGATCTATTCCGACCTGTGGAGTTGGGATTGGGTTCATCGTCCAAGAAGTCCTCATCCATGGTCTGTGAGGGGGACTGGACAGGGCTGTGCCGTAAGGCTAAAGAATCATTGGCAGCCATGTCTGGCCAGTCATGTGATCAGTCGCTAAAAGATGCTTTGGCCTCCAGATGGCGTGGAGGGGAGCAGCCTCGGCTAGGTTGCGGTGCAGTACCCAAAGGGGAGGGTCCCACTGGTTCAGGCGGGCCCAAGGATCTGTGTTTGCATCGAGGCGCAGGTGAGGGAGAGCGCTTACGGCGCTGTTTCCCTAAATGTTCTCCTACCTTTATTAGAGGAGAGGAGAAGAGCATACGGAGGCTGGAGGCGAAGTCGACGCTGATCCGTGGGAAGGGGCCCCCGAGGCTTAGGAGCACGGCACCAACCCGCGTGGGGAGGAGGCCAGGGAGCAGTCCTCTGCTGAATGCAGTACCAAAGGTGGGCTGGATGGCACCGGGTTAGGAGAGCAGTCCCCATTGCCAGATTGCGGTGCTGGCGACTGGCTAGGTGGTACTGGGTCAATGCTCCGAGCTACTCCCTGTGCTGACTGGGCTTCCGGTGCTGTGGTTGGCGTCGAACTGGTTTTCTTCTGCGGTGCCAGTATGCGGACCAGAGAATGCATCTGCAGCAACATGGAAGCCTGCGGTGTCAGCGGTGCCACTGGTGGTACTGCTTTGGGTTCGGTGCCGGGTTAATTCGGCGACCGTGGTGTTCAGCGCCCTGACAGTACCGATGGGGTCATTGACCGAGACTTTAGGCTCGGCACCAGAGATCGGTCCCAGGGTTTCAGCGCCCGGGCCGATGGGTGAGCTGGCAGAGCACTCAGGGCTCGGGCAGCATCAGAAGCTTGTGCACTGCTCCCAGCAAGGGATTGGAGGCTCAGCTGTCTGTCCTTGTGAGTCCTCCTTTTGAAGGACTGGCAAAGGGAGCAGCTCTCAGCGAGATGGGACTCATCGAAGCATGCAAGACATTTCTCGTGCAGATCATTGAGCAGGAAAGCTTTGCAGCATTCTAGGCACGGCTTGAAACTGGGCATCTTGAATTTCACAGTAGAAGACAGGCACTTGCTTATGCAATTTTCTTGACTGATCCAAAACTGTCGCTGAGGGCAGAAAAAGGAACTGGGAGGGTCAGGATCATGGTCACCTATATAGCCATGGTCTCAGCATGGAGGGGGGCTTTGGCCACGTGCCCTGACCTGACAAGCTATGGCTGAAGACTTTCCAAGCTACCGTGTGCTGTGGCATGTAAACACCTGTAACTGAATGATGCAAGCAGCGCTTGAAAGAGAATGAGCTCTTCTTATTTTCATGAAAATATATGCTAGGAATGCACCCTGTGGTTTCCACTACAGAGTAATCCACAGGCACCTGTATCTGCCCTGTCTGTAGGGACTTGCTGTGAACTGTGGGCCATAGAAAAATATTTGGGGAGGGAATTATATGGGGCATCTCTGCTGCAGTAGGGGCAAGGAGCACTGCACATTATAATTCTTTGCTGATTGCCTTCCAAGGAGACAGCAGCCATCCTCAGCACATTCCCTCAGCAGTACGGGGGCCAGGCAGGGGCAGGAACTGGCTTTTCCTCCTTCTGCTCCTCCCTTGGTCACAGCACAGTCAGTCTGCCCAGGAGGCTGCAGGGGAAGGGGTTGGGAACTGGGATCCTCCCTCCCTCTTATTCCCTCAGCTGGCCCTTCCAGGATCTCCTCCCCCTTCCCGATGAGGCTCAGCCCCTGCCCCTTCTTGGGGCTGGCTCAGTACCTACAGGAGCTTAGCTGAGCATTGCAAAGAGAGCCCAGCTGTGTCCGGGCCTGGAGGCAGCCAATGAGACAGCAGCCAGCCACAGCCCGTTCCCACAGCAGCACAGTGGCCAGGCAAGGGCAAGAACCTGCTTTTCCTCCCTCTGCGCCTCTCCTGGCCCCAACACTGTCAATCTGTCTGGGAGGCTACAAGGAAAGAGGGTGGGTGCTGCTATTCTCCCTTCCCCTTATCACCCCAGCTGCCCTTCCAAGATCTCCTCCCCCCTTCCCAGCGAGACTCAGCCCCCGCCCCCGCCCCCCCCGGCTTCTCTGCACAGGGCAGCTTCTCAACAGACACGTTTCCCAAGCTGGTTTCAAATTCCCGCTCTGCATAGGAGGCAGTCTGCATCCATACCAGCTGACTCCTTGGCTGCATGCAGCACACTCCAGAGCTCGTGGGCTGAGCAGGAGCAGCTTAGCTCCTCCCTCCCAGGCAAACATGCTTCTGCTCATGTGCTGCCAAAGAAATTTCATTTGGGGCCCTGCAGAGGAGACTTGGGGCATGGGCCCTGTGTGCCCAGCGTCAGTGACGCCTCTGGTTTTAACTAACTTTTAGTTCGAACTAGCTGTGTTTTTTTTAGTTTGAACTAAAATGTTAGTTTGAACTAGAAAGCTGCAGTTAGTTCAAACTAAACAGGCTCTGCCTAGTTTGGACTACGCAACTCCAAACTGAGCTTTTAGATGTAGACGTAGCCAAGGGTGTTAGAGTTATACAAAGCTCTAGGCACCATTAAACAAGAACAACAAGAAACAAAAACAAATCCCTAGCAGTATTAACTATGCAAAAAGGAATTCTATCCATTTCTACAAAAAAAACCCTACTGTTTTCCATTCCTTCATTGTCCTGGGGAAATACCATCGGCCCTCTCCAAAAACCTGATCAAGCAGAAGTCTTGCAGAATTTTCAGAAGGTCACCACATTCCTTCTGTTTTGGATCACACAGAGGTTTGGAGTTGTCACACAGAATATCCTGCTATGGGCTGCCTCTCTTTTGTTACAAGGAGGAACCTATTAATGAGCTTCTAATGACTGCAACAAGGAAATATGGCAGAATCCCTCAAGAAATCAACATGGAAGCTCTTATAGAGTAAGAGATACATTCCACCTGCTTTCTCACTCAGAGAAAGTTTATAATTTGTTCTTTCCTTATTTGTTCCTTTCCTCTAAAGGGAAAGACTGAACATACAAGCTTTGCTCTTTGTGCACAAAGACATTCTTTTCAACAGAGGACTCAAACACACGGCCCATGGGCTTCATGCAGAGGCAGCCTTAGACAATTGGGGGCCCTATTGATCCCCACTGCTACCTTCTCTGTGACCCCAGTCCCCCCTGCACCCTTAACTGCCCCATATCACCCCCCAGGACTCGTTTGTTTTGCTGAACCAAACTAATATGATTATCCCTCTGGAACTCATAAATTATTATTGGGTATGGTATTTTTAAAGATCTTCCCATCATGAAGCTTGTAAGTTGATCATCTTTCACTTAACATAAATCAGCTAATGCTGAACTACAAAGTTGAAGTGAACATTTTAATTTTTTTAAGAAGTGTGAGCATTAATTAATAAATAAGAAGTGGTAACATTAATGATGGCTCAAAAATAACAAAGACGACATTTAAAAATTTGGCAGTCAAATCTTAGAAATTTTTCATATAGGCTTGGGTTCCTGTGCACTAGAGATATTTAATATAAATAATTTTAATAAATAAAAATAAGTGAAAAGGAGGTTTCTAGTGTGTAGCTATAATTAAAAAACACAAAATTTCAATGAAATTCTCTGAAGTACTCAAGTTTATAAGACTCTGCCCCCCCCCAAAAAAATATTAAATAGTTAAGTACAAAAGAAGCTAAAAAATTACTTACCAAAAGAAAGACATAGAGCACAGACATCACACACAGGTGTAATGATTGCCAAAGGGAAGCACTGTATTTAGATGTAGCAGCTTATATGGACCTACCTGGTTACCTGAGCTAAAAAAAGCCAAAGTAAAAATTGTCACAAAGTCAAAGGAAAAGGCAAAAGAACAGGTAAAAAGAAGAGAAATAGGCACTATTTCACAAAATTAAAAAATGGCAAAATAAATGTCCATACTGAGGAATTAAAAGCTGAGGCCACTAGAAAAGTTCCTGTTGTGCTGTCTGTTGCTTGCTCCTGCTTTTTTAGCATGTCAGTGTGAAGGTGATGGGCAGAGAATGGTGAAATCTGCATTTCAGATGAAGCACAGATCCTAATGATAGCTTGCCTTGACGAGCCAAGAGTGAACAGTGCTTAGGCTTCCAGCCCTACTAGCTCTGCTAGATGGGAAAAATTTCTACATTAGTCTATATTTTCATTTCTGTCTACCAGACTGAAGACGAGACCCCTTATTGCTTGGGGCCCTAGGCGGCCGCCTGCTTCGCCTACCCCAAAAGCCGCCACTGGCTGCATGCAGCCCCTAACGCTATTTCCTGTGGCCCACAATGACACTGTTATTACTGATATTAGTAATATTGTACAAAAAGATTTCAGTGGTGTGGGCCTTGGGGTAATGTACAAGTCCTCATGCGGCCCTCATGGTGATCTGAGTTTGAGACCCCTGCTTTACAAGATGTTACACACTTGCAAACATTAGGGCTATGTCTACACTAGGAAAAGTTAATCTGAATTTGTTAATTTGAACTAATAAATTCAAGTTTAGTTTAAACTAGACTTGAATTTATTAGTTCAAATTAACAAAATGGACTAATTCAATTTAACACTAAGTTGAATTAATCCCCTTTGTTAATTCAAACTAAGAAACTTTGTTAATTCCCTTAATTCAAATTTATTAAATTCAAATTAAGGGTTAAGCCTAGTTTACGCCATCCTTAATTCAAACTATGGATCAAACTAAGGGCTTAGTTCGAACTAACCAGCAGGTTTTACTAATTTGAACTAAGTTTTCATTAGTTCAGATCAAGGAATTCCTTAATTTGAACTAATAAAAGCCTAGTGTAGATGGGTACTAAGTTAGTTTGAATTAAGCCTCCTTAATTCATACTAACTTGCAAGTGTAGGCTCACTCAATGAGACTAGTAATCTACAGTGTGCACCAACTGCTTTTTCTACAGATTATTTAAAGACTCCCTTACCTCCAACCAGATGATAATACCGGTGTTCCTATCTTAGTAAGTGATTATTGCCTAGTAATCACAGGCATAGTAGAATCAGTGTTAGATTGTTTCACCTTGGTGTAAGAAAATCTCTCCCATTTTACTTTATTTTTCGTTCATTTTTATAGCACTCCCCTCTTTATTCCTTTCCATTAACAATGGAAACTTTTAAATTGGCTCTGCCTTTGTACATCCATTACATTAGAACAGGGGTGGCCTAACTTATGGAACTCAAGAGCCACATAAGTTGATTATTAAACCTTCAAGAGCAGCACTGAGGCATATAGCCATATCTTTTACCTACTAAATTGATTTGCTGAAGGTCTTATGTGAGCCACACTTTTTCATTCAAGAGCCACATGTGGCTCGTGAGCCGCAGTTTGGCCACACCTGCATTAGGACTAATCATCCCTAAACTTGAAGGGAAGGCAGCTGACCTCTCTAACTAGAGTATTCTCACTGTTTTTCCCAGCATGTTCCCCCCACTTCTTCCTCCCACCCCCTGGAACACATGGGTCCCAGGCAATGTTCCCTCTAATTACTTCTAGACTGTGTGTGCAAACAATTTCTTTGTGTGCACAAAAACATTTCTTTGTGAGCACCAATATTAGCACTATTGAATTTTTTTGTGCGCACTTTATTTTTTTGTGCGCGCAGGTTTCATGACCTGTGTGCACGTGCACAGCTTAGAGGGAACAGTGGTCCCAGGAGCCTACTGGATCTGACCAAGATCTGAAGTTTGGGATCTCTTACATACAGGAAGTAGTAATTAGGGCTTGACTGCACTTGAAAGTTAATTCAGATTAAGATAGGGTTTGACTCTAAGGCACAATAACTGTTTCTGAAAACATTCATATGTGCCTATGGTCAAAAGGTCAACAGAGCCATGTGAATTGCAGGTGTGATTTTTTTCCTCTCACCCTGACCAACATTCTATGTTGACAAGAGCCCTAGAATAGATGCAGTTATCCAGGCAAAAAAAGGTCCTTTTTTGGGTATACCTTACTCTGTTCCAGGAATTGGTATACGTTATACAAGCAAAACAACACCTTTGCTGGTGTAAGATGCCTCTCCATTAGAAAAGGTTTGCAAGTATAGCTCTAGTCACAAACCTTCTCAAGTACAGACAAGGCTTGTTGCATCTCCAGTGTCCTGATCCCATGTGGGGAATTGGGGTTTCTGCTTATGGAAAAATTGGGATAGTGAGCATTGTGGTTGAGACAGCTTCCCTTTAAGATCCAAAAGACCTCTACACTGCATTGTAATGATTACAATTTAAAAACAATCTGCTACCTTCCTACCCCCCCCCCCACTGCCTGCCCCAACAGGTAAAGCAGATATTTTTTCCTGAGCTTAGAGTTTGCTTGAGTTTTGTCTGAGTAAATTGTTATATCAATGTTTAAGTTCCTGATAATAGAGGTTTATGATGGCAATGGCAACACTCCTTTCCTTAAGGATATAAAGGTGTTAGGGAGCTATTAATACAACCAGTTGTGGGAAACTGTCATCAATGTACTTTAGTTGTGGCTTAGGGTAAGTGTACACTGCCAAGAAAAGCATTGACTGTTAATGTAGATTTCCAAACGGATAGCTGTGTTAGTCTAGTCCAGCAAAAAAAACCAAGCAGTTGTGTGGCACTTTAAGACTAACAGATTTATTTTTCTCATGAGCTTTCGTGGGAGTAAAATCCCCCTTGGTCAGTTGTTCGGAGGCGGGTGAACTTTGTTCACCCATCTTTGAAGCATTTGATGAAGTGGGATTTTCTCCCACGAAAGCTCATGCGAAAAATAAATCTGTTAGTCTTAAAGTGCCACACGACTCCTTGTTGTTGTTGTTTTTTTGTTAATGTAGAGCCAAACTTTAGATTCTGTCAGATTTGAGAAATCTGTGTTTGCGATTGCTGAGAATATCAGTGCCAATGTCAGCTTTAATTTTGTATCAGATAAATTTCTAGTTCTCTTTGTTGAAAAGATATTCTTCTAAATGTAATAATACAAAACCACTTGCATAGTTCTTTTCATTCATAGATTTTTGAAGTACTGCAAGAAGGTGTTTAAACATCATTATGCCTATTTTCCATATGGGGAACCTAAGTCAGAGTGTTTAAATGACCTACTGAAGATCAGGCAGAGAAGTAGTAGCTAAACCAAGACTAGAATGCTATCTCTTCACTCACAACACACTGCTCTAGTCCCTGCCCATTAAGCTTAGAAGCTTTGTAACTTCCATAAAAGTAATTTTTCCTAATATTTAGTCCTGTCCTACAGATATCTGCTGGCCTATGGGGCCCAAACTATGACCCAACTGCAGTTTTGCCAGTTTTTGGATTGGTCAAGGAGACATCTTGCTGAGCAGGCCCTAGCTTTAAGCCATAGATAATAAAACCCTGCTTCCTATCAAAGAATGAGAGCTAACTTTGTTCCTTTTACAGCCTTTTTTCCCCCGAGAGGTAAGATTTTAGAAGCATGAAAAAGTCATATGCTCATACATTATCAAAACTTCTTTGTACTTGAGAGCATGTTGTAATTGAGATAGAATCACAGAAATGCAGGGCTAGAAAGGACACTGAGAGGTTCACCAAGTACAGATGCCAGCATTGGGGCTGGTCTGTGTAAACCTAGACCATCCCTGCCTGGTGTTTGTCCAACCTGTTCTTAAAAAATTCCAAAGATGGAGATCCTGCAAGCTCCTGTGGAAGCCTATTCCTGAGTTAACTATCACCATCTCTTTTTGTCCTACCTTCTCTGTACCTGGAGAACAATTGACTGCTGTCCTCATTATAACAGCCCTTAATGTATCTGAGATAGATGGAATGATGATGAAATATGTTTGTGCAGCAAAACAGCTGTTTCAAAATTGTTGCATAAAACTGAGAAAATAAAGGATGAAAACCCAAATACTGAAATAGTAAAAATGTAATCCTTCAACTTTATATAACCAGTTCTTAAAATCTTGTTTTCCTAAGGTCCAGATGCTATTCGTGATTACAGAACAAAGCTCCCAGAGTATACTCGCTATGTCGGTGCAACCACTCCAGCACCAGAGGCCACTGGTGACCTTGAATACCTATGGCGGACTGCTCCTTGGAAAACGTCTATAGTACCTCACAAACATGTCTACCCAGGACAAATTGGCTGGGGCGTAACAGAATTCAGTTATCTCAACAGAGGAAATCTGCTCAGTGGCATGCAGATTAGGGTAACTACTCATACATATCATTTCTCCAGAATTTTATCAGATGCCATCTATATGGCATTAAGGAGTGCCTTGATTTGTAATTTCATGCTGTGTGTTTATAGTACAATGGTTAACTGAAGAACAAGATAGAACACATTTATTTAATTTAGAAGGGCACCATTTTTTAAGAGCATGCACAATCAACATTGTTACAACAAATGAATTAAAGTAGTGGTGCTTGAAATGATATTATGCATTCATAAATCTTAGCTTTCATGAGACAAAATGGGGTAGTAGTGTTGTCTAATGAAGACCTATGTACTAGAGCTGTGCAAAATATTAACCTCTTAAGTCAAATCCACTTGTCAATGAGTCTGTGTTTGCAAACACTAATGCATGCTCATAAAAGGGTGGGGAAATATTTTCACAAAAAATGGATAGCTGAAGTTAGTCTCCCAAGTCCATGAAGATGTCCGCAGAAATAACCTGATTTTGTAAGATGCTGAATGCACAGCACCTACCAGGGGCGTCGCTGCCCTGGGGAAGCACCCAGGGCACCAGCCAAGGCCACGCCCCTGGCTGGCGACGGGGCCAGGAGCTGCCTTTGTGGCCGCGGGCGGCTGAGCCCCGGATCCCCAGCTGGGGACGGGGCTGTCGTCCCTGCGGGCAGCTGGGCCCCGGATCCCTGGCTGTGGATGGGGCCAGGAGCAGCCTCTGTGGCCGTGGGCAGCTGAGCTCCGGATTCCCAGCCGGAGACGGGGCTGCCACAGCCATGGGCAGCTGGGCCCTGGATCTCCCACCGGGGATGGGGTTGCTGCGGCCATGGGTGGTCAGTCCCCAGCCGGGGATGGGGCCAGGAGCGGCCTCTGCGGCTGTGGGCAGCTGAGCCCTGGATCCCCAGCCAGGCACAGGGCCGCTGCGGCCGCGCCCCAGATCCCTGGCTGGAGACGGGACTGCCGCGGGCGGCTGGGCCCCAGATCTCTGGCCTGATTGGGCCAGACACCGGGAGAGGCAGGCCCCACCAGACCCAGGGCACTGGCGCCGGGATTCGGGGCACGTGCCCTTTGTGCCCGGCTCCAGTGACGCCCCTGACACTTACCACTGATGACAGTTTTAGGTATCCATTTTTTAAAATGCTGGGCTTGATGAACATGTGCTGAGTTTTAACACATTGCTGGAAATCTGACCACCTGGAAGTGTGGAAGGAGGAAGTAACTGGAACACCTAGGAGGAGATAGCTTTAGGATGGAAGGCTTCCTTAAGGGTTGCAAGGATCACTAAAGAGTTTGAGTTTGAATACGAGGTCTCAGGTAAACCTGCAGGTTATAGGCCACCTCCAAAATGGTAAAAAAAAAACAAAAACAACTTGCAGACATAAGTTTATAGATGCATCTGTGAGCAGAACCTTGCCAGGTTTGCATGGATCTAATATGTGGTCATTACCTCTGAGAACCCTGTTAATGCTTTTGTGGTCTCTGCCTCCTGGGAAGCAGAAGTAGAGAATAGAAGCTCAAGATATTCTTGCAGTTGTGTCCATTCTATCTGGGCCATATATCTGCAGTCTTTGCTAGCCACTGTAGTCCCAGATGAAGACACTGGGAATCCAGACATATGTAATGATTACAGGAGAGTGCCCCAGTTTGCAAAATATTTTAGTGAGTATGTACAGTTGCTAAAATGGAATGCTATATTGAGTAGACCGGTTACTCCTGAGGCCTGAGTTAGTTTGGGGCACTATCATACTAGGGGCTCTACTTATTGTGGCAAAGTGTCTGCCCGGCTCCTGTGGATCCTGTGCTTTGCTCTGTTGTGGAAACCTGGGCAAACCATGTGTGGCCAGTGGTCAGAGTTCTGGTTACCACCCAGCAGGGGTTGCAGACCCACAAGTATTGGGTCACTAGCAGGGGAGATGAAGGGGGAAGGAGGTGGCTGCCTCTCACTGATTTTCAGTCTGTTGTAACATAGTATCAGCCTTCACTAGAGAGCATTGAGACAAATGCCACAGGGATGTGAGTCATTAGGATTAACAATGAGGTACTAATTGTTGTTCAGACAATCTCTATGGCTCCTCTGAGTCAGTATCTCTTTGGCCTTCTCTCATTCATATGAGAAGGACTGAGGTCACTAGCAAGCAACCTTTGGGTTTTTTTTTAGTCACTAGGCCCAATGAAGGAAAGAAAAACCTTTGAACAGCCCCTAATTCCACCATTTCTGGGATCTGGAGATTGCAGTTATTTTTGCAAGTTGGGATTTGCCTCTGTTTTCAGTGGGTTGAGAATTCCCTTGCTTGCAACAAAAGTTATAACTTGTAGATTTTAATAAAAACTCTTTCCAGATATTTTTTGACTGGTAATTAAAAAGAGAAGAGGAAAGCAAACTGTTCTAATAGGAGCCTGTGTTAGAAAGTATGGTATTTTTTTCCTACAATTAGAAAGCCTAAGTAACAGAGTAAAATCCAACTCCGGGACGTATCTCCTGGAAGAAGTTTAAGCTGTACACAGATCTGGCCTTGCAGGAGAATGACTTAACCTTACTGAGGAACAAGGTAGAGTGGTGTGTAGTGCACTAAACCTCACCACTGCCTCAAGTCTCATGGCAACCCTGAGGGTCCTGGGAAAGTACTGCGCCTCACAGTGGAGTGAAACTGTGAAGCAACACAAGTTGTAACAAGGTCGCAATCTGAAGGGGAGTGGATAGGCCTGATGTGTTGCTACTTTATGCACTGTGACAGCAACAGGGGGTCACCAGACCAAGCAGAGAGAGCTAGCACCACTTCAGTCACAATATTGTGGACAATTGTGTGTTCATAGAAACTCATGCAGACTCAGAGAACAAGTGAAGGGCAGAGCAGAAAGTGGAATCTAGAGGGACTGCTTCAGTTCCTGGGATTTGCCAGTGGAAAAGGGAGCAGGACCTGGAGGGACTTGGACAGGCTCAGCAGCAGACAGGCTCTTCCAGGATCTTTCTGTCCAGCCTGGCATTGGCTCTCTTCTCCTTCCCCTCTCTCAGCGCTTCCATCTCATTTCTCCACCCAGTCAACTCCCCACACACACACTGCAAGGAGCTCCCCCACACACACTCCAGGCTACTTCATGCCATTTTAGAGCCTTGACATGCTTCCTGATTTGAGACAGGAGTGTGGCATGTGGGATGACCCTCTGCATGTTCCATGTAGGTGATCTCAAAGTAAATGTGTAGATTTCAGAAATGCAATAGAAGCCTCAGGAGAAAGGATGAAAGCCATGAGGGATTCCCACCCCCCACAGCCATGGTCACTGTTCAATCTTCTGACAGCAGCTGCTTTTTTTTTTTTTCTTCTCCCTGTAGAGGGTCACCCCATGGCAGAGGAGTCCAGAGCTGGGTCCTGAGGAAAAGAGTTTGACAACCACTGCTCTAGCCCAGGCCCTCTCTCTATACAAAGCCCCAGCCCAGGAACCCTATAAGTAGCAGCTATCAGGGCCATAACTATGGTGGGGCAAACAGGTGTTTGCCCCAAGGCCCTTAGAGCAGCTCAATGGAGCCACTCCAATAAAGGGAGCATTCTGCACCACTTGCTCCAGGCACTGCTTATTACAAGGGGCACATTCCAAGCAGAACACACATAGGCACCAAAATCATTCATTATGGCTCTGGCAGCTATACATTGTTGACACTGCCAGCGACTGTGCTTCTTTCCCCTGGGCTATTTCCCCATCTTTGTACTCTTTTACCTTGTGGCTAGGTTCTGTTTGCTCTGCTACTCTCCAGCACTCCTCACGCATGGCTGCTGGTACTCCTTACTCTCCCTACACCCACTGCAGCAATGGCTTTTTATCAGCTGGGCCTTAACTGGGCTCAGGTGCCTCTAATTAACCTGAAGCAGACGCTGCTCAGTCTGCAGGGAACAAAGCCTGGATCAGAATCTAGTGCTTACATATCTGCCTTCTAAGACACTCCTGCTTCCCTCTGGCTCTATTGTCTCACATTACATATAATAAAGCACAGTTCTGCTTTTACTGAGCTTTTCCTATAGCTAAGACACACTTTATATGTGGAATGGTGGTGGTCATTACATAATAGCACACTTTGCTCCCAAACAAAGAAAATCAATTAACATAGTTAAAAACTCTAGAGTATCAGTTCTCAGTATCTGAATTTTTATCCCACTCATGGAGCCCAGGTCTTTTCCCACTCCTCCAGCAGATGCAATTTCCTTTCCCCAGGGGCATCGCTGGTGCTGGGCACCCAGGGCACGTGCCCCAAATCCCAGCACCCATGCCCCAGATCTGGGGGGGCCACCTCTCTCCCGGTCTCTGGCCCAATCGGGCTGGAGATCCAGGGTCCAGCTGCCAGCGGGGGTGGGGCCTGCAGGCCGGAGCGGGGCTGGGGGTGGGGCTTGGGCCTGTGCCCCAGGTCCCTCCCTGGGGCAGCGACGCCCCTGTCTTTCCTCAATGTGAAAAGGAACACAAACAAAGGGTAGAGGAGCCTGGCCTGATCCTTCTTACAACAGCCTGTTATAAAAACCAAGAAGGGTACTGCTGTCTTGGTTCCATCCTTTCCACTCAGACAAAGGCAAGGAAGAAAAGGTGGCCCCTGCAACATTTATCCCCTCCCCAAAGTAGCATGGAATATGTGCTGTAGCATAGTAAATAAATAGCTATAACTGAAAACATAACAGATTTTTTTCCTAGGTGGGTGGATAAGAATGGTGGTTTACTTAACAGTAACCATCCTTCTTTGAGATGGGCTGCTCACATACATTCAGTTACAGGTGTCTATGTGCTGCAGCACACAGTAGCTCGGAAAGCCTTCAGCCTTAGCCTGTCAGTCAGGGCATGCGGCCAATGCCCCCTCTATGCCGCGACCATGGCTATATAGGTGACCGTGACCCTGACCCTCCCAGTCCCATCTACCTTTGCCAACTCCGTTGGCGGGAGCGGTGGGAGAGGCCTGAATTCAGTTACAGGTGACTACTAGCTGTACCCATGGACGGTGGGGTGCCCAGAGCGGCATCATCTCTAGCCTGTTGGGCAATGGAATCGTGCATCATGAAGGTATGTATTAACAACCACATAGTGGCCCTGCAGATCTCTTCAATCAATCAATCATTTGTTCAATCAAATCATAGGGCTGGAAGGGACCTCGTGAGATCATCAAGTCCAACCCCCTGGGAATTGAACCCAGGAACTGCTGCATATTAAGCAGAGGTGCTAGCCACTACTCTTGGATTGGGATCTTGGCAAGGAAGACCGTAGAGGATGCTTGGGCCCTGGTAGGGTGGGCTCTAACAGTTCCGGGAAGGGGCGTTTTCAACCTTCCGTAGCAGTCCTTGATATAGTTCATAATCCATTTAGAGATACACTGAGAGGATACTGGTAAACCTCTCTTATATTCGGCGACTGCCACAAACAGTTGGGGGCTCTTGCGGAACGGCCGGGTACACTCGATGTAAGTTAGATGCGCTCTCCTAATGTCCAGTGTTGCCACCTCCACTGGTTCTGCGTATCCTGTGGATCTGGGTAAAAAACTGGCAAGCAGATTTCTTGGTTAGGTGGAAGGGGGTGGCCACCTTAGGGAGGAAGGATGGGTGGTGGTGACATAAAACTACTTTATCTGGGTAGAACCTCGTATATGGGGGTTCCAAGGAGAGGGCTTTCAACTCCAAAACCCTTCTAGCAGAGGCGATTGCTACTAAGAAGGCCACCTTCCAGGACAGGACTAGGAGGATGGCTGAGTCAAAAAGCTCATAGGGCAGCTCTGTCATTGCCTGGAGGACAACATTCAGGTCCAAAGGCAGGATGGGCTTACAGGGTTGGGGAAGAAGTCTCTTCACACCTTTCAAGAATCTGACAGAGGTAGGATTGGAAAAAACTGAGTGCCCATCCACAGTCTTGTGAAGAGCTGAGCTTGCCGCTAAATGGACTCTCAGTGAGGAAGGAAAAGGCCTCCTTCCCTTAGGTCTAGCAGATAGTCGAGGATCTGGTGAATTGGGGCTCATATAGGGCCTACACCTTTGTCCTGAGCCCAAATGGAGAATTGCTTCCATTTGGCTGTGTTTGTGGACCTGGTGGATGGTCTTCTGCTACCAGCCAGGACCTTCTTAACCCAGTCTGAGCAGAGCCTCTCCTGCTCACTGAGCCAGAGAGCATCCAGGCCATCAGATGTAGGCAGCCCAGGTCTGGGTGCTGAAGGTACCCCGACTCCTGCATCAAGAGGTCCACCCACTGTGGGAGACAGAGTGGGATCTCTGTGGACATGTCCTGCAGGAGTGGGAACCAATGCTGTCTGGGTCAGTCTGGAGCTATTAGTATTATGTTCTCTCCATTCCTGTTAATTTTCAAAAGAACACCCTGTGTCAGTGGAACTGATGCGAAGGCATACATCAGGGGCCCTGACCACTTGATGGCGAAGGCGTTGGTGAGTGACCCCTCCTCCTGGCCCCTGAGGGAGCAGAACTGAGGACACTTGTGATTCTGCCATGTCGCAAACAAGTCTATCTGGGGGAGACCCCATTTGTCTTTCAGGAGGGAGAACACCTTGTTGTGGAGGGACCACTTGTGTTTTGCTAACGGTTTCCTGCTTAGCAAGTCTGCTAGCCTGTTGTCCACCCCCAGTAGGTGGCAGGCCACTAGGATGAAGTTGTGTCATATGGCCAGTTGCCAGAGTTTGCACACCTCTTCGCAAAGTGGTGGGGAGCGGACCCCCCCCCTTGCCGATTAGTGTAGAACACGGCTGTGCTATTGTCCGTGAGGATCTGGATTGACCTGCCCTGTATCTTGTCCACAAAGGTCATGCAAGCTAGCCTGATGGCCCTTAGTTCCTTCATGTTTATGTGGAGGGGACCATCCATGTGGGACCAGAGGCCTGGGGTGGAGAGTCCCCCAGTGATGTGGGCCCCCTACCCTGTTTTCGAGGCATCTTTTATTAAGGTCACTGAGGGCCTGGGGTCTTTGAAGGGGATGCCCCCCATGACAAAACGGGGATCCCTCCAAACCTGAAGTGTCCCCAGAGTGTCCTGGGGAACAGACAGTACCTTGTTCAGGGAGTCCATCCATATTTGGAACACCGTGGAAAGCCAGATCTGGAAAGGCCTCATCCTCAAGCGTGCCATCTGGATCAGTGAGGTGGAGGTTGCCATGTGGCCGAGCAGCTGCAGGCAATGGCGGGACATGGTCACGGGGGACGTTTGCAGCTCAACAATGATGGTGCAAATGGACTGAAATCTGGAGAGGGGTAGGAATGCTGACCCCTTGCGGGCATCTAGATGCGCCCCTATGAACTCTGTGTTTTGAGACGGGTGGAGCTTTGACTTTTCTTTGTTTATGTGAAGACCCAGATAGTCGCTGAGCCTCACTACCACTCTGATGTGGAGCTCTACTTGGGAGCTCGATTTCCTGACTATTAGCCAGTCGTCTAGATAGGGATAAATTCTTATGCCCTGTCTGCGCAGGTACGCTGCAACTGGCGCCGTGCAGTTTGTGAACACCCTGGGGGCCAGGGAGAGCCTGAAAGGGAGAGAGGTGGACTGGAAGTGGTTGTTTGCCACCATGAACCTTAGATAACCGCCTGTGGCGGGGCCTTATGGCTATGTGAAAGTAGGCGTCTGTCAGATTGAGGGCTGTGAACCAATCCCCGGGAGACAGACACGGGAGTATCTGTGAGAGGAAAACCATGCAGAACTTTATTTTCCTTATGTGCTTGTTTAAGGCTCTGAGATCTAGAATGGGTTGAAGGTCCCCGTTGGATTTTGGCACCAGGAAGTATTGGGAATAAAACTCTTTTCCCACTCCCACTTGGGAATCTTTTTTATGGCTCTGAGGGAGAGGAGTTTCTGGCACTCAATCTAGAAAAGATGGGACAGTTCCTGGTTTGCGAGGGTTGGATGCAGGGGCTGTTTTCTGTCCCGAGGAATCGAAAGAAACTGAATACAATACCCCTCTGCGACCATCTCGAGGACCAACTAGTTGGATGTGATGTTGACCCAGTGGTGTGTGAAGAGGTGTAAGCAGTTGGGGACCGGTTGGATCGTGGGTTTGCTGCCCGTATTGTAGCTGTGAAAAACGCTATTTCTTCTCCAACAAGTGTTCGGAGGCCTGCCTGTGCCTACCCGATTGCAGAGCATGGGACTTCTCACTCTTTCCTGAATGGAGCTTGTCCTTGTCCATGTTCCCAAGGTGGCGCTGGGGAAGAGGGGGGGACCTTGGGAAAGGACTCTGCAGTTGAATTGTTTGTTTTAACTGCTGAAGTTGTTATTGAAGGAGTTCATGAGGTTTTAGAGAGCAGCTGTTAGGTTGTGGGGTGTAAATTCCCAGCAACCAGAGCATGGCTCTTGAGTCTTTCATGCCATGGAGCTTCACATCCGTGGACTCAGCAAAAAGATCAGGGCCTTCGAACGGGAGGTCCTGAATAGTAAGCTGTAGCTGTGGTGGTAGGCCCGAGCCCTGTAGCCAGGCCGAGCGACGCATTACCACAGCCGATGCCATCGTAGGAGCGGCTGTGTCTATGGCATCCCAGATGGCCATCAAAGCATCTCTGGATGCCATTTCCCCTTCTTCGAGCATCGTGTCAAAGTCTCTAAGATGATCCTTTGGCATAATGGCGCAGAAGCTTTGCATGGCATTCCAGAGGTTAAAGATATACCTGGTCATAAGGGCCGAGTGGTTTGCTGTGTGCAGCTGAAGGGCTGCTGTGGAGTAAACCTTCCTGCCAAGGAGGTCGAGTTTCCTTGCCTCCTTATTTTTAGGGGTGGAACCCAGTTGGCCTTGCCTCTCTTTCTGGTTCATGGTGTTGATGACCAGCGACCCTGGAGTGGGGTACTGGAACAAAAAGAAGAACTTGTCCTGAGGGATGTGGTACTTACAGTCTGCAACCTTTGATGTGGGCAGAATCAAGGACAGGGTTTGCCAACATGCCTTGATGATGCTGTATACCCCTTCGTGGAATGGGACAGACACCTTAGCAGGTGGGGCCCTAAGGCCGACATCGAAGAGGGGGTTAGTCTCGTGTTGGACGACCCCGAGCTCCAGGTTCAGGTTTGTTGCCATGTGGCATAGTAACTCCTGGTGGGTATGAGAGTCCTTGTTACAGTCAATCGGTCTCTCAAAGGTATACTCATCGGGCGAGGAGAAGGAACAGGCCTGGGATCCACTACAACATATGGAGTCAGGATCGGGCTCATCATCCGAGAATTCCAAGTCCATGGTCTGCATGGGGGAATGGACAGAGCAGTGCCTTGAGACTGGGGTATCGTTGGCTGCCATGTCCAGCCAATCATGTGACCATTGAAAGATGCTCCGGCCTCGAGGTGGTGCAGAGGAGAACGACATTGACTAAGTTGCGGTGTGGTACCATAGGGAAGGCCCCACTGGCCCAGCCGGTCCCGACTATCAGGGGCGTCGCTGGCACTGGCCGCATAGGGCCCGTGCCCCGAATCCCAGCGCCAGTGCCCCAGGTCCTGCGGGGCCCTGCCTGTCCCGGGTCTCCAGCCCGAGCCGTCAGGAGATACGGGGCAGAGCCGCCTGCAGCAGCGGCAGCTATTCCGGCCCTGTCCCCGGCCGGGGATCCAGGGCCCAGCCACCTGTGGCTGCAGCAGCCACTTTCCCAAGGCCAGCTGGTCCTGTGGCCGCAGCTGCCACTCCCAGCCCCATCCTCAGCCGAGGTTCCAGGGCCCAGCTGCCTGCGGTTGCTCTTGGCCCTGTCCCCAGGCAGGGGTGTGGCCTGTGGGCAGGTGGTGGGGCCTGGGCTGGTGCCCCGGGTACTTCTCTGGGGCAGCGATGCTCCTGCCGACGATCTATTCTTGCATCGAGGCGTGGGCGAGGGGGAGTGCTTACGGTGCCATTTCCCTAAATGCTCACCTTCCCTTATTACCATATTGAGTGGAGAAGAGCGGACCGAGTCTGGAGGCAAAGTTGACACCGAGCCATTGGAAAGGGCCCCCAAAGCTTGGGAGCACGGCACCGACTTATCCCAGGAGGAGCATGGGGAGGAGGCGGGGAAGCAGTCCTCAGTGGATTGTGGTACCAGTGGCAGACTGGGCGTCACCAGGTTGGCCAGGAAGCAGTTCCCAGTGCTGGATTATGGTACCGGCGGTGAGCTGGGCAGTACCAGGTTGTTGGGTGGTACTGCTTCCTGTGCCAACTGGACTCCCAGTGCTGTGGTTGGTGTTGAGCTGGTTTCCTTCCGTGGTGTCGGAACCTGGGCCGGGGAATGTGCCTGCACTGTTTTGGGGGCCTGCGGCGTCAACGGTGCTGTTGGTGGTGTCACTTTTGGTTCGCTGCTGGGTTGGTTTGGCAACCGAAGTGTTCAGTGCCCCAACGATACCAATGGGGGCATTGACTGAGACTTTGGGCTCGGTACCAAAGAACAGTCCCGGGATTCCGGTGCCTGGGCCAATTGGTGAGCCGGCAGAGCACTCTGGGCTCAGGCAGCATCATAGGCTTGCGCACTACTCCCAGCAAGGGATCGGAGGTGCAGCTCTCTCTCCTTGCGAGTCTTCCTTTTGAAGGACTGGCAGAGAGGGCAGCTCTTGGTGAGATGGGACTCACCCAGGCATGCGAGACACTTATCATGTGGATCATCAAGTGGTAAAGCTTTGCAGCATCCTAAGCACACTTTGAAACCAGGCATCTTGAATTTTGCGGTAGAAGACACAAGTTTCTTGCTGATCCGAAACCGTCGCTGAGGGTGGAAAAGGGAACTGGGAGGGTCAGGGTCACGGTCACCTATATAGCCGTGGTTGTGGTGTGGAGGGTCATTGGCCGTGTGCCCTGACCTGACAGGCTAAGGCTGAAAACTTTCCGAGCTATCGTGTGCTGTGGCACATAGACACCCATAGCTGAATGATGGGAGCAGCGCTCAAAGGAGAACTGCTTGTTATTTGAGCCTACCAGCAATGGCAGAGAAAAAGCCCAAGGTGTTTAGAGATCTACTAAAGAGGAAAGGAAGCTCTTGGTTCTAAACTGTTAAATTTTTAGTTTCCATGGGTTGTTCCTCTGTTGCATTGATGCAAGAAACTAAAAGGCAGTTGCATTTGAGGACTCTAAATCTACATTTGGATCTAAGTGCATCCTTTTGGCACCCTTACAATGCACTGCCTTTTCTAGGTCAAAATCTGAACCTTCTCTGGAAAATCTGAGCAGGTGTTCATTCCTAGGAAGAATATTGGTATTGACTAATGTCTCATGCTTCTTTGTTCAAACAATATATACTGTTCAAATGAGTCTGGTATGAGGAAAAGCTTTTAAAAGTGTGTGTGTGTACACATACACATACCAATTTATATACTGGTATTGACTAACAAATGGGTGGTGGTGGCTGTCCCTTAAATTAGACATGAATTAAATAACAATGTGGGATCTTATTTTCTTCATTCATTATACTGTATTCCAGTGTATAATAACTAAGGAATCTCATTATTTGGGACCCTAAATGATTTGGGCATAGGAGCCTTCTTGGCAGAGTTGCCCAATGGGACCAGGAGTAGCTATATCCCTTTTGGATACAGCTTTATGTACAACAAGTCAGTTCAATTGACAGTAATATGGGTAGAAGACCTAACACCTCTAGGCCAGGAAACAAGTATTAAAATGCACAGTTCATGTCCCATCCTGCCATATCTCCTCTGCTCTTTGGGGTGATCTTTGCAGATTTTAGTGGACACCAGAGATGGGCTCAACAGTTGCACCCTGCCTACCTGTCTGACAAAGCTGCAGCTAAATTTAGCCTAACTAGTATAACAGGTTTCTTTCTTTCTCAAGTTGCCAGTAGTTGGATGAACATTTTAAACATAACAGTTAATAAACAAATGTTTTTCTTTTAACCAGTTTAGTATTTTATTTGCTACTTCTAAGTCAGCTTGTTTTGGAAATAAAAATGGTTTTGAACTACTTCTGCGTATAGATTCAATAGCACACATGGACTCCAGGACTCTCTTTACATGCTTGACAATCTTCAAATAATTTCAGGTCCTACATCTCTGATCTGTGGATGTTGCTGTCAATACACATTAAGATTAAAGAGAAAATCTTTGGACTTTGCTGCAGAGTTATAAAAGTAGCATTTAAGGCAGCTTTATTGGAATGAGCACTATGATTCTGGGCTACGAGGTTTAATTTCACTTAAATGTTATTTACTCTCTTTTGCATCATAGAAGATTGTAGTTAAGTCAGATACGCTAACCAGGAGCATGACATCAAATTCTCCTAAATAAACTTATTTTCAGACTTACTGTACAAAGAGAAAATGTTTGACTAACAACAGTTCTGCCAATGTTAGCATCGTAACATTTCTGAAAATGAAAACACATGTTTTGAACAAGGGCCCTTCAAGTTGACATTGTAGATACGAGTCTCTGAACCCATACCCTGTTGCCATCCCTGCCTCAGACAAATGTGCTCACTATATAAGCAAATGCTAATATATGCAAAAGCTACATCTAAATGTGCACATTGCTATTTCAAGTGTTGCTATTTCTTTTGAGCCAAGTCTACTGCCAAATTCTGCAATCAGTTATATATGAAAGTAAATTTGCAGTCACTTCATTATTCTGGATTTACTTCACCGCAAATGAGGGCAGAATTCAGTCCTGAATTTTTATCTTCTTGGTCAGAAAGTATTCTAGCTCATCTTTCCTTCTAAACTTCTTTACCTGGGAGTATAGGGGTGTCAGTGTTTTCCAGCCTATGTCAGCTGAGCTCATTGCACACCCCATAAGCTTCTTGCATTCCTGCATTCCACCCCACAAGCTTACTGTGTATCAGCCACCCACCCACCCCTATATTTTCAGCTTCTCACAATATCCCCCTTCTGAAACTGTGTGTTCCCTTTCTTCTCCCCTGGCATGTCAGTATTCCCCCTTAAAGCCTGGCTCCTGGTGCGAGTGCAGAGGGAGTAACAAAAAGATCTTGACCATTCTTCAGTCCTGTCTGATGCATTTGTGAGATTGCATTTGATAGGTGATGTCTGCAGGTATTGAGCCTGATTCTCTCCTCACCTAGCCTTGTATAAATGCAATTGACTTTACTGGAGTTACTCCTGGTTTATCTGTGTAATTGAGAGAACTATTCCCTGTGTTTATATTACTATTCAGAATGACTCTGCATTGCCATCTGTCTTATTATTTTTTCTTTTATTTTGTTTCCTATTAATGCCAGTTGCCATAGCAGCTAGACCTATTTAAAAAAAAAAGACAAACCAAATTGGGTAAGTTAGCACTAATTGAAGGCACCCTAACTGCCCCTTGCATTACTATCACCAGTGTCTTATTAGAGCTAATGTTAATACCGAATAACCCAAACTGAACAAAAATAAGAACTCATACAAACCATTTTTAAAAATCCTTTACATCAGATGCTGAAGCTTGCCAACTCTTACTCTGGCAGAGCTCCAAGGGGAACTGGTTCTGCTGAACGAGGCTCCTCACTGGAGAAAAATCTACCATGGACAATCAGTGTTTGCAAGATCCTGCCCATGAACTAAAAATACCTCTGTATAGACGTTACTAGTGTGCCCTCACTATAGTCTCTATGCACCAAATATTTTAAGTCACTGGTACTTAAAGCTTTTAGCTAATTAAGAAACATACATGTTTTACTCTGGTCTAAGCACACCCCAAACCTCAATAAAGTAAATACAGCAATCTAGGGCATTAGATTATAAACTTTACAGGAGAAAAATTGTCTTTTCTGTCTACACAGTACCCACCACAGTGGGGCCCCATCCCAGTGCGAGGATTTGGGTGGTACCATGAAATTAATACTTGCTACTACGACTAGGTCTGTACACTTATCTGTTCACATTTTCCAGGAGAGCAGAAAGGACTGACTGTCTCCAGGTCTCTTCCCCCAAATTTTAGTAAGTGTACTGTGTATAAACTGACTTTATTTCCCATCAGGCATTGCAAAAAATAGGACTAATTATGGCTGTTGAAAGGAATTACATTTCCCAGCCTCCCCTGCTCTCTTGCTGCTTTGAGAAACACCAGCTAGGACAACCAAGACAAAGCCTGATCCCTTGCCACTGTGAGGAGTTCTGGCTCTTTCCATTCACAGAAGCCTGGTGATGGGCCATAAAACCAGGGTCTGCAGTGTGGCTGTTGTTTTTAAACTCCAGATTGCTTCCGCAAGACTATAGCCCATGCCTAGTGACCGTGTCCCTGATTTCAAACATATTTTTTAAGGAAAAACCTGAGGTGGATGTACTGGCTCAGGAAACTTGCAATTAGTGGCTCCAGAACAGGCCAGCAAGGAGCATGGCTTGGAGAATTGACTGGACAATAAGTACTGGATCTACAGTTCTATGAATCCAGTGATCCTAAAAGGTAGCATGGCAGGTGGGTAGGCAGGGGTAGGGGGGAGCAATCAGGAAGCTATAGCTACTATGCTGAGCAGTAGCCTGGAGTAACAGACAGCACCACATGTTTCTGTCATGTGTTTTGCCTTTCATTCCCACTCGCTTCACTTATAGCCTGAAGATTTAGGCTATACAGCCCCAATTCAGCAAGGTACATAAATGCATGCACCTAACTTTAAGCACAGATTTCCATGCAGTCCCTCTCATGCTTAATGGGCTCACACACGGCTGATTTTGACCCTGTGGTCCACCCATACTGCAATAAAAGATTTGCAATGTGGCCCCAGCTGTCCTGGGCTTCCTCAGGCTGTGGGGCTAAAAATTGCTGTGTAGGCATTTAGGCTCAGCCTGGAACCTGGCCTCTGAAACCCCCTTGATGAGGGAGATACTCAGAGCCCATGATCTATCCCAGGCCCAAACGTTTACACTACAGTTTTTAGCATGCAGCTCAAGCCATGTGAGCTTGAGTTGCTTGATCTGTCTCTGAGACTTGGCGTGGCAGTTTTTTATGGCAGTCTCGCTCTTATCTTCTCTGAGGGAAATACAGTCTGTCCTTGAAGATGTCATTCCTGCATTTGCAGCCTAATACAGCATATAGCATTGGTTCACATTTAAAAATGTTTTCTTTGCATCGTAAGGAGTAGAAATGTAACTTTTATATATATTTTTAAACATAAGCTTAAATTCTACAGAAGTTGAGGGGGCTGGTAAGCGCAGGTTTTTTTCTCATTACAACTGAAAGAAAGAGAGGCAGAAGTGAGGTTGGAGAGAGCGAACAGACAGAAGTGGCAACACTGAGAGAGGAGGCAAGCTGGAGAGTGTCAGCCATTAAAATCATGGCTTCAGTTATTAAATGAAAGCAAGGTACATCTTAAATTATGGGGCTATAGTTCCATCACTATCTAAATTCAGTGGGTTAAACCGAGGAACTGCTCATAACAGATAACATGGACAGAAGTGTTAGAACATAGAAGTAACTGTGGCAGACTGGTAATGTAGCTCTAGCAATGACTGTCATTTTCTGTTGGACTGCATAACACTTGCAACAGTTGACAAAGATGAATATGACAGAAACAGAAAAGCCAAAGAGAACAATGAAGACATGATATGATGCTCGAGTTTCATACAAATAACTGATGCTTTGATTCAGAGATTTGCATCAGAATTGTTTGCAGTGGTCCAAGTTCTGTCCTCGAATAAGCAGCATAACAAGAATTCAAATGAGAAACGCTTAGATTGGTTTTCTTATTTTAATACCTACCCTCAGATTTATGAACAGGCATGATGTGTCTAAGGTCCAGCTTGATAGAGACAAGAAGGGACAAATAAAGCTTAAGAGTGGGGTGGGGAAAATAGTAAGATGAAGCTATTCAAGGTATGTGTGTTGCTGAAAAATGCACACTGTAGGCCAGGGGTCTCAAACATGCAGCCTGTGGGCCACATGGGGCCCCTAAAGCTATTTCCTGTGGCCTGCAATGACACAATTGTTACCAATAGTTGCAATATCATTGTATGGGAAGGTTTTGGTGGTGTGGCCCTCGGGCTACCATACTAATCCTCATGTGGCCCTCTATTAGTCCTCATGCGGCCCTTGTGGTGAAATGACTTCGAGACCCCTGCCGTAGGCTATAATATTGTTTCTGCCGTGGAGTGTGTGAGACTATCTTAATTAACCAATATAAGTTTTAAAAAATTCTTATAGAACAAAGGTTTTCTTCTTGCCCTGGATTTCTCCTTGACTTGCACATACTGCCATCTGCTGCCCTGCCCACTTTTTGCCCACATGCACTCCTGAGTCACTGGCTGTCATAAGTCTGATCTTGTCAATTTTACAGTCCCCATACAAGATAGTTACATGTAACAGACACTGTTTAATTATTAAGTACCTTGCTCCGTTGTCTGAGATGTTGCAAAAATACAGGTTTACAATTTCAGTTTTACTGTCTTCCTAAATTCTTCCTCTTTAAATATAAAGGGGGCCACAATGGCTTCACGCGATTTGCTCTCACATTCCAAAAATGTAGAACCCTAGCACCTTTCCTGCTTTTTGGAGCTGTTACTGGACTCCCTTCCCACTTCCACTAGGATCTGAGAGGAAGACAAATGTAATATTAGTTCATCTTACCAACATGCTGTGTTTTTGTTTCTCTTTGACAGACCGGAGAATTCCGTCAGGCTGCTGAATACGAGAATACTCATCGATACCAGAATCCATGGTAACTATCCATTCATTATAGCAAACCTACTGTGGTCACTAGCCAACTGCTGCAAAGATGCTTAGGGTACGCTAATCTGTGAGGAGACCTGAGACAGGCAAAACAGTGGCATGCCTAACCTTGAAACAGAAGCTACTTAACAACAATCACATCTGTCATTGCTAAAGAGATTCCATAGGTATCTATGTTGCTGAAGAGAACCCTTCTTCAGTAGTGTAGATGTAGTGACAGTGGGTAACAGACAGGATTTATAATTAACCATTTAATTCATATGTTATTAAAAAATAATATTATTACAGAACCAAAATAACTTTGAATGTAGAGGAAACAAGGAGTCTGGTGGCACTTTTCAAAGACTAACAAGTTTATTTGTCACATGAGCTTTCTTGGGGAAAAATCCTACTTCATCAGATGCTTGAAGATGGAGAACTTATAGAATGGATGGAAAATAAATGCAAGGAAGGGTAAGTCATAGGCCCATAGGATCAGGTCAGACTGTAACAGCAAATCAATGCAACTGTTCTTCACTGTTTTGAATCTGAACAACTGCATTGATTTGCTGTTACAGTCTGATCTGATCCTGTGACTTATACTTCCATGCATTTATTTTCCACCCATTTTGTAAGTTCCCCATCTGACAAAGTGGGATTCTCTACCATGAAAGATCATGTGATAAATAAATTTGTTAGTCTTTAAAAGTACTACAGGACTCCATGTTTGTTTTGCTAAAGTAGACTAACATCCCCCCCCCCCCGTAATTTAAGATGTAGGGGAAAGTCTATGGCTATGTATACACTTATAAGGTTAGTTTGAATTAACTCAGTTCGAACTAATGAAATTGAACTAATAATTATTAGTTCAAATTCAGTTAATTTGAACTAATATGGCCCCACTAGGAAAACCAATTTGAATTAGCATGTCCATGGACAGGACTTGTTAGTCTAAATTGGAAGAAGGGCACCATGGGAGGTATGGCAACATGGCCTCCAAGAAAGGCCGTGCCCTACTCAGTTACCTGCCAGGCTCCAGCCCTCTGAGCCTGGCACAGGGAAAAGCATATCCCGCCGAGCTGTAGCCGCGGTGCTGCTAGACCTGGGCAAGGGATGCTTTTTGCCAAGCCTGGGCTCTGAAGGCTAGAGCCTGGCAGGGGGTGTTTTTACCTGGCTGGGCTCTGTGGGGCCAGGGCACCCCCCCCAGCTCAGACAGTGCTGGCTGGAGGAGGAAGAAGGGATTCCCCCCTCCCGGCACTGACAGCGCTGGCTAGCTAGGGGGAGAAGGGATTCCCCCCACCTGGCTTCAGCTGCATTGGCCAGGCTGTGGGGAAGGAACCCCTGCACCCAGCTGGAGGCATGCTGGCCAGGTGTGGAGAACACATCCCTGCGCGCGGTACCAGTTGCGCTGCCTGGGCATGGGGAAAGGACCCCCATGAGTAGCTGTGCTGGCCAGGTGTGGTCAACAAAGCTCCACACCTGACTCCAGCCCAGCTGCCGGGGCTTGCTTGCTGGGCTCGGAGAGCACAGCCCCGCACCCTGCTCTAGCCCCACTGCTGGGGCAAGGGAAATGAGGACCTTGCCAGCAGCTCTGGGCTTTCTTGCCGGCACGGAGAACACAGCCCCATGCCGAGCTCCTGTCTCGCTGCCAGGGCTTGCTTGCCAGGTGCGGGGAACACAGCCCTACTGGTGCCCAGGCAGCGTGGCTCCTGTCGGGTGCGGGCTGTCTTCCCTACACCAGGGCAATGCAGCTCCAGCTGGGCGTGGGGGTCCATTCCCTGCATCTGGCCAGCACAGCTGGAAATGGGTGCAGGGGTCTCTCCTTCCATCCAGCCAGCACTGCAGAGCCGGGCACAGGGGTCCCCACTCCCTCGCCTGGCCAGAGGACTGGGGCCCCATCATCCAGCCAGATCAGCAGTGTGAGGGCGATGCCTTTGGGGCTGCTTGCCTCAACGCATGGGCTGGCAGGCTCTTCTTTCCAGGGTGCCATGCACCCTGAGAGGAAGGTCAAAGCACCTTAATTCGAACTAATGGTTAGTTCGAATTAATGTGTCACCATTGGTTTAGCTCGATCTAATGAGTTTGAACTAACCTTTAGTGCAAACTTAAGGGAGGTTTTATAAGTTCGAACTAGGCTTTTCTTAGTTTGAACTAAGGGAACTCCTTAGTTCAAACTAATGAAAGCTAGTGTGGACATGCACTAATTTAGTTTGAATTAGGCCTCCTTAATTCAAACTAAATTGTAAGTATAGACATACCCTATAAGATTCATGAATCTCACTGTCAAGAGAAATATCCTAGTTTTCAGGTTACCCACCACTTTTCAGATAGTCCCAAATTTTACCTTGTCTTGTACTGTCTGTCACATTGATTGGTTTACCTGGGGACAAATCTATGTTTTATATGTGTTATTAATTATTATTATTATTAATTATAATCTTAGGAGGTAAAGTCTGAGGAAGAAAAAGAGATTGTGGAGATTGGAGGGAAGAAGAGTAAGGAGATACATAGAATTCTCCCCCTAAAAATAACCTTGCAGGGACTCTGAGCATCATTAAACTAGTCCTACTAGAGTGAGGGCTAGGTTGTCACCTTATGGTCTACCCTGAAAAAGGGTAGCGTCTAGTTATGCTGCCCTAGTAGCAGCCAGTGAAACAGATTGTGACTCAGAATTGCAATCTGCATCCAAGTTTGCCAGCTTGTTCCAGGGAGGAACTAAATTGCACTGAACCTACCCCTAGTACAGTGCTTTCTGCACTGACAGAGCCTTGCCAGCTGGCATGCTGAGGGGTGGTAGTGGTGGTGGAGAGTGTGGAGCCAACAGGGCCAGCTCAAAGGGCTGTGGTGCCCTGAGCCAGCTTTTGGTTTTGCCCACTGCCCCACCCTGGGAAGGGGGTGCAGAACCTGGCCTCCACTCCAGCCAGCTCATCCCACCCCCAGGGCGGAGAACAGCTGGGCAGAGGGTAGAGTGGGCCAGCCCAGAGGCAGGGCTTCCTTCTCCTGCCCCTCCTCTGAGCTAGCTGTTCCTTCCTAGGAACGGGGAGGACCAGCCCAGAGGCAAGGCAAGAAAGCGGAGCCTGCCCCATGGGCTGGCCTGCTCCACCCCTGGGGGCGGAGTGGCCAGCTCAGGGAGGAGTGAGAGCACAGTTCTGGCTTCTAGGCCGGCCTGTCCTGACCCCCACGTGGCACCGTGGCCGCCCCCAAGGCAGTGGCACCCAAAGCCACTGTTTTATTTGCTCATCAGTTGAGCCAGCCTTGGGAGCCAAGACTTTCTTCTAGTCGCTGCCCCATATTTTCCTTCCTCCCTGCCAACCTCCTAACCTGGTGGGAGGCAGTAATGGTTCCCTGGAGACTGCTTCCCCACCTGTGCTGCAGACCTTGGTGTACATAGGACATTCAAAAGAATCAGGATGTTTCTTTATCATCTTTATTTCCTTGTGTGGCCACAGAGATCAATTAGCCCTGATTGACTACAGTTTCTAATGTTATTCTATAAATCATTGGTACAAATTCATTATATCTGTAATTACTTATTTGGGTTAATATAGTGGAATTCTGTTGAGGTTGCTTAATTCTGGTGACAGGTTATAAAGTAAGGCATCTGCTTCATTCCATTTTCCGAATGCTGGGAGTTAACAAAACATTCAGAATCCAGTGTAGGCCAGCCAAAGCAGTAATTTTCAAGAAGGCATATAGTGCTTGTCCATCCATTATGGCATTCATAAAACATTCATAAGGTATTCATAATATTCTGACCTTTGAAAGCAACCCTTGTGCACAATGGCTGTGGAAGGATTAATATGTGGCTTGCTATAAAGGACATACTGGTACTATATTTACTTTTACCAGAGAAAGGTGTATGGGAAGTCAGAGTGACTTGAGTTTAAACACCATAATTAAATGTGTGCAGTCAGCCAATGGATTGTCTCATAAAAGGATGCTCTATTAGATAATTAAGTTAGTTTTTCTAGTATGCTACGTTTCTTTGAAGCATAAAAAAGTTTTACAGGAACTGCATAAAATATTCAGAGGATTTAATTGTTACCATTGGCTCTTTTGCATATCGCTTTGCTACTGACCCTGTAATACTTCTGACTCTCTATTCTCACAGTCAATAAAAGGTTGTTATAGGCATTTCTAAATGAAAAAACCTGGTGAAATTTATCAGTGCAAGGACAATATCTTGATTATCTCTAGTTATTTCAAACACTGATATCTTTTGCTATATCATTTTATATTTAGGACGGTTGATTAGAAAAGGGGCAGACATGTTCACTAGTGTCTTCCAATTCTCCAGCAAAACTAAAATACATGTAAACAATTTTCATCCTTGACAATATTGATATCACAGCATTATTCAGGGTAATATATATGTGACTTTTATATAATTTTCTAATGGCATGATGTAAATACCATTCAGAGCAAGTATAGTCCACTATCTCTTGTTGCTATAAACTTTTTTGTCCCTGTCTTTTCCTAAATTGCACTAACCATGACCAAAATATCAGAAATTCTTTTAAAAAAAGATAAAATTTTATCTGTAAGAGAATCTGAAGTCTCCAAATCATAAAAAGCATCCCCAAAATCCTGACTGATTCAAGCAGGAACTAGAAGAAAAGGTGGAATTTCAGCTGAAGAAAAGTGCCTGAGTTGCAGATTTCTGATTCAAATTGGGATCCAGATCAGAAGTTTCCCAAAGTTTAAAGGTTGATCAGATCAGATGTCTTGGTTCCAAACCATGAAGGGAAATAGATTATATATGTATATTGTAGTATCAGGAATAGATTATATGTTATACCAGTAAGTCCACAAACTCATTTCTCAGTATCTTCCCTGAAACCTAAATAAGATGGAGGGGAAAAGACATAGCCAAAGGAAGATTCTGTATTGCCTTCCCCAATGTTTAATGAGTAGCTGACTCATTAATATAGAATTCAGAAAAAGGTAATAATTCTCAAGGGTCTGAGGGGAACTGGGTTGGGAGCAGAGCAAGTTATGTTTAAAAAAAAAGAATTCCACAGCAATCTTTAAAGAGAACAAATTATCTTCCCTCTATTTTTGTCAAATTTCCTTGGAAAATTTTAACTTTCCCGCCAAAGAAAGCTAAACAGTTTTCCATCAAAAACTCTTTTGACAAGATACATTGACCTGACCTACTTGGGAGAAGAAAGCTAGAGGTTTATGTGAGTAGGAGCAGCTGGCTACAGATAGCAGCCTGGCAGCTAGCTGATTGCAGACGGAAAGCTGCATGGCAAGCAGCCTGACTGCTGCAACCGAAAACCAAGAGCTGTGCCCAGACACACCCTGTTTTTGGCAGAGTTCTTGCAACTGCAGCAGCAGGAAGAGGATACAGCTCATCAAGCAGAAGGCATGGACATGGTGATGGTGTGTGGACACTGCTAAGGAACCACACAAAGACCTGAACACTGGCAGAGCCCTCATTTCCAGATACTGCTTAAGAACACATTTAATTTTAAGTATGTGAGTAAGCCACTTGTTTTCACTACTCATGTGCTTACATTTAAGCACATGCTTTTCTGATGAGGGCTGGAGTACTCTGCTCCCTGCACAATAAACCCATATATGAGCAAAGTATTTTGAAATGTATAAATACTTCTAATGTTTTGACAGCTCACAGTTACCATTGCTATGATCCAAAGGGGCAGCCGTGTTAGTCTAATTCGGAAAAACAAACAAGGAGTCCTGTGGAACTTAAAAATTAACAAATTTATTTATTGTAAGAGTTTTCATGGGAGAGAATCCCATTCCGTCAGAAGCATCTGACAAAGTGGGATTTTCTTCCACAAAAGCTCATGCGATAAATAAATTTATTAGTCTTTAAGTGCCAGAGGACTCCTTGCTTGCATTGTTGTGGTAACTCTCTCTATGGGTATGTCTACACTGCAAAGATTTTTTTTTTCCAAATGAGGCTTATTTAAAAAAAAATACTTTATGCCTATTCATGCAGGCATTTTGGTATTTTGAAATAAGCACTTCATTACTTCGAAATAATGAAGCACTATTTTGAAATACTAAAACCTGGATTTATTTCAAAATATTGATTATTTCAAAATAGCCATTTTGAAAAAAGACATTCCAAGCCACAGAACTGACTTTTTTGAAATAATAGCCCTATACTTTACATTGCCTTTCCCTATTTTGAAATAGAAAGTCTAGCAAAGACTTTCTATTTCAAAATAAGAACTCTTGCCTTATTTTGAAATAGAGAGTCTTCCCCAGACTCCTATTTTGAAATAAGAATTTTGAAAGAATGTTATTTTGAAATAATTATTTCAAAATAAAATCAAAATAATTATCTTGAAATAATTGTTTCAAAATATGTTTCAGTGTATACATAGCCTATATCTGTAAGAAGGGCATAGTGTAACTCAAAAGCTTGTCTCTTTCACCAGTAGCAGTATGTCTAATGAAAGATATTACCTCACCACCTTGTCTCTAATATTCCATGACCAGCACATCCTCAGCAACACTGCAGATATCTGTATCTGTAACTCAGTCTCAGTGTGTATGATTTGCAGAGACTGTTTACTCTAAAATACCTTGAGTTTGATGTGTCAAATTTCATTCCCACATCCCTCACAGCCTTTGTTCTCTTGCTTATATGACTGATACAGACAGGGCCATCGTGGGGATGGGTTGGGGGTGGGGGCATGAGCGGAGCAACCGTCCTGGGCCTCTCAGTTCTGTGGGCCTCGCGCTGCTCTGCCTCCAGTAGGGCAACGCGGGGCCCAAGCCACTGCCCCCCCCACTGCCATGCTGCCCACTCCTCTGCCCCACTCATGGGCAGATTAATCCACAGGCCAACTGGGCCTGTGCCCCAGGGGCAGGGTGGGCCAGTCCAGAGGCCAGGTTCTGCATTCCCACCCAGGCCCTGGGCCAGCTGCTCCGCCTTGGCTGGTCAGCCCATGGAGGCGGCAGGGCTGACTGGCGCATACAGTACGGGCTCCTGCGTGGCCTTCGGCCCACACCACATGCTCCAGTTGGCCCCACAACCACTGGGGGCCAAGCAGCCAGGCTACAGCTGGACTCTGGCACAAGATCCTCCTCCCCCAGCATTGGTCCACCTGTACCAGTGCCCTAGACTGGCGGTGGGGGCTGAGGCCCCAGGTAGGGGGGAGCCCACCAGTGGGGGAGGCCCAGGTGCTGCAGCTGCCGGTCTGCCTCTGGGCCCCCCTGCCTTTGGTGGCAAATTGAAGGCAAGGGGCAGAGCAGGAGCATGGAGCCTGAGCTTTGGGCTGGCCTGCTCTGGCCCCCCATCCCCCAAGCACGGGGAGAGGGAGTGGGGTACCTGATGGGCAGCTTTGCCCTGGGCTCCGCTCCTGCCCAGAGACAGCCTGGGGTACAGCATCCAGTGTTTCCTGATAGACTATAACATTGAGTCCTAATTACTACAAAAGCTATTAAACCTTATATCAGATGACGAGTTTCAACACCAGCTGAGGGGGAGATGATTTCGCTTGAAGGGTACTATACTTGATACCCTTCGTAAAATATGGTTGGCTTTTTCTAGTGCTGGCACAGCCAGACAGGAGCAGTCATTGTTCAGTTTGCATGGAAGGGATAGAAGGGGAGAAGCTGATATTTTCAGAAAAAGTGGAAGTGTTAACATTTACCTCTGTTTGGTAGCCAGTGAGGATGTTTTTGCATAAGTATTGAATGAGGCACACAGGTGCTAGATATCCTCAAGGAGTAAATGTTTCTTAAACCATAGGAGGTACAGTAGCTTAGCTCACTGGGTATGGCCCTAATAGAGTTCTGGGCCCCCTAAAAATGGGAATTCACAGGAATGCTGTGTTCTGGGGCCCATTAAAAACAGAGGAACACACTGTGATACAGCGTTCTGGCACATCCCCCCAGGGCCGGCTGAAGGAAGGGGCTGCGGGCTGGAGCAAGCCTGGCAACCTCACCCTCCTTCTCCGGGCACCTGCAGCAGTGCCCCCCCCGCTGGGCCTGGGCCGTGTGCACTGCCTCGACCCAGTCTCAGGCCTGTGTCTGCTCTCACCAGCCGGCCGTCTGGCACCACAGTCTCCCTCCCCCCAGTCTGGCTCCTTGGACATGTCAGCGAGGTGGGTAACGGGGCTGAGGTGTTGGGGACAGGCAGGCAGCTGGTGGGGAAAGTGTGGGAGGGTGGGAAGAAGGGGTTGGGAGGGTGGGCTGGGGAGGTATTGGGGGAGTTTGGGGGCTGAAGGGGTGGACTGGGGGAATGGGGACAGGGGAACTGAACGGGGCTGGGAATATGTGAAGGGGATAGAGTAGGGGAATAGGGTCAAGGGGACTGAAGGGGGCTGGGAAGGTGTGGAGGGGCTGAAGGGGTGGAGTAAAGATGGGGCAGGGAGCTTAGGAAATGGGTATTGGGGCTGAGGAGGACATGGGGAAGGAGGGGTTTGATGGGGGCAAGCATTTGGGGGGCAGAAATAACCAAGGAGTCCTGTGGAACTTAAAGACTAACAGATTTATTTTTCACATGAGCTTTCGTGAGAGAAAATGCCGCTTAGCTGTGGTGGGGGGTGGGGCAGGCATCTGTGCGACAATAGCTGGGGTGGGAGGGCAGGTGTTTGGGGGCAGTAGCTGGGGTGGGTGAAGGGGGCCCAGACCTGCATGAAGGGGGCCCTGAAATTTAGGAGGGTTCTGGGGTCCACCAAATTGTACTTTAACTCCTGTTTGCCTTCAGTTTTTTCTTTTACTGGAACAAGTCCCGGTTTACCTTGAGGAAATATGATTTGCATGAAATGCAAAATTTCCACTTGTCATGTATCCATGATTTTGCTGAGTGGTGGATTTCATTCATTTCATTTAATAAAGCACATCTTTTTATTTTCCTTATCATGTGAGAGTTTTGGCAAAAATGCTTACATTTGTTGACAAATCCACATCCCCCTCATTTCCATCAAAAATCTCAGCATTTGCCAGTAGGAATGGTCCATCTTTGCTCTGTATATTCATGTAAATGTCTGTTTCAATATTGACTACTCCCAAAAATGGCAGAAAGCTCTGCATACTTTAGCACTGCATGCATGCAGGGGCATCACTGGTGCTTGGCACACGGGGCACATGCCCCTTGTCCCAGTGCCAGTGCCCCAAGTGTCCGGAGCAGCCCCTGCCTCTCCCCAGTCCTGTGCCTGGCAGGAGATCCGACACCTGCGTCTCCCAGCCCTGTTGTAGGTCGGGCCATTTGCGGCTGCATTTACAGCTCCCGGCCCAGTCCCTGGCCGGGAATTCAGGCCAGGCCACCTTCAGTGGCGCCAGCCTCTCCCAGCCCCATCCCTGGCAGGGCTGCCCGTGGCTGCAGTTGCGGCTCCCAGCCTGGTCTCTAGCCAGGAATTCATGGTGGGCTGCCTGCAGCAGTGTCCACTTCTCCTGTCCCTGTCGCCAGCTGGGGATCCAGGGCCTGGCTGGCAGTGGCAGGAGCCTGAAGCCAGATTGGGCCCAGGCAGAGAATTGGGGCTGGGGGGAGGGTCTCATGGCCAGGAGCCTGGGCCCATGCCCATGCCCATGCTCGGGGTCTTTCCTAGGGCAACGATGCTCCTGCTGCATGGACATACCTAATCTGACTGACTTGATCACCAGTTACTGTAGTTTTCTGTTGGATTCTTTGGCTCCATGATTCAACATTACTGAGAATTATTTCTTGGAATATTTAAAATTGTAAACACTAAGTAAACTTTTCAGTTTACAATGAATTTCCATACTGAAAATTTTTGTTCTGAAGAAGAAGGAGGCAAACATCCTATATGCTCCTTGGATTTATGTCACTTCTAAAAGTTAAGCTCCTGCTCATGTTTACACTGATGTAAATTCAAAGTAACTTTACTAAGTTAAGTGGCTTTCCTCTGAAGTTTCACCCGTCTAAATGAGATCACAGTCTGGCTGTGCTCTCATTCCACCAAAACCAAATATTATAAATGTAAGGTCATATATAGGCATCCAGACTTCTGGAAACTTAAGATCAAGCAATGGTGGAAAAGTAGGAGGGTATTTTGTTAAAAGCTTAAAAGAAACTGAGACTGCAGCACACACAGAAAATCCCACAAGTTCAATCTTCATTATGGATGTGGTGACACACTTTACTCTCTTGAAATGAATATATTCCATAAAGGATTGCAATATGAACCAGTAGTTAAACTAGCACAGATGTTGCTGGCATTGTTTAAAAGGTATTTACTTTATGGTGTTAGTGATCAACTGTGTGATTTTGCAGAGGGAGTCCTGCTTATGATTTCCCACAAGACATAATATTTTCCTAGTTGGAAAGAGCAAATGGTTACATAGTGGACAGATTTTGTAACTTAAATGCTTCAGATTGATGATGTAACAACTTGGCCCAGATAGGCCTTTTTCTATGATAAGGGTCTCAAACTCAAATCAGCATGAGGGCCAGTAGAGGGACACATGAAGATTAGTATGTTAGCCCAAGGGCCGCACCACCGAAACCTTTCAATAATACAAATATCGGTAATGATCATGTCATTGTGGGCCACAGGAAATAGCTTTAGGGGCCGCATGCCGCCCGCGGGCTGCGTGTTTGAGACCCCTGTTCTATAATTTGTTCCTTCCCCTCCCTATGCACCCAAAAATGGCCAGCCTTATGTCCCTCCCCTATCTATCTTCGCTCTTCAGTCCTTCAGAGAATGCTGCCAGATATTTCAGGGATGATCTAGCTCTGCCATCCCTCTGTAGCTTCTGAAGCTCAGCTTGCTCTATTGCTTCCTCTATCTTGCTTTAGGAACCTTTTCCTTGCACAACTCTGAAGAAGTGGGAGTGGTATATCCATGGTATTCTCAAGGTAACAAACATAGGAATTTACTACACACAATTTTAACTTTTAGAAGTGATACAAATCTGGTTTAATAAAACTGGTTCAGTTACTTTGATGCAAACCTCAGCATGGACACACATATATTGGTCCAAAACTGGTTATAGCTTGCTCCTGTAGAGCTAGGGTTAAACTGATATAAGAGTGGCTATACTTGAAGATGCATTGACTTACCTAGGGTAGCTCAGAATCATTCTTTAGTTAAGCTGATGCAATTCTGAATATAGATCAAGTCTTAATAATCCATGATGGGTCGAAAGTGGGTGTTAGCAGCTGCAGCTAGAGAGAAAAATACCCTCTATCTCTTCTGATCCTACACCTTGTCAGAATAAAAAAATAGGGTATTCCATATTAGAATAAGAAACAGCCAGAAAGGAAAAAAGTTTCTCCATGTCCATTGCCTTGTACTGTATTTCTATTCCATAGTAATAATTCCAATTGCTCCTTTTATTCATTTCCCCAGTCTAAGACTCACCATAATCATGCTTCCCTCTGTAACAGAAACAATTAGATTTAATTAATATGTAACAGATATCAGCATCTTGTAACTGTGGCTCATTTCTTGTGACTGAGGCCTGTTTCATGCCCCTCATGTCATTGCCCTTCATAGACTCAGACTATAAGGTCAGAAGGGATCATCATGATCACCTAGATTAACCTCCTGCACAATGCAGGCCATAGAACTTCACCCCCCAATCCTAGACTTCTCTCTGCTCTCTTTTCCCCTCCCCATTTAATCTTCTGCTAGTTCTTTTCACATCCCCCCCCACCTTGCTCTTTTAATCCATACTCTTTTTCCTCCCCCATCATGTTTTGCCTTCCAACCTTAGATATCTCATTCATCAGGCCATGAGCAGGCCAGAAATTGCCTAAAGAGCAGGCACTGGAATCTTCACACCACCTCTCAGCTGTTCATAGATTTATTAAGGACTGTGGCAAGTAGACATACCCCACCACAGAATCTCAAGTCACGTGTGACAATAAGGAATTACACTTTATGTGACTGAAAAAGCAGCGAGAGTCCTGTGGCACCTTATAGACTGGGATGGCCAAACTTATGGAACTCAAGAGCCACACAAGTTGATTGTTAAACCTTCGAGAGCCACACGGAGGCATATAGCCATATTTTACCTACTCCAAAATTACTAAGTTTAAAATTCATTGCCCACTTTAATTTTGTAATAAATAGATGGCAAATAATGATCCTACTAATGTCAGATTTTAATAATTACATAAGGTTACCATGAAAACTAGGCCTACCTATACAGTAAAAACTGAGCTTCTCCTAGCCCAATGGTTCCCAACATTTTCTCCACAGTGGCACACCTTGCTACCTTTAAGTAATTTGAGGCAAACCACCATATAGTTTCCAAATGACCTCCTGAATATGAGCCAATCCAGAGCTTGCTGAGTAGTTTTTTAAAAGATTTTGTGGCACACCTGCTCAGACCTGATGACATATCTGTGTGCCATGGCACAATGGTTGGGAAACACTGTCCTAGCCCTCTCAGATTGTGCTGCCAGTTCTCGCCACCCTCTCTGACCCCCTCCCTAATCCCCAGGACCTGACACTGACTCCTCCAGGTTCCCCCCGCCCCAGGCCTCCTTACCTGCCCACTTTGGTAGCTAGGCACAGGCTGGGGCTCCCCCCTGAGCATGCTCAGAGCATCCTCAGGGCAGGAGATTTAAAACTCCTAGGCTGGGGCTACTTTCCTCTGGCTTTCTTCCATGAGCTTCACTTTTTCTTTCAAGAGCCACATGTGGCTCCCGAGCCGCAGTTTGGCCACACCTGTTATAGACTAATAGATTTCTTCGGGCATAAGCTTTTGTGGGCTCCAATCCATTTCATCAGATGCAGCACAATGAAGTGTGTTGGAGCCCACAAAAGCTTATGTCTGAAGAAATCGACTAGTCTGTATGGTGCCACAGGACTCTCTCTGCTTTTGCTGTACACAGACTAACACGGATACCCCTCTGGAAGTTTATGTGGCTAGAGTCAATACTGTTATCCATGCCTATGCGGCCAAGCAGGATGGCTTGGTGGCTTGAGGTCTTGGGGCTGTGCCACACATCCTGCGATAGGTGTGGGGAAGGGAAGGGGTACCTAACCCAAGATTCTGTGAAACCAGTAGTCTGCAGTTCATTTTGGTTTCCTGCTTTGCCAGTTGCATTTTCTGGGCCACTTCCACCTCTGCATTCTTGCTCTGACAGCCTTCCTGTGGATGTTGGTCTTCCGGCTCACTCTACTGTTCAGGGGTCAGTGGGGTTTCCATCGTCAATTCCCCTGGCTCAACAAGGCTTTCACAATCTATCGTTCTGGCAACTTGCTGGCAGGAGCTTGCAGTTCTCATCCACTTTCATTCTCTACCAGCCAAAATTCAGATGGGCCACTCCCTTTTATAGTCTGTCTCCAGGTTGAGTATGCCCAGCCACAACGAGTGAGTGTGGCCTCCTTAGCCCAGTGTGTGCAGTCAATCCCAGCCAGGGCAAAGTGGGATACATATACTTTATTACAGGGACCAAAGAGGCACGTCTGTGTGTTGATGCACAATTAAGTTGATTGGCAGTGGAGAGGAGTTGTTGCTTCAAGAAGTGCTTCATTTTAGTGTTCCAGTGTCCATAGAAAAGAGGGCTGTAGAAAGAAAGATTGATTTGTTTACTTCTCTCTCCCATTTAAGGATGAAAATAGGTCAGAAGCAGCATCTTAGCTAGGTGGTGCACTGCTACTGCTTCAGCAAGTGGGCAAGCCTGGCTATGACCACTGTAATCTCAACCACTCAAGTGCTGACGGAACTGACTATACATCTTTCTTGAAGAAGATTTCGCGACACCAGCCAGCATTACATTTTAACTGGTCTTGTTACACTTTTGTCAGATTTTAGTTCTCTTGTCAAAGGCACAAAGAAACTGATTCCATTCTAATGCTCATAGAATTTCATCAGTGTCCGCGGAGTTAATGTAAATTTACACTGGCACAAGTGATATCAGAATAAAGTCCATCAGTGCTTAATTATTGATATTTTATTTAGCATGTTCCATAATTACAAATGCTGTGCTGTTATCAACACTTGTCAGAAAAAAGGAGAGACTTGATTTATACATGAATTGAGACTTATGCTTTATTCTTCCTCTGTAGTAAGTCTTGCTCATAAAACATTTTTCAGGGCAACCTGTTTTATTTATATACATCTCTGCAGCAAGGGTCAGATGATAAAATGTCCTCTTTATAGCCTGTGAGCACTCAGAAATCTCTACAACTTGCTGAAATAATAGACTGATAACACACCACTTTCTCTTTCATCATTTGTCAGGATTTTCTATATCAGACATTCTGAGCACGTAGATCAGAGCGTACCTGGCTCATCTCCTGCTCCATGTGGCAGATTGGCCATGTAACTGTCAAAATAGGGCCAACTCTCTCTGCCAGCACAGTCCACTGAAACTGGAAAATATGTCAGTAAAAGATGCAACTGTTGAAGGATGTTTTTACTAACAAAATTGGGAATTAATATTTCTGTTTTCTATATCATTCTCCATGAGATCATCTCTGAGTGCTTTACATACATTAAACTTCAGTTCCACTCCCATGGGTGTCATCCTTATTTTAAATTAATTGTCCCTGGCCACACAGAAGAGTTATGACAAAGCAAGGAGTAGACCATAGCTCCTGATCACCATTTGAGTATTTTCAACCACAAGACCATCCTATGACGTTCTCTTACCGGAATCTGGTCTGGGGCGCCACTTTGCCTCCACTATTGCCCACTGCTAGACCCCAATTCACCCCATTTTACTAGGTGGACCACCACTCCTGGGTTAGTCCATTGCAGCCTGCTGTGTGTAATCAGTCCCAGGCACTGAGTGTGCACTCTACAGCCAGTTGGGACTTGGTCCCCCAGCATGCACCTCCAGCACCCGGACCACACTTGGAACTTCTGTCCTAAGGGATTGGAACCCTTCTCTAATCACTGTAGACTCAAAGACTCCAGTTCACCCATTTATCAAAGAAATGAGAATGCCCCAGCCTTATCCTCTCACACCCTCTAAAGTTCACATAGCTTTAGATAAAACAAACACTAGTTTATTGATTAGAACATGATTTAACTGAGTATACGGCAAATCAATGGACAATCATTCAATAAACCTGTCAGGAGTTATCACAAGCAAATAAAAGACTTAAAACACATCCTCTCCTAATATCACTAATTAGTCTCACTCTAGCTTATTCTCATCATTATTACCTGCAAGACTGGCTTCTGGCTTGGCCTCTTGGCCACGTGGATAGGCCCAGTCTCTTGGAGTTGTTTTCAAGAAGCTCCTTCTCTGGCAAAAAGCCTCTTTCAGTTCAAAGTGTCTGTATTTATCTCCAAACTCCCCTCAGCCTGCTCCTCCTCCTGGGCCGAGGTGATTTCATTTATTCCACCTGAGCCAGGAAGCTCAGTTTACATTGTCTTTGTCACGTACCTCTTTGCAGCCTCCATGCTGAGAGACAACCCTGATGGTCTGAGCCATATAAAATACCTGGAAACATGCTTCACATCTGTACACTTACATAATGCTGTAGGAAATATGATACCATAAAAATAAGGTAGAGCATTCAAAAGGGAACCTTGCATGGCATGACTGGCATCAAACCATACAATTACTTTACAAAAGTGAATAGAAAAGTTACATAGATCATACTCTAGGAATGCAAGGATATCCCATGACACATCCTTCTTCCTTATTGCCTCTAAATTAAGTACTAAAAATTAGTGTAAGAAATAATCAGTTGGGTTTCAGGGCATGTCTGTGTTGCCATCTGCTCGAACTTCGTGGTTCGACTGAAGGGTCTGTGAAGACCGGCTCAGTTGATTAGGATCGCTGAAGTCCACCCCCTCAAGTGGAGTAGTGCTGAGTTGAAGGTAAGGCATTTCCCTTCAACTCAGTGCAATGGAGTTGCTGTGGTAAGTGGATGTTAGAAAGTTGAAGGGAGATACACAAATTATTTTAAGTAACTTGTGTATCTCCCTTGGACTGTCGCCGAAAACAGTGGCAAGTGTAGACCACGGCTCAGGCACACAGATACCAGATTGTCGCTGGCCCTTGCATTAATGTGGTAGCATCCTCTATATCCTTGCAACTGCTCCATTATGCAGAGGCCAGTGACCATTGTAGCTCTTGCTAGAACTCCTTTCAGTACAAACCACTCCAGAAAAGATAAGGAGAGGCAAAGTCGCCTTAGAAGCAGCTGACAGAGCTGGCCTGTCAGAGGTGTGTGTACCTGGGATCTTCCTGAAAAGGTGCAGGGGGTGAGCTTCCTCAAAGTGCTAATACTTAAGTGGGATTTTCTCCCACAAAAGCTCATGCAATAAATAAATTTGTTAGTCTTGAAGCACCACAGGACTCCTTGTTTGTTTTTGTGGAATCGTGTCTCCCCAAGACACTGCTTCCTGGAGCTCTCCCTGGGACTATGCTTTAACAATACAATACAGCCCAAACTACTCTTAAGTAACAAGCTGTCAACTACATATTGAAATCTCTCTTTTTTACTTTCTGTTTTGAAATGTGCTTTTTCCCTCCAACAGACAAAGAACTTGGCCGTAACAATAATGAATAATATACAATCTTTGCAAGTACACAGTTCCTTTAATCCCTCTGTGACTCAGTTGCCCTTCAGGTCTCATTGGAAGAACAGGCATGGTACTCTTATCAGCCATACTCAAATTCCCAGTGTAGCTGAATGTTTCCACTGTAGTCAACAGCAGTGAAACAACAATATTAATATTAGGCATCAGTGTTAAAACCTAGGCTTAAAATAGTGTTAAAAAACACGAATGGAAAAGGATGGGGTTTTTGTGTCCTTTACTGGTCTCCTCATCGATGAGCATAGCCTTGGTATTTCTCTAAATCAAAGAGCTTTTTTCTCCTTATTGTGTTTTCCCTTCAGCTTAGAAATATGAGGAATTACAGTTGGTGATTTCTTGTGAACAAGGAAAAAATAAGGCCCTCAAAATACTGCAGCTCAGGATCCTGCCTTTTTTAGCATTCTTAAGGGGAAAAGGATGTTAGCTCTTTCACAAAGTTTTCTCCTAATTGCCTATAAAGAATTTCAGTTAAACAGGTTTGTAATAGTGACAAACAAAAGCAAAAAAGGTTTAACTAATCTGATTTAATATCCCTTTCTAATTGAGAATGGAAAGATAGATAGCTCTGAATTCGGAATGTTGCAACTTACATTTCTGCCTCCTGTGATGTGACTAACTTATTATTCCACAGAGGCCTGTAACAAAAATGGAAACATTAGTACCTGATATTCCTAGTAATTTAAAAATATATGTTACTGTTTGTCCTTTGGCTTCAAAGAGGATCACAACATCATTGGTTGGTTTGGTTTTTGTGAACACATGAGTGGGTGCCAATTTGAGCTTTGAACTGTTTGTGGCACAATGAACAAGATGCCACTATGGACTTGCTGCTGCTGTGAGATTTATGCTGCTCATGCTTCTGCTGAGCCTCAGCAGTTCTCCGTTCATAGACTATATGGATGAGGTTTTGCCAGGAAGAACAATCATGAGCAGATCATCCCAAAACTGGTTCATTGTTGAAATGTCCCAAGGATAGCTCAAGGGAATCCTTAAAACATTTCTTCTGGCTTCCCTGAAACCACTGCCTTTAGCTTGCTGACATTCCAGCAACATGACCTGCCCATATCATCTGTGATGTCATCAACAGAGCATGGATGTTTGAAATGCCTGCCAGTATGAGAACCTCAGTATCTGGCACCTTGTTGTGCTATCTTATCCTCATCAGTTTCCTCAGACAGCCTATGTGAAAGTGATTGAGCTTTACAGAATGCACATCTACACTGACTGTCCAGATTTCACATGTATACATCAAAGTTGACAACGTTATGGCTTTTATAGACCTTCAGTTTTGTTTGTTGACTGATGCCTGTATACTCCCAGACATTTCCATGCATTCCGTCAAAGCCCACACTTTCTGTGGCAGTTCTGCCATTGATTTCATCAATGTGAATCATACATACCTGTGTACTGCTGAGGTAGGTGAACTTGTCCACTGCCTGAAGGGTTTGAGCATTACAGTGACAGTAGGCACTATATGTGGCTTTCTGGTGCACACTGGTACATCATTTCTTTCCTCTTGATGTTGATTGTGAGGCCAAAGTTGTCACAAGAGAAACAATTCATAATATGTTGCATGTCAGACTCTGGTAATCCGCACCAACTCTAGCACTGAAGTCATCAAGGATAATGAGCTAGGCTGCCTTCAGCACTTCTGCAGTAAGAAACCCCAGGTCTTCATAAAATTCGTCCTTAATCATAATCTGGGCTGGTCCTGCTGGGTGCATAGACATGGATGATAGGTACCCATCTTTTCCCAAGCAGTGGACATCTCATTAGCATGTGTTTATCTTTCACATGCTTTGGGAAATTTATAATCTTACTAACCAGCTATGTTTTGCTGGCAAACCCAACACCAAAATCATGTTTCTTTTCTTTACTAATGCGATTCTAAACGAAGGTATAGCTGGTTCTCTGTTCAGTGAGTTATCCTTCAGTTAGATGAGTTTCACTCAGGATGTTGCATCTGGCCAGTTCTTTATCAACAAGAGTTCTTCTCTCTGGTCTATCTGCTGTTATGCAGTCCATTAATTTGTGCACATTCCAAGCACTGACAGTAAGTGATGTCAACTTTGTCTTTTTTTTTTTTTTTGTGAGCTTTGACCTCTATAGCAGTATCCCCATCAACTGCAGTGGGCTAACTGGGGTTATGGTGAAATTTAAGGCAGCATTTCTAGCCTCTTCCTTGTATTGAACCTCCTTAGGAGAGCTGTGGGATTGGACTGAATCCCAGCAGAGTACCACACCAGCTAGGCACTAGAGAGTGGGACATGGGGTCATTGGCATTGACAATGGCTCGGAAGGCCACCATGCCAACCAGCTTTCCATCATTCAGCAGTGCCTGGAAGTCATGCTGTTTCTCAGCCAAGAGGAAGGCCTGGAACTCTGCTAAGTTGGAGTGTTGTAGGAAGTCTTACTTCACCAGAAGGGGCTGGTAGTTGTCCATATGTAACTTGAGACCCTTGGAGGAGTAAACCTTGCAGCCCAGAAAGTCCAATTTTTTGGCCATCTGATCTGGAGGAGTGGCTTTGAAGTGTAGCTGTCAGGCATGTTCAGTTGCTGCATGGATCATGAGTGAATTGGGGCGTGGATGGATAAACAGGAAGGTCTATACCAGGTGTGGCCAAACTGCAGCTTGGGAGCCACATGTGGCTCTTGAATGAAAAACTGTGGCTCTCAGAAGAGCGTCAGAAAATCAGTTTAGGAAGCCCCAGCCTAGGAGTTCAGGCAGGGGTTGGGACGGTGGGGAGAAGTGCAGCATGGTTGGGGATGGCAGAGAGACGTGTGGCATGGTCAGGATTTTAAAAAACTCACCACTAGCCTACAGTCTTCTAAATTGAGCAGCAGCTAAGGTTTTACTGCATAGGCTTAATTTTCATGGTAAGCTTAAGTAATTATTAGAATCTGACATAAGTAGGATTGATATTTGTCTTCTTTTTATAGTTAAAGAGTGCAATGAATTTTAAACTTAGTAATTTTGGAGCAGGTAAAAGTATATGGCTATATGCCTCAGTGTGGTTCTCAAAGGTTTAATAATCAACTTGTGTGGCTCTTGAGTTCCATAGGTTTGGCCACCCCTGTCCTATAAATAGGTGTGGAAATAAATGACTGCTAGATGCATTGTGAATTTTGTAGTTGGCCTCTGCTGAGTCTGCTTTATTTTCAGACAGCATGGTCATGTGACTTTCTCAAACACTTGCTAATTGGCCAGTAGTTTTGACCAGGCAGAGGACCAACATGCTAGACTTTTCCAGTGCTTCAGGATACTTGATAGCTATGTATATGCGCCCCCCCAGACCCCTTCCCATTTCCACCATGCTTGCCCAGAACATTGTTCCATGTCCTGTTAACAGAGTATGTAATAGTGAAACGCTGCATGTTACTGAGGTGTTTATGCAGCAATCTTTCTGTGCCAAGCACATCGCCCCACTACCTCCATTCACTGGCTTCCACAGTATGCAGAAATAAAATTTAAGGACTTGGGCCTCCTCTAAAAAGCCTTCTTCCAAGGAACTGATTCAAGTCATGAAAAGGGCAGACTCACTCTATACAGTCATGACCTTTGTAACCATGTTCCTTTGGAACAATGGACCTGTGAACATCAAGGGTAGGATTCTTAAGGGCAGGAGACAACATTGTCCGAGCAGCTGGCCCACACCACATAATGTGCTTTCAGAAGAGACCAGCATGACCACAGCTTTGGTGCCTTCAGAACAAAATGTAAAACCCACTACCTTGGTGCATCCTTTATTCAGTAACACCACTCTTCACAGGCCCTCTGTGTGGGGTTAGAGAGAGGGAAACAAATACATCTGTGTGCATTCATGTTACTGCATACGTCAGGTGCTCAGTTAGCAGCATGATTGCCACTTTATAAAAACCCAGGTAGGTAAAATGTATAAAGTGTTTGTTCTGTGGCTTCAGCCAGGTGGATGGTCTGGGCTGTGCAGTGGTGTAATAGATGTTCAGTTTCTGAAAGACAGCCATTCATGAGAAGCCAAAGATTTAGTTTGTGTGTATCCACCCCCTTGAATATCTTAAAATAAAAAAGAGGTGGGGTGGGGTGTGAGGGGCTAAGAAGGAGAAGTTTCTGCCCTGAAGTAAAAATGGTGCATTCCATTACCAACATCCATGGATATCTACACACTGAAATAGTAGAAAAAGGGTAGCTGAGCATCTGGCAGGGAGGATCTAGGTTGCTGTTCCAACCTGTCTTAACTTTTAACCAGCATGAATAATGACCATAGCAAATTGTGGCGTGTTAACAGTCACAGTCTGTACCAAAGGTACAGAAACCTACATTGTTACAAGAAACTTTATATTTAAAAATAAAAAGGAAAAAAGGTTTTGAAACATAGTTCCCTACACTCTCCATCTATTATTCGAGCTACTGGGTGGCTTTGGTTTGCCCAGTGTCACACAGCAAATCAGTGGCAAAACTGTGATTGGAACCCAAGTCTCCTGGTTCCAAGTTAGGTGCCCCCTCCACTGGCTTTCCTGCCTTAGGTGTGGTCTACACTGCTGGGAAAATTTGATGGTGATCAATGAGAGTTACACAAGCTAGGCAGAGTAGCTTGAATCACTCTTGTCAACTTCCTAACTCAGGAGTGGCCAAACTGTGGCTCAGGAGCCACATGTGGCTCTTGAATGAAAAAGTGTGGCTCGCAGAAGAATGTCAGCAAATCAATTTAGTAGGTAAAAGTATATGGCTATATGCCTCAGTGCAGCTCTTGAAGGTTTAATAATCAACTTGCGTGGCTCTTGAGTTTCATAAGTTTGGCAACCCCTGGTTTATACCCTTGGGTGGAATGAAGTAGTGGCATTTGACATGCTTCACCACAGGGGTGCAGGAAGGTGGAGCATGCCAGACCGATAGAGCCAGTTGGAGGATGGCCTTGTGAATAGGGAGGGCAGCGCAAGAGGGAACAGGTGGTTGCAGGATATTCTGTAACTGGCTTTGCAGGTCCTAAACATCTTTCACCAAGAGACTGAAAACTGGAGCCATGTGCTGAAGCAGGTCATGATACTGGCTGTGGTTATCTGGAGGGGAAAGGGAAGGCAGACTAAGTGCTTTACCTGGAGATGAGGAGACTCCAGTGAGGAAAGCAGTGTTACTGGTGCAACAATGTCTTGAGGGTCATTGTAAATGAAGGGTGGAATGCAGGAGGTAACTGGTGGTGCCATGTGGGCCTAAATAGTGCCAAGTGGGCTGGTATGCTCAGGCATACTGGGCATCAGAGGGCTCCACCAGTATTGAAATCATGTCTCAGTGGAAGGGCCATATGCTGTCAGGTAGGGTGGTTGTCACAGAGGATCTGGGCTGTAAGATCATGCGGGGGGGGGGGAATGAGGAACCATGCTCAGAGGATTGTCTGTGGAGTCTGAGTGGGTCTGACAGTATCAGAACCAGTAGCGTGAGGCAGAGTGGAACAGAGAGCTGCTTATATAGGAAAGGTTCATCCATTGGAGATGGGGGCCACAAGGTGGCCAGAGAGTGAGGTGCTGAGGGCAGCCAGAGATGGCTGCATCAGCTTAGCCATGGGCATCAGTGGAGAGAGCCATCTTGGTGTGCAGGGACTGACCATGAGAGTCAAAGTGAGGTCTGGTGGTACCCTGAGCCTTTGGGTCACCAAGTTGGCTTCCCCAACCCTGAGTGCTCACCACCTGCAATTCTCACCAGATTCCCCAAACCTGAGGGCTCACTGATTAAGCATCAGGTGGTTTTCCCAGTTTCCCCAACCCTGAGGGCTCTCTGAGGATAATTGTCAGTTCTTCCAACCATGAGAACTCACAGACAGAGGTTCAGATAGGAGTTCATGGGTTTAGAGAGAGAGCATGGCCCATCCATCCGATTTAGAGACTATGGTTTATTGCCTATTGACTATTGTCAGTATTTATTGCATAAATATATGACAATATTGTCAATATTTATTGCCTATTGACTATTGTTTATAGTTTATTGCCCTGTTGTATACTTGCTAAGTGTTAATTTGATAAATAATAAATGAATACAGCAGTAAAGCAGCAGCGCACCAGCTGGTGTTACAATCGCCAGGTGAGTCTTGCTGACCAGTCAAGGATCTGCTTTGGAGGGGGCCTTCTGCTTTGTGCCTTCCTTCAGTAAGGATGAAGTCTGTCTTTGGACTTCAGAAGACACACTTCATAGTCCGACCATCTCATATATATAATCTCTTGTCACTGACATTTGCAATAGCAGCACCAGCAGATTTCCTTATTGCAAGCAGGTCGCTGGAAGAGGGGAGGGTAGACAGCATACCCTGACCACATCCTGCACATTTGCTGAATTGATATTCAACAGCTCTTGGAAGTTGCACCCACAATCTGTTGTTATGGCACCTATCATATTCAGGCATCTAGAACATCTTGTGGTTAAGGTTCATAGACAGTTTTATTATATTTTCAGACACCTCACTGGGTCATGCTTGTTTACCACTTTCTTATGCTCTCTGATTGATTGCTGGCAAAAGCTGCAAAATGCCCCTTACACTAACAGCATCAACGGTGCCAGAGGTGAAGTTGGCAGACTGTTGGCTGTGGCTGGAGGCAGTGCCAAACATTTTTGGTGATGCTTGGAATTATGCTCCATGTGAGGCTTTTAGGAAGCAGACCAGTTATGTTGACATGCAACTTACCTGATCTATCATAGCTCCAGTTCAGGGAAGCA